>PQWQ01000014.1:0-1200000 GCA_002943765.1 Psoroptes ovis | reverse complement strand
AATATTATTATTTCAATTCGCTTGAAAATTATATATATCTCGTATTTTGAAACGAATAAATCAAAAACTAAATAATAATGATTTTTTCCCATTAATTTTTTTTTTTTTTTCGTATAATTTTATTGATGATGAAAATTTCTCGAGAAAAAAAAATCTTATATTAGTTTGTCCGAAAAGTTCTTGTCGATTTTCCAATGATTAGCTACGATATAACCGGCAAAAACTTTTCGGACAACCTAATATTTTTCTCAAGATATTTTTTCTTGAAAATATTTTGCGGTTTTGAAAATATTTCTCAATCAATGAAATCTATATTTATTGCCCTTCAATAATAATAATCATTATTTTATAATAATCGATTTATTGATCAATCATTTTGATTTATTTTTTTATTTTTATTTTTATTTTTTTTTGTAATTTGAATCTGAATTAATGTGTGAGAAAAGCGAAAATATTCCAATCACCATTCAAAAGATGACGCCTAAAGCAATCAAAAAATTGATTGATACAATTGAAAAATGGCAAAATTTCAAAAATTCAAAATCGACATCTTTTGTTCGAAAATCAAAGTTTTGAATTTTTTTTTGAATTTTTAAAATTTCGCACACAAAAACAAAAGAGAAACACAAATCAAAAATAATAAAAAAAATAATTTTCAACATTTTTTACAAATGTGAGAAGTGAATTGAACAAAGTCCTTTATATTTTTTTTTTTTTTTTATAACCAAAATACAAAGTCAATGACCGAATAAAGAAAAGTTCAATTACAGTTCATTGTCCGCCATTAGGTCGACATCATCGCCAAACGACGACGACGATGATCATCTTGTGGCCATAATCGAAAATAAAATTTAAAAAAAAAATAAATGAATGATAATAGCGATACTCTCAATTGATAATAATGATTGAAAGAGTATGATTATTATTCAAACAAATTCAAAAAAAAAAATCAAAAAATCCTTTGGTTCATTTATTCAAAAAAATAATGAATACAACAATAAGCGAACCAATTTTTTATTATCTTGTCTTGACACAATCATCATCATTCTTAATTGTTTGGTAGACTTTGACTGGTTGGTGGTCCAATCATCATCATCATCATCATCATCATTATCATTCACTATGTTATTATTCTCGATCATTGACTTTCGAACGACGACGACGATCCTTAAATGGATTTGGAACACACACGCACACACATTTGGAAAACCTTTAAACCTTTGAAAACACGTCTATTTTTTCTTTGGAATTTAATGATTCTCCATCATTTTCAAAAATTACCTAATTGTATTAAAGTCAAATACGGATAATAATAATAATTTACGTGAATTTAGAATTTAAATGAATTTTAAATTCGAATCAAATCAAATTTGAATCAAATTGAATAATGCTGAGAATAAAATATGAAATCAAAATGATGGGAAATGATCTGGCAATTTTTTCAGAAAAATGCATGGTCAAAATGACCGAAATCAACGAAAAAATCAAACATTTCAAACACATGAAAATACAAGCAATCAAAAATAAAGAAAAAAGCACGATTTGACCTGCAAAAAAAAAATGTGGAAAGATTTAAATCTAAAAACATGGAGTTATTTTGAATTTTTTTTTTTTTGGTAGAAAAATAATAATAATTTCAATTACAAATAATACATGAAAATTTTTCTTAAATGATAACGCCAGCAACAACAACACCAGCAACGAGAAACTATAGCCTGTTATTCAAGCTCAACGACCAACAACAGCCAGAAACAACAACGCCAACAACAACCGAAAGCAAATGCAAGATGATCAAAATAACCTACAATCAAACAACTAAAATAATAATAATAACTTATAACTGTTAGATCTACAAAACGATATCTTGTAGATATATTTTTTATAAGTTTTTATTTATAGATTTGTGCTGTTGTTATTTTCATTATTATTATCATTATTATATGTGAATAATAATGAAAATAAATGGAAAAAACAAGAACAACCAGTAACAACTTGAATCAAATGATGATGAACTAATAAACCTACGAACGAAAAAAAAAAAATGAAGCATTTGAAGCATATATGAACCTATGTTGTCTATAGATTGGACACACAATTTTCAAGATGGATTTTAGATCTAAAATGGAAATAATTTTTGACAAGTACAAGATCTATTCGTTGTACATTAAGGTAAGATGAACATTTTGAATTTAAATCAAATTATTCAACCAACCAGGTAAAAGGTGTGTTCAGCATGTTTCTATGTAAGTATTTGGTGTGTGTTTGATGGTGTTGTGCCTAAGCCATCCAAAGTGGATCATCATCATCATTTATTTTTGTTTTTGTGTTTGAATGAATGAATATTTCAACAACTGTTCATCATCATCATTGAATGATGAATGATAAATGAATGAATGATGATGATGATGATGATTGTGTTTGTGCTGAGTTCAAATAATATTTATTTGATAATATTGGTCGTTGCCACTTTCTCTTTTTTTATTTTATTTTTCCACATTTCAAACCATTAAAAGGGCAATGTCCGATGACTTGAATTTATTTTTTTTTCAATATTTTCCATGTTTTTATTTTGTGTGAACAGAAAATACGTAGTAAATGTTGGTGATGATAATAATGTCGTTGATTGCTGTTGACTGTTGATATTGTATATCCTTAAATGAATATTTTTTTTTTTTTTGAAAATTAATAATGATATCCACCAATAGTAATTGATAATAATTAAAAACTTTTAATTGATTAATTTTATTTTACAAATGAAATTATACTTTGAAAATTAATTTTTCATTTTCATTTCATTTCATATTGACTCGAAATCAAATTAATCAGATTTGTATTTGATTTGATTTTTTCTTGGTTAAATCATAATCTTTCACCTGTTTTTTCGAGTTTTTTGTCTTGAAATCTTTACAATTTATTCAACCAGATTTGTTGTTGTTCTCTTGCAGAAAATTTCGTTTTTCTCTTCTGATCAAAGGGTTTAGCCAAAAACACTCATAGAGTCAAAATATTTTTAATGATTTTTTTTTCTTTTACAATCAAAGTTCGATGTCAGTCATTGTCCTCGATCAATTTTGATTTGAATTGTAGAGATTTTTAAATTGATTGATCAATTGATCAATCGATAATCAAAAATAAACATATGAAGAAATGAAATGAAAATTAAAAAAAAAAAGAAATAAAGATCAATTAATCAATCGATTTGATCGATTATGATTTGTTGCTTTTTGTTTTATGATTATATCTTTTCACGGACGATATTTGAAAATCAAAATCTATTTTTATAATCATCAATTTGAATATCAGCTTATTAGTCTTATGTCTATTTATCTAATATTTATTCACATTCAAGCGATTCGCCCTGGCAAATTGAGTGTTTTTCAACGAAATTTTAATATGATAACATTTAAAATTTTCTGGTCACTGTGGTAACCGAAAAAAAAAAATTCATTTTGCTCCACCATATCCCATCCAGATCAATGACATTGATGTTTGAACTAGTGTTAAACATACACAACAAAAAACTAATAAAAAATTAGTTCAATTTTTGTGTATATTCACAGAAGAAAGAAAAAAGAAATTACCTTCAAAAATTGTGGCGTAATAATTGCAGCACACATTCAAATTAATGAAAGTAAACATTAAATTAATTTTTCAAATATCCGAGACATAAGAAATTCAATTTAAAAGTCAAGAAGCAAAAAAAAAAAAAAAAAAAACTCCCACACTTGTAGCAAAATAAATGACAAAATATACTGGGTTGTTCAGAAAGTTTTTGCGTTCGATATAATAGAGCTGTATTAGTTCGAACGCAAAAACTTTTTGAACAACCTAGTACATACAAACATTCAAATATCAATTTCACACAAACACACACACAAACACTTATTACATATTAAAAATGAAAATTTTTACCCAAACCAAATATAGAACAAAACAACAAGTAAACATACATTATTTTTACGAAACTGGCAACTGGCAAACAATATTCTTGAAGATCATAATTATTGCAATCTTAATTATTATTACTGGTTGCCGTTTATTTTATATTATCAATTGAAAATAATTATTTTAAAAATGTCATTAACTGTGGAAATTTATATTTAAAAAAAAAAATCACCCAAAGACAGTTCAACTTTGGAAAATTCTACAATTTCATGTCAAAATTTTTTACTTGGGGTTACTTTTAGTAAAAAAGAAAAAAAATTATTTCATCTTTATTTTTTTTTTTTTTTTGCCTCTCAAATATTATTCAATATGAGTATTGATGATATCAATGTGTGTATGGATGATGATGATGATGATATAAATAAATACAAATATATATCCCTACATTCCTCCATCCATATACCATTCATTCATAGATTTTTAATTTTACAAATTTCTATTCAAATAAATTAAAACACAACAAACAAACAAATAAACAAACAAATTTTTCAATTGCGTTTGATATGGCAACATATACACACACACACATAAACAAAAATAATAATAATTTTTACATACTTCCGTATTTTTTCGCTTTAATATTATTATTATTATTATTATTAAGTTGTCCGATAAGTTCTTGCCGATTTTCTCATGATTCCTTACAATATAATCGGCAAAAACTTTTAGGACAACCTAATATTATTATGGTGAATGAACGTATAGTGTAAAAGTATAAATTGAAAAATGAAAATATGATGATGATGATGATCGTCAACTATTTTTTTTTCGAGGAGCATTGACCTTACCACCACATTATCATCATCATCATCATCGTCATCATCATAATCATGGCTTTTTTAATGCATAAATTTTATTATTTGTTATTTTATAAATGGCGCCCAAAAATAACAATCAAACATTCAAAAATAAATATAAAAATGAATTGGTTCTGGTATAATTCTAATTGGTATGTGTGTATATTGAAATGTTATTATTATTATTTGAAATTTAGTCAAGAAAAAAAAAATATCAAAATCAAATCAACATATGCGCAAATGAATTTTTATTCATTTAATCATGTATTTAATCATGCTGTTTTCTGTTTTCTGTTGTTGTTGTTGTTGTCATGATGATGGTTGATGTTTGATCATCAAAAAATGTATTAAATAAAATGAATTGAATCATTGCATTGAATGTATGCATTATTATTTTGTATTTTCGTTGATTGTTTGTTGAAATGTATTCAATTGATATTCAATCTGATTTATTTTTCATTTTATTTAAATGATAATTTATGACTTTTGTGTTGATTTTTTTTTCGGTGAGATTTTCCATTGAGAATGGATTAATTTTTTTTTTTGAAATTAAATCGAATGATTATTTAATTGATTATCGAATTGATTGATTGGTTTAATTAGTAGTGTTGGTATTTGTGTGTGTGTGTGTTTGGTGTCGAAATATTATGGTCAACAACAGTTGATTTGTTGATTAATTTTTTTTTTGTTCAAAAGAAATTGAATTCAAAGCATTCAAAGCATCAATTTTCATTCAATTTTCCGATCGTATTTAATTATGAATTTTTAATTGAAATTTGTTCGAAAATTTTTCTCCAACATTCATTTTCATTCATTGAATTTCAAGAGCAAAATTATTATTTCTCATACAAAAATTTACGCCGATTGGATCAACGAAACAAGAAAAACACACATTCCTTTTGAATCAAATTTTTTTTTCTTTGAATTTCTTTAATTAATCATTATATCATTAATTACCACCATTCAACAACAACAACAACAATATCAGCAACTTGAAAGAACAGCAACAGTAAAATCCTAATGAAATATAACCAGGTAAATATTGAATATTTGAAATGTTGATTTATTGAATATTTTGACCATTTTTTTTCGAAAAACAAAAAGTTATTCAAGACTGTATATGTTATAATAATTATAATTAATTAATACAAATGAAAAAAATACCATCCATTCATCCATTCATTCATTCATGTTCTTATACTTGAACAACAAACAAATAAATCATGTCTAATTATTTCATAAAATAGGCCATTTGATTATTTCAATGAGATATGCATTGTGTAAATTTCACAATGAAAAACAAATGTCTTTCAAAATGGTAATAATAATTATTATAATTTTCATTTAAAAAATTCATTGCTTCGGTAAGAGTTTATTTTTGGCAGTTTTTTTCTGATTTTCTTCAATCAATCAAATCAATACTGTTAATGCCATTTTGTGAGAAAATAAATTTCTCTGAATTTAATAATTGATTGAATCAGACAAAATATCTTGAAAAAAAAATTTCATGAGCTTTCATTTTCGTTTTTTTTTCGTTTTTTTCAAAATCGATTTCTCTTTCAATTTCAAACACAATGTCAATTGTCAATCATTGTTTGATTGATTGAATGAACAAAAAAAAAATCCAATCAATCAATCGATTGATTCCTTTTTTTTTTTTTTTTTTTTGCTTCTGAATCGAACATATGATGATGATGTCAAAATTAAATTTAAAAATAATCTAAAAATGAAATAAAAGTGAAAGAGAAATGCCTTAAAGTAGTGTTATATACCTTTTCATTTCATTTCATTTTCAGCAAACCAAAAAAAACCAAAAATGAAAAAAGTCAATAAACTCGACATGTCTTCGACATGTCTTTTGATATATTATTATAATGATAATATTGATGATGATAATGATTGAAAAATGAATGAATGAATGAATTTGAAACAATGAATTCTATTTTTGTCCATTTGGTTTGATTCCATCTTTTTTGAAAAAAAGGATTATTATTTCCATTTTTTTTTTCATTATTTTGGTCTCTTTGGAAGTGTATTATACACCTTCAGTCTTATACAATAATGATGATCTTAATATTTCCGCCATATGGATTGAAATATTCATGTTTCATCATCTGGCAATGCAGAGATTTTCAAAATATATCTCTTCAAAAGGTTTTATTTTTATTTAATGAAAATAAATACTGATAATTATAATGATGATGATGATGATGAGGATGATGGTTATGAACTTGCTCTTTCTTTAATCATTTTTTTTCTTTTGAAAATATTTGTCTTCAAATGATTATTATTATTATTAATATTAGGTCGTCCGAAAAGTTTTTGTCGATTATATCGTAGGTAATTATGAGACAATCGGCAAGAACTTATCGGACAACCTGATACATCAATTTTTTTTATATCCCAAATATAATTCTATTTAATTTAGGCATATGTACACCAGTTCTTCAATTCATTATTATGTTTTTTAGACATTTGCTATTATGTATCGAAATTATTTCAATATCCTTTTAAAAAAATGAAAATCAAATTGAATAAATGAAAAAATACCGGCCCAAAAATGCAACAGGTTGTTGCTGTTGCTGTTTTTCTTAACCATATTTCGCATAGTTTTACATATTTGTTGTCATGTATTTGAATTGATTTAATGAAAATTAAATACAATTTTCAATACGAACATGACGATCATGAACTGTGTGAGTATGCCAGTGTGTGTGTGAATCAATTTCAATTTTTTTTTTCATTTGTGAAAATCAAACGATTATTAAGTTTCATTTTCAAACAAAAAATAATGAATAAATAAGAAAAATTTCTCTTTGAAATAAACTAAATTTCACTCTCATTTCATTTATATTTTTCAATCTTGGAAAAATAAATAAAAATCCCGTTGTTGTTGTCGTTGTAGCTGCCGTTGTTTACCTTGTTTCGGTCGAAAATAACCGATCGACCGACCTCCATTTCTCGGAAACACAAACATACAAGCACAAGCATACACATGAAACGTTAATTCAAACTTGAAGTTGGAATTTTATTTCGTTAATTTAGTTTGTGTTTAATATTGTTTATTGTTATCATAATAGCAAGGCAATAGCCTCTATGTGTATGTTTGAAAACCTGATTTTCAAGTCTATCAAGTTTTATTTTTGATTTTTTTTTTTGAACATTTTCTTTTCGGTTAAGACATTGTTCATTTTTTCGGTTATCCCGAAAAAAAAACGAAAAATCAAAAAATCAGGCGTATTTTTAGTTTCAAAGCAGCGTATATGCATACACACACCATTATCATCATCATCATCATCATCATTGGATCAATATTTTTTTTTCAAGTGAATCCTATCCAATTGTTTGTTTGTCGTCTTTTCCATTTTGTGAAAAAAAAAGAAAACCAAGAAAATCAGAAAATAAAACCAGGTTTTTCTTTTACTTTCGAATCAGAAATCATTTTTATTATTATTTTTGACTTCGGTTAGAGGTTATAAATATACGTAGTTTTAGCCATTTCATTGATCATATTTTCATCATCATCATCATACCAAAACGATTCACATGTTGTTGTCGTCGTCGTCATCATCATTTGTAATTTGTATTTTTTTCTGGTGTTTGTTTTTGCAAAACTCAGAATCTTTTTCAAGAAGAAGAAATGAAATGATATTGATTCATTGATTAAACATTGGTTTCATTTGAATCATCTTTGGTTGTTATTCGATTTGTTTGTTATATTTTGTTTTGTTTTTGTATTTATTTTTATTGTTGTTGTTGTTGAAAAAAATTAATTCATTTTAAAAGTGAATTACGTTGATTATTAATTATTTTGTTACAAACCTTCAATAATTCATATAATTTTCATATTTGAAAAAAAAAATGATTGGATTCCAGTGTTCAACAACAATCACACAGCCATGTATTGGCCGTACAATATTTCCATCAAGTCCAAGCACAACGACTACCAATGGTGGTACGGCTGCCACAACACCATCATTTCATAATCGTGTACAAATATCACCAAATCTTATCGATTATTTTCCATTGATGAATAATGATGGTTTACGATTGAATTGGGCACACGCTGTTAATAGCCGATCAAAATTAATGTTAGCATTGAGAGGTAATGAAGGTTTTAATGAATTGTGTCCATGATCATTTTCTATGAATAATTTTCATTTTACTCAAAAGGCGATGATCTTATGATTGAAGCTGATGTTAGTTTAGCAGAAACATCACGATATCCAGTGCCAATAATGGCACATCCACCTAATAATAATAGTGATCTTACGTTGGAAGATTTTCTTATCGAAATTGTTCGATCAAATTGTGCGAAAGGGATCAAATTGGATTTTAAATCTACACGTGTTGTTGAACCTGCATTCCGTGTGTTGGCTAGACATGTCGATTTTATTAAAGGTCCAATCGTATTGAATGCTGATATTCTTGTTGGTAAGTATTTTTTTCTATTATAATTTTATAAATTATTCTAAAATGATACAAATCCAAAGGACCAAATAATCCACAAACAACGCCAGTCGATGCATGGACATTTTTAATGTTATGTCGTACAAGATTCCCGAAAGCAATCATATCGATTGGCTGGACAACAAATTTAATGAATGGACAAATAAAAACTGGTTATAGCCGTGAAATGGTTGATCATATGGCATCATTAGTACGTCAATATAATTTAATGCAACCATTAACATTTCCTGTAAATGCAACATTACTTAAATATTCTATTTGTGAAATACAACGACTCATGTTTCAGGTATGTTTCATAATAATTATTCATCAAATTTTAGATTTATTGTAATTAATTGAAACATAATGTGACATCTCACAGATACCAAACAGTACATTAACAGTGTGGGCACATCCAGAAGAATTTGCCAACAATAATTTAACATTACATGATTTATTCATCATACGTGAATCATTTTCAATCAATTCCGTCTTTTATGATATGCCTTCTGAAGTGATCAATGAATTAAGACGTGCAACAAGTAGCCTTTGAAAATTAAATCTCAAATTATTGGTGATTCTCATTCATTATTATAATTATTATTATTATTATTGATGCATATATTATATATGATACAAATTTTATGTTATGATAATTATTATAAATATATTGATAAATCATTCTCTTTTATGAATTCATTCTGTTTTGTTTGTATTGAAAAATGAAGCAACAACAACAACAACAACAACAAAAACTAACTAAATCTTATAAAATAGGTTTGATTAATATGTAAGAATCGACCTATTATATCGATAAATCACATGGATTGATTTCAATTTAAATCAAAAAAAAAAAAAAATTCAATAATCATTATCAAATAACAACATCAACATCATTATGATCATCATCATCAATATCATCAATAATCTTCATCAACATTTGAAAATGAAATCAAAAAATGATAAAATATAATTAATCATCAAACAATCAAATAATCAAATATAATTTTTCTTCTTCGTTTTGTGAATATGTTTGTTGTGTTGTGCCTTTTTTTTTGTTTGTTTGTTTTGTTGTTTTATTTGTTTGTTTGTTTGTTTATTTTAATTAATCAATCAGTTAATTAACCTTAAAATTATTAATTTGTTTTTCTTCTTCATCATTCTGTGTGTCTTATCCAGAAATATAGACAAATAATAATAATTGAAAATCTTTTTATAAATTTTATTTTACAATTTTACAAATTATAAACACTAATACACACCAACACCAACACACACACCTGCACCTTCAAACTAATACATTCACCTCTATCAATCAATATTTTTTTTCTCCACAAAATGACTTTTATAAAAGAATAAAACATGTGGGATATGGAAAATTTTGAATGAATTTTATCATTATATAATTTTATGTAATGTAATCTCGATGATTCATCATTATAATAATCAATTAATCAATTATCATTTTAACCCTTTATACATATGATGAACGATTGTTTGAGTTTCATTGAATCATTATAACGTATCAGATGAAATTTATTGTAAAAAATTCAAATTTTTATTCTCAATTCAATTTTTGAATGGCAGTTACGCTTCATCTTTTACAATGATTACAAATAATTAATTAATAATCTCTAGTCCTTTAATCCTTTTTTAATATTATTATTTTCTTAAATTTAATCATTTCTTCAAGACATAAATAAATAAATCCACGAAAATATATAAGAATTAAATTTAATCAAACCCCCCACTCAAAATGAGTTACAAATAGTCACAACAAATATACAGAAATTTTGAAAATATACAGAAAAAAAGGTGTCAATTATGACAGGTGATTGATTTCATTCTATGACAAATTAATTAATTCTTTTTATCTTGTTTTACAGAACAATCAAATTTCAAACTAAAAAAAATAATGCTTTGTGCCTTTTCCTTTCATTATTTCCTGTGAATCTCATTTCTTGAAAATATTACATGCAAAAACACACACACATGAATATAAATGATGCATTTCAAATAATATTTTTTTTACCATTAATATGAACGAATTGGAGAATTTTTGTATAAAAAAATAAATAAATTAATGAAAAAATGATTTAAATTTTTATTCATGATTGATCGATTGATTGGTTGTTTAAAAAATTTTTTTTCGAAATTTTGGAAAATTTTCAAAGGCAATAGTCTTAGATTTTTTCGAAATTTTGGAAAATTTTGACGACGGATAGTCTTAGATTTTTTCGATTTTTTGAAAAATTTTCAAAGGCAATAGTCTTAGATTTTTTCGATTTTTTCAAAAATTTTGACGATGGATAGCCTTAGATATTTTCGATTTTTTCAAAAATTTTGACGATGGATAGCCTTAGATTTTTTCGATTTTTTCAAAAATTTTGACGATGGATAGCCTTAGATATTTTCGATTTTTTCAAAAATTTTGACGATGGATAGCCTTAGATTTTTTCGATTTTTTCAAAAATTTTGACGATGGATAGCCTTAGATATTTTCGATTTTTTGAAAAATTTTCAAAGGCAATAGTCTTAGATTTTTTCGATTTTTTCAAAAATTTTGACGATGGATAGCCTTAGATATTTTCGATTTTTTCAAAAATTTTGACGATGGATAGCCTTAGATTTTTTCGATTTTTTCAAAAATTTTGACGATGGATAGCCTTAGATATTTTCGATTTTTTGAAAAATTTTCAAAGGCAATAGTCTTAGATTTTTTCGATTTTTTCAAAAATTTTGACGATGGATAGCCTTAGATATTTTCGATTTTTTCAAAAATTTTGACGATGGATAGCCTTAGATTTTTTCGATTTTTTGAAAAATTTTGACGATGGATAGCCTTAGATTTTTTCGATTTTTTGAAAAATTTTCAAAGGCAATAGTCTTAGATTTTTTCGAAATTTTGGAAAATTTTCAAAGGCAATAGTCTTAGATTTTTTCGAAATTTTGGAAAATTTTCAAAGGCAATAGTCTTAGATTTTTTCGAAATTTTGAAAAATTTCGACGATGGATAGCCTTAGATTTTTCGATTTTTTCAAAAATTTTGACGATGGATAGCCTTAGATTTTTTCGATTTTTTCAAAAATTTTCAAAGGCAATAGCCTTAGATTTTTTCGATTTTTTGAAAAATTTTCAAAGGCAATAGCCTTAGATTTTTTCGATTTTTTGAAAAATTTTGACGATGGATAGTCTTAGATTTTTTCGATTTTTACAAAAATTTTCAAAGGCAATAGTCTTAGATTTTTTCGAAATTTTGGAAAATTTTGACGATAGATAGGCTTAGATTTTTTCGATTTTTTCAAAAATTTCGACGATGGATAGCCTTAGATTTTTCGATTTTTTCAAAAATTTTGACGATGGATAGCCTTAGATTTTTTCGATTTTTTGAAAAATTTTCAAAGGCAATAGTCTTAGATTTTTTCGATTTTTTCAAAAATTTTGACGATGGATAGTCTTAGATTTTTTCGATTTTTTCAAAAATTTTCAAAGGCAATAGCCTTAGTTTTTTTCGATTTTTTCAAAAATTTTCAAAGGCAATAGCCTTAGATTTTTTCGATTTTTTGAAAAATTTTCAAAGGCAATAGTCTTAGATTTTTTCGAAATTTTGAAAAATTTCGACGATGGATAGCCTTAGATTTTTTCGATTTTTTGAAAAATTTTCAAAGGCAATAGTCTTAGATTTTTTCGATTTTTTCAAAAATTTTGACGATGGATAGTCTTAGATTTTTTCGATTTTTTCAAAAATTTTCAAAGGCAATAGCCTTAGTTTTTTTCGATTTTTTCAAAAATTTTCAAAGGCAATAGTCTTAGATTTTTTCAAAAATTTTGACGATGGGTAGCCTTAGATTTTTTCGAAAAATTGCAGACTATTGCTTTAGCCAGAATAATTATAATTTATTAATCATTCAATAATTATTATTATTATTAATTGGTTTAATCAATATCTTGGTAAATGATAAGGTTTTGGAATTTTTATTTTCGGTGATTTTATATTAGTTTTTTTCGGCGATGATGATTGTTGCTGTTGTTGTTGATATGATGGATTTTTTTGCCATAAATATTGTGCTGGTGTTGTCCAATTCGGTGTATATTTCATCATTCGATTTTGTTTATACCAATTTGGTGTTTGATAAAAATTGTTTACTTGTTGTTGTTGCTGATTATATAGAAATTTTCGATTATTTTCATAAAACATCGGTTCAGATGATGGTAATTTCAATTTTTGTGGCAAAATTATTGCTTCACTAACACGTATAGTTTGTTGTTGCGGTAACGATGTTGTCGGTGATAATGCAATTGGTAATGGTGATCGTCGCTGTTCTTGTTTGATTATTTTCGTTTGCTGATAATCCATTGTAGGCAATATTGTTTTTAGCCGTTCATCATGATCAAAAATTTCTCTTGAAAATGATCTCTGCTGCTGTTGTTGTTGTTGCAATGGTGATATTTGTTTTTTGATTATGTTTATTCGTGGTGACATTGATTTAAATGCTATGGCTGGGACTTTTTCCATTGTTTTACGGCCATTTTTTGGCCAAAAATTCATTTTACGAAGCAATTTTTCTAATAAAATTTTCATATCATATCTTTGTGATTGCTGCTGTTCTTTAGATGCGGCCATGCCTTTATCATCACCGGCTATTATCCATTTGATGACATCTTTTTTTCGAATAAATTTTGTTTGCTTAGATGCTTCAGTTTTTAATTTATGTTTCTTGATAGCTTTAGGAGCGACTTTAATGATCATTTCTTCAGAATCTTTTGTTTCGATTGTATCAGGTTCTTCAAACTCTTCAGATTCGATTTTAATTTCTTTCTTTCGTTTCGATTGCTTAGCACGACGTGTTTTCATCGAATGAATTGAACGTTTCGGTGCAATCATGTCAGACCTTTCAATAATGGACCTTTTCTTTTTGAATTCAGATATTTTAGCGATTCTTTGAAATCGTTTATCTTTAGTCCTATCCCTTATGTTCATCGATGTTGTAGTTGATAAACGATCAGATTGTTTGCTTAACGGAACTAATAATTTTATTAAATCTTTTCTTTGAGCCAATTTATCAAGTTTTTTGAAATTACTTCGTGATGATTTGATTGCTGATCGATCGACTCTTGATTTAGGTGTTGATGGTGATGACAACTTTTTATGATGCATTTTATTAAATATTTTTGATTTGATTGACAACAGTTTCGGCTGTAATTTCTGTCCAATATCGGAAATGGGATCAGATATTCGAATTGTTATATTTGAATCTTGATGCTTGATTACATTTTTTTCTTCGTTGATTTTTGATATTTTGGTTTCTGGTATCTTTGATGGAAAATTTTGTTCGACATTTTGTTCAACGATGTTTGGTTCAACGATGGCTTCTTTATTTTCTGTGATTATCACGTCTTCTTTTTTCACCAAATTATCATCGACAATATTTTCATTTGTTTCATTAACATTACTTTCACCATTAGCAGCAATTTCGACAACAGCAGCAACATCTGATATTTGACCAACATCTTCTTGACCTGTTGTTTCATCACCAATATTTGTTTCTAATTGTTCTTGCTCTTGCTGTTGGTCATCAGCATCTTGCTGCTCTTGTTTTTTAAGTTTTTTTCCTTTTTTTCTAAACGTACACATATTGATTACGGTGATTACCGTCGTTGTTAACATCATAATGATAGCCAATAATTTCATTGGACGTCATTCGGGAAACAAATCCAGCAATCCAATCGAAAAAAATCTCATAAATATATTCAACACAAAACAATTAATGATTGATTTAATTTATTTATTTGATTTAATTCAATTCTAAAAATTGATTGAATTAATTTGTTCAATTCAATTATTCGAATAAATGAATGAATGAATGAATGATTTCGATTTTGATTTAAATACACAAAAAAAAAGAGAATATACATTAAATATATATTGAATACGAAATAATATTTTATTGGCTTAATCAAATATATTCTGATTATCTAACAGATTTAATAACGATCTCGATACAATCCACCTGTTGTACGTGAATGATGATGATGATGATGATCACGATGTAATTGTTGTCGAATGTTATCAATTTGAGATGAATATGAACGATGCTGTGGTTGCTGATTATAATGGCTATGATAATGATTACGATTCATATTTTGATGATGATGATGAGCATAATGTGAATTCGAATTCGATGATGTATATGATGATGATAATGTTATTGTTTGTGAATAACGATTATTACCATTGTATGAATTATGATGCTGATAAATAAAAATTCAGAAGAAAAATAAAATTTAATCAGAGAAAATGAAGAAATGGTTTATTTGAGTAATATATACCGAATCTTGTTGAGAATGATATACACTGCTGCCACCGCTTGGTCGATAGCCTGAATGATAACCATTCATTGAGCCATAATTAGAATCAGATGTACGATTCCGAGTTGTTGGCTGCATTGTTCGATTATATCGATCTAAAAGATGAATGAAAAAAAAAAATGAAATAAAATATGTTTTGCAACAAGTAATCGACCCTTACCATCTCTAGTTGAACGATTCGAATAGTTGCCATTATTGTAATCATGTCTTTTTCTAAAATTTGAAAAAAATTTGAAAAGATTAAAATTGAAATAAAAAAAAAGAATTACTTGATCAATTGAAGTGATGGTAGATTATATGATGATATTTTATTTCGATGATTTTCATTTCGAGCTGTTGTTGTAGCAACATTATTGCCATCATTGAATTCTCGAAATGGTCCACGAGTATTGAATCGTTTTCGTGGACGATTCAATGTTTGCTTTTTCATTCGTTTCAACATTGGAATCAAATCAACATAATTATCAGGCGGGAAAAGACGACATAGCTCTTCGCCTGTTTTAGGTTCAATTTCTTGACCATCTCGTGCAATCTTTACTGGTTTGTTATCATTGAATGCATTGATTAAATGCGATGTTTGTGTGAATGGCAGTTCATTGCGGCAAATCCAATCAATAAAAAATATTCCACCGAATGGGCAACTGTGGACACCAGGCGGTAGAACCCATTTTACTGGTTCCAAGTCATATTGAGCTGCAGAAGATAATCGTGCAAAACCTTGAAATTTTCCACTTTCTTTTACCGAAAATATCAATATGACATTACGAAATTCAGCAAATGCACTGTTCAATTTCAATTCATTCGGCAGCGGAGTAGACCAAACACCTTCACGTTTACTGATTTCAATATTTTCTTCATTATTACTTTTCATAACAAAATAACAGCTATCTTTGAAAAAATATTTGATCAAAAACGAATAATCACGTTTTTTTGCATTAGTATCTTTCTTCATATTAGATCTTAGAGTGTGATGATTATGATTACGATAATGATGAGAATGATAATCATAGACATGTCTTCGGCTACGTTTCAGACCATTTCCATTATCATCACCATACTTTCTTTTACGACCACCAGTGACTTCATCATAATCATCAACATTATTTTTACGATTACTTTTTTCATCATTTTCCACAGCAGCTAAATTCGATTTGGCCACCATTCGACTGTCCGAATTTTTTGAGATTTTAATTTTCACTGAATTAAATGAATTTTCAATCATTTTCGAATTTATCGGTATGAAATAACACTTACAGCTAGGAGATCGTGTAAATGATTGATATGATCGATTACTTTCGGCATCGGAAGCATTTTTATCATCATCATGTTTATGATTTACATTTTTAGATTCATCATCACCATGAGATGTATGATGACCATCACCATCATTCATTGAGCTATGATTTTCACATGAACAAGAACCTGAATCACAACTATATTGTGAATTACACGATGCAGATTCGCGTGATGCTGATCGTTTTGATCGTTCATCATTGCCATTATTCTTGATCGTTTTAGATGATGATTTTTCATTGTTATTGTTGCCAATTGATTTTTTATTGAAATCCAATTCTAGAAATGACAAAAAAACAAATTTTTGATTAGTGAAAAATCTCAAATTATTACAAAATATATTTACTTGAATTACGAGCATTTGTTGTTGCAGATACACTTGATCGAATACGATCAAAATTTTTAACACCTTTCAATTCGGCATCAAAATCTTCATCACCATCATCATCCAAAAGATCATCTAAAACATTACGTTCTTCGTTCATCATTTTTGTTTAAATGTTGAGGTCGTCGTCGTTATATATCAAATAATGTTAACCTTCATTAATTATATAATGTTGAAAAAAATTTTTGGTCATTCATTAATAAATTGGACAGCAATAAATATGTATGTTTTTGTGTATATGTGGATACCGAAATTATGTTTGATTTGAATTCAAAAAAAAAAAAAAAATAAAATAAAAAAAATCAATGATAATAATGAAATGTGTTTATTTTTTGTTTGTGAATTGTTTGCATTCAGACAAAGAAACAATTTATTAAAGCATCATTCAAAGGCTATAGTTTTATCACTTTCAAACACATACTAATCATGAAACAAAAACATCATCATGACCAAATTACAATATTCTTTTGACGATCAGCACTAGCAAACAGATGACCTTTTGGATGCCAATCAACCGCTATGATAGGACCACTATGACGATCAGTGGAAATTGTTTGTACAATTTTACCAGATTTAAAATTCCAAAAAAATATCATTGAATCATTACCACCACATGCAACATATTGATCATTTGGACTTAAACGTAATCTTGTCCAATCACAACCAATAATAAATGAATCAGCAGTATAATTAAGAACAATTTCATTCATACGTAAATCCATACACGATAATCGATCAACATTACGAATCGATGCAACCAGATAATTGCAATCATCGGTGACATCTAATGATGTAACTTTTCCAAGCATCAATATTTCTGTCGATGGCATTTCTGTTCGTGAATCCCAAAAACGAATTTTCTTATCAACATGTGCACTGGCAAAAAAATTTTCATCACGATTCGCAACATCAGTACAAGATGAACCGGCAAATAATGTTCGCATACAAGCATTGCGATTGAGATCCCATGTTTTGATTGTCTTATCATAACTACCAGAAACAACTTTGTTGTTGACTGACATGAATTTCACTGACATAACTTTATTTGCATGACCTGTCAATGTTCGCCTCAAACGAAAATCATTCATTGTCCAAACACGACTAGCATGGTCACTGGATGAAGCAACTAAATAATCACCGAATATATCGATCGATGTGACCGAAGCATTGCTACCAGTCAATGTTTGCAACAAAGTATATTTGATATCATCTACTTTCCATAACTTTACTTTACGATCACCACCACCGCTACTAAGGCAATGGCTTTTCTTATCAAATTTCAATGCATAAATTTCATTATGAGGTTCAAAATTTATACGTGGCTTTTGTGGTATGACCGATAAAGCCGGATTCTCTATCAAATGTATGGAATTTCTCTCAACATTTGCATCGACGGCCATTTTCTTCGCATCGTCTTCCAATTGCTTACGATTCTTTTCCTGTTGAATTCGTATCATTTTTTCATTCTCTTCATTCAAAATATCAGCATCTTTAGCTTTTGATTCGATAACAGCCAAATATTTTTGTTCGAGCAAATCATATTTTTTCTTAAGACTATCATATAACATTTGTGAAGCTGTATATTCATCAGATATTAAATTATTTTGATCTCTTAATTCTTTGATGACTTGTTCTAATGAATGACATTTGTCGGTCATACAATCTAGATTGATTTTTAAATCACTTTGCTGAGCTTTTAGATCATTTTTTTCTTTCATTAAACTATTAATTTTTGAATTCAATTCGATAATAATTGAATCTTTTTCCAATAAATATTTTTGACAATCTTTCAATTCATTTTGTAATGCAAATATTCGATCATTGAGTGTAGACGTCGATGATGATGATGATGATGCTGATGGTGATGTCGGATTTATTGTTGAATCGGATGAATTTGCTGATTTTTCTCTTTGTAATGAATCAATTTTTTCGAACAAGCTTACACATGTTTGTATCACAGATTCAAATGGTTCATTCAATTTTCGTTGTTCTTGTAATTGTTCAATTATGGATTTTCTCCATGGTGGATTATTTGATGTTGATACAATAGCCATTTTTTATTACAAATGTATGAGATGAGACGACTTCAATGAACATAAATTATCACTATTACTCTCTGTCTCTCTCTCGAAACACTTTGAACTCAAAATCAAAAACCTTAATTAAATCAGATCAGAATTTTTTTTCATTGAAAATAATGCGTGCATTTATATATGCTTTAATGCTTTATTTTAGAGCAAAATATATATTTTCATGAGATATAATTGTTCATAATTTTGATTCATGAAAAAATATTTATAAAAGTCAGAAATATATGTTGATCAAACATAAACAAAACAAATCAAACAAAAATTATCATTAAGATTGAAATCTCTGAAATGCACGAAGATGTAATTATGGAAAAAAAAGTTTATTATTTCTTTGAATAAATAATTAATCGATGAATTTTTTTTTGATGAAAAGAAATGATTTAAAAATCTATTAATATTTGATTGGAATAATAAGAAAAAATAAACTTTTTTGTTGAATCATAACAAAAAACAAACAAAATAATGTCGTAACTAAATGAGATGTCAAAACACAAGCGATCGTCACATTATTACACATTGAAGAATTGATATTGTTTTTTATAAGTCAATAAAGAATGATCAATCATTGATCTTCAATACAATATAAAAAAATATATAAAATTGAAAATAAATGAAATAATTTCAAAAAAATAATAAAATGTTCAACCTATTATATTTAATATAAATGTCAATAAATGAATAAATTAAAATGATTTTAGGTTGATTTGATTTTAATCATATTTTTCAATCGTTCATAACCAAATTGTACGAATTATCTTTATACTTTTTTTTATGATTATTATAAACAAACCTTTGAATTTTTATTAATTAAAAATACAAAAACAAAAAAAAACAATTTTACTCCTTTTTTTCTTGGACGAAATATTTGCACGAAAGGATTATTTTAAGGATTTTTTAAAAATTAACGGATTGAATGTTGGACAAAATAATGATTGATAAATATGAAAGAATAAAAAAAAAGACAAATCAAAACATTCGATCGATTGTTTTGCTCATCTTTGAATCACAAAAAAAAGATAGCCAATAGTCGTAGTGGTTAGCCGCAACATTTTTGGTAGAAGCAAGCCGAAATGATACAATATCAGTTTTTACTCTATTTACACATAAACGGCCATTATTAGGTGCTTTCGGTAGCCGAAAAAAAAAATTGAAAATTTTTAATTTAGTTTCAAATTACGAATAATTTTCATTGATTTCAACATAAAATGTCATCAAGTGGTGATGATGAATCAAATGATCAGATTTCACATGCTGAAACAAACGATAATGACAGTGAACAACAATGTGAAAAACGAAAATTATCAGATGATGATCAAGATAATGGTGAAGGAGACGATGGCCATGATGAAGATGGTGAAGAAAATGAAATCGGTATGATCATAATGATTTTTCCTTCTTTAAATTTTTATTTTGAATTTTAATTCTGTTAGGTCCTGTACCAGAACAAAAACAATCAAATAAAAAACGTAAAACAATACCTTTCGAAAAGATATACTTAAATAATCTACCTCAAAGTGAAGCATATGAAAAAAGTTATATGCATCGTGATTCACTTAAATTTGTTCAAGTGGCAAGAAATACACATTTCATCATTACAGCCAGTGTAGATGGTCATATAAAATTTTGGAAAAAGAAGCCGATCGGTATCGAATTCGTTAAACATTTTCGTGCACATCTTGGCACCATCGTTGATTTAAGCATCAATAATCCACTTGGGACATTATTGGCAACAATTTCAGATGATAAAACAATGAAAATTTTTGATATTATCAATTTTGATATGATCAATATGAATAAATTAGAATTCAAACCTGGAACGATTGAATGGTGTTACACTACAGTATCTTCAAGTGGTGTACATGACCCCTTTCCAGTGATTGCTGTTTCAGATTCTGAATCGAATAAAATTTATACATTTGAAGCAACTAGTTCAAGTAATCAACCATTACAAGTATTGGATAGAATTCATATGAGTCCAATAGTTCGTATGCGATTCAATGCACCATATTCAACAATGGTTTCAGTCGATCGAAATGGAATGTTGGATTATTGGGGTACACATCGTAATGATTATCGTTTTCCATCACAAATTGTAAAATTTGAAAGTAAAATGGATACCGATTTATATGAATTGGCGAAATGTAAACAAACACCACATGATATAGCATTTTCATTGGATGGACAACATATGGCCATGATTTGTTCGGATCGAAAAATACGATTATTTCGTTTTTTGACCGGAAAAATGATACGTGTTTATGATGAAAGTCTACAATCAATTACTTTGTTACAGCAAAGTCAGCAACAGTTGCCCAACATGGAATTTGGTCGTCGTATGGCTATTGAACGTGATTTGGAAAAAAGTGAATTATTCGAAGCAGAAAAAATAATTTTCGATGATTCTGGCTATTACCTGATTTACCCTACTATGCTCGGTAAGTGACTTATTTGTTTTTTCTTCATTTTTTCAATTTCTGTTATTTCTACTGCTAAGGGATCAAAATATTGAATTGGTACACCAACAAACTGGTCAAAATGATTGGAAAAGGTGAAAATTTTCGTCCATTATCATTGGCATTACATCAACAAATTCCAGATTCAAAAACTAGCAAAAGTGTATTAACACCCGAAATGGTTACGGCTAATAATCCAACCCTTGAACAATCAGCTCATGCTGATCCTACATTATTTTGTACAGGATTTCGTAAAAATCGATTTTATCTGTTCAGTAAACGTGAGCCTGATGATTCAACAATGAATTGTTCGGAAGATGGTGTTGTTACTGGACTAGAACGTGATGTATTCAATGAAAAGCCCTCAAGAGAAGACATTATCGCTTCAACCACATCGGATTCAACTATTGGTGGACAAAAACTTGCTGAAAATGCTATCATTCACACAACTATGGGTGATATTCAAGTGAAATTATTTGCCAAAAATTGCCCGAAAACTGTTGAAAATTTCGTTACTCATAGTCGAAACGGATATTATAATAATCACATATTCCATCGTGTCATCAGGCAATTCATGATTCAAACAGGTGATCCAACCGGGACAGGAACTGGAGGTGCATCTATCTGGGGTGGAGAATTTGAAGATGAAATTGTACCACATTTAAAACATGATAAACCTTTTACGCTGTCCATGGCAAATGCTGGAGCCAATACAAATGGATCACAATTTTTCATAACAGTAATTGCGACACCTTGGCTCGATGGTAAACATACTGTATTTGGTCGTGTCACTAAAGGCATGGAAGTGGTACAATCGATCAGTCAAGTTCGTACACATCCTAAAACTGATAAACCTTATGATGATGTTAAAATTTTGAATATTCAAGTGAAATAAATGATTATTTGATTGTCTTTATTGAAAATTGATCTGAACAATTCTCCTGACTAGGACGATGGTTTAGTAGTAATATTTGGCTTTACCATCGATCAAAAAGGCGGCAGACCGAATTGTTCTGGTTGAAATTCTTCCATTGATTTCAAAATGATTGTAGGCTGATTTGGTAAAGTTTTACAATCAAATTTAGGATCAGGTATGAAAACTGTTTGACAGCCAGATGCTATTGCAGCTTTAATACCGGTTGGCGAGTCTTCGAATGCAAGCACTTGATCTGGTTTTAGCGATTTACCATTTTCAAAACGTTCAATACAAACTTTATAAGGTGTTGGATCCGGTTTATTGTGTTCACCAACATCAGGATCGGATCCAGCTACAACAAAATGATGAAAATAATTATCAGGCCGGAAAAAATCACCGAAAGGTTCTGTCTATATTTTGTAAGTTAAAAGATATGATTAGTTAAAACATCTTGAGAATAAATGAGATCAAAACTTTTCGCACTTACTTTGTATTGAAATGTATCCAACATACATCCACTACAAATAGCCATCGGGATATTATGTTTTTTTAGATGAGTAATTAAACGTTTGACGCCAGGCAGCAATTGTACACCGGATTGTTCACCAATTTTACCTTGAACATATGCTTTGAATCTTTCTAATACTTTTGAAATATATTCATGTGGTTCAATATTTAAATTAAAATAATCAATAATAATTGGAGCTGATTTTTGCAAATTTAATCCCAATGTTTTTGAACGTAAACACCAATCATATGTTTTACCAAATTCATTTAGCACATCATTTGTTGAATTGAATAAATGTTTTTCAGTATCGATTAATGTTCCATCAAGATCAAATATAACATGTGTTATTGCTTTGGTTGTTGGTGTTGTTGTTGTTGAAGTCATTTTGAAGGCAAAAAATGGTAAAAACAAATAAATGAATGATGATGATTGTCGTTTATTTATTGCTTATTATTATTTAGAAATAAATAAGTAAAAATTAATGATTGTTGAATTATCACCAGAAAACAATAAAAAAACCATTGAATGAGTGAAATTTAATCAAAGATTATTGTGCATTAAAAATATTATTAATGAATCTATCATTGACAATGTGAAATTATCATGTTTTTAATATTTATTCTTGGCTATATGTTTTCATTTGCTTGCTTGCTTAGTTGCTTGATACATTCATTCTTGCCAACAAACAAGATTATTTGTATCTCTTGCTGACGCATGTCATTTCGATGAATCAAATACAACAAAATGATGAAATGAAAAAATTCAAAATTCTTTGAATATTCAAACATTTATATTCAAACATGTTCACCACAACAACATGACAATAATCAAAGATCAATCGATGAAATGTGATCACGCGTGCAAACAATTGATTGACTAAAATTTTGATCAATTTAAACTTCAATATTTTTATTTATTTATTATTGTGGTTTGACAGCAAAGAAAAATATATGAAAAATATGAATTTACAAAAATGAATAAATGATTAAAAATTAAAGATTTATACAAATTTAAAAGTGAGATTTAGTCGAGTTGAGTTGTATTAAAACAATGCTGCTGCTGCTGTCTAACATTCAAATAACAATGATTTTATATGCAAAAAAAAAGGTCAAAAAATCAATGAGAAAGGTTTTAAATGTTCAAAGGTTATTGATAATCATAAAAAACTAACGAAAAAATGAAATGAAATCATACAACCACTAAAAATAATGATGATGAATGTTTGTGTGTGAATATGAATGGATTCGGAAATCGAGGGAATTAATTTTTTGGGAGAGAGTAATTAATTCAAGTATTATTTTACAAATTTTGAATTTTGAAAATTGATTTTTGTTTTTGTCGAGGGAATATAATTCCATAATTCATAAGAATGGTTGCTGGTCAATAATAATATATTCAATTTACAATTACAAATGTCCATGATGACAGAAAAGGAAGGAAAAAATTCAAGATTTTCAACATTGATTCAGGTGATTTTCATTGATTTTCAATGATAATTTCTTCAAGTTTATAACTTTCAAATCACGATTTATGTTTTTTTCAATTACGTTTTATAAATAATCATAATAATATTGATAATATAAATACCTGAGACTTAAGGTTTAAAAACACATTTTTTTCGTAGAAATTTTGGATCAATATTTGTACCCCCGGCTATAGTCTTAATCTATTTTGGAAATAAGCAGTGAAAATCAATCAATCACCACAACAAGCAACAATCAATTAATGAATCAAGTAAAATATCAAAGTTATTCTTACATTTTTGCGAATATGGTCATTCGAAAATGATGAATCGTATTGAATTGGTTCAATGAAACAAATAAGGATATTTGATGGAGTGAATTCAGAAATTTACATGTAAATTATTCGTATTGCAACATCAACATTGTGCTTGATCAATTGCTGGGGCTGCATCTGGCAAAAAATATTGATCCGAAATTTTTTCAAAATCAATTTTCTTGAATTACGTTCCAGTTCTACGATACATATATGTTACACCACTACCAACACCACCAGTAGTACCACCATTCATCATTAACCACCATTAATTTTTGGTGTTATTATTGTTCTCATTGGAGACACTGCACCTCTTTCTCCATTATGAATGATATCACCATTCAAATGATGATTTGGTATTGAATTATTATTATTATTATTATTAAGATTAGACATGAATGTTGTTGTCACTGGGACATTATTGAAATTTTTTTGATAATTTAAATTATTTTGTTGATCAATATAATGATTAGTATGATGGTAATTATGATTGTTTATTATATTATTATTATTATTATTATTATTGTTTACAGTTGCTATAATTGGAGTTGTATTGTTAATATTATTATTATTATTATTATTTAATGATGATGATGTATTTGATGATAGATTATTTGATTGATTTAATGACTGGTATTGGAAATTATAAAATTATTTCAACATAAATATTACCTTTGTTATTCATTAATTTTTCAAAATACATACAGTATCATTGTTATTAAGTTTTAATGAATTGATACGTTCACAAATGGTTTCGGCCGATATTCTTGCTTCAGCTTCTTGGTCCCAACAATCTTGCATTGTACTGACAATCAATGCCATGCCAGGATTTTTCAGCCATGATTCTTTTATTTGTGGCCGTTTTTTCTGTTGTGAAACAATTTCTTGCATATCTTCAATGCTTGGATTAGAACCGACTTCATTTTCAAACGGTAAACTATAATCATCGCATGGTATTTCATTAAATGCACAACGAGATACTAATTCCCAAAGCACTAATCCACAAGCATACATGTCGATTTTAAGAAATGAATCTCTTGTGAAATTTATTGCTCCTAAATAGACGGATAATTTTGATTAAATTTTAAAAAAATGATTGCCATTTATTAAATATTGATTACCTTCAAGAACTTCAGGTGCCATATAGCGTCTAGTGCCGACTTGTCCATGAGCATCACCACAAGTGGAATTAGGATAAAAAACAAGTGCCAAACCGAAATCGGCAATACAAGCTCGAAAATTATTCCCTAAAAGTACATTTTTTGATTTGAAATCTCGATGAGCTACCGACGGTTTTGCATCTTGATTATCTTTGGCAACAATCTCTTCATGAAGATGCGCCAATCCTATTTTTGGAAAAAAAAGGATGATATTAAATTTTATCGACCAAATCTAGTTCAATCATAATTTACCTAAGCCGATTCCACGAATAATTTTAAGCAATTGATTCCAAGTTACTGTATGTGATTTAAGGTATTCATGAAGCGATCCATTTGGATGATATTCAGTGATAATCCAATATTCTAGACTAATGCCTTCACCTTTACGTTCTGCACCCAAATATTTAAGAATATTTTCATGAGCCATTTGTGGTAGATTATAAACATCTTTTTCAATTTGCCATGATGGTTTATCATGTGTTGAAAATACTTTCACAGCAACTTGTCGATTGTTTGCATCAACAGCCTAATAAGTTTAATTGAAAATTTAAAAAATTTTTCAAACAATCAATAACTTATCAATCACTTACCTTATAAACGATTCCAAATTTGCCATTAGCCAAAACTTCTTTTAGTGTAATCGGCAAAGCATTATAACCGATAGTTGAAAGATTTGTTCCATCAAGCAGTAGAGGCTCTTGTGTAGGAACATCATCACTTTGTGGTTTACGGGGACATTTGCCAAAGAAATACACAATCAAACTGGCCACACTGGCTAAAAATATTATTGCCATTATCAATAAAACATAAAAAGTTATATCAGACAATGGATGGTCGTGTGATTTTGACGGCATGACATCTACTGCGAAATATACATTGTTTTTCAATTAAAATATTATATTATTTGAAATCAAAAAAAAAAACTAACCAGATTCTTGTGGTGCTGGTGTCGATGAATACAATATTTGGGGCATTTGTTTGACCTCTTTGTTGCAAAGAATACCTTTACAGCAACAAAAATTTAAATCTTTTTGTTTGGGTGGATGAGTTGGTACACAAGCAACTGTATGTCTTTGCTGATTCGATGTCGATGAATGTACATCAATCATTTCAGCATTATTTGAGCATGTAGTGCTTGCACCAAACCAACAACCTTTAAACACTAATTGTACACCATCATTCGAAGAATTTGTCCACAATGCATAACAATAAGCTTCGCCAGTATTATGATCAGAATTGTCAATAGTTGAACAAATTTGTACAGTTTCACCGCAACCAATTCCAGATTGTTGACATAATGTACGATTATAATAAAGACATTTCACTTGTGAATCATCAAAATGTTCAGATTCAAGTTCGGAAAGAGGCACAAATTCTCTTCGATTATTGATACCATGAATCATATGATGGTCAGATAATGACGGCGATGAAGATGATGATGATGATGAAGCTGATAATGATATAGGTTTCAATCTATACGATAATGATGATGAACCACCATTATCATTGAATGTTGATTTATTCGCTACCGAGGAAAAAAACACAAATAAATCATAAATGACAATTATTGTTATCATTTTAAAAGAAAATTTATCATCGAATATCAATTATTATTTTATTGCTGACTCGTCATCTTCAGGGGAAATTCAGATGATGAAATCATCATGAAACATGATGACATTTTGAAATTCATAACTCATAAATAACAACAATAAAAACTTACCGAAAATGAGGCCTGAATAAAATGTAAGGAACAGATAAAGAATTATGAATTTGAAATTATTTACACATAAAAATGTTGATAATGATGATTTATTGATGATGATGGATGAATGAAAAAATGATGATGATGAATTCTGCGACATTGATCGCTGCTGTTGTTGTTGATGATGATGATGATTATTAAATTTAATATTATAATCATCATCATCACGATCATCACAATAAACACAGGAATATGAATTCATATCGTAATGTTTATGTTGTTGAATGTCATCATGTGATGATGTGGTTGTTGATTTCGGGATAACAATCATATTTGTATTTTTTCTCATCTTGATTTCAGATGAGAAATTAATCGATATCAAACAAATGGTTGATTTATTTACAATTATTTCATCAAATTTCAAAGAATAATGATCAATATATTATTAATTGATGATTGACATACTAATAACACGGTAATCGATTACATGATTCAAGCAAATTCAAGTACATTCATACACTATTTATTCATATAAAATGTTTGATTCTTATTCAAAATTAATCCAAAAAATAAGTGGAAAAATGTCGAAATGTTACTGAGCAGATGATTGCTAAATACTCAAATAATAATCTTTGAAAGATTTAAAATTCTTTCAATATAATTTTCACTTTAATTGATGTTATTGTCGTCGCTGTTGTTGTCCGTAAATCCTGAATCATTAATTCATTCATTTAAACATTTAAACATTCAATTTTTTTAATTAAATTTCAAATCATTCATTCATTTTATTTCAATTCAATTCAATTCAATATCAAAATACTCAATATCATTTTCTCAAAAATTATTATTTGCTTCGTTTATCTTTAAAAAAAATTATAAATTTTATTTATTTCACAAAATTTTAAAAAACACTCAATAAACACACAGTGAAGTAATAGTAAAAATACAAAACACACAACAAATATCAGGTCTAGACCTTAAGAATTTCGTTGTTTATTATTATTGTTGTTTATTTATTTATTTATTTGTTCATTAATTTATTTATTTATTTATTTTTATTTTTATTTAATTTTCATTTATTCTATGTTATCATCATCATCAACATCATCGACATCATCAAACATAACCATCGTTATTGTTGTTTTATTCATATTTATTTATTTTTGTGGTTATACAGTGTCTTAAATGTTGCTGCTGCTGCTGCTGTGTTGTTGATATTTGCATCTATGTTCACTGCTGTTGTTGTTGCATTTTTTAAAATACTCACCACAATTTTTGGCTCATCAAAAAAAAAAAAAAATAGTAATTCAGTCATATTCTCTCATTTTTCAAATGATTGATAGTAGCATTTGTAAATGTATGCGAAACAAAACATAGAGATTTGCTTCGTTTCGCATGTGTAGCAATGAATGAATGGATTAAAATAAATGGGGAAAAATATGTGTGTAGGTTAAGCATGTGCATATGTATGTGTGTGGTGCACCATTGATCATGATATCAAATCATTTATGATTTTATATTTATCAGGTTGTCCGAAAAGTTTATTCGGCTTAATCAATAGAGTTGTTCAGGAAAATCGGCTAGAACTTTTCGGACAATCTGGTGTTTTTCAATGTTTTTTTCGATGATGATGATGATCCTCTTATTTGATTTTCTTGCTGCTGAATTTTTTTTCAAAACATATAGACTTGAATTTGTAGATACACAAACCATTTATATATCCTTCATAAATGAATGAATATTATCATATGAATACATTGACAAGAATCCTTTAATTTCTTAGTCGGAATACAAATATATTAGTTGATTTAATAATAATAATTTCAACAGATCTCTTCAATCTTGTTGGTTATTTGGTTGTTTTTGTTTTTTTTTCAAATTTTAACTTGTCATATTCGATACGGTTATCTAATAGTCAGCATGATGTCATGCGCTTCAAATGGTCACATGGATCGATTGATTAGGAACCAGGAATTTAATTCCGAATTTTCTAACAAACTTTTTCTTTGACCATCTGGTGATTTGGACCATATTTTTGGACTCAAAAATCTGTCAAATTTGAACGGATAAATTCCAATCATTTCAATTTAAATTTTCATATTGAAAATGATGATAATTTAGATAATTCATTGATGTTTCTGAGAGCTATTGTTTTCATAATTTTCATAATTTCAAAAAATGATTAAATAATAATAAATTGTGCAACAATTATAAATATAATAATAATAAAAAATCATTAACAACAACAACCAAAGTGACAATGTTTTCTCTGTTTTTTTTAGGTTATTAGCATTTAATATTTTTTAATTTTTTCATTAGTGTCTTCAACAATATTTAATTACAAAAATAACTTTGAAAATAAAATAAATATGAATAATGACAATAATTAAATATATCAGAAAAAAAACATTGTGAAAATGATTGTTATTTCTCATCTTATTCTTTGATTTGATATATGATTTAATTCACAAATTTTATATTTGGATTGTCCGATAAGTTCTTGCCGATTTATTCATGATTACCTACCATATAATCGGCAATAACTTTTCGGACAACCTAATATTTACCATTATTTTTCATATTACGAATCATCATCATTTACAAATGATGAATCGGTTGAGTGAAATTCAACTTAATTCAAATTGGAAGGCAATGAATGAATGACATGAGGCACATCAATTTTCATTTTGACAATTTTCAGCTCAGTGTCATCAGTAGTTTTTGATTGAAAATGCCAATAATTTTGGTGGTTATTAGGCGCCTTAAGAGTGTAAAACACTTAGCTGTTTTATGGTAGTACCGTACGCCAATACTACAAGATCTTTGAAATGACGAAAAATAAAAGAATTAAACAGATTTTAAATTATCATTATCGCAATCGTTTAATCATTTTTCATACAGAAGAAAAATAAAATAAAATGAAATGATAATGAAAAACCAAACATAAAGTTTGAAATACAAACTGAAATCAACGACGACCAAAGAGTAAATTGAAAATGTTTCAAAAAATTGATTGAAATTAATTTAATCTTCAAAGATGGGAAACGAAATTCAAAGAAATATCAAATCATTCAAAGAAAATTTAAGTTCAAAATTTTCAATTGGAAAAAGCATTTATCCCATTCATACATTGTGATAAACCATAGAAAAAAACATAACAAACCACAAATGATTTGTAAAAATGGCAAATGTGATAAATTGAGCACAAACTAATGATCAATTAATGATAAACCAATTTTTGTAAATCAATTTAAATTTAAAACCAATCACACATACAAACACCACCAAATGATCAACATGTAGTACATGATAAGAATTTCAATTTAATAATGAAATTCTTATTTTATTTGATTTTTAATTGCTTCAATCGACGGAATTTTGATGTTTTTTCTGGTCATTTCATTCATTTATTCAATATTCAAATTGATACAAAATGTTTTTTTTCAATTTTCTTATCATTTCTTCTTCTTGAGAAAAATTTCGCAAAATTTTTTTTTTATTTCATCCCTTTAAAATTTTTTTTGAAAAACAAATCACTTAATGTTTTGATGGATTAATAGTAGAACCTCTTTCGGCATTCCAACCTCGAAGAGGGTTTTTTTGGCATTTTCGGTGAATGATTTTTGAATTTTCTTTGAATTTTCAAATCAATTTTTATTCACATATAATCAAACATTTTAAAGGTGGAAGATGAAAATTTCTGGAAAAAAAATTCAAAAATCAAATATGAAGTTGAAGACTCAAAGAAAACTCAAAGACCGATTGAAAAGGGTAACCTCTAATAAGATAGAGTCATTCTGCCTAAGGAAAAAAATCGAGAAAAAAATTATCGCATCATGTTCTTGGTCAATAGGGATGACAAAAAGTCAATTATGGTCATCTCCAATTCTTGACCCTTCCGGTCCAAAAAGGGGGTCAAAAGTCAATAATTGCGATATCTCGGCCGTTTTAAGAGGTGATGTCTCAATTTTTTCAATAATTAAAGATTATCTAGCCATTAATCATTGGTGAAAATATCATTGATTTAAAAAGATTACTTTTTGAGATATATTCATTTGAAGTTACCATCTCCATTATCTTTAGGGTTTTTGATTGACGTGTACACGTCTAAACTGGAGATTGCTAAGGAACACAAGCATTAATGATAATTGCTATTTTCTATGACATTTTTCATGTAAATATTTTTAAAAATATAACTTAATGTTGATTTTTGTTTTTGGTTTTCATTTTCTATCTTGTTGTTATAAGAATGTCTTGAATGAAAATGCTCGGGCTTAAATGGTCATCAATTGATGATCATAGAAAATAGCAATTATCATTAATGCTTGTGTTCCTTAGCAATCTCCAGTTTAGACGTGTACACGTCAATCAAAAACCCTAAAGATAATGGAGATGGTAACTTCAAATGAATATATCTCAAAAAGTAATCTTTTTAAATCAATGATATTTTCACCAATGATTAATGGCTAGATAATCTTTAATTATTGAAAAAATTGAGACATCACCTCTTAAAACGGCCGAGATATCGCAATTATTGACTTTTGACCCCCTTTTTGGACCGGAAGGGTCAAGAATTGGAGATGACCATAATTGACTTTTTGTCATCCCTATTGACCAAGAACATGATGCGATAATTTTTTTCTCGATTTTTTTCCTTAGGCAGTTATTGTAGGATACCCTTTTGAATAAAACACATATTTCAATAAATATTAGGTTGTCCGAAAAGTTCTTGTCGATTTTTCAATGATTTCCTACGATATAAGCGACAAAAACTTTCCAGACAACCGAATAAAATTAAAAAAACACAAATATACAAGCATTGATTGATCTATACACAATTTTTTATTATTTTAAATTTGAGAATTTTTTTTCATAAATTTTTTTTAAACTTTGCTTTTCATATTTAAATATGACTAGTTGTGAAGTGAAAATCAATTGATTAATTTGAATTTGAATTATTAGTGTAACGTGTGTAAAAGTTTAAGTATAATTTGAACGAAAAAAAAAAAATATAAATCTAAACATTTTGCTCATGTTTTAGTGTCACTACAACTGTTGGCTATTTGCATTTGAATATTAGTAAATTATTTGAATTATTTCAACTATTATTATGTGATCATTAGTATTATTAGCAATATTAATCAAATGAATGAATGAATTAATTAAATTTCACAGTATGTACAATCGTTGATACAATAATCATCTTCAGTTTTCATCAAGTATTGAAATTAATGATTTGATACATTTGGTCATCATTATTGTATCAAATTGAATATATGTGTTTGTTTCTTTGTACAATGTTTTGATACAATGTTTTCGATTTATGATGATGACCCGATGGTTATCTCGTGATGGTGATGATGTCCCGATGATTATTTGCTGGTGGTGATGATGTTTTATGACAAAGTTTTTAATGATAATGATGACATTCAATTTGATTAGTTGATGGACAGAGAAAATTAATTAGTTTGAGGCGAAAAATGAAAATAAAATAAAATAATTAATTTTTTGAAAATAAATTAAGTTTTTTGAGTTTTCATAAAATTTTTACAAATTTTAATTTTTGAGAAAAAAATGTTTGATCATTTGAATTTAATTTGAATGTGTTATGAATTGAACAAACATTTTTTTTTATTGTGGGATCTTCGATTTCTGTACCTATCTATTGAATGCTTGGAATATCAATAACACAGACAAATATTTTGGTCATTAACCGATTGAGTGATGGTTGAATAGGGGTTGAAAATTAACGTTTATTATTTTTATTCGTTTCTTTTCCACGATCTTTTTGTCCTTTATTCGCTGATTGTGCGGATGATGATGATGATGACGGTATGTTGGAATTTTGTTGTTGTTGTTGACGATTATAATGTCCACGACCTTCACCATAACCATGTGATGGAGCACCAGGTATTCCTGGTACAACAATATTTAATGGAGGTGCACTTGGTTTATTTGATAGCCCTGGATAAGGTGGTGGTGGTTCTATAATTGCTTCTTTAGGAGCCGGTGGAGGTAAATTGACGACTAATGTTGGTGGAAATGTTGTATCAATATTAGATGATTGTGTAATATTGGCAGATTGTTGTTGTTGCAATTGTTGATAAGATTGTGATGGCTGATTTGCATTCGATGATGAGGATGAGGGTTGATTTGAACGTGTAGGACCATTTTGACGATTGGCACCACTTGATCGATTTTGAGCATGATTTGAATTTCGATCTCGATTTCTTTCACCACGATTTTGGCGATGACCCCCACCACCACCACCACTTGATGATTGTTGATGCTGATGTTGTGATCTTTCACGACTCTGTGGTAGGAAAAGTAAAAGATAAGATTAAATATTCAATTATTATATTTGACAGGTGAATTTGAAAAAAAACTAGTTACTACCTTTCGCCTCAATGTGTCGGCTGGTCTACGCAACGTATCGGAGATACGCAATGCTTTTGCTAACTTAGGATTCGAACTAGGTGTATGTACTGCGCAACATTTGATGAAAGCAGCCATAAATAATATGGCCGCGAATAACATCAGCATGCAAGCCCACCAATATGTCTGTGGAAAAAAATGAAAAATTAATTGAAAAAAAAAGGTTGATGACCATTGAAATACATACAGTAACCCATTGTTTTATGCTTATCAGTGTTTTTTTATTGAACAATAAATTTTTAAGTCTTGCTAATGGACCTTCAGCATCGACTGGTCGACAACGTTGAAACACATCACAATATCCTTGAAAATCGTTACATGGTGAACCAGGTCTCAATTTCATTCCGGATATATTTCTCATAATATCAATTTCAGATGTTCTTCGACATGTTTTCGGTTGATTCACCTGTTGACAGGCAACTTCGCACATTTCTTCGGGCTTGGCACCACGTCTTGTCGTCAAAAAACATTCTTCAAGATCATATTTTTGACAAATAGATCCAGTACAAGAACCATGCCAACAAACTTGTGTGCCCATATTACATTCAGTTTTGTTCGGTTTAGCTGGCGGTAATGGACATTGTGGACGTTTTCCATTACAAAATGATTTATAAGTGCATTCATCATCATCTCGACATTGCTTCATACTTCCTTCGAATGTACATTTTTCAGTACAACAAGGACCTTCGGATGGTGAACAATAGGCATAAGGTCTTCGTCGACATGGCTGATTATTTTGAAAAATTATTATAGGAATTTATAGTCAACAAGTCAGACAAACATACCTGTGCATGTGGATCTCGATGCTTGAATTCATCAACATTTCGAGGATAGCAACAATCTTCATTACATTCTCTTGAATCATAACCACAATCACATTCTTCTCCTTCTTCAACAATTTTATTGCCACAAAATGGACCATTATCTTCTTGAAAACAATTTTCTTTGCCTTCGTTATTGAAAACAGCATTCAACACCGTGGATATATTGTTAACTGAACAATGTGAAAATTTATTATTGTTCTGTCTTTCGCCACTTGTTGCCGATGAATACATTATGTAATTTCCAAGTGGTCCACCTGGACGACATTCAGCAGGATAATCATGAGGTGATCCAAAATTATGACCAATTTCATGAGCTAATGTCAATTCACTGACTTTTGGAGGTACCCGAGAATTATAATTGACAAATGTAATGATTCCAGTATTCAGACTACGTTTGGTTTGCACTTGTCTACCGCCAATATTTTCAGTATATGTTTTATATTTTTCACAAATACCACCCGATGCACCTGTCAAAACAAAAAACATAATCATTTTAAATTTATTTATTCAACTGACAGCCGAATAAGCTTACCTGATGTACTTGCAACCCATGCTAAACCGAGTGTTCCGCCAGAAAAGTCACGATAAGTAAATATATAGGCCAAACAAAAATCATTATGATTGAATTGTGAATTTAAATTCAAAAAATTCGATACATCAATATTTGGCGAACAAAATTGATTGAATTCTCTTTTTCTCGGTTCACAAGCTGATGAATCATTGATACGCAATCTTTGTACAATAAATTTCAATCCCATTATATTTTTAAATACCGATGTTTCATAGATATGGTTGACAGCTTTTATATGTTGAGCCACTAATGATGCAATCTCTTCACGAACCTTGAAATCGGATTTTTCTGTCTCATGTTTTTTTACATGATCCCATAGAAATGTATCGGTTTGTATGTACAATGAACATGCTCTTCTCGATGGTAGATATGGTGTTTGATGTGGTGATGGTGGTCTGAGAATGGAAAAATACGAATGAATTTATGATTTTAATAATTCATAATTTTCATTAAAAAAAACAAAAGATTTAATTCGACCACAAAAATTACAATGACAATGAGCCTAATTAGGTCAATGTGAAAATTTATTCTTACAAAGAAATGAATAAACTCATTTCGTAAAAATGTTGAATCCTGTTAATTTAAATGCGAATAACAAGCTAATTACAAGCACGTATTCAGAAGATTTGGAAAAAAACAGTGTCATCATCAATGAATTATCGTTTTGTTTTTTGTTGTGGTGGTGAATTTCAAATATTCACAGTCATTCATTCATATTTAAATTAATTGTTTTTAAAAGTGAATGATTTTACTTGATTTTGAATTATTTTCATTTTTCTCAGCGAAGATATAAAAAAATGAAAGTGATTTGAAAATCAACTCTTTATGCTGTTTTATTTTCAATCATTTTTCACTCTTACCTATTATAACTGATTCGCCCCTGTGCTTCAAATAAACGGCGATAATTATTTCCATGATCATAATTTCTATTATTATTATTATTATGATTACTAATGCTATAGAAAGCTCTTTTCGATCGAATAATTGGCCGATTCGGATCATTGGTCAATGATTCATTATTGTTATTGTTATATCGAATATTGAATGATAAATTGTGATGATGATTATTATTATTATTCATTTCGATTTCATCTTCATCTTCATCATCATCATCATCATTATCATTATCGACCACTGCTGAGTTTGCAATCGTATCCATCCATTCACGAACTTTGGCATTGGCACCACAACTGCCATCTAAAATAAAAAATCAAACAATGATATTATTGATAGATTTGAATGAATAAATTATTTGACATTCACCATTTGGAGATCGTCGATCATGGAATGGATCAATGACATTTTTGGAAGAATAAATGACTGAATGAAATGGCAGTGATGGAATTATGCGTTTTGATGTTGAAGCGGAAGTTGTTTTACTTAAACTAATGGCTTTAATAATTTCAGGATAATTATATTTTGTTTGCTTTTTTGTGCCATCTAATAGATAAATGTCGACCGGATTCAAATGAAAATATTTATTTGCATTTTCAACGTAGAACGTATCTTCATCAGGCACAGTTGAATGTATTTTGCCAACAAATATTCCATCACGTATTGAACCATAGGCTCGACTATTCGGTTGATCACTAAGATGGCCACTAACTAAATGATCAAGATTAATCGTCAATGGTTGGCCATCACCATCTTCAATAATCAGATCACGATGAAAGACTGAATCAATGTCACGTTTAAGTTTTAGAGAAAAATTTCGTCCATGTGAATGAAAATTATATATAAATAATGGATCTTGTATATTTTCATTATAATTATTATTATTATCATCATTCAAATTTGCTGCCCGTCTTGAACGATGTAATATATTCAAATGTGGTTGAGGATCATAATCTAATGTTTCATAATGAATTATGTGATCATTTAATCGATTTAATGAATTGACTGAAAATGAATAATAATTGAAAAAAAATGAATAAATGAATAAAAATAATGAGAAAACAAATGAATCATTTAAAAAAAATATACAAAATTAACTAAAAATAATGATAATAATCAAACATCAACAAGGAAATTGTTGATTTTAGAACATTTAAACATTCAAACAAATCCTAAAAACTATTGTAATTTCGGAAACTATTTTACACAACAGCAATAAGCATATTGTTTACCAAATACAAATCACACTACTAGACACACTTCCAGGCAAATAATTGCCTGAACATATTTTTAAAAAATAAAATGAATATATTCAAATGTATAAATTGCAAATGAATCAATCAATCAATCAATTGATTGATCAATGAATGAAATAATGTTTTTTTTTTTTTGAATCAATTATCAAATATTGTATTGTATTTATTAAATGGCAGCAATTTTTGACGGAAATGAACAAAATTAAAACGAATTCATTTCATTTATTCATAAAAAATGTATTAAAAGATTATTAATAATCATACAATTTTTGAATTGGAAAATTGGAAATTGATTTGAATTAACTCTACATGATGATTAATACGGCCCAAATGTATCAATAGACACACATTTTACTTTGATTTTTTCCAGTTATTTCACAGATTTCATTCAAAATTTTGACCTAGTGTACTAATATTGGGAATTACAATACTCATTTGTTATTTTACACATAACTTGAATAATTAATGATAAATTTTATCGAACCTAATTAATTACCAAAATCATGGTTTATGAATTGTCCTTTTTTTAGTTTTTTTTTGCATGTTAATTTATGTATTTTTAATGAGCATATCGAAGAAAATAATGAGCGAATCATGTTCAAATGAATGAATGAATGAATAAATTCTGATTTTTTGAATTTATATGGGCTAAATGACAATGATTATAAATGATAAATGCACGCAAAAGCAAAAACCTTGAATTTCCAGTGCTTTTGATTTGTAAAAACAAAAATATCAGTTTGTTTGAAATAATATCAGAGCTTGGAAATATTTAAATAAAAAAAATGGAATAATTTAGTTTTGACAATTTGAAAAAAAAAACGAATGAAGAATATCATTGCTATGGCACGTTTGTCAGTCAGTCACTCAGTTAGTCAATCACAAGTGGTAATGTGATGATTGAGCATATAATATGACTGGATGAACAGAAAAAAGAAAAAGATTTGATGCCAATTACAAATCATAATAAATGTTAATTATGATTAATAAATGAATGAAAATATCATCGGCGACATATTTGAACATGAAATGATGATAAATGAATATAAATAAATGCAGAGATGATAAAAGCATTGTCATCTTTCAAAACATTCATAGAAATGTTGTTTTGCTCAAATCATAAATATCAAGAGATAAAATGACAATAATCATGTCATGGATACACATTTGGACATGGTCAAAATGAAAATGAAAAAAATGGAAAAATGACGAATTCCAGGGTTATATCAACTCATGATTATTGCAATTTATTGTATTGTTATTGTTGTTGATTGTTATTGTTTCTGCTTTTTTTTGTTTTGGTGGTTGACTAGGCTACTTGCTAATTAATTCTTTGGTGATTTCACTTTTGGAATGAAAAAGTGAATTTTTTCAAATTAAAACAATTTCATATTTGATAAATGTATTGTTTTCAGCTTGTTTTTCGTTATTTGAAATAATTCAATTGAATAAGGATCTTTTGTATGATTGAAATCAATTTTTATGCTCAAAAGAATTGGAAAAATGAAATCCTATTGAATTTAATCACATTTTTGAATTATTTCATCATCATTATTTTGAAATGACAATATATTTTTCCATGATTTTCGTTTTGAAAACGAAAAACAAAACCATGTCGTGCCCGTAATCGAAAATTTAGATACGATTTCAAATGTTGTTTTTCTGAATTGAAATGCATTTGATTTAAATGTTTTTTCAATTTTTTTGGGCTACCAAAATATAATAATATACATTGGACTATACACTCAAATCAAATCTATTTAGTGTATTGACAATTGAATAGAGTATAGAAAAATGATAATTTAGAAAAAATAAAAATAACCTATTAAGTACAGTATAGCCATTGACATTGATATTTTTTTTTCAATTGTCAATGCTCAATTTTCATTCAATATATTCAATTCAATTCATTTTGTATATCCTTCAGGTATTTCTATTTTTTCGTTGTTGATATTCAATTTGAACAGAAAATATCGATGAAATTATTAATGTCACCAAATACATGCATGCAACAACAGCCAACAATTGTTGATTGATTTTTGATGGCAATTTTTGAAAATATTTTTGTATTGAATTATAATGCAAAGAAATGAAAAATATTTCAACTTACCGAATGTAAAAGGACTAATAATAATGGCCAATAGTATTAAAAATAATGATGATTTCCCCGTTAATGCTGATGGTAATGATGATGATCGAAATGTATTTGATAATTGTAATTTTTCATTGTAATATTCATAATAATCATAATTACAATTATCATTATTATTTGAATTTAAAATTAAATTTTTAGATAGTTCTGGATTATTATCATTATTATTATTGATAATGATTGACATTGATGCATTTACATTATCATTATTATTATAATTATCATCAATATCGATTGATTTGATAAATAATTTCCGATAATTTCGATATTTTTGGCCATTTTCATCATATGATTGCGGTTGATAATTATAGATTCTTATTGATGAATCCATCATCATTATTTGATGAGCAATACCTGAGCTTTTACGGTTTTGTTTGGAGAAAAAAAATAATTTGTTTTATGCTTAATTTGATTTTTCGTGTTGATTAGATTTTTGTATTATTGTTGACAAATATGCTCATATATGACACCCTTCTTTGGATCGTAAAACCCTTATTCTTCAATTTCAATTATAAATATTCGAAGATACATGATGATCATCATGTAATAAGTTGTATTATTGTTGTTGTTGTATCACAAACAAATCAAAAACGAATAACAACAAAGATGATGATGAATCATGATAAAATATTTCATTTCAATTCATATTTAACTAATTATAAACTAAGACGATTGCATTCGTCTTATAGCTGGAAAAACATATGTCTGTACTGAAAATAAAGAAATGATGAAAATTAATAATAAAAGCTCGGAAAAATGAAAAAGATTTCAACCCACAAAAAAAATTGAATTGAAATAATTAAAATTAAATGAATTCAATTATCAAATAATAATAATCAAAGAACATACATTGAAAATTGAATTGAATCAATGATTTGTCGACGACGAAGACTATGATCTTATTTGATAATTAGCTAAGAAACAAATAAACAACAAGGCAACTTTTTTGTTTTTGTTTTTTTTTTGTTTTGCTATTTCGAATAATGATACACACAATAGGGCAGTGTATTTTGATTTTTGATGGTTTTGATGACCGAGAACAAGACTGGTTTTTTGTTGTTTGTTTGCTGCAGCAAACATTCAAAAATGATTCAAATGGTCGTCGTCGTCGTTGGCTAAAAATCAAAATCAATCATCACAACACACACAGAGAAAATCAAGCCTAAATTTCAAGGAGGAAAATTTAAATGAAAAAACATACAAGAATTAATTTGAGAATTTGAAAAAAAAAAATATTAAATGAAATAACTGCAATTAAATACTGTAAATATGTTGCTGCGGCTGTCGATGATGAGGCTGTTGGCTGTCGATGTTTGGTTGGTTATTGTTGCATTTATTATTGCATGCAGACCAAAAAAAAATTTTTTAAAAATTTCAACCAACCAACCAAACCATTCTCAAATGATGATGTCGATGTCGATGTTCTTTCTTTGAGAGGATAATAACAGTCAATGCATACAATCAAACACACACCAAACACATCAATGGCTATTTAACACACACAGCAGAAACAATACAAAAACAACACCACCTTAAAACTATTATTTCACCATATTATTTTTCATTACGACAATTGACAAAATACGTTAACACTCAAACACACAGTTTATTGTCTTTTTTTATCCCTTTTCACTATTAATATTAATGATGATAATTATCACCAATCGTAAATAAATATCGTTAATGATAATAGATCAGCTAGATTTGCTTGGTTACCACCATTAAAATGATGGCAAATAATGGCACAATTCAATAACTATTAAATAATAAACAAATCAACAAAACAATAAGCCAAATGGTTGCATCACATTTTCAAACGTAAAAATCAAAAAACAGGATGATTGGCCAAATAATCGACAACAAACAACAACATCGACAACGGCCACAGCAGCAGCAGCAGCCACAAAAATAGTTGAAAAAAATATTATCAGATTTATTTAAAAGTGATTAAAGGGTTATTAATACCATTATTCTATTTTTTTAAGATGTAAATTTTAGAAATGATTTAGATGGTGAAATAGATGCGTAAAATAGATTTGTTGTTTGTGGTGATGTAGACGTTAATGATGCTGATATTGATGCCTAAGAATTTCTTGAAATAATTTCTTCGTAAAGAGTTAATAAATCAGATGTTCGCAATTGTAATATATTTCAACTATTATGATGTTGATGATGTCGATGCTGATGCTGTTGGTGGTGTTGATGATGATGTAAATATAAATTGAATATTCACCACACTTTTATTCGATGAATGGAATGAAATCTCAATCAGTTTTATTTCAATTTTATTCATTTATTTATTTCATTCATTAACACAAACACACACAATACAAATGTACAAAAAAACGTATCAAAGTAAATCTGAAAAAAATGTGGAAAATTGAATTGAAATATTTGAATTTGAATTGATTTTGGCGAATGTGTTGCAATGCTTTCGAAATTTATATTTGTATTTATATTTGAAAAACTATTGATGAATGAATGAATGAATGGATGATAATTATTACAAAAATACCACAAATAATTATTGTATTCGTTTGATATTATTGAAAATTCTATTCGAAAAAAATCAATACACAATTTTCAATTAATATACAAATATTCAATGTTTCATTCGTTTCAACATTTCAATAATCATTATTACAACAATAACAACAACAACAACACAACAGACGCCAATATCGCAATCCTTTCAATCATATTTATCACAATGAATGGATGGTTTTCTTTGCTTTCATTCGTTTTACTTCTTTGATTATTGTTATGGTGAGTGGTGAGTGAGGAATATTATTTGATTTCTTTTGATGAGAATTTGTTTTGTTGGACAAAAAACTGAAATCAATGATAATCCAAAAAGAGAGAGAGAAATATCCATAAACAAAACAACAAAACAAAGCAAAACAATGAAACATCAAAAATATTGAATTGAATTGAATTGAGAGTCTATATTTCATTCATTTTTCATTCATTTGGAAATACAAACATAAACAACAATCAAAATGTGTGTTTAGTTTAGTTTCAGTTCAGTTTTAGTTCAATTCAATTCAATTCAATATAAAAAACAACAACAACATTTTGAACAATTCAAATTCTAGCTGCATCGACAATAATATATCGTTTGAATGAATGAATATTGTATCGTTTTTTGGCTGTTTGAATTTGAGTAGTGGCAGTCTCTTTTGTATGATTTTTTCGCCCATACTTCTACTACGGTTGTTTGACTTTTAAATTTTTAGAAATTATGTTTACTTTGATTTTGATACATTATTTTTTGCCAAAAGCAACATTTAAATGTAGAGAAAAGGTAGCAGTATATTTTCTAAGGTCATCGATCATCATCATCGTTTGAATATATTTTTGAAAAAACACATTACACCCAAAGCAACAAAGGTGGAACTGTTTTCAAAAATTTTCAGAAAAAATTCAAAAATTTAAATTCAATTTTTTTGCTTTTTAAAAAAAACTGTCAGAAATAGAAACACTCATTGAAAATCTAAAATAAAATGGAAACAAATTGGAAATAAATTAATTTGGATGAGAGAAAAAGAAAGAATTGTCATCATGATGATGATGATGATTATTTTCGCATTACCATTTGTGAATCAACTTATGAGTTTTCACGGTCGATGTAATGTTTTAATCATTCGTGAACAACAAACAAAAAAAAAATTTTGGTGGAAAAATCATGTACAATATGAATGATGATGATGATGGAAATAAATCATGGAATCATTATTTTAATTATTATGATTATCATCATTTGAAATCAAATACTTAATGTATTTTAAATAATCATCTTAATAATAATAATGTATTCATTTCTTATCCCATGTTTGATTATAACAATAAAATAAATGTGAAAAACATTTGGAGAAGAAACAAACATGTGAAAAACAATATTATTCATGTTAAATTATTGTTCAAAAATGAATGAATGAATTGAACAAATGAAGAAACAATAAATATTTTAAAATTTCAGGTTTAATGTGTTTGATCATTAAAATTTCAATGACATTTACTGGTCATTTTAAATACTTTTTTATTGTCAAATTTTCGCCTTTATATTTCCTGGTTTTGTTTTGTACTTTTCTGGTGAAAATGTTAAAACATATCAAAAACAAAATTCTGGTTTTTTTTCACCAATCATTATCAATGAATGAATGAATGAATGAAATTTAAAACAAAAAAATTTTGATGAAATTTTTTTCTATGAATCAGCTGATTCATAATTGCCAGAAATGATCATTTTGAAAATTGAAATGCGCATATGAACATATTTTGTTTTGCCACTATTTTAGTGATGTATATACAAATGTATGTTGATACAATATAAATATACAAAGTAAAAAATCAAGTATTATTCAATGCTATAGTCATCACATAAGGGTACATGATGATAATAATCCTGATTCACATGTAATTTTTTTGATTTTCTTGGGTTTACATCAATCATTGTTGAAAACAATACAAAACAAATTGTATTAACAAAACACGAATAAAATTATCGTACATTTGCTCTTGTTTTTGATTAGAAAATTAATTAATTCACCTTGATATTAACCTATTAATTTACCTTCATCGTGTGTATGATACATATACAAAAAATGGGCATTTTAAATAGGTATTGTTTTTGATAAAAAAAAAAATTCACGAAGAATTTTATTTGATTTTTGGTCGTTCATTTATGCTTTGATCTGCAGGAATCTCTTCACCAAATTTGCTCGATCTAATCTGTTCGCTCAGAATAAACAATTGAAAATGTTTTCAACAACAACAACAACAACAACACCAACATCGAATGATGAAGTATTGTTTGAAATAAAAAATAATGATAAAGGAATAATTACATTAAATCGTCCATCGGCATTAAATTCATTAAATTTAAATATGGTACGTTTAATATATTCGAATCTAGTTGAATGGGATAAAGATCCAAATATACGTTTAATTTTAATCAAAAGTAATATGCAAAAATCATTTTGTGCCGGTGGTGATGTTCGTGGTTAGTAATTGAAAAAATGCTATAAAGATTGATTAATAATTAATCGAAATTAATATTTTCAATCAGTACTTGCCGAAAGTGGTGGAAATTCTGATTTGGTTCGGAATTTTTTTCGTGAAGAATATACATTAAATCACAAGATCAGTGTGCTCGGTGTGCCATATATTGCCTTGTTGAATGGAATATGTTTTGGTGGTGTAAGTTTTGAATTGATTGATTTTTGAAAGGTTTCAAATTGATTTTGTTGTTTTTTTTTCAATGATAAAGGGTGTCGGCATATCGGTTCATGGTCCATTTCGTGTTGCAACTGAAAATACAATGATAGCAATGCCCGAAACACATATTGGTTTCTTTTGTGATGTTGGCGGATCTTATTTTCTACCAAAATTACCTTATAAAATTGGAATATATCTAGGTTTGACCGGTAGAAGATTGAAAGGACGTGATGTACAGAAAGCTGGTCTGGCTACACATTTCATACCTAGTTCACATTTACCAGCATTAGAATATGATCTTTGTAGACTTGAAAATGCAAATGCTGCCAAAATTAGTCATTTATTATCGAAACATCAAGTAAGTTTCAATCGTTGAATTGAACATTGAATTATTTTTTTTCAAAAACACCAAAAAGGAACAATGGAAAGATGAATTTAAACAAGAATTTTCACTTAAACCATATATTGGTCGAATTAATTCATTGTTTGATGCTGATTCAGTGGAAAAAATTATACAAAATCTGCAAAAAGATGGCACTGAATGGGCAAAAGAAATAATCAATGATTTGAATAAAGCATCACCAATGAGTTTAAAAGTGACATTTGAACAGCTGAAACGTGGTAAAACGATGAGTTTGCCTGATTGTTTAACAATGGAATATCGTCTGTCGCAGAATTTATTACAACATAAAGATTTTTATGAAGGGATACGTGCCGGTATGTTCAATAATTATTTAATTTATCTTCAATCAAATTTTGACTTACAATTTTTTCTGTTTATTTATCTTTCTGATTTAAAAGTTTTAATTGAAAAAACAAACGATCCAAAATGGGACCCGAAAACATTGAACGAAGTCGATGATCGAATCATACAATCATTGTTCGAGCCGATCGGTCATGGTGTTAAAGATTTAGAGCTTTGAAAACAATTTCGTACAATTTCGATGAATAAAACAAAATACGAAGCGGTTGTGTATGTTTGGTGGCAATTTTTTTGAAAATTTTCACTGAAGATATTCATAAGAAACGCAACAAAAATAAATATATATTCAAAGGTCTATTTTTCTTAAATCAAACCAATAAACGAATTAACATTATTTTTCAAAATGAAAGGATTAAAGTCGTTCGATAAATATAAATATTTTTTAAAATTTAAATTTATTTTATTTCAAATTTTTTTTTTCATTTGTTTTAGTTTTATTTTTCGGTTGTAAATATTTTACACAAAGAAAAAATAAATAAATAAATAAATATAATCAATAATAAATTCAAGACAGAAAAATTATTTTAAACAAAAAAAAACGAAAAAATCTATTTTGTATGCTGAGGTGGATGTCACATTGATGATTTAGTCATTCATTGAATTAATCGATTGATTTACTCACTTATTGAAGATCATTATGGCTATAAATTATTATTATTAAAATTAGGTTGTCCGAAAAGTTCTGGCCGACTTTTTCCAAAAATTTTCTACAATATAACTGGTAAAAAACTTTACGGACAACCTAATATTTATTTATTTTTCACTGTTGATGATTAATAAACAATAAATAAACAATTATTTTCTTATTTCTTATCTTAAAAAAAAATTCAACTATATTTACAACAAAAATTATTTTAAAAATTTGTAATATTTTTTTTGTAATTATTATCATTATTATTCATAAATATCGACAACAACAACAACAATTATTTTGTTTTTCGGGCGAAAATTGTAATTTGAAATGATAAATTAAACTTTTTAAATGATGATCATCAGTTAAAATTTACAAATATCGAATTGGACTAATTCGTACTTGAAATAAATACTTGTAGAAATTGAACCGAAAAAAAAAGGAGGAGAAACATTTGACTCATTAAATAGCTATTGATCTTGTATGATTATGATTTTATGAACTTGATGATGATGATGATGATGGTTGATGATTGACTTGTGGCGCAGTGTGATTGATTGATTGATTCATTTATTTGATTGGTCATTTGACACACATTAAACGACAGCAACAACAGAGCAACAACAAGGTCAACAAAAAGCTAAATTATTACCATTTTAATTTCAATTTTTTTCTGGAATTAATTTGAGGTCCATGATTGTTGTTTCGAAAGCATTGAAATTGATATTTTTTCCATTTTTTCAAATGTTTGCTCAGGATTCTAGGGCCAATCAACCATTTATTAAGATATATCAATTCAATTCATTTGTTTTATTTTTTCATTTTGGAAGACTGAATGTGTTTTTTTTTTTTTTTTGGGGAAAATTCGGGCGAATCATCATTTAATCAATTTTTTTTTTTTTTTTTTTTGTTCAATCGTCGAATCTTATTTTCGAAATTTTGAAATTTCTTTAATTTTCACGACAAAAATAACAGGTTGTCCGCAAAGTTCTGGCTGATTTTCATAAACAACTCTTGGCTGATTAAGCGGGATGAACTTTTCGGACAACCTAATATATCATTTTTAATCAATGAAATGTAACGAAGAAATAAGTTTAGCCTTTTTTCTTTGGGTAAAAGTTGATTGAAATTTTGCGATATTTCTGAGTTTTTCATTGAAATCAAAGTATTTTTTCATTATTTCATCAATTTTCGCTGAATCAAATCTGTTTCGCTTTTTTCCGAATGAAATCAGTTTTATCGGACCATAGTTATAGCCCCGAAATTCGAACAAATTTATTTTTCCAAATTTGTTTTTGTTTTTCCTCGCTCATTTCACTGCTCTTCAATTCACCATTAAAGACAGGAAGGAAAAAAACCATTATAAGCAATAAATAGTAGTAATAAGTGAACTTTGCTGATGATGATGATTTCTTATTTTTCTGTGGTGGTGATGGTGATGATGATGGTGGTGCCAAGATTTTAAAAATCATTTTTAAATGATGTTTTTTTTCTGGGTATCTTCAATGAAAGTTAATGATAATGACCCATTCATTCATTTTTCTTCTTATTTCTCTCATTTAAACACATATATTTTATATGAAAAAATCTTTCAAAAACTTTTTTGGCCGAAGAAATATTTCAAGAAACTGTGATTTTCTCGGGCCCTTTTTTTTGATTAAAATTTGGTCCCGAAAAAAAAAAAATTCAATTTGAAATTTAATCGAGATGATCAAAAACTTTTTGTTTTCTTAAAAATTCCGAGAAGAAATTCTTAATATCAATAATCATTCACCAATGGTAAATTCGATATCTTCGAATGGCCAAAGTTTCTTGGATTTCATTTCATTTTTCATTTCGATTTTTCAATTTTTTAAAAATTTTTATTTATATCCATTTTCAATGAGGATCAAAAATAATTCGAAAATCCGATCGTAATTATTATTGGCGTTATTATTAGTTATCTCTCCAAGGAATTCGGTTGATTGGCTTTTGTGATAATGAAATAATACAAATAATCATAATAATAACAACACCCAAAAGTCCAATCTCAAATCTTGATGTTTCCTTGGTTTTCGTTTTAATTTAGTTTTCAATTTATGATTCAGATTGATTTTGTGATGTTTGTATTTTATTTATTTGATTACAATCTTTGATCAATTCATTTCAATCCAATGTTCGGTTGTTGGATTGTTGTTTTGATCTTTTTTTCTCGTATTTTGAATTTGATTTTCGATGAACAAATAATACATTTGGATAAATTATTTTTATTTGAAAAAAAAACAATAATTCGATGATTTTGATGATTTTCAATTTTATTTTCATTATTTCTTATTTTGATTATTATTAATTTTATTATTTCGTTTCTATCGAGAGAATTGTATATCTTCAAGAGATCTTAGGTCCATAGAGATTAAATGAAGAACACACACACAGAGACACACACACACACAGACATGAAGATAGCTTTATATTTAGCTCAAAGTAGCTTTATACATTTATTTTTTTTTCATTTTATTTATCTCGGGAATTATCATCACCATCATCATTGTTGTTATTATTATTATTATAATTATTCGCTTCACTTGGAAATTTTTGTTGCTAATAATAATAATAATAACAAGTGATTGAACAACAAACTTGCTTTTCTTGAATCTTGGAACAAAACAAGAATCTTGTAGAAATCAAATTGAATCAAAATCAAATTAAATCAATTCAAACAAAATAATGATGATGACAAAAACAGATATATTCATTTTTTTTCTTATTTGATTCTGATCTTCTTTGGAAATGAATTTTCATGGATCAGAAATGGAATAATAATGATTTTTACTGTTCTTCTTCTTCTTCTTATTCTTGATTCAATGGATTTTCTCTCCGATATATTAATGTTTTCTTCTTGAATGATTGCAAAAAAAAGCAGTGTTGTTTGGTCATCGATGATTATCGATGGTTGATTATTATTGTCATTATCATTAATCAATCATTGAACGAAATAAATAAAAATAAATAAACAAAATCGAAACAAGATTGCATGTGATTAATGTGGCTGATTTCAATATTTTCTTTGGAATTGATTTTGTATTTGATATAGTTGATGTTGTCGTTTCTAAGATTTTGTCGTCGTCGTCGTTGAGTATCTTTGAGCAATTTTAAGATTTAAAATTCAAATTGATTTTCAGAAATATATATGGAATGTATATGAGTAAATTAATTGAAAAAAAATAAAATTAAAATAAAAAATGATCAATAGTCTTTCGATGTTGATTATTTCGGTCGATGTTGTCGTTGTCGCTGCTGCTGCTGCTGTCGTTTAATAAGATCTGTATTTTTTTGTTTCTTCTTCAAATTTTCTCATCATTTTTGTTCATAATAATTTGTTAATTAGAAATAATTTTACCATAATTACATCCAGGTACTGGACATGGATTAGTAGCGCTTTGATTTGTTTGTTGTGTTGAGCCACTGGTATTACCAGTACCAGCAGTACCTGGTTGATTGCTTGAACTACCAGTTCCAGGTGTTGTATACGGGTGACGTTGTTGACCACCAGCCATACAATTACCAGATGTTGTTGTAGTTGCTGGTGGTTGTTGTTGTTGTGATTGTGATGATTGCTGCTGTTGTTGTTGTTGTTGTTGATTAGGATTTCTTAATCCACGTTGTGATTGTTGTTGTTGATGTTGGGCGGCTGTTTGTTGTTGTTGTTGTTGTTGTTGTTGTGTGGTCGGTATAATTGTTGATAAATATTTACTTGAACCATGTTCACTGATTTTATATGATATAAAAAAGGCAAACAACATTAAAAAAAAGATCACTACAGCGAATGTTATCATATATCCATTGTACATTAATTCTGCTAATGAATCATTATAAATAAAACAAATGGCCACCAATCCAATTAACAAGAAAAATATTATTATTCCTGTATCATGGAAAAAAAAATATCAGAGAAAAATGAAATGAAATAAATGAATGGATGAATTAATGAATGAAATAAAATTGAAATTCGAAGAAGGAAAAAAAAATGAAATGAATGAATACAAGATGAATGAATGATTGGATGGATGGAAGAAATGAATGAATGAAAAATAATGATAATAAACGATAATAATAAATGAATAAATAAAATTATTAAGTACACATATTATACAAGAGAAAAAATAAAATAGAATAAAATAAAAATGATGACGATCATTATTATGATTATTTATGTGAACATTCAAATAATAATAATAATAATGATAATCATTAAAATGTGGCGACTGATAATAATAATGATAATAATAATAGAATAATAATAAAAATGAAAATAATAAAATATCAGAAAATATATAAATATATTTAACAAACCATATACAATCAATAGATATCCTTTATGATGTTGTGCACCACAATATCCGATCGTTGTGAATGCCATCACAAATAATGAAAATATTGCCATTTGTCCACCAGTATAGCCACCGGGCCATTTTTCTTGTGGATATCCAATACCGAATAATGCATTAAATATTGCCAATATGAAACCGAATACATTACATAATATTAATGTATATTTCATACATGTAAATGCATTTCCACGATCCATTATGAAATTGAAATATAATAATAAATCTTTGATATTGATCATTATCATTATCATCATCATAGAAAATAATTTGGACAAAACAAGGACAAGAATTGGCGGAAAAAATAAAAATTTAAAGAAAATAAATAATTTGTTGGATTTTGATTTGAATAGATATTGTAAGAAATCTTCAATACCTTTTTTCTGATTTGGATTTGGATAATTATAGTTGTAATAATAAGGATTATATGGATTATAAAGATTTCGTCGATAATAGCTACCGCCAGTAAAATTACGGCCAACAAAGCCAGTGCCAACACCACCGAAACCGATACCGGTAGGACGATAACCAATACCTCCTCCGCTAAAACTACTTCCAGTATTTGTACCTAGACCGGTTAAACTACCGAAACCGATGCCACCACTTTGGCCACTAAATGTTGAACCAGTTGTACTACCAAAACGACGCGTTCCTAATCCTAATCCTAGACCTAGACGATTTCGTCTAGCTACAGCACCAGAAGTGGTGAAAAAATCGGCAGCTCTTCTAAAACTGCTACCACTATTTGTTGTTGTTGTTCCGCTTCCGATATAACCGTATTGATTATTATAATAATCACTTGAACGATAACGATTCGATGATAATAATGCTTGTGTAGGTGTGGTCGGTGTTGGTGGATAATATTGTTGTTGTAATAATTGTTGTTGCTGTTGTTGAAATTGTAATTGTAATCGTTCACGTTGCTGTTGTTGCTGATGTTGTTGTTGCTGCTGTTGTTGTTGTTGATGCTGTAAACGACGTTCAACAAATGTAGCTGTAACTGATCTAGGTTGTAATTCTGGTTGCGATTGTTGTTGTTGTTGGTGTTGTTGCTGCGGTGTTTTTTGTTGACGAAGATGTGAATGTGGTGATTGTTGTTGTTGGTGTTGTTGTTGGCTATTAAAATTTATCAATAGTTCTTGTTGATGTCGTCGTTGTTGTTGATAATTTGGTGGCGGCAAATGATACATATGGGGTTGATTATTCGGGAATGAAAAATTAATGATTTCGTTGATTCTGTTCACTGGGATTATTGAACTATATTTTCGCTTAGATGATAATAATAATGATAATTATAATTATTCCATTGAAATAGAGGACCGAAGGCTCAGCAATAAATTTTAAATATTTATTTTTTCTCCTAAATCATTTCATTTAGCCGCTTTTTTTCTCTCTGAATTGATTTAAGCTATGATAAATTGCAAAAATTAAAAAATCAAAAAAATTATGAAAATGATATATGATTCATTTAGGAATAAATAAATAAATTGAATTTCATAATTAAATCATGTCAATTTTCATTAAGTTTTCAAATCATATGTTTCACATTGTTCCCCTGTATATTTCACTGTATTCAATCTATATTTCAAATGCTTCACAGCTGTATGAATCAAAGAATCATATCCATTTCCAAAAAAAATTTGAATGAAATAAAACACAGAACAAATTCACAAATTGAAATTCAAAGCATTTTTAAAATGGGAAAAATATATGTGAAATATAAAATGAACAGTGGTGATCACTGACTGATCAAAAGGAAGAGAAATGAAACATTTAATTATAATTTTTCTAATTGAAAACTTGGAGCAAATTAAAGTAAAAATAAATGACGACGACGACTACGATATTAGTAATAATGATTTGAAATGAACACACACATACGCAAAGGATCGGAAAATAAAGTAAAGGATTGATTCAATAAAAATTTGAGCCTTAGTATCAGTGTATGATGAGTGGTGCATTGGAATCGGAATTGAATTTGAATATTTCACATTGATTTACATTGAATATTATTCGCATTTTCATTTGAATTGAATCGAAATAGGAATTGAATTTTTTCTATTTTCAATTCAATTCAATTTTTCATTCATTCACTTGAAATATAATTTAATGTAATTTTTTTTCCTCTCTCTCTCTCTCTCTCTCTCTCTCTCTCTCTCTCTCTCTCTCTCTCTCTCTCTCTCTTTCATTCATTCATTCTCCATGTCATCGTCATTAGTTATTATTATTATTATTTTGTTGAAAAGATATGATTGTCGTCGTTGTACAACACAATTGTACAGACTATTGTATTCATATACAACAAACACAGCAAACACGACATCAAAAAAACACATGCACACACACCATACACACACACATACATATTACATTTAATGCACATAGAAAAAAAAATAATACAGAAGCCAACGGCTTTGTAAATTATTCTTTCGTAGAATAATTTTTTATTCATTTTTTTTATTCAATTTTTTTATTCATTCTAATTTTTCAAATTTTATGGTTGTCCGAAAAGTTTATTCGGTTTAATCGAATAGAGTTGTCACATGAAAATCGGCCAAAACTTTTCGGACAATCTTTGATAATGTAAAAAAAAAATTATTACATTGAACAGGCTCAGAGAGAGAGAGAAAGAGAAATATTTGGTGAAATTTCATTTAAAAAAAAAAATTTTCAAACCCTAAAAACACATGACATTTTTCATTTGTTTTGTTTCGTTGTTATTTGCCATTATTTTCAATAATTAAAGTACACACACCATTGAAGAACAATATGAACAATACAAAAGCATGGAATAACGAAATGAAATGATTGAAACAAAGAAATGAATGAATAAATGAATGAATGAATAAGGAGGCACAATGATGATGAAACAATGAATGAATGAATGAATGAATTCAGTGAATAAATGAGTGAATAAATAAATGAATGAATGAAAATATACACATACAAAGATATTAGGTTGTCCGAAAAGTTTTTGCTGATTTTCCAATTATTTTCTATGATATAATCGGTAAAAACTTTTCGGACAACCTAATAGATAAATGTATGGAAAGGGAAAATCACAGAGAGAGAGTTAGTGACTAAGAGAGGAATAAAAAAGTGCCAACAAAGAATTCAGTGAATTTTTTTTTATTTTCGCTGAAGAATTTTAGCTTGAATTTTCGCTCAAAACACATATTAAATTGTAGTCTATGTGTATAGTTGTTTAAAATGTGTGAAAATGAGTAAAATGAGTTGAAATAATTTAAACAAAACAAAAACAAATTTCAAAACTGAAACAAATTTCAGAGATAAATGATTTTCAAAGTGAAACAGCAACACAACAGCAGCAGCAGTGGATGAAATGGAATGAATGGAAATTAGTGAAATGAATGCTCTGAGAATATGGTCCATAGTTAACATGGGAAAATGAAGGGAAACGAATGCTCATTTAAACGATGATACTAGATGCTAATACGGCCCAAAACAATCGGAAAACATTTTATGCATTTTTCATATGTATTCATTTTGATTTCATCAAAATGAAACATTTAATTTCAATTTCATTAGTCTATTTTTCGGTGGTGGTGGTGGTGGTGGTGGTGGAGGGTAGTTTAGAAATAAATGATGAAAACATGATTAGTGATAATAGGTTGTCCGATAAGTTTTTGGCCGGTTATATCGTAGAAAAATCATTGGAAAATCGGCAAGAACTTTTTGGACAACCTAATATTATTAATTTCAAAAAAAAAAAAAAAATAAAAGAAAATTTAATAGAATTCGACAAATGTAAAACATTTTGACATTAATTTGAAATTAAATTGTCATGTCGTCGTCATCGTCATCGTTGTCTTCGTTTTCGCAAGTTGAGGAGCAGCAAAATGTTGGCTTCACTGCCATAATTCCATTTCAATGTTTTAATTTTTCAAAAAATAAAAAATTTTGTCAAATCACATTTTCTGCAACTTGGTTGAAACACAATAATTCTTTTAGCTCCGGAATAGCAGAGAATTCAATTCCGTGAAACTAAAAAAAAAAAAAAAAAAATTCATTTCATTCATTTTTTATTTTTAGACTTAGTAGAATTGCTTGAATGAAATTTCAATTATATATTTTGCAGGTGATATTTGTGCGAGCGAAAATGATTTGAATTTAAATTCAATTTTTTTACAATTTTTCTCAGTGCTCATCATGTATGGAATACATACATACATACATGGAAACATACATACAAAATTTGCTTACAAAAACAAAAAAATGAAAATAAAATGAAAATAATGAGAAAAACATAAAAAACAAATGCAAATTCAGAGAAAAAATTGATTGCCAAAGGAATAAGCTCAAGAAATTGAATGAAAATAAAAAATTTGAAAATTTGAAAATAGAACCCCAACGATATATATGTGAATCGATTTCAAAAATTGTAAAAATAAAAATTCCAAAGAAACAAAAACATAGAAACATAATTAGTCTAAAGCAGTAGTTCTCAACCATTTTTTTTTTTTTTGCTGTGGCACACTGAACAAAGGAATAGCCTTTACCACCACTCCCCCCTCAAAAAAATTCGCTGGGGTACACCTTGTAAATGGAATGAGTTAGATTTCCGGAATTCGCTGCGGCAAAGTTTTGGAATCTGGCGGAATTTTGAACTGTCGCGGAACACTGGTTGAGAATGACTGGTCCAAGACCTCCGAAAAAAAAAATCCGATTTTCCAGTGCAAAAGATGCTTAGAAATTGATGCGATCAAATCATTTTAAAATTTATTTTTAAGGGCAAACAACAAACAACAACAGAAAAAAAAAACAAACAAATTATATTCATTCATTCTTTATGTGTTTGACGTTATGAATACACTACTTACTGTTGTTGTTGTTGTTGATGGTGATGGAATTTATTCATTTTTCATGTTTATACAATTTTTTTTTAAATATTCTATGGGTAAATCACAAGTTTTGATATTTATTTTAGTGCGGAAAAAAATGAATAAATAAATATTAGATTGTCCGAAAAGTTTTGGCCGATTTTCATTGGCAATTCTATTTGATTAATCGGAATGAACTTTTCGGACAACCTAATGAATAAATAAATAAATATTTTTTTCAAAAAAAAAAAAAAAAAAAAAAAAAAGAAAAATGAATGAATGAATGAATGGAAAAATTTTTTCCATTATTCAAAGATCATTGAGCCATGAATGGAGGCTGTATCATTTTTGGAAAATGATTCAATGATAATAATACTGATAATAATGATGATGATGATGATGATGATAGCCGATAAATAGTTTTTAAAATACTAATATATTTATATGAGAGTATTATTCGAGGAAATAATAAATAAATAATAAATAAATAAATGAATAAATAATTCAATGAATTATTTTATTTTTATCATAAATTTCATCATTTCATATAAAGCTCTTTGTTGAAAATGAAATTTCCATCATTTGAAATCATTTAAAAATCATTCATTCATTCATTCATTTTTCATTTGAATAATAATGTTGATGATCATCATCATCATTTAAAAATGATTATTTTGTTTGAATTATTATTTGTATATCAATTCAATTGAATGCAATGAATGATGGCAACATATAGAATATGAAGCAATTCATTTTTTTTTTTTTTTTTGAAATTGGCAAAATTTTGAAGCAATGTCATTCAAATACTTCATTATTTATTAGGTTGTCCGAAAAGTTTTTGCCGATTTTCGCATGAATTCTTACGATATAATCGGCAAAAACTTTTCGGACAACCGTTCGGTTCACAAATGTTGACATTTACTCTTTTCTATGGTATATTCACATGTAGATATATTTGAAAAATTTGTTTTGATTTTGATTTTAATCTGTCATTTTTTTTTCTCAGTGTGTTTTCCAATGAATTTCAACATTGAAATTCCACACACAAAAAATGATGGAAAAAAAAAGTTATAAATAGTGGATTATTATCATTATCATTATGATTATTATTAATGAAACATCGCATCATTCATTTCATTTTGTGGAAAAAAAATGATTATAATGTCGCCGATGATCATGATGATGATGATGATGATGATGATGATCTTTCAACGGACTCCAAATGTTATGTCAGAGATTCAATGTTTTTCATGTTTAGATTTTTTCATATTCAAATAATGCAGAGCATCATTGTTTAACATACGATGCTGCTCAGCTCATTGTGATAATATGCGAAAACAAATTAATGAAAAGCTCAAAGAAAAAAAAACTGTCATTTTTCATTAAATCGGGATTTGTCACCCGAATAATAATGATAATAATAATAATGAAAATAATAATTCAACAATGGACTAGCGTGAAATAAAAATGGATTAATCTCACTGTGTGTTCAGTGTTCAGTGTGTGTGAACACACACAGAAATTTAGTGAAATGGAATAAAAATGAAAAATATACAAACCAGCCAAAAACTTGTGAAATGCAATTACAATTTTTCATTATTTCATTTTATTTCATACTTTTTCATTCTTAAAAATATTAGGTTGTCCGAAAAGTTTTTGCCGATTATATCGTAGGCAATTATCAGCAAAAATCGGCAAGAACTTATCGGACAATCTAATATTATCATCAAAAATTGTCTTCGGCTTTCAATGATGATACTCATTCATACATATATGTGAATGAATGAATTCTGAATTTATCTGAATCGAATTAAATGCATAAATAATCAGCTAAAATTGGTTGCCAGAATTTCATTTTTTCTCTCATCAATTTCAAATAACAATTTCAAACACAGCAAACAGAGATGTGTTTGAAACAGAGATGAGATGAGCTCATTTTTGTCAAGTATTTCATTATAATCACAAATAATTATAATAATAATAAATTGAATATATATATTAAAGTTGTCCGAAAAGTTTATTCGACTTAATCGAATAGAGTCGGTCATGAAAATCGGCCAAAACTTTCCATACAGCCTAATATCATTGAATGGAGACAAAAATTAAATGGTTAAAGATGGCGAGAAAAATTTTGAAAATGATTTGAGATATTGATTTCTCTCTATTTCTTAAATCTACATCTTTAAGTTTATATGCATTATATTGGCTTGATGCTTGTGTGTGTGTGTGTGTGTGTGTGTTTTTTGTCATTTAAATGAAGCAAAAATATTTTTTTTTTTTTTTTGGTAGAGAAACATTTATTTAATTTACTTTCGATATTTGAAGAAATGAAATTATTTTACTTTTTTTTTTCATCAATAAAACACCATATGCTACAAACTTTCATTTGAAAAAAAAATAAAATATTATTTTTTCAATATTTTTTCCAATATTTAATGTCATAAAATCTATGATTATTATTATTATTATTATGATGATGAAAAAATCGGGAAAAAAGTTGAATTTCAGTATGAAAATTTTCGATCATTATCATTGATGTTGAATCGAATGAATGGATGAATGAATGCGAATTGAATCTTCATCATCATCATCATTGGATCATCAATAATAGTTGCGGCATTCAATGCGTTTTACCTTCATTCAATCACATATACACAGCTACAATGTACCCAAGAAAGTAAAAGTTGTGCTTGCAAGAAGTAATTAAAAAAAAAAAATGAAAAGAAAAAAGAAAAAAGTTTTCCCAAACACACACAAAACACGAAAAGATAACCAAAGAGAGAGAGAGAGAGAGAGAGAGAGAGATATTTATTGGAAATGAAAATAATTTATCATATTGAACAAATATACAAATATATAAATAGATAAATATTAGTTTGTCCGAAAAGTTTTCGGCAGATTTTCAACAGCAACTCTATTCGATTAAGCTGAATGAACTTTTTGGACAACCTATTATTATTCAAAATAAAATGAAACATCCAATTATACGAATCGAAATCGGAAAAAAAATATATTAGATTTTTCTTTTTTTTTCGGGCACATCTTTTCCAACATCATTTGATAACTTTCAAAGTGAAAAAAAAATTCGGCTAAAAAAAAAGTTTTCCAATGAAATTACAATGATTATTATTGGATTGTCCGAAAAGTTTTTGCCGATTTTCGCATGTTTTTCAATCAGTAAATCGGCAAAAACTTTCAGGACAACTTAATATTTATTTCATTTCAACCAATGTGGAATATATCATCTATTTTTCTTGGTTCAAATATAATAAATACATATGTGTTATCAGTGCTCAAGAAAATTATCGACAAAAAAAAATTGTTTTGAACTTTTTTGTTTGGATGAGAAACACTGGAAACTGTACACTGGGAGAGAAACAAAAAAAAAAAAAAAAAAGGTACAAATCGATGATGGAAACAGACACACACAAAATTGAAGAAATATGATTTCGATCAATGATTTTTCTATGAATGGTCAACAAACAAATAAATAAAAAAGTGAACGAATAATGAATGAAATTCGTAGGACAATTCTTGCCTTAGCAATCGTTATTCAATGAATGATCAATCAATCAATCGATTTTGGGATTTTTTCATTCGAAAACAAAATGAATTATTTTGAATTTCTGTATTTTTTCTCGGGCAAAATATATTCAATTTTTAAAAACAAAATAATCAAAATCATCACTAATTCACTAAGTCTATTGAAATTCAAAAAAATCGTTAAAATATCGATAAAGGGTTATCAGACTCTTTGATGTTTTTGTTTTTTTGGATATCTTAAAATTGATAAATTCATATCTTTCGAACAGGAAACAAATATATGGATAAATAAACGATTCTTTGGTCTATTTTTTTTTTCATTATTTACTCATGTTTATCTGTCGGTCTGTTTGTTTGTTTATTTTTTACATTGAATCGAATTTTTGGATTGAATCGATAGTAATACAGAAAAAATTGAGCCGTTATCGCTTGAAATATCAAGAATATAACTGATAATAATAATAATGATAATGACACAACAAAAGAACAAACAATATGGACTGATATTATGTCATGTTTGTTTGTTTATTTATTTATTTATTTTTGTTCATTTGCTTGCTTTGTTTGTTTGGTTTATTATTTGCTTTTTATCCAATATTATTATTATCATCATTGTAATCATTATTGTTGTTATCTCATCGGTATTATCTTCCCATATATTTACGTTGTCCGAAAAGTTCATCGCGCTTAATCGAATAGAATTGTTCATGAAAATCGACCAAAACTTTCCGGACAATCTAATATTTATTTTTATGATAAAATAAAGATTATTAACTGTTTGTTTATTCAAACAAAACAAAAACAAAAAACAAAATTATTATTATTAGTTTTTGTATATGTTTGTTTGGTTTTATTTGATTGTTGATATCAAAAACAAAAAATAATGATTAAAAAGAAATTGTTTCGGCATTTATTCAAAAAGAATAATACTAATGAAATGGTAAGAATCGTAATACTAATAATAATGATTCAATATATAATTTTCAGCCCTTGGGTTTTACAAAAAAAATAAAGATTAATTTGAATTTTTTCTTTTTCACTTGAATTCCTTACTTTTAAAGTCAAATTTCAAAGGAATTTCTCGGGTACAATTCTCGCTTTGTATTATTATTTTGGGTTGTCCGAAAAGTTTTTGCCGGTTTTCAAACAAGTTTTTCAACTAATAAATCGGCAAAAACTTTCCGGACAACGCAATAAAATTTAGAATTTCTTAGAAAAGAAAAGAAAAAATTCTTAAAAATAAACTTGAATTAATTTTAATCAAATTTTCATTTAACAAAAAAATTGCAAAAGCAAATGATACTAATTTTTAAAATTGAAAGAATTTCTTCTCAAAATTCTTTGTTACAAATGTATTCCTTGCACTTTTATTCATTCCTTTATTTATTTATTCATTTTCATTCCAAAAAAAAGATTAAACAAAAACAAACTGAACAAATTGAACAAGTTGGAAGAAGAAGAAGAAGAAGAGAAAGAGAGAGAAATGTCAATTTTTTCTTGAGTTTTTTCCCATTATTTTTCCAAGATTATTGTTTCTAAGAAACTATTGAAATAATGGAAAATAATGAAAAATTGAAAAATGTCGAAATTTTGTACCGAGAAAATGGAATGAAATGAAATGAAATTGAAATAAAAGTAAAATGAAAATGAAAAAATACATTTTAATCAAATTGAATTTCTATGGAATGAATTTCCATAGAAATTCAATTGAAAATTTTCAAAATTGAAAATTTTGAAAATATGAAATAATAGAAATTCATTCATTTCATTTCATTTCAGAGTACCAATAAACATGTTCCAATAAAACATATGATGATAAACAACACAAAAAAATGGTATCAAACAACAACAAACAAACTCCAAATTTGATAAAATGTAATTAATAAAATATGATTGAAAATTGATTATGAAAAAAAAAATTTCATTTTCCATTGATAATAATAACAATGGCATAATAGATAATATTAGATTGTCCGGAAAGTTTTCGGCCGGTTATATCGTGGAAAATAATTGGAAAATCGACAAGAACTTTTCGGACAACTTAATATAATAACAAATAAAAGAAAGATAACATATAAATCCATTAGGATAAAATGTGAAACAAAAATTCATTTGAAATGTTTGAAACTAAATAAATTATTGATTATTATTGTTGTTGTTGCTGTTGGTGTTGTTGTATACCCAACAACAGCACACACACACAATCAACACTAATTTAACCATAGAAATGCATTTGGCCCAAAAAAAATATTAGGTTGTCCGAAAAGTTCATTACGCTTAATCAATGAAAGTTGTTCATGAGAATCGGCCAAAACTTTCCGGACAACATAACACAATGGCAATACATTGAAATACAAGAAAAAAAATACACCGACCACATACATAGACACACACACGTATAGGAGAGAGAGAGAACCGAGAGAAAATTACTAATTTTCAATTCTCAATACACAATTAACTATTCAAAATTCAATTAGCTTCAACTATACACACACACACACACAAAATCAACGAATTGAAATATTGAATTAACTAAAAAAATTACTTGTCAATTTTACCTAAAAAGCAGAGAAGGCGAGAGTCTGTTGGGTCGATAGAGACAGAATTCTTCGATTTTTCGATTCGATTTGTTGTTGATTTGTCATTTGTACCATAAATTGTCAACGATTTGCCAAATTTGGTAAATTTGGCAAAATCTTTTTATTTTTGCTTGGCTGAATTTTATACAAAATGAATGAATGAATAAATGAATGAATCAATGTATGAATAAATGAACGAATTTGAAATTCACGACAAATCATTATTATTATTATTTATCATTTATAATTGTAATTGTGATTTGTATCTAATTTCATTTCATTTTATTTTATTTTATATTAGTATTTGATTACAAAATCATTGAGAAATGATAATGATTACAGTAATAATGATAATAATAATGGGAAAATAATGTCAGAATTGAAAATTGAATCAAAAATGAAATAAAATGAATCGTAAATTAAATGCTTATAAATAAATAAATTAATGGAATAAATAAATGAACGAATATCACAGTTACACTATCGAAAGCTATGGAAAAATTAGATATTTTTCACCCTAGAATAATTCGAATAATGATAATAATACATATTATATGATAATAATCATCATCGCCATACATCTGATTGGAATTAATTTTTTTTTTTTTTTGATTACATTTTTACTGGGTGGTAATTTCATTATCAGACAGACAAATCAACGTGTATACTGTCGTTGCTGTTGTTGTTAGATATGAAACAATGATACAATGTTTGATTTAATTTGTTTCAATTTCGAAAAAAATTTCTTAGGTCTTAAATGAAAAATGGAAAATGAATTCAAGCGAAATTCGATTCAATTCTGCATAGATTCTGATGTATATTCTAATTCAATTTTCAGATCTTATTAAATAATGTTTTATGTGTTTAAATATTAATGAATTCTGTGAGAAAATTTTTATAAGAAATTGAGGTGATAAAGGGTTTAAAACGAAATCTTTTGGGTCGTCTTGAAAGTTTTTGCCGATTTACGATTTTTTGCCGAAAAAATGTTTGAAAATCGGCAAAAACTTTCTGGACAACCTAATATTTATTCAAATATAAAAATGACTTACATTTAAAACATAGTTTTTCATTTTTTTTTTTCGCTGATGATGATGATGGTAGAGGTTGTTGTTGTCAATGATGATGATGATGATGATGATTTGGATGACAAATTATACGAATTTTTCGGTATTTTACAGATTTATTTATTTATTTATTTTTTCTTCGAAGAAATAAAAAAACATATTTTAATTTAAAAAAACACAGACACTTTTCATGTTATCATCATTTGAAAGCCATGAATGATCCATCATATTCATCATGATTTCATGATTTTAATTTTTTGTAATTTTATTTGCTTCAGAAAAAAATAAAAATAACAGAACCGAGGTTGACATTGATTGAATGGATTTATATTTGAGATTCATATAATTTATGAATTTTATTTAATAATCAAAAAAAATAGATGAAATATGCACAAGATTCATTCATTTATTCATTCAAATGATAAATTATATATGGGCCAAAATATATAATCATATTTTAATTCAAATTATATTCATAATAATAATAATAATAATTATAATAATTATAACTGAACAACAACAACAACAACATATAATTGAATGATAATTTAAACAAACATAAAACAATCAAAGAAAACAATCCAAATCAAACAAAAAAACAGTAACAAAGAGAGAAATGTATTCAATTTTTCATTTCAATTCAATTGTTTTGGCTGAAAATATAATTCAAATTCAAATATAATTCAAATACAATCGTGGTTCATTATTGATGATTTATCATTGAAATATATGAATTCAAATATATGAATTCATTCATTTTTTTTTCTCATTAAAATTTGAATGGATGAAATTCAAATTAATTTCAAGAGGTTTGGATGCGTGGTTGTTGTTGAAATTCGGATTGTTGAAATCATGGATCATCATCATCATCGTCGGACAAAATGAAATGAAATAATTATGAAATTCAGGTCCCTTTTTGTCAATATTTACTTGTCAATATTTACTTGTCAATATTCATGATAATCAATTTTTAGGTTGCCTTAATTTTGAATGGAAGACATGGAATTTTACATTATCGCGATAATGTCAACAACAACAACAAAGTGTTTGGAGCTCAAAAAAATTCAATTAAAACAACAAAATATTGAAGAAATTGAATGAAATTTCACACCACCAAATTTGAATTTGATAATTTCAAAATTTTCGTTTTATGCAAACACCAAAAATTTGATTGATTTTGATTGATCGATCGATCGATTCGATTCGATGATTAAACATTTAATGAAAATGAATGAATAGATGAATGAATGGATGGATGGATGAAGATTCTCACATTAAAATGGATGATGAAGAGAAACGTTTGAATTTCAAAAAATGTGAAACTTGAGTCAAATAAACAAAACAAAACAACAAAAAACACATCAACAACATCAACATTGACGACAGCATCAGCATCAACATCAACAACAACAACAACAAATCATTGATTAATTATGGCAAAAGATTTACACATTTAAAAAATTTTGATTTTAAATTCATTTTTGTTTCAAAAAACATTTGAAACAATGTTTGATTGGATTTATCTCTGGTTTAATTCTGAAATCAATGTTTATCATATTCAATGGTTCAACATTGATAATATTGAATGAATGAATGAATGAATGGATGTATGATAAATATTAGAAAAATATAAAATTTCAAAAACACATACACATTCAAACACACACACACACACACACAACAAAAGCACATTGAAAATATACATTTGAACATCAACACATACTAACACATTGACGATTTATATATATAAATTTCCAAAAAAAAACAAATTCACATTGAAAAAATGAGAAAAAACATCCATTCAGAAAACATCCACAAAGCAAGAATAGAATGATGATAATGATAATAATAATAATAGTATTTGTAAAAATCAGTCAGGCGCCAATATTTTCAACATGAAATTTTCATTTATTTCGATTCATTTTCATTTTTGTTAAACTGCTGCTGATGCTGATGCTGCTGCTGCTGTTATTTTCATTTTTTTTCCTTTATATTTCTTTCAATTGTGGGTGTATATAATAAATGTGTGTTTGTGATAAATATAAATAAATAAATAAATGTGTATGGATGATGTTTGTTTTTGTTGGTCTATGTGTATGTTTCAAAATGTGATCATCATCATCATCATCATCGTCATCATTGAAGTAAATTCAAAATTTCAACGTTCCCTTTTGTTTGGTTTCTTTGGTTTCTTTGGTTCCTTGGTTTAATTTGGTTCTTTGGTTCCCTTTTGTTTGGTTTCTTTGGTTTCTTTGGTTCCTTGGTTTAATTTGGTTCTTTGGTTCCCTTTTGTTTGGTTCTTCGGTTCTTTGGTTTCATTCGGTTCTTTGGTTCCATTTATTGGTTCGGGTTTGTTTGTAGAAGTAGCATCATTATTTGATAAATCATTCGGGCACCAGATGAATAGAAGAAGAAGATGGAATGCAATTTGTAAATAATAACAATTTGAACACCAGAAACACATAGAAAAACACGAATAGCATCATAAACGATGCGTATGATGATGAAAGGAATAATAATAATTTCAAATATTACATAATAGAAATTGTAAAAAGAGAATATAAAGCAAAGCATTTGTCAATGTTGTTGGTTGTTTGGTCGGTTAGTTGGTTGTCGTCGTCTGTGTCAACGAGCGTGTGTAGTGAATATGGAATAGTGAATAATGAATAGAAGAAAAAAAAACAAATCAAAGAAACCCAGAACGCAAGGGTCCTAGAATGCATTTTGAATACATGAAACATAAATATAAAAATAGGGACCCAAGACAAATAGAATATAATATGAAAAATGAAATGAATAACATTTCAAATAAGAATTTCTGTGGTCCCAAAAACAAAATCTGGTTGAAAAATACTGCTAGCAGTTTTTCCATACATTTCATTCAGTTATATTTGAATTTAGGTTTTTTTTCTGGCGTTTTTTTTTTTGAATGTCAGTGTTTTATCAGATTTATCAAATATCGAATAAGAAAAGGAAAATGAAAATATTAGTGTTGTCCGAAAAGTTCATTCGGCTTAATCGACTAGAGTTTGCCACATGAAAATCGGCTAGAACTTTTCGGACAACCTAATACAACAATAGCAGAAAAAATGGAAAAAATTAAATTGAATGAAACAAAACAAAGAATTATTTATATTTTCTTCCCTCATTGAAATTCAATGGCATCTTTTGTATTCATAAAAAAAAGAATAATGTTCAAGCAAACTATACGATAACAATACACACGGACCAAAGAGAGACCAAAGAGCTGTTTGGTACGAAAATAATAATATTAATAACCAAAGAGATGAAAGAAAAATCTTTCTTTCGTTTTTATCATCATTGAAAAATGGTGAAAATAAAATAAATGTGTCAGTATTGTTTTGGGTCTCCGAAAAACTCATAATTTTTTCACAATCATAATAACAAGGACCTTAACAATAAATACTGAAAAACAGGAAAAAATGAATGAATGAACGGAATGAAATATAATCAACTGAATATGAGGCTAATGCTGTTGGTTGGAAATAAATATTTTTGAGGGGTAAAAAATGAAAATAATATCAAATATACAAAAACCGCCAACAAATTTATCAATAAAAGTAATAATATTAAGTTGTCCGAAAAGTTCTTGCCAATTTTCCAATTATTTTCTACGATATAATCGGCAAAAACTTTCCGGACAACCTAATAATAATAATAATAATGGTAAAATATGAAATGTCAGTATAATTATAATGATAATAATAATAATAATTCGAGAAATACGACCAGAATTGATTCTCCAATTCTTGAAAACCAAAAATCCAATGGAACCTAATTCCTATTAATATTTTGATATTTTTTCATTCAACATTTTCATTCACATAGTTGACGCTTGCCTTGTATGTGATTTAGGGTTTGTTATTGTTGTTGTTTTGTACAACTTTAGCCCTATGATTGTATATGGTCAAAAAAAAAAAAAAAAAAAAAAAAAAAAAAAAATATAGACATTAGATTGTCCAGAAAGTTTTGGCCGATTTTCATGAACAACTCTATTCGATTAAGCGCAATGAACTTTTCGGACCAACTAATAGTAGAAAATATATGTATAAAAATTATGCGTAATACGCGAAATATTTCAAAATTTTTCATATTATAAATGAACACACACAAACATTACATATATAATTGGAAAATCATCTGCTTTTTTTCACAGCAACGATTCTCGTCTGCGAATATATTATCGCTGTAAATAATAATAACGATAACGATAATAATGATTGAATAACAATCACCAAAACAATGGATTGAGATGCCAGAAGACCAAAGAGAATGATATTTATTTCAAAATAATCAAAATGAAAATTATTCCCATTATTTTTAATCGACAAAAAATGCTGTTCTTGTTCTTGTTCTTGATGCTTGTTTTGATGGATTGTAATAAGAGAAATATAAAAACACAAAACAAAAACAAAAATGATTCAAAATCAACGACAATAATAAACATCATCGATTGATTATAATTGTCCAAGAATAATAATAATTCAAAATAATGTCGAAACATTTAAAGATGGAATGAATGAGTACGAAAAAATGATTTGGTTGAAAAATGACTCGTTTAATTTAATGAGTTAAAAAATAAAGAAAATGAAAATGATTGGAGTAAAAAATCAGTGAAAAATAAAGATTTAATGACCAGCAATCATAATAGCAACGATGATAGGGTAAACTTTTTCATTTTTTTTTTTTTTCATTGTTAGGACCCAGAGTTTGGAGTAGTTTTGATGAGGGAAAAAATTCGAATAAATTGGTGGACCATTTGGACTTTAATTCATTAAATTTCTACGAAATGAATGAATGAATGAATGAAAGAGTCGATGAAAAAATAGATGATCCAAACCTCTTGAATCAATTTTAGTTTTTCTTCCATTAAATTTTCTTCTTCATAATAAAATGACCATTTCATTTTGATATTATTATTATTACAATATTAGGCTGTCCGAAAAGTTCATTCGGCTTAACATCAATAGAGTTGCACAATAAAAATCGGCCAAAACTTTTCGGACAACCGGAATATTATTATATACAGAAATTCCTCCCCAAAAAATAAAATATAAATAAATTTCCATTAAATTTTTTATTTTATTTCATTTTCGGAATCATTTTTTTTTTGAAGCTGAATTAATATGTATGTCGGTTGGTGTGTGTGTGTGTGTGTGTGTGTGTTACTGTATTTTCTATGTGCACTAAAATTGAATTGAAAATTTTGAATTCAAAAATCTTTATATTTTCATTCAAAAAAAATAAAATAAAATAAAATAATGGGAAAAATATTTGATTATTTTCATAATAATAATCATGAAAATAATAATAAAGTTATGACCATTAAAAAAAATACGCCTACAAAATAATAAAAAAATACAGGGTTTAAAGTTTTGTTTCGGTGTTTTAAAATTAATTTTCAGAGTTTTCAAGTTGATTTTCAATGGTTTTGAATGTAATTTTTAACTGTACAATTACGAAATTTAATTTAAAAACTACGAATCAAATCTTGAAACCCTGTATAAATTTGATGAAAATCTAAATTTAAATATATTTATTTCTTTACATTCAAAACACATTGGAAAATATTCAATGCGACAAGTATTTTCAGTTTTGTTTAAAAAAAAAAAATTTCAAAATATTAATTCTGGTCGAAAAGTAATCAATGTTTTTTACATTGAAAAACCACATAAAAACCAGCAATCACTTTTCGACCAATTTCAAATTTATTTTTCAAATTATTTTCTTTAAAATATTTCTGAAAGATTTTTCCCCAATTTCCCCGCGTCAAAAAGTTTAATCAATTTATTGTTTGAATAAATTTCTTTTTTTCAGGAATAATTTTCTATTTTAAACTATTGAAAGTGGCAAAAAAAAAACCATAAGGTCTTATCCTTATTAAAATTTCACAATTTTCAATACATTTTGGTGCTCTATTATTGCATATATATCACACATTTTTGAATATTTTGTTTTAAAAAATTTTTTTTCAATTTTTTTCATGATAAAAATTGAAAAATTTAATTTATTTTCTTCAAAAAAAAAAAAAAAAAAAAAAAAAAAAAAAAAAAAAAAACGAATAAATTTCATGTAAATTCTATGAATAGCGGCCTTGAATAGGGTTTCATAAGATCGTCTGCGAAAAATGCTGTTTTGAACTAATATCTTGAACTATAAGGTTGTTCGTAAAGTTTTGGCCGATTTTCATGAGCAACTCTATTCGATTAAGCCGAATAAACTTTTTGGACAACCAAAAATTTTGAACTAAAAATAAGAAAAATTGAAATTTTTATTTTATTTTTCGTTGAAAATAAAATAGAATCATTGAAGCGAATATAAAATTACCCAGAAAACTGAACTAAACTAAAAAGAAAAAAAAAATCAAAATATAAAATAATAAGCAGCCCTTGTTACAATAACATACGACACGAATACTATTTGGATGCTAAAATAATAATATCAAAATGATGCTTATACTAATATAGATTATCCGAAAAGTTTTTAACGACTATGTCGCGGGGAACAATGAGAAAATCCAGCAACAACTTATCGGACAGGCTAATATTTCAAAAACTTATATCTGGATATTCAAACTGACAACAACAACAACAACAACAACAAATAATAAATGCCAGAAACTATCAGAATATTATTGAAGAAAAAAAAATAAAAAATAAAATAAAGCATAGTCGTTTGACTTTTTCATTGGATTTTTTTTTTATTTCATTCAAAAGTTATTATTATTATTATTATTAGTATTATCACTATTAGTCGTTATTATTACAATAATACTATCTCGTCTTATTTTCTTATAAAAAAAAAAATGAATACTTCAAGAATACGAAGATATACGAAAATATACCAATGATGATGATGATGATGATGAAGCGAGAGAAAATATCAAGAGAAAACGAAGAAAAAAAAGATTCTAGTTCCGTTTATATTGTATGACCTATATATATATATGGTTCAAACATAGATTCTCATTGATTCAATTCATTCAATTGAATGATGCCTTACATTCGTTCATTCATTCATTCATTTAATTCTTCTTCGGGTATTCTCATTGGAAAATCAAACATTTTTTTCACTCATTTTTTTTTCTTATGAAACAGAAAAGAATAAAGCAAAGAATTACCCTTACAAATGAGATGAATGAAATGAAATGAATGAAATGAAAAGAAAAATGTTCATAGAAAAAAAGGCAAAGAAAAATAGAACAGAAATGAATTGAATTGAATTGAATTGAAATCATTGAAAATATAAATGTTAAAATCAATGCCATACATACTTACATACATGCACACACAGAATGTCTTGGTAGAAAAAATTCTAAAGAAATTCTCAAGATTCTTTTGAGGATTACACAAAACGATCAATTTTTGTTGTTTTGCTTTGTTTTTTTTTTGTTTTCTGTTGTTGTTGAACCATTGTTTTTTAATACTCAATTGTTCTTGGATATACAATGATGATCAAACGTACAATGATGATCACAATGATTGTACAATGATGATGATGATGATGAACAAGAAGAAGAATAAGTTAAGATAAAAATGAAATACTTTGTGTTTTATATTTCAAAAAAAAAAAAAAAAATGTTTTTGAATTTGAATTGTTTGCTGCTTTTTTTGATTGTTCATGATTGTTTTGTTTGTTGAATGTATTTATTAAATGAAAGCTTATTGAAAATGATGAATAATGAAAATGAAATGGAAATAAAATGAAAATAAAATCGATCATTTAAACATTATCAACAATGATGATGATAATAAGGCTTTTGCTGTTGCTTATGATGATGATGTTTCTGTTGTTGCTGCTTGTGATAATGGACGAATAATTCCGATTATTTCAATGAAAATTCCACTGTTTAAACATGGATTTGGTCAGTAAACAATTAAGCAAACAAATGAACAAACAAATGTTTGAAAGGATAAATGAATAAATGAAAATTTGACATCAGTAAAAATGATGATTTATTATTTTTTGTTTTCATAATTTTCATTTCATTTTTCATCTCTTTTTGTACAAAATGAATCTTAATCCATCAAAAAAAAAGTCTTAAAGAAATATCTCATGTATTGAAAAGAAAATCATGACAAATAGTTGGAAAAAAACTTGGTAATCAATCAATAAAAGCATTATAACCAACCAACCAACCAACCGATTATCAACAACTTAAATCAACAAACAAACAAACAAATAAATGATTCATAGATCAATGATTCTATGTGAAAATGATAGTAGAAAATGCCACCTAAAATAAATAGAAAAAATTCAAATTTTATATTTTAAGATTCCAGTCATTCATCCAATCATTGAGGTTTCATTTGAAAATAATCACGCATTGAAATTGAATAAAATTCGTTAAGAAAAAATGAAATCATGGCACGATCATCGACCACCGGGTATTGTGACCGCAATCAAAAAAACCAATGCAAACTTTTCCGAAGCCAAACTGGTCCCCGTGTATCACCTACTTCTTCTTGTTCACCCACACACACCCGCCAAACACACCAATAATAAGCAAAATATCAATGAAATTGTATACCATAATCAATATTGTAGCATTTGACAAATGGCCAGAACTAAAACAAAATGAAATAATAAATGTGTTGTTTCGTTTTTCCATCTTTCGTTATTTTGACAATGACTTTGAATCGAATTAGTTTATTATTTGTCTTATTTTTTTTTTTTTTTTTTTTGCTGTGTTTTGCTATTTTTTTTTTCAATTGAATTTGGATTGAATTTATATTTATTTGTTTGTTTTATTTCGTTTTTGTTCAAGGTTTGATCAAATCAATTTGATCATTATTGATGGTTTTTTCCTTTTTTTTTTGCTTTGTTTTTCTTGGTCTTTTTGTTTTTTTCTGTTTGGTTATTTAATTCATTCATTCATTGGTTATAACATCTTGGCAGAAAAATAAGAAATAAGAAAAATAAGAAACAAAGTTAAAGTAAAGGGGAAATAAGAAAATAAGGAGAAGAAATAAGAACAGAATCTCTTATTTCGATTTCAATACAATTTTTTCCCACCAAATTTCTACGACTCGCCAATTGCAAATGGACATTAAAAGTTTCGTTTTTTTGTTCTTTGTTTCGATTTTTAGAGTGAAAAATGTGCATTTGTATATGTCATATATTATAATGATTGAAACAAGTTATTTGGATTGTTGTAAATCGTCATTATTATTATTATTATTATTATTATTTTCAAATGAACATTTCATTTGATTTGTATTTTTTTTTTTTTGTTGCTCATTTTCAATGGCAAATTGTTAAATAAAAATCTAATGAGAAACAACAACAACAACAACAACAACAAAATTCTAATCAATTTTTCACAATTTTTTTTCGCATTATTCTTCATTCAATTCTTAATTCATTAGTTCATTGGATAATTGAATATTTGAAAAAAACAAAGGAAACAAAATGGATGAAAATGATTAAATAATGATTATGAATGAATGAAACAATAATGATTTGAAGTAATGAATGAATGAATGAACAATCTCAAGACAACAATGATTGATTCAAAATCTAGACATTTTAATTAATGTGTGTGTCGAGAGCGGTATATTTAACATTTATCCATTCATGGCTATATTTTTGATTTTATTCAAAAATTTCATGAAAATCAAATTGATTTGATCACAAATGATAATGGGAAATTCATATGATAATGTCATATGTCATGAATGATAATGGGAAATTTTTAATTTTAAAAAGATTCACCTGCAAATCTTGTTAAGATATTAGAAATTCATTTCAAATGTTCAAATTAATTCAAATTTGAATTTTGATTGAATTAAATTCAAAAATTAAAAAACAAAAAACTTTAAAATGAAATGAATGAAAAAATTTCAAAAGAAATAATATGTCATTATCGGATTGTCACAAACTTGGCTCAGAATTTCTCTGAAAAGTAAAAAAGTAAAAAAAAAAAAAATTCAAAATTTCAAAATCTTAGAATTTCAAGTTTTCAAGTTTTCAAAAAAATAAAAATTCAAAAAAATTCCATTCCGTAAACATCATCATCATCATCATCATCATTTCCCTTGGAAACGACGACGACACGAAATCCTACGCGCTTGATGATAATCTAAAAAACATTATTTTTAAGAAAATGTATTTGGTTGTCCGAAAAGTTTTTATCGATTTTCTCATGATTCCTTACGATATAATCGGCAAAAACTTTACGGACAACCTAATATTTTAACCCTTAGCACTCGAGGCATTTACAGCGCAAGCAAGCCAGCAGCTCGACGATTTTTCACACTAATGGAAAATGGTGACTGAGAGGCGCCTATCGAGTTGTTGCATTACATCTTATGGTGAGTGATGCTCACCGCTCGAGTTTTAAGGGTTAAATACATTTTCTTCTTGGAAAGAAAAAATCAAAAATCAAATTAAATTCAAAAAATAAAAAGAAAAAAATCAAAAGAAATCAAAGTTCAATTTTTTTTTCTTGCTTTGATTTAATTTATTCCAAGAAAATGGAACAAAATTTGAAAATAATTCAATGGAATTCAATGTGAAGGATGAAATAAATAAAAATATATGTTCAGATCATTTCTTCTTAAGTAGGGAAAATGAATTCCATAAGAAAGAATATTTAAATTTTTTTGAATTTAAATTTAAAATTAAAATTTTAAAATTTAAATACACAGAAACAAACATTAGAAACAACAACTCTTTTTTCTTAAGAAATTGTAGTTATACAAACCAAATAACGACGACGACAACAACAACGACCCATACAACAGCAGCAACCCATTGATTTAATGACAATCATTCATTTAACATTGATTCAACATCGATTTAATGAAATAGAATGAGCTAATATCATTATTATTCAATTATTATTACCAAAATTATTATTATTTAATGATAATAATATTTCATTAATTTTTTTTCAATATTAATATCATCATTAACATTGATTTCCCTTATAAATGAATGAATGATTATCGATTCAGTTTTGTCATTTTCGAATTTTTTTTAAATTTTTATAATTTCAAAAATTTAAAATTTCAAAGAAAAAAATGGCTCGTTAAAACATGGATAGGGTTAAATATCTTTGAGAATTGATATTTCTTGTTGGAAAATTTCCATGGTGAAATTTGGTTGACAAATATCGGCACAGAATTCGGTGGAAAAAATTGATTTCTTAAATTTTTTCAATTTCTTATTCAGCAAAGTTTTTTTTTGCATGGCAAAATTTATATAAATCATTATGATCATCGATTAATTAAGAATCGATCTAAGAAATCGGAAAAGAAAAGATTTTGTATTTTAACTTTAAATCGATGCACGACACCATTACTCAAACACATGCATAAATGTATTTCTAAATGTTTAAATGTATTTCTAAATGTCGTCAAGTATATAGTTTTTTGGTTTTTTGGCTGGTTGTTGAAAATAAATGTTTGCTTTGTTTTATATTATTATGGGTAAAGTGTAAATATAATATATTTGTGTGTGTGTGTGTGTGCAAGCAAGCAAGTGATTCAGTGTGAAAAGTGTGCAGCACTATGTGTACAGTGTTAGCATATGTTTTTCAACGTTTTTACTGATGATAATAATACGGCTCATTAATTTAAATTATTATTACGATTATTATTATTAATAAAAATGTTGAAATATGAATAAAGACACAACACACTACACTACACTCTACACAACACAGCAGGGAAAATACTACAGCAGCAGCAGGAGCAGCAGATTATCAAAATCAAAATGATTCAATATTCAATATTATTATTTCATGCAACAATAACCCTTCAAGATTTTGTATAAAGAAAATTATTTTTTTCGAATTTTTCTCCCACTTAGCGATCAATATTTATCATCATCTGAATCATCATAACGATTACCAATTTTTTTATAATGTCTACTACTACTGCTGCTGCTACTAATATGATGTACGGTTGATGATGAAGAGGTACGATGTCTTGATGATGATCCATAAGCAAGTTGTGATGATGATGATGGTGGCGGTGGTGGTACGGGTACGGGTGATACACCACGACGATGATGATGATGGTGATGATGTCGTTTATCTCTTCTTTCAATTTTTTTAATCATTGGACTATTCATGTCATCAATATCATCATTGTCATTATCACCAACGTCATCATCAATGTAACGATTGGAATTTTCCACACGATCATCATCATCATCATCTTCCATGTCCATATCGGCAAGGTTGTCATCATCTTCACCCTTTATTCGCCGTTGTTGTTGACCATTATCATCATTGTCATTGTTCAGCGAAGATGAACGAGAAATATTATCGGAATGATTGTCATCATGATCATCATCACATTCTAAATTCATACGATCATCATCGCTTACGTCACGATCCATTAATTTTTCTTTCTCATGTTTATTATCACTAAGCATAATCATTTCATCTTCTTCGCGAATATTACCAGTTATTAATGGAGATTTTATTATTTTAATTCGATCTCGAGATCCGGATCTTGACCTCGAACGATTATGCCTATCAATATGTTCAATGAGACCACTGTACATTGGGCCATCTTTTCGGCGATCTCTTTTTTCTGACAATCTACTTCTTTCAGATTCTCGACTTCGGCTGCGTTTTCTTGGTCTTTCTTCTCGTTCAATAATGCGGCCATGAATACGATCATGACGCTCGACATACTCTCGATCATCACGTCCACGATCGCTATGACGTTTACGATCACGTTCAGAACGCTCTCTTTCTCTGTCTCTTCGATCCCGTTCTCTTTCATAATTTCTTCGTACTTCAATACTTCGATCTCTACTTGATCGATATCGATCTCGTTCCTTTGATCGATCTCTCCTACTGCTACGAATACGTTCTCGTGAATATGAACGATCACGCGAAGATCGTCGTCTTGACGAATAAGGTGAATGTTCAATCCTCTCTCGTGATCGAGAGCGGCGACTTGATCTACGAGATGGTGATCGTGAACGTGAAGTTGATCGTCGTCGATCCCTAGAACGACGATGGCGAGATGGTGTACGCGATCGTCGACTACTTTTACGGCTATGGCTAGGCGATCGACTTCTACGACTCACTGATCTTGATCTTGATCGCTTTAACTTTGGCATCAATTCTCGAGTTTCAGGAAATTTATTTGGATCAACTAGAAATAGAAAAAATATGAAATTCATTAAAATTTATCAGTAATTAAATCGATGATAATACCATTAATTTTATACTGTGGTTTAAGTATACTGGTGGTTGAATGTGCAAGAGTTAATTGAGATCCATGAAGCGATATACCAGTATTTTGCAATGCATTTGCTACAGATGATTGATCAGTATATTCAATCATTGCTGATTTGATAACGTCATTTTCATCCGTTGTCATTCGTAAATATTTAACCTCGCCAAATTGATTGAAAAATTCCAACAATTGTTCTGGTGTTGTCTTTATATATTAAAAAAATTATACATTAAAATTCAATTATGAAAATACAATTAAATCAAAAAACCTGTTTATTGACATTTGAAACAACGATCGTACGACGTATTTCTTCAATTTTTGCTGGATCCAAGCTTGGCGACAATGGAGGATAATGAGGTAAACCTAGCGCATCTAGACGTGGATCTATTGTTGCTATAGATTGAACGCCATTAACTGTTTCAATCTAAATAATTGGATTTCAAATTAAAAATCAATTTATAAGTCATAATCAATGAACAAACCTGAGAAATAACACCATTATTACTGCTATTCTGTGAGTGGCCTTCATTAGCCAATTTTAATGCTGTCGCTTCATCCGGTATACGATTATCATGAACAGGTTTAACCATGATGGCACGATCAATGAATACGGTGTTGGTCAAATGTTGTGCCACACAAACATTCATAGGATCAGCAAATCGAACATAACAAACACGTGATATTTGTTGTGAAGTGTCACTGGAATATGGAAAATATAATTAGAAAATAAATCTAATTAATTCAACTAAATCAAAACTTACTTTGTTGGATAACAAATGAATTCACGTATCGGTCCAACATTTGTAAACAATGTTCGCAGCTGTTCATTTGTAACGACTGGTGCTATGTTTGTTACCTGAATCAAAGATGTCATCGGTCCAGATCGCATTTTGTTCTTGAATATGGTCAAAAACGATTAAATTGATGATATCAAATCTTAAATTAAATTAAAAAATTTGATTGAATTTCTGCCGAAGAAAAAACACGTTAAAACTCACCCAAAAATATGGACAAATCAATGTACAATGCCGATTTGGCGTGTAATTGCCATTTTTGAAGATTTAAAATCTGAAGATCGATTGTGATGAACGAATCACGATTTTTTTGTTTGTTGATTTAATTTGCGATTTAATTGTTAAGTTTTTATTTGTTTTGGTTGATAATATTGTAAACATTGTACAACAACCACAAATGTGATTAAATAAGATCCTTGTCATAGATTTCTTGTTTAAAATCTAAAGCCAAAAATGAAAAAATTGTGAAAATTTATATTTGATCAAATATCTTTTAAATTTGATTGTTCTCTTCAAGGAGATCAAACACTAATGATGGCTTGAATTTTTTTGTTAATTATTTCATTTTTATCTTATTTGTTTTAAATTTTTCTGCCGTTTTTTTAATGTTCTAATCACATCTTATCATAAAGCTAAAAAAACTGATGGCAGAAACAAGACGTAGCAGCTCGGCATTACAACATTATATTGATGATAATGATTACAATCATCGATATGGTGGTCATTACGGTCATCATCATAATCAACATCAACAAAATTTTTATAGCCAAAAATCCTCTAAAAAACGATTGTCATCATCATCGACAACATCATTGAATCAGCAACATCGTAATCAACATAAATCTTGTGAATCAATCAATAATAATAATCAGAGTCAAAGTTCCTTTTCATTTCCTACAACAAAATCGACAATCTATTCAATGTGGAATACTGTTAAATATGGTAAGCTCAATTATCATTATTACGATGAACATCTTATTAATTTTTTCTTATCACACAGAATTCAATCATAGATTTCGTAATAAATTCAATTTCAATTCACCAATATGTGTTCTTGGTCAATTGTATTATGGTAAAATGTCCGATTCGATCAGTTTGAATGATGAACAAAGTTCAAATCTTTATGCATATGAAAAATTTAAAAAAGATTTTTACAGCCGAATTTGGTTTACATATCGTCGTGATTTTCCTCCACTACTGCATTCGTCAATCACTAGTGATAATGGTTGGGGCTGTATGATACGATCCGGACAAATGGTTATGGCACAAGCATTTTTAACACATTTTCATGGCCGTTTATGGCGATGGGAAGGTCAAGATGATCTTATACATCGAATGATAATTAAATGGTTTGGTGATGTACCGGATCATACGATCAGTCCTTTTTCCATTCATGAAATCGTTAGACAAGGAAAACTTTTGTTCAATAAAAATCCAGGCGATTGGTTTGGTCCGGCTTCAATATCTATCATATTGAAAAATTTATTAGATAATGCTGCTATTGATAATCCACTATTGAAAGATATTTGCTGTTATATTGCACATGATTGCACAGGCATGTTTATCCCTATATGACAAATTAATATTTTAGCCTCATCATTTATGAATTTTTTTTTTTGTACAGTTTATCTGCAAGATGTAATCGATTTATGTCAAAGGCCTCATACCTATTCGAATAAATTTAATAGCACTAATAATAATGATGATGATGCTAATAAAGAATGGAATCGAAGTATAATAATATTCGTACCTGTACGATTAGGCGGTGATGAATTGAATAAATTTTATGCACCATATTTAAAACAATTATTATCATTATCATCATGTCTGGGAATCATCGGTGGAAAACCTAAGCATTCATTATATTTCATAGGTTTTCAAGATGATAAATTGATATCGATTGATCCTCATTATTGTCAAAAAAGTATCGATGTTTGTACACGAATGAATTTCTCCCTTGAAAGTTATCATTGTGTATCACCAAAACGAGTACCAATATTATCGATTGATCCAAGTTGTGCAATTAGTTTCTATTTGAAAAATAAACAAGATTATGATGAATTTGTACATTTTTCTAAACAAATGTATGAACATTCAATCAAAAATGGTGGCTATCCAATTTATTCATTAGATGCGGATCGTTTCGAGCATCAACAATCAACAAATGAACAACAATCATCAACAACAATGGATAAAATATTACGAATGGAATATCGATTTATAGATCATTATGGAAATATTAAACATTTATCATCCGAAGATTTTGTTATATTATAATTATCAATTGATTTTAAATGAATCTTATTTCCTTAAAAAATTCTACATTTAATTTTGATATTAATATATATATATATGTTATGATACTGTTATTTACAATAAATAAAATAAATACTTCAAATTAAAGTCCTTTGTTTCTCTCGGTACCCTTATGAGCTATAATCATAAACATTCAATCAAATACAGTAGCACAAAATTTCATCGGGTCAAAATATATCGATATTTATTGATTTATTTATTTCTCAAATATTCGTCATACCGTATCATCATAATGTATCATAACCCCTCACATACACAAGGGTAATAAATTAATTTTGTTGTAAAAAAAATTGTTTTATTATCGAAAAAATGAATACAAACAATTACTTTCATTTTTTTTTTCTCGGTGAAAATCTATGAAAAAATTTTCATTTCAATAAATATTTATTCATACATTCATAGGCTTTGGCCCTATTGTAAAACCCATAAGAATAAGATGACAATTTATTAGGGACATTGAATAGCGGAATATAGAAAAGACAGGACCATAAAATTTCATTTATTTTTTCGGATACAAGTTCCGATATCATACATTTTGAATCGATTGTATAATCTCATCAATCGTTTTTTTAGGGGCTATTGATTCATCATCATATGAATGAAAATGAAGCCAAATGAAACACCCATAAAAAACAATTTGAGAAAGTGAAAAGACATTTATTCATTCATTCATTCAATCAAAATATAAAGGATTTTTATTTTATTTTATTTTATTGGTGACCGATATTTTTTTTTTTCGTTTACCTGGGTTCGGCCATAGACAGAAAGCAAAAAAAAAACATTTTCTTATTTGATTTCATTTTCATTTTTTTAGGGTCAAGACTGTGCACACCTTGAAATTGTATAACTCATTCATGATTCATGTAATATTTCGGAAAAAAAAAACGTAATAGAAAACCCGATAGAAATAAGAAAAGAAAAAATCAGCCACCTACTACTTAAGGTGTAAAGGTTTTATTTAGGTTCATCGATAACCCATATATAAAAATTTTCCTTAACTAAATACAATCACACATCTTACGGGAAAAAAACTAGGTTCCTAAGGACAATGTCTAAGGGTGAAAAAATAAGGATTGATTCAAAAAAATGAACAGTATTTTCTCTCGGCCACAATTTTTCACGTGAAACACAAACAAACAATTGAAAGTGAAACGGATGTGTGGGACACTTTCTTCGCCACAAATCACCAATACCTGAGCCTATCCTTTATTTCGTCTTTTTGGTTGGCCGCAAAGAAATTATGATAATTTCCTTATCAAGAAGAAAATTCATTCAAGAAAAATACCAGAAAAATGAAAGCAACCGGCTATCATCATCATCAACAAATCATCACAGCTACCCAAAAAAAACCCTGAAAAACTACTAACCTAAATTTCTTGTTTTTTTGAATGATTTCTGAAGGTGAAAAGTTGATCATAATGACCATTATCTGAAGAAACCTTGATGTGGAACAACCGTAGAAAGAAATGGAATGGACAACAGAAGATATATTTTCAACAGAAATCGATTGTCTAGTCAACGATTGGTCATTGTCTAACCAAAATGTAATGAAGGTTGAACGAAACTGTAATTTTAGAAATTTGAATTTTTTGAAATGTTCAAACGATTTGTTGCCAAAAAAAGAAATTTGAAATTTGAAATACTTTCACTTTGAAATGTTTGATAATGATAATGATAATAATTATCGACAATAATCGATTCACAGTTGGTGATCAAAGTCGTTTTGATTTGATTTTGGCTTCATTTTCGCTTGTAAGGTTATATTTTCAAAACAAAAATTTTCACATTTGAAAAGGGTTAGTGGTAATTAGAGGGGCTCATCTAGCATTCAACAAACAACAAAGAACAACAACAGTTATGAATATTCTTGTTTGGTTTATTGTTTTGGTAAATGGAAAAAATTGGTCAAAATTATAGTCGCCAATACATATATGAATTTGACCTTCAACACAAACACAGGCTAAAACACTGGTAAAACAATCAAAAATGTTAAGAAATAAAAATGAAATGAAATTGAACAAGTTGAAAATCAATCAACCGAACATTTATTTATTTATCTATTTTTCGCTTTGCTAGAAACAAATAATCATTATGTATGGTGTCGATCATCGACAACAACAGCAGCAGCAGCAGCAGTAGTATTGGTCATCTTTCATTATTTATCAAATGAATGAAATTTTCTGCAGAAAAGAATCAGAAAAAATTGGAGTTTTTTTTCGAAAAATAAAATTCAAGGAATGAAAAATTACATGAAATTCTTAAAGGAATTTTTAAAAAAATTCAAAAGAATTATGTCTTGAAAATTGGGAAATTGGGAAAAAAATTGACCAGCAATATAAAGCTGTTATCTTGTCTTGTTTCTTATACATTTTAGCTAGGCTTGATTGCAATGAAAAAGTGAAATATATAGATTAGCTTGTCCGAAAAGTTTTGGCCAATTATCATGACCAACTCTATTCGATTAAGCCGAATGAACTTTTCGGACAGCCTAAAATATATTCTTTCGATTTTTTTTTTGCTCTAAGAATTAAACGATAAAAGGAAATACATACGCAAACGAATAAAATTTGAAATAATCTCGGGTTCTTTTCTGTTTTGTTCTGAAAAAATTCTGTGAAATTCCCCAGCCAGTAATTGATGTGCCATTTGCGATGGATGGATCGATAAACGAATGTGAGCCATTATTCATTATGAACACTAAAGCAAAAATATACCAAAGAAACCGTTATTCCATGATTTTGGATCTGTGAAAAAATGCAAATTTTCACATTTGAAAAAAATCGAAAAAAATCAAAATTCATTAAAAACACACACATACACTTAAATAATATAACTCTCAAACACTATGGAAGATTTATTACAGCCAAAAAAACAAACACTCAAAAACGAGTCAAAATCAATACGATTTGTTACAATTGAAGTGTGTGTGTATTGTGTGTTTGATTGTAATTTTATTGTGTGTGTGTTATCATTTGCTTAGTCTTAGTTTTAAAACAAGAAAAAATTTGAAAAATGAATAAATCAAAGCCCTTTACCAGTCATAGTTCAGTTTTGAAGCGATTTTCAACTAAAAATAGAAAATTACCACTTTCGATTCACTTTCGATTTTTATTTTTTCCAAGTTTTCAAACATAAATCGATACACACATTAATGGTCAAATCAGAGAAATATCAGTGAATGAATTGCTCAACATTGAATAACTGGTCAAATGTCAATCAAAGCTTAAATAACATTAGTTACGGGTGACATTTATTCATTATTACATGTGAAATAACTGGCAATATTGTAAAATTCGCTTTCGTATTTGAAATAAATCGTTATTTCGTTCATTCAATCAGTCAAAGAATATCCAATTTCAAAATATGTATGATTCATTGAAAATCAAACAAAATTTTGATTTCATTTTACATATTCAAACAGGTAATAATTGAATATAATGTTGAAATACATTCAAAAATTTTATGTGAAAATAAAACACACTGATAGAATCATGTATATTTCCAGACAAATAAGCAATCATTAACATTATTGTTTTTCGTTATTCATTAGGTTGTCCGAAAAGTTTTTGCCAATTATATAGTAGGGAATAATGAAAAAATCGGCAAAAACTTATTGGACAACCTAATATTATTATGTTGAATTATCATCAAACATTTAAATCCATGAAACAAGTACTGATGATGATGATGATTTATCATTCACCAAATGAATTTTGAAAATCAGAAATTGCACAAAATTATTTTAAATACATCATCATCATCATTCAGTGGATGATGATTATGAATGAATTGAAATGGATATATGTTTACATTATCCCTTTTACGCAAAATATCAACTAATGATAATTTGAAAAAAGGAAAATTCAGACAAATGACAACGACAATAAAACGTTTTGATAACGATAATGAAATTTGTACAATGAAAAGCGACCAATTATTATTACCAGGCGAACATCCTTCGTTGTTTCTTAGGCGACTAAATGTTTAAAATATTTTAATGAATCAACAAGCTCGCAACAATACTAAATAAACCTTTCTTCCTCTCTATAACCAATTAGAAAATGAAATAAAGAAAAAATAATTTATCCAGCATTTTTAATTGTCAGACTGTCTCGATTTTTTTTCGATTTGTAGAACAATTAATGTTTCAAATGTTCATATAAACTAATGTTCATTGAAAACAAAGCAAAAAAGCCATTGTCGACCTCTAATTCTTCGGATTTCAATGACATGTTCGATTCAAATTCAAATAATAAATCGAATAATTATTAACAAATTTTTTGATTAAATGAATAATTATTGAATTTTACAAAATAATTTGTTTCTTTGAAAATTTTCTAATAGTTTGATTGATTAGACTTTGAAATTTTCATAAAAAATGTAAATAAATAAATTTCAAATTATTATTGTTGAAATGGATTGCATCGTATGATGATGATTCATTGAAATTCTGTATTTCTGGATTTTGAAAAACTTTCATATTTTTTTTCGGGTGAAAAAGGGAGACAAAAGTGGAAATGAATATTCAAATAGACTGAATACAAATATTCATTCAACTACAGGCGAAAAAATTTTTGAAAAAACTAATAACTTTCACCTGTCAGTCAATAGCCATTATCAACATCAACAACATCAACATCATCATTGTTATTATCATTGAAATAATTCTCGCCGATATTATTCAATTCAAACTTTTTAATGAATTCATTCATTTGTTCATTCATTCATTCATATTCAATATTCAATATTTACTACGTACAATCAAAGCAACAGCAGCAAAAAACAACGAGAACAATCCACCTTTGAAAGGCCTTGAAAATGGTCGTTGTGTGCCGTCGAATAAATAATGAAAAAAAAAAAAATGGAAAAAACTTGAATAAATGTCGTCGGACGTCTCTCTGAATGGTGATGATCTTTGATGTATGATTATTCATCATTATTATTTGTAGCACGGCTTTTTTGGTTGCTTATCAGTAATCACATAGAAACATTTGAATGATGATGCATTGAATAAAATTGAATGAAACCAGTTTTATTTTCTCTTTCAATTCAAACAATTTCAAACAATTCAGTTTTGTTCTTCAATAATGGCTGAATCTAATAAAAAATATTAGGCTGTCCGAAAAGTTCATTCGGCTTAATCGTATAGAGTTGTTCATGAAAATCGGCCAGAACTTTTCGGACAATCAAAAATATAATCAACCTGTTAGTTTTGATTTCAGTTATTACTTAACTTTGCTTTTTGCTTTTGTTTGTTTGATTCAATTTCATTTTTTATTATCATCATTATTTGGTTCGTTCGTTGCAAGGTTCATGGGTAACCACTTTTTTTTTGGCTTATTGTATGTATATCTGACTGTAAGTTTGGCTTGTTGAATACTTAGTTTTTCACTTGTCTTATTGTTCGTGAATCATTTTTCTAGAAAAAAAAAAATGAAAATGTTTTGATAACTTTTTCAATGCTGTTGTTGTTAATGATGCTTGTACTTTGACTCTTATTCATTTGTTTAATCAAAATCAAAATAATAATAATGAATGAATGAATTGTTTAGGCTATAAGGATAAGGGTAAGGGTATGTGAGACAATGATAATAAACGAATAATGATGATGAAACAGGTTTTTGATTCGTTTGTTTGTTTCATTTCATACTTCATTCTACATTGAATCCTATGGAATTTCATATCTTTAAACATAACATTATTTCTTCAAAAAATCATTATTCTTACCCTTAACATTACCTTTACGATTGTTGAAATAATGATGATGATGATGATCAAGTCGAATAAAGATTATTGTTTTGAATTTTCGTATTTGTTCGTATTTTATGATTTATCTTTTCTCAGTTTCTCGAATTTTTCGATATTCAAATTTTTCTTGAATATTCATCCACGAACAAACAATATAATGATTATCGGCATGCAAATATCTATCGACGAAAAAGCCGGTTGAATTGTTGTTGTTTCGTTGAAATTAAGCATTCCAAGTATTTTGGCTTTCAATATTTAATATGACTTTTTTCTTGGTAAAAAGCTTTGGAAGAACAGGTTAACAATCATAATTCATGACAAGTAATGCTGGTAATAATAATAATAATACAAACCAAAGACATTGACAATCATTATTACCCAAAACAGTATGATTTGATTTTTCTTAATTTTTTCTGTGCAGGCAGGTGGAATTTAAGAAATGAATGATGACAAACAATTTAAGATACCGATGAACGAAATTCTTCGAAAGATTAAAATTCTTTTGGTCATTAGTGAATTGTGAATGTGAATAAGTTTAAGAAAAAAACGAACGGGTTAAAATGTGTCATATGAATTTCAATTTTATTCTTACAAAACATATCTCATAAATAGCCCTCGAGGAATTTTCAAATGAGATTCGATTTAAAGTTTTCCAGGGGTAATTTTCAATGATAAAAATTCGAGACCAGAAAAAAATTGATAAAATAAATGATCCAAATTTTCAAATTTTTAATTTTTTTTGATTAGTTGACCATGACAACATCCTGTGAGCAGAGATTTTGTGATTTAGTGTGTTTTTTTCGGCTGGAATCCTGTCACAAAGATCAAGATCAAGATCAGTTTGGAAAACGAAAAAAAAAATAATGGAAAAAAATGTTCGCATAGTTAGTACAACAACAACAAGCAGACATTATTCAATCATTTAATTAGAAAATACAAGTTACAAGTAATAAGAGTCAGAGAGAGAAATGATAATCATCATCATCATCATCATTAAATGATTACAATTTTACCTTGAAATAGTTTGATGGCATCTTGAAATGTAATGTGTAAGATGTGTAATTTTCAATGGAGAAAATTCACATTCTATTTTCAGAAATGAAGAAAATAAAACAAAATTATAATAATAAGAATAATAAGATGAAATTGAAAATAATACTAGAAAAAAAGTGCACCGATACACCGAGAGAAATACATTAGATTGGCCGAAAAGTTTTGGCCGATTTTCAAGACCGACTCTATTGATTAAGCCAAAAGAACTTTTCGGACACCTTGATACATATGAATATCATGTGTCGATTACAATTTTGTCAATTATCTTTTGATATACCTGGTGAAAAAAGTAGAATACAATAAAATTCTATTCTTTTCAAAAGAATGTAAAATTATCATCATTATTATCATTATCATTAGAAATTTTCTCGGATGAAGATGGTTAGTCATGCGAAATGAAATAATAATAATAATAAAAAACAAGTGTATTGTATTGTATTGTATTATATGATCATTATCATCAGGTAGATTGATGATGGATAGCGTATGACTATACCATATGAAATACGAAAACTAAACTAAGCTAAAATGAATCAGATCAACTAAAAATGTACTAAGACGGCGATCATGGTGGACAATCATTGTGTGTGTGTATGTGTAAGTGCAATCTGGTTCATCATTATTCAAGTGTGTTTCGCCTGAATTATTTTTCAGAGAAAATTTAAAAGAAAAATGATGAAGATAATAACAAGAACAATAAAATAAAAAAAAAACTTTCGAAATTCTTATTGGGGGACCATATCAATGGAAAAATATAATGACAATTTTTCAAATTATCAATAACAGATTGCAAACATGAAAAATCAAATGATGACATAAGAAATTGAAATGGAAATCAAATAAAATGAAATATTCTTTGACAATTTGCAAAATATATAATAATTGCCAGAAACAATTTATCTGAATTTTAAAAATATATAGGCGGCTGTGCTCAATGCACACACAGAAACACACACACACAGAGCATCGATTTTGATCCCTATTAATTTCAAAAAAAAAAAAAAAAATGGTTTTGAACAGCAAGCCCTAAATAAAAATAAAAATAAAAACCTTAAACACACATCTTCGAATATTTTATTTTGATTTTTCTTGGGGTCAAATCAAAAATTGACCTAGCGTGTTTCGTTCAATTGAAAATTCTCATTTCAAAAGTTGAAAAACAGCTATCTTCTCGAGAAAATTCATTTAATTCAAAGTGAAATGAACAAAATTCATTAATATTTAAGTGGATATTACGTAATTCACGTGAATTTATGGTGATCAATTTTTTATTATTGGAATTTCAAATTTATGAATTTTGAAAAATGTGCGAGTTTTTATTTTTGTCAAATTTTTGCAGAGCTTTGATTCAAGCTTTGAATCGGGGAAAATTCGTTTGGTTTGATTGGATTTGGAAGAAATTCTTCCAAAGAGAATTTCTTCAACTTATGACTTGTGTGATTGCATAGAGTGATTATTATTCAAGAAAAAATATTTAAAATTATAAAATCAAAATAATAAATGTACGTTCTTGAACTCTAAGAAAATTTTTTTTTTCTGAATAAATAAATAATAATAATCATAATCAATGATCGATAGTAACCACCATTGCGAATTACAACTGAATTGCAAATGGCATAAGATTTGTTTTGAAAATCAAATATTTTATTTTTGGTAAATATAAGGTTGTCCAAAAAGTTCATTCCGTTTAATCAATAGAATTGCTCATGAAAATCGGCCATAACTTTTCGGACAACCTAATAATTATTGAAAAGCACGCGTTCAATGGCTATTCATTTGAAGATGATTGGCTTACCACCATTACCAATACTTAATGCATTATATCATTTAGTTTCTCGGAAAGCATCTATTTTTTTCCAATCATCAAAACATCATTTGAGAAATTATTTTCGGTACATAAATATAGACAAACACGTTTTTTTTTCTTGAATTCATTTAATTTGGTGGGCGCATTTTTACTAGGTTGTCCGGAAAGTTCTGGCCGATTTTCATAAACAACTCTATTGATTGAGCCGAATGAACTTTACGAACAACCTAATATTTTTTGCATTAAATAATCAAAAGAAAATGAAATTCCTTCGATCATTTCAATCATTCAAAGACCAGACCATTTTTTTTTCTCCAAAGATATTCGGGTGTGCTGCTTGGAGATGGTCATTTTTTTTTTTTTTTTTTTTTTTTTGATGGCTACGAAAGATGTTTTCATGAAAAAATTAGAAAAAAAAATTTCATAACAGGTAAAAATACACATTAAACATGTGCTGGCAACAACACGCATTGAAAATAATAAAAAAACTGCGCGCATTGAACACACAGTTCACGGTTATGAACTTGTTTTTTCAAAGACTTTCTTGGCTTTAAGCTGTTGCTGTTGCCGACGATGCTTAGGTTGTGCACATCCCTGCAAAAAATGATGATTTCTAGCTGATAATATCAAAATGAATACCTTGAACGATGATGATCGATCGGTGAACGGATCCCCGAACGAGCAAATGAAAATGAACGTGATTTTGATCGATAAGAAAATTATTACGTGAAAATAAAAGAAAAAATCAAATAACAGGTTGGTAAGCATCGTTCGATGCTTATAATTATTGATCACCTGTGCACAATTTTTGGGCATCCAAATATCAATGCTTTTACATTATCAACATTCCTTTCAACATTGATTTGCACAAATTTTTTTCGCTTTTTTTTTGAAGGTTACACGAACAATGAACCTGATAGGTTTTTTTTTCTTTAAAATTCACATAAGCTTAGATACTTTTGGCTGAATTGTATTTTGCATTATGTACGATGTATTGATGATGCATATACAATACGTGTGTGTATTAGTAAATATCCAATGAATATATTCAATGAATATGATGATGAATTAACAATGGCAATGAAAATTGAAAATATTAGGCCGCCCGAAAAGTTTATTCGGCTTAATCGAATAGAGTTGCTCATGAAAATCGGCCAAAACTTCGCGGACAACCTAATATTTTGCATTATTATCATTGTTGTATTCATTACCATTCAACTATTCATGATTTGAATTATGTGAAAAAGGTACAATCATTACGATGAATTCATATTTTTTCATTTTAAACAATCATTCAACAATTATATAACTAGAAATTATTAGTTTTATTTTCAAGGATAATTTTTCCATTTATTTGTGTGTTGTGGTGGCCATTCTTCTATTCGATTTTCGATTGTCAATCAATCAAATCAATTCATAAATCAATATCGATTTGAATTTATTAAAAATTCATTGAATTTTGAATTCATTGAATCACATGGAATTGAATTATCATTGGAATTTGAATTCGTATTTAAATCTTAGTCCATTGGATTAGCGATTGGATGTATTTGTTTCAAATAAATCTGGAAACTTTAGATTTTTCCATTTCTTTGGATCAGAAAAACATTTGGAATTTTTTCACTGTGTTCTTTGGGATGGATGGAAGCAGATTTTTTCTGAAGATTTTCTTTTAAGAACATTTGGAATTTTACAAAATGAAATTTAACCTTCAAGATTCATGATCAAATCATTAAATAATCTAAAAATTGAATTGAATTTGAATTTGGAACAATTTCTCAAGAAACAAATGAATTTGGAATGAAAAAAAAACCAGAAGTCTTTGAATTTGAATCTACTTTCTTTTATTTCAATTCACCACCATCAACCTTTGTGTTTCACGATTAGTAAAACAAACATTTGGCCAAACATTTTTGATTCTTGAAAAGAGGAGCTTGATTCATTCATTTATTCATTTGGATTTGTAACTGAAATTGAAACAAACAAACAAACAAAAAAAATTAATTAAACCAAAAAGTCAACCAAATGTTGCCAGATTCAAAAATTGAGAAAATTACAAGATTGGTGCCTCATTGATTTTTGATTTTTGTAATTTATTTTTGATTAATTTTCTGTTCCTTTTTAATAATATTAATTGTTTTCAATCAACAATTGACATATGTTGTCGGTTGTTGTTGTTGTTGTTGATTATATTTCTGGTTGAATATTTTTGGTTGAATATTTACCTTTACAGCTGCTCAGCTACAAAGATTATCATCATCATCATCATCCGAAAATATTGTTATGTAATAATGAAATAAATCTTTAGTTTTTTTTGGTTGTTTTTCGTCTTGGATGAACCAGAATATTTTCAATTCTTTATTATTTGATTAATTGATTATTATCTTTTATATGATTATTTGCTCTCGTTTTTTTTGACCGTATAAATTCACAAATACCCTACCAGCATACATTGAAATAGTATTCAGCAGCAGGTAAACATCTGCGTTTTTTTTCTAGTTTGAATCGTAAATTTCTGTTTTAAAAATTTGTTAACAGATTTTTCATGTTCGCCATTTGAAAACCGGATAATATAAAGTACCGGTTAAATAAGAAATAGTGTAAACCCGGCGCAACAAGAAATTGTCCAGCCATAATGAAATCAGTGAAAAAACCCGAAAACTCACTTTTCATGAATGAATGAATGGTTTGAATTGAATATTGCATATGCATATGCAGACACTGCTGAAATATGACCCGGTTATATCAATTCACAACTGAAAAAAAAGGATTCTTGTTTTCTGTCTATTCAATCATCTTTATTAATTCAATTATTAGGCCAGTAAAGTGCTGGTCAGCTGGTTGTTGTTGTTGTTCGCTGGGTTGTATGGTCAGTTTTTTTGGCATTTTCTATGTGCTTCATAATAATAATAATAATAAAGGTCAAATATGGAACAGAAAAAAATCGAAGGTTTTTTTCTTTGACCAAATATTCAAATATGAGAAATTTGGCCTTATTTTTGTTTTCCACCACCGTGTTTGGGTGGAAGCTCAAAGTAACTGCAAATCAAAGAAAAAAATTTGGTCCTTCAGGGTAAAAAATGGTGTGATTATTATCGATAACGATTCACTCGGTCAGTTGGTCAGTTGTGTGAGCGTAAGTGTTTTGGTGTATGTTTATGTCTACGAGTAGTATGGGTCAATTATTTGAAAAAATGAAAATTTGAAAAACGAAAGCGAACCAGATGGTCCTAAGAAAGAGGAAAAATCACGTTAATTTTTCGTGTGTCTCAGTTACATAAAAATTTTAAGGAAAGAAAAAACTTGAATGAATCGATTTAGCCAAAAGAAATTGAAAACTGATTTACTCATATTCATTCATTCATTCATTGATTTGATTGATTGACAATTTTTCCGGTCAAAAAATACAAATTTCTACTGGTCAAAACCAGACAAAATCACATTATAACTATATGAGACAAACGGATGAAAATGAAAGGATTAAAATTTCAAAAATAGAAAAATCAAAGAAATAAATAATCAAATTTGATTTTGACAGATTTTGATCGATTATATTGTTTATGTAATCGATGATAATCAATGATTACACACACAAACAGAAACAAACAAATGATTGTTCTTGAACTATTCAAAAGTACATTTACATCAAGCAAAATAAGTAAATAACAAACGATTAAATCATTATTATTGTTCATTGTCCATCATTTTCATGTGATCAATGCTGTATTTGATTTTATTTCTTGAAGAAAAAAATTCCTTTTCTTTTCAACAAAAAAAATAAGTCTAACCATCATCAATTTACATCAATCTAAATATGAAAAAATCGATGCATGCTTGCTTGTTTGCAGGTATGGATTGATCGGAATGGATGACTGGTTTCTGCCTTAAGGGCGCGTATATAATTTTCTCAATTGTTAACGATGATTTCGATGATGATAATGACGGAGATGACGATGAGCCTGAAGAGACAAAGTCCGCAATCAAGGTCAAGATGGCAACAAACAAATATGAAGAAGAAAATGAACGAAATAAACGAAATAATGGCGATAATAATAGCATCTTACACTCCCTACTCTTATACGAACACAACTATTTATCATTAAAGTCTTCGAAAAAATGCATCAAACCGAGAAAAACTATTAATGATATAATAAATTTTGGTTCGAAGCAGCCACAGCAGCAGCAATGTTATTCGCTTGAAAATCGAAAAAAATAAAATAAATTCTTTTCTTTTTACCCAAAAGAAAGTGAAAGGTAAATAAATAAATGAACAAATGAATAAAATAAATAGACAAAGATGATGCAGCCAAAGCCAAAGCCAAAAATGAAGCATCCACTTGGTGGTGGTGGTGGTGGCGGTGGTGGCCACGCAAGTTTTAAATGTTTAATTTGAAATTCATAATAAAATAAATGGAAAAAAAACGAAATTTCACCTGAAAACCGGATGAAACTCAGACATTTGAGGTTTCAACGATTATTAATTGACGTGAATTCCACGTGAATTTCTTTGAAATTTAAAATTAATGAAATAAATAAAATCCAATAATCAATCGAATATCATTGAATATCGTCCAAGAATCAATGGTCAGGTACACATACACAAATCACAAAAATATTTCAAAAATCATTGAAATATCTGTGTAATCTCTCGCATAGATTACCCCACCATATTCACACACACACATATACAGGTTTACTGACCTAAACACACATATAATTACAAATGTGCAAATATACATTAAAATTATTGATCGAGAAAAAAAACTGTAGTTTTTTCCATCATCATCATTTTCAATTTCATCTCATTAAAAAGTCAAAGAATATTTTTAATGTTTATTTACACACACACACACATATAAACTATATTCTCCTATTCTATGTGCATTTGGCTATTATTAAAAATTATTATTAAAACAATTCAAATCAAATACATGGTATGAATGTATTTGAATTTTGAAGCTGTTTTTTTTTTGGCTGTTTAATAAAAGTTATAACCTTTAACCTGTTTTTTTCATTTATTTTCACTACAAAATTTTCATTTTGTTTGTTTTTAGTATTTATTTAAATAAATATTCTGAACATTCATAAATGAATGAAATACATTCAAATACACACAGAAATGATGATAAATCGACCGGAAATTTTATTCCACCGGTTTTGCTTGCTTCAAGCTTCAAAGATGTGCCAAAAAGCTAGCTCATCATCATTGATTCTCATTGATCATTCATTTTTGTTCTGGTTATTTACATATGAAATTTTATGGAGAATCAAAAAATTTTTTTGGACAGAAAAACAAGTGCCACCGGTTCGCTTTTATCGTTTTTGTTATTTTCAAATTGTTTCATCATCAAGTGTTTTAAAAAACTTGCATAACACATCACTACCTATGCCTTATTACATAAAACCTACCCTACAACCTTTATCATTCGTTTATTTTTTCTTTCGCGATAACATCGATACCTTATCACCATAACTACAACCACCAATGAACAGCATTCACCATTCGACCGACAAATCTAAATTTTTTTTCCCAAAGATATCTCGATCGAAAAACTTTCTCTCAAAGCAAACAGCATCATAACATTATTTAATATTGAAGAATTCAAATTTCTTTGAAAAAAAAAACTAGCTAAACTACTTACCTAACCACCTACCTACCTACCTACCTACCTACCTTTGAAAAAATTCTTAAAACAGAAATTAAAAAAAAACAACAGTAAAAAAAATATGGCGCAACAAGAATTTCAGTTTTTTGAAATAATAATAATAAGAAATAACGATGAATTGTTGCGCATACTTTTGTATATTGTTTATTTGAAATGAAATTGTAAAAATAAGGGTACCACCTCAGCACAAATATACACAAATTGAAAATGAAAAGCTTGCGTAGCAAGTGTATTCTTCAATTGTTTGAACAATGAATGATGATGAATATAACTTATTTCGTACCCAAACCATCAAACAACCACTGCTAGTAGAATGGTGGTAAAAAATCAAAGACAACTACCTCTCTGCGTTGTTGATGATGATGATGATGATCATCAGTGAAAATTTTCAATATTCACAAGCAGGTTTTTTCAAATAGTATTATCAACGACGATTTTTTTTTCGGAGAGAAATTTTTTAAATGGTAAAAGTGTGTACTGGGAAAATAATGAAAATAAATGTAAAAAACGAAATAACTTTCACTGTTAGCGCGCGCAACACGTTTTTTTTTATTTTGAATTTCTACTTGTTATTACTGTTTTTGTTGAGATTTTAACTTTGGCTGGCTGGCTGGTTGTTTTGCTGTGTGTGTGTATGCATTTTCACTAATTGTTTGGTGTGTGTGTGTGTGTGTGTGTGGTGTAGTGTTTCGTGTGTATTTGTACATGTGAAGGTATGCGCTACATGTCCAAGAAAACTGAAAAGAAGTAATTTTTTTTTTTGGATAAAAAAAACACTGATTCAAAATCAAAACGAATCAGTCTGTCGATGACTATTGTATGGTATGGATGATGAGGGTTATACTTTTGAAAAAAAAATCTGAAAAAAAATTGTCAAAGTTTTTTTAAAAATTATTGATTGTGAAGACGAACGGTATTTTTTTTAAGATTGATTTTTTTTTTTTTGAAGATTTCAAATTCAAAAATCAACGAATATTTTTGATTAAAATAAATAAACGGACAAACAATTAATGATTATTACCATTAAAATCATCATCATCATCATCATTGAAGCAACAAGTGGTTTTTTAAAAAAATTCAAAATTTTTCATTATTCAAAATTGTCAAATGTTTTATTATTTTTGATCAACTCCGAGAAAAAATCCAAAGACAAAAAATGCCGAAAGCATTCTTGATTCGTAAACATCTTCAACAATATCATCAACACCAACAGCAGCCACAACAACAACCCCAGCAGAATTCAGCTCAAACAAAATCAGTTTGGTCACCAGTAACACCACCGCCAAGTCCTGATGATAATCCTGATGAACAACCGGAAAATTTATCACTAAAATCATCGATGAATTTATTGCCTGCACATCAAAATAATGAAAATATCAATCAACAAATCAAATATGATCATATTGGTGCATTAGATTTAAAGAATAAAAATTATCATAATCATCATCGAATGGAAGATGAAGATACTGATGATACGGATGATGACAATGAGGATGCTGTACTAGATCTAACATGTAGCAACAATTCATCACCATTAAATAGAAATAATAATAACAATGATGATAATCACATTCATCATATACATCCACGTAAACGTATGCGTAATATATCAACATCAACAACATCAGAATATTCTTCATATTCATCATCATCATCATCGTCTTCGTCGTCATCACCACCATTAATTAATCATAATCATCTTCATCTTAACCATCATCAACAACAATTATTATCACAACAACAACAACAATCACATCATCATCATTATCATCATGGATTATCATCACCATTAAGTTATCAATCAAGTGAAAGTGATTTTGATATCAAAGGTTTGTCGTTGTTTGTTTGATTGATTGATTGATTGATCATAAATTAAATAAATCATTATTTTTTCAAAAATATTCCGTTATTTACATTAGTATATCATATACAAAGTATTTAATGGACAAAAAATGAATGAATGACAATAATTATTGATGATTATTGTCAATTGTCTGTCTGCCATTTGACAGGTGTTAGATTTCAATGTTTATTCAATTATCAATGCTATCGTTCAAATTGCTTATAATACAAATAATTAAAATTTGATTTGTTTTTTTTCTACTTATTTTCAATGTTAAAATATATATTTATTTAAATTAATTTTTCAAATTTGATTCAATATCATTTCATTTTTAGGACCATCACTGTTGAATAATGCATTAAATTCTTTGCTTATAAATCAAACATCAATCAATTCATTGAATCCAGTAAAAAATTTCAATATCAACAACACTAATAATAATAATAATAATAATAATAATTACAAACAACAAATATCATCAATTGAATCGTCTAAAAATCGTTTAGTACAAATTAATAATAATAAAGAAAATTATCACAATAATAATAATGTGATTATTGTTAGTCCACCACCACCACCACCACCATTATCCCAACAATCACAACCAACAACACCAGCAATATTAACATCATCAACAACAAATGCATCATTGTCCATAAGTAACGACAACACCAACAACCATCATCATCATAATCATACAGGTAAATATTTCAATTTTCATAAATTTCTTACAAGTGTAATAATAGGTTGTCCGATAAGTTTTTGCCGATTTTCTCATGATTCTCTACGCAATAATTGGCAAAAACTTTTTGGACAACCCTAATAATAATAAATGTTGCGAAAACAATTAACAAAATTGTCTTTGCTTCGCTGCTGCTGGCTTGTTGTCAATCACAAGCTATTCTATTTGTGAATATATTAATTTCACTTGGAAAACAAATTTGAAAACTTTCTCACAAATTTTCAAACCAAAAATTATTTAATGATGATGATGGAAATTTAAAATTCAAATTATTATTCATTTTAATATACGTTCACTTACGTTATGTTCTCTTCAATATTTTTATTCGTTTTGAGCAATGATTATTGCGTTTTGTATGGCTGCTGTTGCTGCTTCAAAGCCCTTGGCATTGAAAATGGTCAAAGGCTTTAAATCGTATTAATAATAATGATAATAATAAATCGTCATTATCGTCTCGACGATATAAAAAAACAACAAAAATAAAATTTTAAACATTTTGAATTTGTAAAAAAACAGGTTTTCGTTTCATTTCTCAATTTTCATTGATATTTACGTTTCTTGAAGCGTTTTGAATTGAACAAGAGTGAACGCGTACACACATATATATTTTGATGAAATGTTTGAAATTTTGAAAAAAATGTGGGAGCCAGTTTTACTGTGATTCAGTGTCTTTTGTTTAAAAATCAATTCAATTGATTATGCTAAAACAATGATTTGTTTGTATGTTTTGAATGATGATGCATATGTATAATTATATTGCTGCGCATATTGCATGTCTGTGAGTAAGAGGCAAGTATCTGCGTACTGTATGTACGGTGTGTGTTTAATAGTGATGCGAAAAGATTTTCACAAATTATCATTTCACTAATTACACTGTGAAAAAAAAAATTTCAAAGTGAATAATTAGAAAAACTAACAATGAAATTGACGGTGAGAATTCCGTTTTATTTATAATAGCTTGTCCGAAAAGTTCATTCCGCTTAATCAAATAGAGTTGTCACATGAAAATCGGCCAAAACTTTCCGGACAGTCTAATATTTTATTTTAATAATTTCTCTCACTTTTCACATTGAAATTTGTTAATAATGATGGAAATAATTGAAATAATGACAAATCTTTTCTTCTTATCCTTCTCTTTACATTAACAATTAGCAGCTAACAACAATAATCAACAACAAAGATCATCCGTTATACATCAAACCTCATCATCCACATCATTAAATAGTAATAAAAATAAAAATTTATCTCTGAAACAATCAATCAATGAAAATGAACAATCAAAGAAAAATATTCAAAATAATAATTCATTAGAAGCATTAGCAACAGCCGCATCAAATCTTTATCCAGGCTCGGCGATCAATTATGCGTTTGCAGCGGCGGCAGCAGCAGCTGCTGCAATTGCAGCTTCTCCTTCGCCTTCTCCAATCACAACTAATCAACAGCCAATAACTGCATCCGGAATAGTCAATAAAACAAATAATTCGAATAAACTAAAATCACCACCGATAGTAGCTGCACCAACGATACCACCAAAATCATTATCATCATCACCATTATCAACAAATACCAAAACAGCGATCAAATCATCCGAAATTGATACAAATTATCTTTCAGCTGTACAAATTACTGCACAAAAATTGGGTAATTTACTCATTCATTTTTTCTGATACGAATTCATTGTGATCATTTATATAATCCATATAATTTTCCATTTTTTTCATCATTTACTAAAATCATCATAGGTATACCTTTACATTTAATATCATCATTAGAATTTGTAAATGGTGGCCACGGTATTAAAAATCCATTATTACAATCAAATGAACAGCAATTAAAATTTGAAAATAATTCAACAACAACAACAACAACGAATAATAAATCAATCAATCAACAACAATCATCAAATGATGATCCATTAAAATGTTCAATATGTGGTAAACGTTTTCAATTGGCACGTCTGCTAAATCGTCATTTAAAATGTCATTCCGATATTAAACGTTATCTTTGTACATTTTGTGGTAAAGGATTTAATGATACATTCGATTTGAAACGACATACACGTACACATACAGGTAATTGCATTTCAATAATTTCAGATTTTTTTTATTTCTCATCCAGACATCCATGAAAAAAACTATCAAGCATGCATGTATAGTCTGTAAAAAAATCAGAGGTAAAACAAAACAAAAAAAAAACATAGACAGAAAAACAAATTATCATAATTTCAACTTGGTAAAATGACCGTTGTTTTTTGCTAGGAAAAATGTATAGCCTTCTATTTTTTTTTTACATTTTCAAACGGTCATAAAAATACAATAACATCTTCCTGTCAGTCAAAGCTTTAGCCTTATTCAAACTTTAATATTTCAGTGAATTAAGCACGCACACACACCAGCTACACACATATCGACACACAGTCATAGGATGAACTTTGATTTTTTCTGATTTTATTTATGCTTTTGTTTTTTTTTTGTTTTTGAACTTTGCCTTTTGATGAATAATAATTATTTCTATTTATTTCCATTTTTTCCATCAAAACCCAAAAACAAAACAAATCACAAAATTCATTTGAATTATTCGCGATTAAACCAAAAATTAACAGGTGTTCGTCCATATCGTTGTAATCTTTGTGACAAATCATTCACACAACGTTGTTCATTAGAATCACATACGTTAAAAGTTCATGGTATTGCACATGAATATGGCTATAAAGAACGTCGTAATAAGATGTATGTCTGTGAAGAATGTGGTAAGTAATGTTTTACAATCAAATATTCATTTAAAACAATGACAAAATCAACGAGAAATATGCATGGATTTCCAAGGGGTCTCCATTCATCCTCACCCCTGGGTAACCTAAAACCTTTCATAGAAAATTTAAATAAATAAAAAAACAAAATAACAAGCAAGCGAGCATTCCCAGAACTCAGACAAATACAAACACGTAGCCCCCAAAAGATGATTTCAATGATGCGTGGTGTTGACCCTTCTTTTGATATTTGTTTGGCTTTGATTTGAGGCGGTTGAAAATTGAAAATTGAAAATTAACTCTCACGCAAATTTCAATCGTCTGAAACCGTTTGTTTCGATCATCATCATCGTTATTGTTATTGCAATCGGAGAGATTGCACACCTAATTCTCACACACACGTAACCAAACAACAAAAAACAAATCAAAGAAAATAATGCTTAACCACCAACGACAATAACCTGGCACAAAATATGGATAAATAAATAATTTTTTCCGAAAAATAAAATCCAAACAAATGAACAGGTAACAGGCTTAGACAACAACAGTAGTTTTTGTGTTTAAATCAAAATTTAAAATAAAATGGAAAAAACGTGTAAAAATGTTTCAAATAATCAAACCAAATAATAGTACTGATACAAGTAAACGGTTTTTTTTCTCATGACTTTTTCCAAAAAAAATTATTTGTTCATTTATTGATTTTCAACAAGAAAGAATCTATGCAAATATAAAAAAATCAATAAATGAACAATCAATGAATGCAATGCATGTTTTTGAAATAAATATGTTGACACACCTTATCATCATCATCGTTATCATTTGATTGATAAGAAAATAATCGTAAATATTAAATAATCGTTATATCAATGATTCAAGTATTAATCAATGATTCACAGATAAATGTAGACAAGTAAATATCAAAATAATAATCCAAATAAATAAACAAAAAATTAATTTTTTCCATGTGAAATTCATTTTTTTTCGATTGATTTTGTCGTTTGTTTATTTATTAATTATTTCATTTTACTTTGAAAAAATCCGTTAAATTTCAAATTGTCTTATTCGTATGTATTTTCTTTTATATTTGTACCCTCAAATACCTTGTTGATTACCTGTGAATGGATGTAGGATGCACCACAAGTCAACCAGAAGAACATTATATGCATTTAAAATGTCATCATCCATATAGTCCAGCCCTGTCAAAATTTTATGATCGTCGTCATTTTAAATTTAATAATAATGAATTCCCGTTCAGTAAAAGCAGCAATGGTGATTCAAACAGTAGATCATCGATGGATGGATAAAAGCGCAGATTGAAAGGGTTGAAACCATTGAAATTCTTGAATGGATGAATGAGTGAAAACGTCGTAATATCATCAAGCATAAACATCAATATTTCTATTTTTCTCAAGGCAAAAACCTTATTGGACCTCTCACCTGATGTATAACCTCATTTTTTTTCTTCTCATTTATTTGGTCTCAAAATTTTTTTCCTCATATTTTTCATAAATCATTCATTTCAAATTTTAAATAATTCAAATTATTCAAAAAAATTATTCTGTACAGAAAAACAAACAAATTTGTAATAATCATCATTCAATCAGAATTCAGAATTCGTGCATTCAAATGCAATTGAAAAATATTTGAAAATTTACATTTTTCCGATTTCCATTTCAAATCTTCAATATTTTTCATATTTTTCAAAGTTTTTTCAAGTTTTTTGTGATCATCTCTCATAATCAATATGACATTCAATGCATAGGCACCAAATACATGTTTTTTTCAATAAAAATTTTTTTTTGTTCGAATATTTCTTGTTCAAAAAAGGCTCACATCTTCACACCCGATGAAGAAATTTAAAAATAAAATTTGAAATTTCAATCTATTAGGTTGTCCGATAAGTTTTTGCCGATTTTCTCATGATTCTCTACACTATAATCGCCAAAAACTTTCTGTACAGCCTAATATTTCAATTGATTATTTGAACAAACAAACAAGTCAAATATTGTTGTTATAAACGAAAACGAGAGCAAAAAACGATGCTTGATTTCATATTGCACATGATTTCAATCATTTTCCATTATTTTCAATGTTTTTTCGATTATTTTTCATAAAGAAATAAATGAAAAAATCAAATATAATTCTTGAATCTTGAATTCGTGAATTACATTTTAATTATGTTTCGAGCGATTCTAGATTTTTTCATTTTTTATTATTCGAAATTGCTCATATTTGACTTTGACCAGAATTTTGAACTTTGGCTCTGAACTGGCTTAGCCGAGATTGGCCATGGCAATGCAATGGGCTTTGCCTTCATTTATTATTCAGCAGAATTCATGAATTTTTTTCCCGATTTCCATTTCGCATTGACAAACTCGATAATCATCTATTTGATTGATTATTATTATTAGTTTTTTGGTTGTTGTGGGTGGGTGTAGTTTTTGGTTTGGTTTGTTTTTGGTACGAAACTGATTTCAGCAATTTTTTCATTATTGAAAATGGTGTGTAAATATACTTTGGGAAAAACTTTTTGATTATCATAATAATCATTTTCTCTGGTCTTGTTATTTTCACTCAAACACATATTGGGCAATCAGAATCAAGCACACAACCAGAATATTTTGTCGTTTGATTTTGAGTTTTCGAATCAATCAGAACAATTTCTTTGGTTTCTTATGGTTAACCAACGTCTTTGTGTTTTCTTCTTCTCAAAAAAAAAGCACCCAATTAGATTATGTTATTAATGTTTTTTTTCCATGTGAAAATATGGCAGAATATTTGTTGAAATTCATGGTGAAAAATGTTCATGTGATTCGAAATACGATTTATCAAAAATATTTTTCGAATGCAAAGATTGAACAATAGTCTGCCAAACGACAAAGGCAAAAAACCCTAGAAAAAATCATCTGCTTTTTGCGAAATCTTGGTAAATCTATTTTGTTGTTGTCGTTTAGTTATTTATTGTGAATGGTGTATTCATGAGAAATTTTTTGATTCACAAAAATCCATTTTTCATTCATATTCAATTCATTCATATCACACATTATCAAATTCTCAAATTCTGATAAGAAAAAATAATAATAATAAATTTATTCATATTTGTCGTCAAAGAATAGTCACAAGGAAAAATGAATGAATGAATGAGTGAATGAATGGATGAATGATAAATGTATGAATGATATTTATTCATACAATGAATACAAAAGAAAGCAGATATGCAAATGTAAGCTAAAGCAATATGCAGATATACCTAGCAAGGAATGATAATCTGGGTTCTGATCTATGTTCTAATCTAAGATCTGGAGTCTAATCTTTTGTTGTGAAGAAAAGAAAAAATCCTGAGAAAAACCCCAAGAAATATCCAAGAAAAAACACCAAGGAAAACCCAAGGCCCAAAACCCAAAGAAATTACAAAGAAAATTACAAATCCAAGAATTTCAAAAAAAAAAAAAAAACATCCGAAACATTAATCGCCATTTCATTGTTCAAAATTCCTTGTTCAAATATTAATATTTTTCATTATATTAAAACATTATTTCATTCATTTCATATGGTCCAAATGATCATTCATTGAATGAATATATTTCGCCAGAATTCTTAGCCTAGAATCCTTAGCTCAGAAATAAAAAAACAAATAAAACATCAAATAAATATGAAAAAAAATCATCTTCAAACAAACAAAAACATGGTCCACAAACAAATACACATTCAAACATCAAAGACCTTTTTTTTGTGGTCAAACGATGATGATGATGATTACAACAACAGCAATAATGATAGTGATTATTATGTTAATAATAATCATAATCATCATCATCATCGTAAAAAATTCACTTGAAATGAATACATAAAACAAATAGATCCTGTAACAGATAGATCTAGATCTACAGATCTAGATCTACACACACAGATACACGCAAACATACAAGTACACTTATAAATATTAAAATAAATAAATAAATAATGAATGAAAAACATTGAAAATATGAAAAAAAATGAAATGAAATTTTCATTTTTATTTTTTTTTTTTTTTTTTTGCACTGGTAAAACAATAATATAAAGTGATAATCATAATAATAATAATCACCATTTTTTTTTCGGATGATAACAATCATCTAATAATAATAATAATCAAAATGTAATCATTTTTATGATTATTATTATTATTTTTGGGGCTGTCCAAAAAGTTTATTCCGATTAATCAATAGATTTGCTCATAAAAATCGGCTAAAACTTTTCGGACAAACTAGTATTATCATTATTCTTGTCGTTTATTCTTGTGGTATTGAAAATATTATTTTTTTTCCTCCAAATCATATTTTACATGTCGAAGATTCTTTACTCTCTTTGGTTGTTGTTAATGATAATGGTTACATGGCACGAATCGTATCATTGTGGAGAGAGAGAGCGAGAGTTACCGAGAAATGAATTGTACAACAATGAAATGCCCGATGAAATATGAAATAAATGTAATTTTGCCGTAAATAAATTCATGATAATAATAATCAAATGAAATTCTTTGGTCTAAATTCAATAATAAATAATGTTAACATTTATTTTTTTATTTTATTTTTACCAGTGTCCCGGTTTTAGGGCTGTTGTTTTCAAAGGTTTTCATTTTTGTTGGTTTTTCTTTGGGTTTGAATTTTGGTTTTTCTTGGTTTTTGATTAATTCAGTTTTCGGTTTCGGGTCCGTTGTATTTTTTTCAGGTCCACTGTTTTATCTCAAAACCAGCAAGAAAAAGAAGATGAGCAATGTTTGTGTGTATTTTGAAAAATTATCATTGAATGTGCAAACAAACCGCTTATATCAACATTTAATATGATCATAGTGAGACCAAAGCAGAAATACGGGACCATTCGTGAATACTTTGTTATTTTCTACGATTATTTGTACTTTTCAATTTCTGGTCATATTTCTGGTCGTATTTCTAGTACATCAAACAACACTCAACAAACATTTCAATTCACCAAAAAAAAAAGAAAAAATAAGCCCAAAACAACGCCAAACAAACAAATTGTCAAATGGTAATAATAATAATAATAATAATCATTGATTTGAACCACAAAAAAAAGAAGAACCCGAAGAATAAATGATTATTATTATTCATGCAAATATTGTACACACATATAATTTATACATGAATCGTATAAATCGTATTTTACATGAATTTACATGAAATTCTTAGCATTATCATTGGTATTATTAGCATTATTATTTATTATTATTATTTGATTCCATTTCAATTGTGATAAACATTTACTTTTATAATTTTTCAATTCAAGCGACCATTCAAATTCATTGTCAGTTGTTCATTCAAACAACCGACAAAATGAACAAAACATTTTGTTATTTTTTGTGTATATTTTTTTGGTATAAATTCAATGAAGAAGAATCCAAGAAATCCTAAGCAAAATTGAATCCCGAATAAATGACATATGGATGTTTTTTCTTTGGTTATTTCCGTTTGTGTATTTATACATGAATTTCTACAAAGTTCCATACAGAATCTATGGAATATCTGAAATATGAATTGAAAAAATCAAATGAAATTCTATATATTTTCGTTCATTCTATTTGATTTTGCATTGTTTTTCATTCGTTTCTTTTTGTTGTTTGCAAATGAAAACCCGAAATTCAATGGCGTGACAAGTATTCCTATGAAAGACCAAAGTGAATTCATGATGAAATAATAATTCATTTTGTCCTTTTTATTTCATATTATTTTTAGCTCAGGTTAAACTGATTTCTTTCTTTCTTTGGCTTCGTTTGTTTCATCATCATTATTAAAGTTTCAATCAACTAAACACCATATAAACAACAACATCATAAACATCCTCCCATTTGTTGTTTATTTATTTTCGTTTCATTTTTCTTGGATTTTTGTTCGATGTGAATCAATCTATAATCATAATTGAATTTCGTTTCTGCTTTTCATTGATTTCAAATGGAAAAAAAAAATGTTTCGGAAATCAAAAAGCAAAATGAAATAAAGGAAAAACTTTTTTTTTGCCAATCAAAGATAAATGATCGAAAATCATCGATTCATATACGGTTCATTCAACCGCCACTAAAATATGGTTTGATTTCGGAAAAAAAACAAATTTGAGCAAATTTGAACATAAATTTTCATCGAATCGAACCAAACCAAAGAAAACCCGAATCGAAATCAAACAACCGATCAATCGATACGTTAAGAAGACTATGGTTAATTGTAAAAAGTTAAACGAAATAAATAAGTAATTCAATTTCGAATCTATTCCGAGTTGAATTGATTGGGTATTAACCTTTGGTTGGTAATAATCATTATCATCGTGTCAACACACAAGCAGAATCAGCGTTGATTTCTCATATTCTTCAAGTTTTCTCCAATTTTTAAAACCTTAAAATCTCAAATCAAATCATTTTTAAACAAATTTCAAAGATTTGAACCTCGCGGAAATTTCGAAAAAAAATAAGCAGATTTATAATCATTATTTGCCAAAACATATATTTTCAATATATTTTTTCAAATATATATTTCTTTCGAATTCATTTGTCCCATTCATTTCAAAAATTTCAGAAAAAATAAAATCATTTATTATTCAAATACGTATGGAAAAATGCTAAGAATCGATGCCTATGTTTCGCTGAAATTGATGCATTTTTGAATTGAAATTTCATCAAAATATTGTCATTTTGCTGGTACGGCCGTGCTACAATAATAATACATTTTGCATTAATTTTAGATGCTTTAAAAATACAAAAATTCAAAGATAATTTAGTTGTAATTCGAGTAGATGAAAATTAGGGTATTTTATTTTATTTTTTTCAAATTTTTCACCATTAAATTCAATGGAACGAACGAATACAAGCTCAGTGAGCTGATCAATGATCAATGAGTAACAACAAACGAAATGAAAAACAGCTTAATCAATGATTTTTTCCTTTGAAAATTTTGTCAATTCTGATTCTACCAATGTTCCATTAGGCTTTTCGATTCTTTGAAATTCTTCAACATTCATTTACTCATTCCCTTCGATTTGCCTCGAAGAAATAAAATAAATAAAATGATATTATCATTATTATTGTATTGTATTGCACATGGTACACATGCATTATGCATAACGACAACAACAACAACACTAACAATGATTTTGAATGAATGAATCCAAAAAAAAAAACTGCGAAACAAGCAATCAATGAATTGGTTGTTTCCAACAACAACAACAACAAAAAGAAAAAATTTTGTTTATTTGTCGATTTGTTCGAATAAGATCTCGATATTCGCTCGAAGTTTACTTCTGTGTATGGACCGAAGATTCGGTCGAAAATTCGGGCCAAAACTTCGTAAAGATTCGGGATTCTGGCCATTTTCATTGGCGAACGAAAAATCTTGAAAAAAATCGGGAGAATTGCCGAGAATCGAACCGATCCGATGGCTAAAATCTGATTCACATCGACGAAGCAATCAAAAAATTTTAAGCAGAATTGATGGAATTGATGGAACCCAAACGTATATACAGCAACTGTCGAGCATACAAACGAACCAAACGAAACGAATGTTCAACAAAAAATAAAAATAAAATAAAACCTTTAATTCGATTAATTAACACAAATTATTATTCCTTCTTTTATATACTTTGGCTGCTCATTACTCTACTGCTGATGATGATAACATACAATAGAGCTCAATGATGGTATTTGTCGTAGGATTTTTCCATTTTCCCATCTTCAATTTTTAAGGGAATAATTCCCAACAAAAAAAAAAGTGATGATAATGGTTTTGAAACCTTTATCCTGTGTGTACATACATACATACATGTTATTAATAACATTTTATTCTGTTGAAAATTCAGGAATAAAAAAAAAATACCCTGATGAAAATACCCTGGTGAATTTTTATAATTTTCATTTTGTCAATGAATGAATGGTGAATGTGAATTTCCTCTCGGAAAATAAATGCTTAAAGTACCCATTTATATTCTCGGTATGTTTGAATGTAATGTGTAATGGTGTTCCTGTGTGTGTGTGTTTGATGTGTACGTTGGTGTTAGTATGCATAGGAACGCTATAGAATCATCAATAAGCTACAAAACACCGTTTCAAATACGTTTTTTTTTTGTTGAAGAATAATGTCGATGTTGATTCAAAATTCATGGTTCAATCGTTGTTATTTTTACTTTTATTTTCATTGAATTGAATTGAAGGCTATACTTTACTGCTTTTATTGAATCATATTCAACTTGATTGGCTTCAATAATAATAATTTGTTTGTTTGCTTGTTTGCTTTGCTTTTATTTTTATTATTTTTGGGTGTTTTTATTTTTTTTTCTGAATTTCGTTGGTTTTTCGGTTTAGTTTAGGTTTAGGGTTTCGGGTTTTCATTTACTTTAATTCTGTGTGGGTATATGTTCGAGTGTATGTGTTTTCTACGAGCGAATATTCCTAGATTCATTTCATTCACATAGGAAACCTTGTTTTTCTTGTTTAATTCAATGACGATGCTGGTGATGATGGTGATGATGATGATCAGATGGCTAATATAATTCGAACCATAGGAGAGAAGGCCATAGAATTTGCAACAAAAAAAAAATAATAGTCCAAAATTTCAATGTTCATTTTCAATGAATAATTCTGTGTGTTCAGATATTCTGACATTCAAATGAATTGAATGAATGGTATGGTCCCTACGTTTTATGTTTGTTTGTCGTTTGAGGTTCTGTTGTTCTATGCACATGTGTTTTTTTGGATCTTGGATTTTCCATTGAATTTGTTGTGCAAAGAATTTTCAGAGGGCTAAAAGCCTAGAAATACTACAGCCTTTGAACGATTCTTTCTCCTCATATATCACATCGAATGATTCCGCTAGAATCGTTCGGACAGAATCCAAACAAACACCAGAATTTCGTTGAATTACTTATGCTGCTAAGCCAATTCTTATATTTCTCATTTCAATTTCAATTTGTTTTCAAGTTGAATATCGTGTAGAATCAACTAAAAGAATTTCGTTTATTTTCATTTTCATTTGTTTTTGTTTTTCTACAAAAATATAAAAATTTCAATTGATGGAACCTCATATATATTAAATGAAACCATGATGGAACCCAATAATGGAACAACTCAAAACATTTTTTTTTCTCACACACTCAGTGTACATTCTCCAATGTGTGTGTATGTATATGGGCCTTTTATTTTTCCAAAATGAATTTTTTCTAGATTCATTCCATTCAAAATTCAAATGGTGAATGAATTTAATGTATGTAAACTAATGAAAATCAGTGAAAAAAAAAACGATTGAAATTTATTTTCCATGATTCTCATTGAAAATGTTTGTGAATTATTCTAATAATAATAATGTTAATATCATTGAAAACATCTTTTGACTGCTCGTTTTTTCTTTTTTTTTTTTTTTTTGAAAATGTTCATTTCCACCACCATCACCACCGCCATCATCATATTGTGTTCGTAATGTTCATTTGAATTTGATTTTTTCAAAATTGAAGAAATGAATGAATGAAAAAAAAAATTCATTAAAATGAACCAAGATTTGAATTGACTCAAGATTGAAATGTGTTCAACAACAGCAGCAGCAGCAGCAGCAGCAGTGAAACCTTGACAAATTTTTTTTTATATGTGAATTCTTCCACATATGCACACAAACATAATAATAACTCCAAATGCATTACATACGACCAATGACATGACAAATAATCTCAAATATTTCATTTATTCAATTCAATTCAATGAATATTATATAAAAATGTCTGATGGATTTTGGTGTTTTGTTTTTGTTGTTTTTTTGGTGAATTACTCCGTCGTCGTTGGTGTTGTCGATGTTGTCACCAAGGATAAGGGAAACCTAGACAACGGCACCATTCACCATCGACATTAAACAACGATATTAAACAACCAACAAACAACACAACGATAACAATGACCAATGATTCACCACAGAGCCAACAGCCTGATAAATTTTTGTGAAAATTACTTGGTCTGGTTTCGATTCGATTCGATTTGATTATTATTTGGCCATAAATAATAACTTTTACTTTTGATATTATTGCCCCTGACATCGTTGATATTTGAATTTTTCGAATCAAAAGTGAAACAAAAAAAAAATCTGGTCAATTTAAGAATAAATTTATTTATTTGTTTATTTATTTCAGTTCATATATTTCAATTCCATTGAATTTTTTCGGTGGAAGAAAATTAAAAAGTTTTGTTCATTTGCTGCTTCTACTGGTGTTTGTTTACTTGATTGTTTATTTTTCTATGTAAACTGATTCATAAAAATCAAAAGCCCGAGAAAATACGAAAAATAAATCAAAAGTTTTCGCATTTTTTCCCTTATAAATTGCATAATAATAAGTCTAATAAGTGGTGTAATAACAAAATATTTTTTGAAAATAAATTAAATTTCATCAAAGCAAATATTTCATAGAAAACACAACAACGAAAATGTTTCGACAACTCCAACAACAACGATTTCATCTTCAAACTAAACGAAGAAAACGACGACGTTTATGTTGTTTATCAACGATGATCAGTGTTGATCATTGTTATTATTATAATGATTATGATAATAATATTCTACGAGATTCTGTATCATTATCATCATCATTATCACTAATTAATTGCCTTAATTTATCAAAATATTCATCATCATTATCATTAATGTTATTAATATTATTAATTAATAATATTAATTGTCATAATCAAAATGAAACATCATCATCAGTATCATCCGTATCATCGAGATCATGGACAGAATTTGAAGCAGCATTTCAAGGTGAATGTCGCCGTAATCAATCAAATCCATGTCAACAGCTTTGTTTTGATCTTTATGATGGAACATTTGAATGTGCCTGTGAAAATGGTTATCATTTACATTTAAATGGTTATTCTTGTATATTAAATACCGAAAATGATAATCATAAACATCATGATCAAGAACATCATCATCATCATAAACATGATCAATATTATTATTATCATAATCATAATAATAATCAATTTGATTCGATACAAAGTGAACAAATCGAACAAATCAAACAACAACAACAACCATTTAAATCTTCCATATCTAATCGAATAAATACATTCAAAACAACATCAACAACAACAGCGGCAGCAGCAGCAGCAGCAGCAGCAGTTACAACACCAGTGACAACGACAACAATCAAAACGCCAACAACAAAGATACAACAAACATTATCAGCTCCGATATCATCGATACCTCAATCACCATATCATCAAATACAATCATCATCTTCGATCATTGATCCATTATCATCATTATATTCATGTAATGATATTGAATGTGAAGCAGGTGGTGTTTGTATTGAAAATCCATTATCATCATCATCGATACGAATTATTGATTATTATACGAATAATAATAACAATGATAATAATAATGATGATGATAACAGTTATAATAGTCGAAATCAACAAAAACCAATGGTTCGATGTAAATGTCCACTAGGAAGAGGTGGACAATTTTGTGAAAAAAGTTAGTATGCCTTAAATGCCTTAATGCTTAAACTCTTTTTGATTTTATTTTTCATTTTATTTATTTATGAATTGTTTTGTGTTTGTTTCTGTTTTCTCTGTTTGTTTTTATTCAAATTCAAAAATCAAAGTAATCGAAGTTAAACAACCACATTTTATGGGATCATCATATTTAGCGTTGCCCACATTAAGAAATGCACATCGATCATTAAAGATCAATATTGAATTTAAACCTAAATCATATGATGGTATTATATTGTATAGTGGACAAGAAACAAATCTTGATGGTGATTTTATTGCCATCGTATTGGTGCAAGGATTTGTGGAATTTCGTTTTGATTGTGGAATGGGTGAAGGAATCATACGTAGTGATATGCCTGTAATATTAAATTCATGGAATCAAATCGATATTTATCGTGATGGACATAATGCATGGATGCAATTGAATCAAGGACAACAAATTTTTGGCCATTCAAAAGGATTATTTTCTCGTATTACGTTTCGTTTGGAAACATTTCTTGGTGGTTCACCGAATATATCACAAATAATGAATCGTATTGGTGTTAATAAAGGATTAATTGGTTGCATTAAACAATTAATGATTAATGATCGTCAATATGATTTCTATAATGATACTATTGATGGTATTGATATTGGTAAGTTGATATTTTCATTTTCATTGGTTCAAGCTGCCAATCTCAGATTTTAGGTCAAAAAATTTGAGTTCAATTAACAAAAAAAAACGTTTTTTGCCCTCTGGCAATTCTAAAAAATGAAAAATAAATCAAGGCAGATGATTCTCAGCTATCTCTCTCGCTGAGCATATCTGCATATTTCTTTTGTTTTAATTTTAACTCTGTTTTCTTCTGATTTTTTGACAACCGTTACCACAGATCAATGTAATTCGGATGCATGTAATCATGTCACCTGCCTGAATGGCGGTCATTGTACGGTCGACTCTAGCAGTAATAATGATAAACGATGTATTTGTCCATTAGGTTATACGGGTGAATTTTGTGAACAACGTATGTATATTTCAATTTTTTTTTCGTAACGAATTTCGTACATCTCGTATCTTATCATTTTGAATATATGCAAAAATGTAATAAAATTGAAACTGTAATTAAATAATCATTATTATGATTTCATTTTTTTTTTTTTGCTCTATGTGTGATTATAACAATATAGAAATAGAATATACGATACCATCATTTAATGGATCATCATATTTACAATTTGTCGGTATCGGTGATCGACAAACAATGTTCACTGAAATATTAATCATAATTAAACCATACGAATCGAATGGTCTATTTTTTTATAATGGTGAACGTATGGATAAATCGGGTGATTTTATTTCGCTAAATCTAGTCGATGGTTATGTTGAATTTCGTTTCGATCTTGGTACTGGTGCTGCCATTTTAAGGTAAGGTTTATTTGAATGTGGAAAAAAAATATTCATTTATAATTTATCATAATGAATTATGGAAAAAATTTAATGAAATACTATTATTCAGGAGTCCAGAAAAAATAAATATGAAAGAATGGCATACAATTTATGCATCAAGAACCGGACGTGAAGGACTATTGCGAGTAGATGATCAACCGATAGCCTACGGTCAATCGCTAGGTGCATTCATACAATTATCACTTCCATTAAATTTATACGTTGGCGGCGTTAGTAATCTTAATGAAATACATCATAACGCTGGCGCACAACAATTATTCAAGGGTTGTGTACAAAAAATTCAAATCAATCGTCGACAGCTATCATTACTAAGAGATGTTTTAACCGGTGTAAACATTGATAATTGTCAGCATCCATGCAGTGAGCATCGACCATGTCAAAATAATGGCCATTGTGAACCAATCAAACATTATTATCATTGTCATTGTTTGACTAATGAACATTTCGGACAACATTGTGAACATAAATGTAAGTTTATTGAATTTTGTTTTTTGAACTTTAATTTTTTATTTGTCAAAATATTGATTGAAATATTGAATTCAAATTCAAAGTAAATACAGGGTTATCTCACACATCAAAGTCATATCCAATGTTTTATGGCAATAGTTTCCTCCGCTATTCGAATCCTAAAATATTAAATCGCGTGCAGAATGGTTTCAAGACGATCATTCATCTTAATTTACGAGCTTTTAGGTACTTTTATTTTATTTCTTTTTTGAAAAATTTAATTAAAATTGATTGGATAATTATTATATTGAATTAATTAATATAATTATCTATAATTACTTATCATTTTTCAATTTCTTATTTTTCCTTTGAAAAAATAATCACATCAATGAATGAATAAATAATAGTTCTAATGGTCTTATATTTTGGTTCGGTGAATTGAGAAAAAATCCAAATTATTTAATAATCAGCCTAAATGATGGACATGTTAATGTTGATATCAAATATCATAATCATTTGAATCATTTCATTGTTAATACGACTCGTATTGATGATGGCCAATGGCATCAATTAGATTTTCATCGTATTGGACGACAAATATTTATTCATATTGATAATAATATAACAATACATGATATGATTGATAATTTAAGTATTAATAATAATAAATTCAATAATATCATTATTATGAATGATAACAATATTCAAAGTGCACTTTATCTTGGTAAGTAGTGTAATTCTTTCGTCCATTATTTTTTTTTTTATTTCAACAATATTTCTGTCCATCATTATGGACATCAATTTCAATGTATTAATATCAACAAAATGATGCCATTTTATTTCAAATTTTTGTTCCTTCTGTTAAATCTTTTATGATTATTTTAGGTGGACTAGAAAATATGGCCATCACTTCAATCAATAATGATGATTATAATATTAACGATGATAATAATAGCAGCAGCAATTATCATTATTATTATGAAAAAGGTTTCATCGGTTGTATATCAAACATGACAATCGATAATGATTACATTATCGATTTAATGTCCGATTCGGATCGTGGTGTAAATATTCGTACTTGTATTTGATACATTAGATCATCATCATCATCTTGAAACCAATTTTTACGGACAAAATGAAATTTTGTATTTAAACAAAATATATAAATACCATAATACACCATCAGTACCCCAAAACGTAACCAGCAGCAGCTAAAAGGAAATGAAATTCCATGAAAATAATAATAAAAACAATGATAATACCATATTATATATATCAACTGTGATACATTTTCGAAACAAAACGAAAATCTGGACCCAAAAAACGATCATAATCATCATTACCATTATTATTATTATTATTATTATTAATATCGTTTGAAACATCAAACAAAAACAAATAATAATAATAATTTCAACAATTTTTAAATCATTAAAATATCATCATCATCATCATTGAATACATTGAAGTGAAAGCAAAACAAAACAAAAACAAACAAGCACTTAATAATAATAATAATAATATATTTACCACTTATTTATTTATTTATTAAATATTTATTATTATTATAAATAACCATTATGGATCAATGAACGAAACGAATCCAAATGTATGAAATGAAATGAATCCAAATAATCAAATGAAATTGTGTACAAATAATGAAAATAATAAACTTCGAATAAATAACTTTAAAGCAATACTTTTACATGCCCATACATACAAATACATACCAATCAACATCCCAACATTCAAGCAGAGCAAATACTTTTCACATAAATTTTTATTTATTATTACAAATAATATAATAAAATAATGATGTCTATTTCAGATATTAAAAAAAAAAATATTTACAAGGTTTAAAGTTTTAATTCGTAGTTTTAAATTTCAATTTCGTAATTTTTTAGTTTGAAATCAGTTTCAAAACTACGAAATTCAATTTAAAAACTCTGAATTAAAACTTTAAATCGTGTAAAAAAATTTATGAAATTTGAATTCTTAAAATATTTTATTTTCTTATGGAATTTAAATGATTGTTATATGATGGACCCCATTAATACAATCATTTGGACCAAATTTTTTTTTATTGTTTTAACGAATTCTTCGTTTAACTTGATTTTCTTTCTATTCTCTTGTCTCAATTGGAAATTCTTGCGAAAAAACACTGAGTGTTTTCAATTATTTCAATCATTATTTCATTGTATTAGGTTGAATTGTTGCAAAAAGTGCGGTTAATGGACCCAACACAACTACCCTGAGAATGATCGAAAGAATTGTTGGAAATGTGATTGACGACAGATGTGTGCCTTGTTTCATTTCCTTTCCAAGCTCCAGCCATAATATATCATAAATGGCTCGAATGGCAAACGAGAAAAACTTTTTCACCGAAATCATTCTCTGCATTTCTGCTGCAAATGAATCGATTAATCGATGATGATAATAATTTTCCCGTTCAAATGTGTAAGTGTGAGTGTATTCTTACCATTCATTCATAAATATATGAACATTAAATCATTATTCAATTCAACAAAATGTATTTTCAATCCAATCTGATTCAGTTCCAATTCCGTTTCAATTCATTAATTCATTGATGAGAATATTAAAAAAATATTTTCGTAATTCCAAGCTTTTTTGGTTTTTAGTACTATTCTGAATGCCTAATAGGAATTAATTAATGGAAATTAATTTATTAATTAATTAATATTTCTGTTTTTCGTTTGCCATCAGAAATGATGGCATTATTTCACCATATTGTCAATCGAAACATATAACAAGATTTAATTTTGAATATTTATTAATATATTTTCAAGCAATAATGACTGTTGTATGTGTTTTAAGGTTCAAACACGTTTGACATTGAGTTTAATAATACAGTCAGTTCCTATTATTGCCAATGTGATTTTAATGTGAATAAATGAATTTTAAGCACCCAACAAACAACCAAACAAATCTAAATTCATTCAAATTTTAATATATTAAGTTGTCCGATAAGTTTTTGCCGATTTTCTCATAATTTCCTCATGATATAATCGGGAAAAACTTTTCGGACAACCTAATATTTTTTGGTGTGGTGCCAATGAAATGAAATTTACATTTCACCTCTCCTTTTTCTTCTGATCATGAAACAATTCAAAATGATGTACGATGATTCACGAACGAATTCAAATACATCCATACATACAAATACATGCACCAGAAATTCCGACTATGTCACGAAAATAATTAATTTCAAGTCAAAATGAATTATGAATTGAAACGGTGTGTTTGTGTGTTAATATTGTTGCCATTATTTCATCGTCGTCGTCGTACATCGTTCGTTGGTACGTTTACAAACATGTCAAAAATTAACCGAATTAGTTGTATGTGATTTCATTTCATTTTCTTCACATCCTTCGTGTTTAATTTCAATCTTTGACTGTGTGTGTTGGTTGTTTCATTGGTTGCTTGTGTTATCAGAGGCAGATTACAACTGAAAATATTCAAAATTCAGCCATTTGGCGTTGTTGTAGCTCTGTTCCCGGGCGAGAAACATCAAATTATTGCTCGAAATTTTCGAAATTCAAATTTAACTTCGGTTCCAAAATGTGTGAAATTCATAAGAATTTCATTTTTTTGCCAGCATCAAAGGATCATCAATCATTTTTTGTATCGATGCTGCTTTGTGGCTTTCATTTCTACTCAATTCATTCAATCATCATTGCAACAATGTCAAAACAAATTTGAAGAATTGAAAAATGAATGAATGAAAGAGTTTATTAAATATTTCATAGATAATTTTGAAATAATTCAAAATTTTTCTCATGAAATTTTGAAATTCAAAAAGTTTGAATTTTTCAAAAATTTTAAAAATAAAAGTTCACGATTTCTCCGGAAGATGGCGCTTTCAGCCTGTTTTTTTCTTTTGCAGCGCACGTGTCACATGTGATTTTCATGAAATTCTTTTTCATAGTTTTTAGGTTTTTTTTTCAAAACTTTTAGGTAAATTTTATTTATTTATTTCCAAATTTAAATCATGTTAGCTGAACGTAAACAGAAGGTTATATATTCTAATCCACGTGGAACATTATGGGCCAATGGTAAGTGATTTTGATGCTCCTTTGATAGAATTGCTTTATCATATTTCTGTTTTTCTGTTAGACAAAGAAAAATTCGGCCAAAAAATGCTTGAATCAATGGGTTGGCGTGAAGGTCAAGGCCTAGGCAAAGAACAAAATGGTATTAAAGAATCAATAAAACCAAGCTATAAATTTGATAGCAAAGGTTTAGGCTATGACAGCAGTAAATCATCGAATGTTTGGATTGAAGATAATCATGTTTATGAACAAATTTTATCTGATTTATCCAAACATTATCAACAAAACAATTCAAATAATGAAAAGAATGAAGTGATTGAAGACAATGAGCCCATCAAATCTGAAGAACAGACTCAAAAACCGAAAAGAAATCGATTTCGATATCGGAAATTTTTACAAGCAAAAAATCTTTCAATTAAATCCAAAGAAGAACTTCATTGTATATTTCCAACAATGAAAAACGGTGAATCAACCGAAGATCAACAAACAACAAAAGAACAGCATCACACCTCTACGAACGATGATCAACAAGATAATCCATTTGAAAGTTATCGAAAATCGGCGAAAAGAAAAAGATCGAAAAATATTGATTCGTAATTAATTTTATTTTTTCAAAATTATTAATTGATATTTCTTGAGATACATCATTTTTGATTAAATTATTATTATTTTATATACTTTATCAGAGAATTAATATTTCCAATCGGAATTTTCGAAAATTATTATTATTTTTGGCAAATTTGGTCATTGAAAATTTCAATCATTTTCGATTGAGCCAAATTAAAACTACTAGAAAAAATATGAAGAATAAGAATATACACGTAGTAATCATAAAAATCAAGGGAAAAAAATATGATACAATTATTATATTCAAATATATGATATATTCATCAAATCATCTGTTCGATGTATATGTGTATGTCACGGTATCTATCGATCGATATATATGAAATGTCTTCGGACGTATTCGTATTTGTGTATTTGAAACATTGTAGTCCAAATTTCAAGATATTCAAGATTATTGTTTATTCCAAATGACCAAACACTTCTTGTGATGCATAAACAAAATATAGGAAACCATCTTCATCCTATTTATTGAGTTGAATTAATTTGTGATTAATTGAAATGCTCAAATATTTCAAAGTTAAAACTTACTCGTTCACGTTCATAAATTTCACCCATTGTCGATGTTTGACATGCCATTGAACGACCATTAACCAACAGGAAAAATGCTTGATTTGGATGTAAATTTAGCCGTCGTCTAAGAGGTTAATGAATGATGAATAATTGATTATTGAAACAAATCGAAAAATTCATTACCTGATAACTTTATTAAATTCACCAAGCGTCACTACATCAGGCACTAAAAATTTTGTCTTGTCCAATATTGGCAACTGTTTTTCACTATGAAATCGTTCAACAATTACCGGAATCTGTGAATATGAATAATTTAAATTAATCATTTTCATTAAACATTTGTCTGAACCATTTACCTTGTCTGGATATTTTTGCCGTATTTGATCAATATCTTGTTTACGTAAAGCTTATTGTTGTGGATAATAAAGACAAAATCGAATCAATATTACAATTCAATAATTCATCAAAATCATGAAAAAAAAACGAAAACCTACCGAATGATCTACGTTGTTTGAATGATTTATTATTATTCGATGCCATTGTCATTTTATTGTTTTGTTCGATTATAATTTGATTTTTTGATTTACAAAATACATTTATTCAGTTATTTATTTATTTATCGGAAACAATAAGACAAAAAACGGTAGATGGTTTATTTAAGAAAATTGAATCTGAATCGGATAATACAATGGACTAGTAAAATGATGATTATTTAAGATTTAAGAACAAAAGTCAATGTATTTCTAAATGGGAAATGAAAATGAAATAATATTCGTTGTTCAAGTTAAGAGGTGATTGTGCAACAGATATTTAATGATATAATATAATTAATCAAATGATGAATTAATGATCAAGGAACCAAGAAATGTTTGAATATCGTTTATTCTATATTTATTCTTGAATTCTTATAGAATTAAATACAATACCAAAAATATGATGAAATCCAATAATTTGATTATGGGCTTAATTGTGATTCATTTAATTTCTAATTTTAATATGAAAATTATCAGTATAAAAGTGCGTATGATTTTATATTAACAAGAATACAAAACAAAACGAATGTAAACAAAAGAAATAAACATACGCAAGCGTATTGTCAAGCAGCAAAATGTTTTGAAGAGAGAGAGAAAATTGAAAATTTTTGCCTCTGTTTTTGGGTGTTGGATGCGTCGCATATGCATCATAGGATCACACAAATGCATAGCAATACATACAAACAAAATCATACAAATTTCGCGTTCAAAATAATTGATAATCCTTCAATCCTTTGAAGTAATATATCGCGTTTCGTTTTGAAGTATGTTTCATAACACTGTTCAAACAACAGACTCAAAAGAAACATGTGATCAATTGAGAATGATAATTCATATTGAAATCAATGTGCAAGAACTATAATCCTTGATATAATTAAAATGAATTTGGAAATAATGGAGTTTTATCGATTGAAATTAATTATAAATGCCAAGAGGTCATGCAATATGAATGAATTTCAAAACATCTGATTTTTGTTTGTTTATTTTTTTTTTTTTTTTTGGAATTTAAAATTTAAAAGGATCACTGAAACAGCTGGCGCCATCTATTGTCCGAAAAAGTAGATGTTTATCTCTTGTCATGTGCATATGACGAACGACAAAAAATGCGCATTTTTTTTTTTTTTTTGAAGGACAACCTCTTCTCTTTTTTTTTTCTGTACATTTTTCCCTTTAAACATTGTGATTCCTCCTCACAATAGTCTTTATCCTCCTCCTCCTCTTTGAGTTGTGGCTCCGCCCAGAAATCGAATGCATCAGTTCAACCTTCTTTTTCGAGCCTTTGTTATTGTTGTTTCGATCATTATTTTTTCGATCCATCGCCATTGATCTTAATGAAAATTGTGAAATTCTTCACAGAAAAATGCATTTTTGAGATTATTTTCTTCAAGAATTTTGCTTAAAAATTAATGAATTGTACCGAAAATCTCTAAGAAAACACTAAAACCTTAGAATTTAATGATGTTTCAAAGAAAATTCTTTAAATAAAAAATCAGGTGTTTTTGATTCTGTTTTCAAAGATCAATGAATGAGAGAATTTGAAGCATTCTAATTAATAGAATTTGAAAACATGGAAATATTTGCCCGCTAATGTTATGAAATTCCTTGAAGAAAGAATTGAAAATTACAAAAATATAATTCATCTAAAGAACATGGACCAATATATGAAGATTTTTGTTTCAAGTTTTATTTTTCTGCTTTCGGAAATATTGTTTGGGTTATATTATGGCCTAATGTATTTAAATTGAGAAGCATTCATGTTTCATACTAATAAATGATCATCAAATGATTAATATTACGCGCTATTTTCATTTTAGTATTGGTTGGTTTCTTTGCCGAATAAAACTAGACCCGTCACTATTCATACAAGAGCTGCCATGAGTCTTAGTCCATGGCCCTGGTAGTCCCGGGTTTACCATCAATAGTTCAAAGTTTACATTTTGCCAATTGAATTAAATGGAAACATGAAAAATTGGAATTTTCATCCAATTTAAAACCCTCCCATTTTTGCAGCCGTTAGCAAATTGGTAGTGGTATAGAAAATAAGCTGTACGATATGTTTGTTTATTCGTTGTCATCAATCGATTGAAAAAAAAAATGATAGTGGTACTATCAAAGTGTGAACAATTTTTTACATTTACTTCTCCTCCTCATATTTTCGTCCTCTCTGTGTATGTAACACATGTGCATTCTATTTTTTTTTTTCTCGTTAAAATAAAGGTGTAACTTTTTTTTATGAAGAAAAAAAAATATGGAAGCAACGATTTTTTCCTCTTTTTCTTCTCCTCCATTTTCATCATTAAGTATTGCCATCAACACTCACCCTCTTCTCTTCGCTTTCTTCTGTTATTGTATCATCATTCATTTATCATCATCATCATCATTATTGATTTCCAAGAACAAATTTTACGAAAAAAAAAAAAACATGCGCTCACATGATTTTTTGGGACAGCAACATCTGTGGTAGTGGCATAGAAATGTGAACAAATTTCAAACATCAACAAATCGAATGTGCCACTACTTATTTTTTAATTCGTTCGTTGTGTACGTACGTACGTACATTTTGTATATACTTTTTGGTGTTTTAACAAAAAAAAAAATTTGAATCCAACAAATTTTGTTCAAACTATTTCTCTTCGTATTTCAAATCAAATCAACTAACAAATGATAAACTATGTGATAAACAACAATTGAAACAACAACAACAACGACGACGACGATATACGACACGATACGAGTGTGTGTTCTATGTTTTGTGTTTTTGTATCTTTGGATTTTTTTAATTTTTTGAGCACAAAGATATTTATATATGTTCGTTGATTTGTTTGTTTGTTTGTTTGTTGTTGTTGTAGTATCAACGAGTATTAACCAACAAAGAGTGTTATCAGAGGTAGTCTATTTGATATAACAACACATTTTATTTGGTTTTTCAAATGTATTCAAACAACACATACACATACTCACCACCACCAAATAACTTTTAATACACCAACAACAAAAACCGAACCAACCGACCGACCATCACCATCATCATCAGCAGCAGCAGCCAACAAACATCCATTTCTATTTCTCCATTTTTTCTTTTCGTTTTGTTTTTTTGAACCATCATCATCGACATCAACAATCCTGAATTTTCAATATAAATAATTTTTAAAACCAAAATTCAATGTTCAATATAATCACCAATATAACAACAACGAAACAATAACCAAAGTAAACTTAAAACATACGAATACATGAAACAACAACATTATATATTTGTTTCTTTTAGTTCGTGAATGGTGGTTATTTGTGATGAAATTTTTCAAATATAAAACAAGAATAGTATAGAATCGAATACACAAGAATCAACGAATAAATATATAAATATAAATGAATTTAAATATTAAAAAAAACTACGACGACAATCGATGATGATGATCGTAATAATAATAAATGAGACTGCGCTTGTGTAAAATGATCTTTAAGAATTATAAGAATAATAATACAATTCTCCAATAATAATAATGATATTCTTGAAGAAATTGGAATAAATATAAATAAATAAATGAAATAAAAACCAGCTAACAAATAATTTTCGAGATGATCATGATGATAATCGAACATCGACAATAACAATAACAACAACAATCCACAAATTCAATGATCAAATGATTCTTTGAATTTTTCCAATTTTTCGCACCACTAAAAAGTCATTGCTGGTCATCACAAACACTTCAACATTTGTGTGTATTTTGTTTTGTTCTGTTTTGATATATTCTTTGATTATTTTTATTATTCTTTAAGATGATGATAATCAATTCAATTCAATTCAAAGAATAAAAATGAATTAACATCTTATATGTTGTGCTGTTGTGTTTGTATTAAAGTTTAATGATTCTTACATGTAAGAATTATAAATTCATTCAAAATATTCGATCGATTTCATCGATAAAATCAATATTATTATCATTTTTGGTTTTTCATTAAAAAATTCTGTGTTTTATTATTGCTATTATTATTATTATTATTTGATATGATATGATATGATATGATGATCATCATCATCAAAAACAACAACAATCGAATCATGTGTTTGTTTTATTTGTTTTATTAATTTATATTATTATATGAAAACACACTCAAAAAAAAAAAAAAAATGTGATAATATTAATATTTGTGTGTGTCTATGCTATATTTATTTTCATTTATTTATTTATATTTGTTTTGTTTTCAATTCAATTGTTTTTATTTTTGCGGTTGTTTTTTTTCGATTATTTCAGTGTTTTCAATGGTGTTTTCAAAGGTGTTTGTCTTTAAAATATCTTTTACCTTGTAACGGAAATACAGCAAGCGAAAAATCAAGTTTGAAAACACACATGTATTTCAAAATTGAAATTCTTCATCTTTCAGCATTTCGAAATTCTGCATCCCTTATAACTCTCAATGATTCAGTAATTTAACCTGAAAACATAAACATCAAACCAACAAACCAAAACAAACAACAACAACAAATGATTTAAATTCTCAGGTGATTCTTCTTTTTTTGATTAATGTTTGTTTATTTCAAGGCTCAAAAATTTCAAGAAAATGCTTCCGATTTTTCAGTTTCTTATAATTAATTAATTGATCAAAGATTGTTTTATTTATTTTTTGTTGAAAATAAGAAATGCTCACTGTTTATGCATGTGTTGGTTTATTCATACGAAAATCTACGTATTTTTTCAAATTTGATCATCTTAAATACTCCAAAATAACGATGTTTGTCGACATATTCAGCCATATGACATGAAATAATCAAAGATAAAAGGAAAAAAATGATAAAATTATAACCTCAAACAACAAAATTTTCCTTTATTTAATCAGAATCAATCAAAGACAATCATCATCATCATCGAATAGTAAATAATACCAACATTATTCAACACTTAATGTAAGTATTGTTGATTTATTGTGACCAATACATTATTTCCATTATGATGATTATCATTGAAACATTCAAACGATTAACATGTTTTCCAACATGATGAAAACAATAGTGAAACCAGATCAATCGATATGTTTGAATACGTAAATAATCGAAATACTCTTCTATAAATGTGAAATCGTGCGCGCCAATCTGTAATGAATTAGTGTGGATTGAATAAATCAAATGAAATTTTATTCAATTTTACCCCCCGAAAAAAAAAATTGTAAAAAGTCCTTGATCCTTGTGTTTTTACATTGTGTTGTTCATATCAATGTGTGTGTATGTTTGTGTGGACATTCAAAAACGTTTTTTGGTTATTTTCTGGTTGTATTGTTGAAGAATGGTTGAAAAAACCATATTGTACCCAGAAAAAACTTGCACCAACTTTTAGATTTTGCTTTGTTTTGTTTTGGGTTTTTTTTCAAAATGTGTATGTCTCCTTATGGCTGAATGAATATGATAAATATGGTGATGGTGGCTAGCCTAATATTGCTTAGTCCCTTGCTAGCGAAGCCAGTAACCAGCAAAAAAAAAAACCCGAATTTTTTCTGTGAAAACAAAAAAGTTTCAAAAATAATAAAAACCCTTAGGGTCATGTACATTTTTTCAAATTTTTGCCCACGAACTTAACGTACGTACCTCGTTGATTACCAAAAATTTTAAGGGAAAATGAATGAATGTGATTTATCATTATAAATGTCAACGTTCATTTTATTATTACTTTTATCGTCTATATTTTTATTAGGACTCGAAAAATGTTATTAATTTTCAAAGGTAAATCATTAAAAAATATGATCAAAATATTTCTAAAATATTTCGATGTCAAGACAGAATAATTGGACAATTCTTGTTCATATTCTCATACTGTTCAACTTCAATGCAAAGCATACATTGTGATTCTAAATTTAGTTGTTCAATTTATTAAGGTGACATTTCGATTGGTAATTGGAAATAGACTCATTGTTTTATTTTTGCCGGTTATTATTATTTCTGTCATCTTTGTGACTATTTTGTCAAAATTTTTTTTTTTAAAGAATTCATTCCCTTCAGTCATTATTATTGTTATGATTCAGTTTATACGAAATTCTGTTCTTGAATTAATCCATGAATCAATGGAAATGTATCATAAATTTTTTTCACTGTGTGTTATTCTTAACACCTTTTTCTCTTTAAAAGAATTTATTATTAGTGATATCATCATCATCATCATCATCGAAAAGAAATTCTAGTCGATCCCATTTGAATTGGAAGAATTTTGAAAATAGAAAATTATTATTTGGTAGAATTATTCAAAGAATTACTCGTAGAATTTTTCGCAAAATAAACTAAAACAGGGAGAATCCATAAAAAAAATGTAAATGATTATGATTATTGGTATTTGAAAATAGATTAAACCCGAATAATCAACTACAAACAGCAACAACAAGGGTGGTAAATCCTTTCAAAAAAATATCAAGAATTGAATTTATTCATTGATTCTGAAATGAAATATTTAAATCAAATGTGAAATGATCATAACTTTAATAATAAGAATAATTTTGAATTTCGATTTTTTTAGCGAAAAGCTTGCTGATTATTCAAGCTATAACCTTATAAGATTTAGCATAAGCGAATGACACAAGATGAAAATGAACTACACACATTTTCTATTATTTATTTCGATTTATTCTAGGTTTTAGTCTTAGAAATTCATGATTTTTACATTGAATTCATGGCATTTTCAATGGTAGTATTTTCTAATGAAACATCGAAATACCGAAATGAAAAAAATTCCCCGATATATGTATTATTGATTGATTTTTTTTTTGTATTTCTCTCCCACAAACAAAAAAAAATTCTAATTCAATTCCGAAGAATTCCAATCCGTGAGGGTTAGCTGCTGCTGCTGCTGCTGTTGTTGTTACTGGTATATGGTTCAGTGTATTTATATCAGGGTAGTTTATTTCGGTTTAGCTTGGGTTTTAGCTTAGTTTGTTGGATTGGTGGGCTTTAGCTTTGAATTTTTGGGATTTTTTTTTTTTTTTTTTTTGGTTCGATGGACTATTTTCCAACCGATATTCTGATTATTGTGTACCCGATTGTCGATAGATGAGTGTGTGTATGTATGTGTGTGTGAATATAGAATAACCTTTGTCGAGCTTTGAGCTCCAAAGATTCATAAAAACGAAAATTTCATTTGTAAAACTCTGAAATTCACATTCATTGGTAGCAACCAAACTGAATGTTCGATCATCATCATTGTAGTCACAGTCATTATTCAAATGTTTCCTCCAGTGTTTTTCGGGTATATAAAATCTAGAAAAATAATATTCTCTGTGTATGTATGTGTGTGTGCGTAGATATTTCGTAATATTTGGTCGTATATATTGGTAGCCTATGAACAGCAAAAAATATTGAGAAGAATCATGTGAAATAATCGCGAATAAGAATTGAATTCTATATCGATCAAAATAACTACAAGAAGAAAATACAGAATCGAAATAGATGAATGCCTTAAAGATGAAAATTCCAATAGAGTTTTTATAAGGTCATATTTAGGTTTTTGGTTATTTCTTTCAATTATTCCATAAGAATATTTATAATAATAATAATAATAATGATCATAAGGGGAGTGTCAGGAATACATGGAATATAATAATATTTCCAAGAATATATATCCCGAAAAAATGTGATATCCATATATATATTGATTCTATGGGTGTCCATCCGGTTGATGATATCATTTATTCATTTATTTCATTTGTATTTATTCATTCATTCATTCATTGATTATTTTCTTGGAGCCAAATTTTTCTCGAATAAATGATCAGATAGATCATCGCATGCGCTTCTGTATATTTGATTCTGAATTTTTTCGATGAAGAAATGATTGTGAAATAACGAAGTAATTCAAAATTCATTTCAATTCTTGTGATGAGTTCACATTTCGATATTTAAATCGATTAAATCGTAGAAAAAATTTTCAAAAATTTCTTTGAAAAAAATAAATATAATTTTGATTATTATTATGATTATCATTTGAAATAATGTAAACAATCATAGAGAAAAATTCGAATGAAATTATTCAATTAAAATTATTGAATTAAAATAATGATAAACATACATATTTATATGTTTTAACCGGAAACTGATTAAATAACTTGAAATATTGGTTAAGGTACAAAACAATGTATTATTGAATGTATTCTCTATGATGATTTTAATTTTTTCTATGATAATTATTAAACATAGAAAATCATTAATCCAAACGATTCCGAAAATTTGCAATTTAAATAACCATTTTTTGGATTAATTTATCAGTAATTCTCCAATTTTGGAATTTTCGAAATTTTATTTGATAAAATTTTTGATAATTTCTCAAAATTCTCGTATAAAATTGCATTTTTAGATTCAAAATTTTGTCGAAAATAACTTTTGTCAAATATTTAAATGCAATATCTGAATAGCAGTGCGTTTGTCCTTATTATCATCAAATGTATTCATTCCAATGAATTTGATACGTATTTCATATTTACAAAATTAATCAAAATAATTTCAAATAATAACAATGAGTAATATTTGATGGCAATTTCGAATTACAACAGCCATCAACAACAACCAAACGACGATCAACGAAGAGTGATTAACCATAGTAATATTGTTAATGATGATTTGTGTGTGTGTGTGTGTGTATTATTTTGATTTCATTTTTTTTATATTTTTTATTTATTTATTTCAAATAATTTACATTTTACAATTACACATGATACGATACAGATTATTGCATTGAAACAGCAATAACATAACCATAACCTATCAACATTACTGTTGATGAGTTATGGAAACTTTTAATTTTTCAAACAAATCAATCAGAATGATCATTTCAATTAGACTAGACATTGACAACAACACCAGCAACAACTTTGAACGTGTAAACATAATCATCAATCAAAAAAATGAAAATTAATTACAAAAAATTTGATATCAATGATTGTTATTGTTGTTACCGGTGGTGATTAATTGAAGATTTATATGTTTGAGCCTTTTAAAAATAATTATTTTGACTGATATTCATCATTCGAAATGACATAAATCACATTGAAATGAATCATCAAATGTTTCGATTTGATTTTTAGAAAAAATGAATTTTTCCGAAAAATTAATTAATCATCAAAGATTATCCCTGAGATTGCAATTATAATTCGCAATTTGACAATTGTAAATTGATCAATTGTAATTCGATTCTGATTTTTTTAAAAAGATTTTCTTAGATTTTCGTTCAAATTTTCTCTGCGATTGACATATGCTAAAACATGCACATACAAAAACATCGCGTGGTATATCCGTTTATTCAAATTATTTATTTGTTTATTTATTTTGGTTTTTGATCATTTGAATTCATTTGTTTTAATTCAAAATTTTCTCCTGATAATTAAAAGTAGTGGTTTCATATCAATGAAAAATTGGGAGAAAAATCGGATATTTGTATATTTAAGATTTGATTTAAGGTTTTTTTCTAGCTTTGGTTTTGCTGCTTTCCAACTTTCAATTCTTCTTAATTTTAGGCTCCAAAATCTATCAACTGTTGTTGTGGCTGGTATCTGTTGGTTACTCAAACCACTGTACAAAAATGCATAGATTTCAATTTTATCATTTATGTATTTTATCATTTGATTTCAATCGTTATCACCCCACAAAAACAAATCGATTGATTAATAAATTTTGCTACATTTTCTTGAATTCTCTGGTTATTTGTTGTTGTTGCTGTTATTATTATTATCAACGACACGACAACCAAATAATCAATAGTTTTTTGTATTTTGGAAATTTATTGATATTTTATCCAAAAAAAAAATTATTGAAGGAAGAAAGCCAAAAAAATATTTATTTTTCTTAAGGTTTATCAATGATTTTCTGAAAAATATTTCTTTATTTTATCACGAGCCAATAAATGTAGATAGATAAAGACAATAACAACAAATGTGATAAATAAACAATCATATGCCAAATAATCAATAATAATAATAATAATGACAATACAATTTTGAAATATTGAATTTTGAATTTTGATTTATTTTTGATTTTCAAAATTCAAAATTAATGAATTCATATTTTTAAAATTTTAAATATTTTTTCATTGTGATAAATTTGTTTGTATTTATTTATTTCATTTAAAATATTTTATTTGTGATAAATTTTTTCAATTTGAAATTCTACGATAAAATTCCTTAGACAAAATTTAAATTCCTCAGACCAAATTTGAATTCCTTGGACCAAATTTGAATTCCTGAGAATCCAAAGGTTTTTTTTTGAAGAATTTCTGAATATTTTCATCTATTCCCTTGAATTCAAGAAATGCAATGAATAATCAAATGAAATTCTTCATTTTTTTGATAAAATTCCTGAATATTTCAGTATGAATTCTCGTAAGATTTTCCCATTCATTTTTTTTAAATAATTCATTTTTGCAAAATATTCAATTTTTCCTCATTAAGAATCTTTTCTTTACAAATCAATTCTTTGATATTCTTTCTCAATGAATTTTTCTTATTTGAAAAGGAATTTATTTATTCATTTGAATGTTAGAATGTATGAATGAATCATTTTTTTCTTTTATTAATTTTCATTTTTTTTTCTTAAATTTTCGAAACCATTCATTTGTATAGCCACATTTTCAACATAAGAAATTATTTTCAAAAATAATGAAAAATGTACAAATGAAATTTGCCGAAAAAAAAACGCCAAAGGTAAGGTCAGTGTACTGAACTATGGATGTTTTATTTCAATGTGTTTGCTTGCATGTGTATGAGCTGCTGATGTATTCTAAACCTTTGAATAAGAATAAATAAAAGAAAAACTCAAATTCAATCCTATCTTTTCATTTCTTTTCTTTTATTTTATTATTTACTTGTTTGACAATAATTTTTATCTTCATTTTTTTTACATTATCATTCATTCATTTATTTATTATTACACTAATTTTAAATAAGTATTTGAGAGATGTATTTACGAATAATAATAATGGCAATATATTGCACTAAATATTATAATATCAATTGTTACTGGTTACAGGTTGTTGTTGTTGTTGTTCAATGGTTATCAATGTGCATGTGTCTAAGTGTTTGTATATTACGTTTATCATTGATTTATATTAGTTATTCCATGTTGTTTGACTTGGATGTGAGTACTCAATCGCAATTGTGTGTATGCATGCATGTGTTGATTCTGTAAATCTTGTTTTATATTTTTTTTTCTTTTAAAACCAAGAAATAAAATATTTATCTTTGATTATTGCAGCAATTTAGCTGCTGCTGCTGCTGCTATGGTGGTTGTATGGTTGTTGTTTTGTGTGTGTTATCTTATGAATGATTTTATTATTGTTGATGTTGATTACTTAGCTTAGCTTAGCTAAGAAATGAAATAAAATAAAATAATCAGAAAATCAAGATCATCAAGTTTTTTAGTGGTGTTTTGTGTGTTTGAGCTTGACGCTATTGTTGTTGTTGATGTTGTCTTTGTTGTTTTAAATCATCATCATTTTTGATCAAAATAAAGAGAAATAAATGAATGAATAAATGCATGGATATTATTATTAATAGAGATTAATAAATTATCCTTCAAATAAAAAAATCAATCTTTTCAATTCTTTTTGTTTTTTTTACTGATATAAAATGATGTAAATATTCACCATTTATTATTGATTCATTTACATTTATTTATTTAAATTTTTTAAAATAGCCATGATCTTCATCTTGTTTGTTGATCATTGTGATGATACACATATTTGTATTAATATGTGTGTTTTGTTGTGTGTGTTGGTTCAGTGTTTGTTGCTGGTGTTGATGTCTTGGTATGATTGTTCAAAGTCCAAAGATTTTTTAAAAATTTCTTTAAGGAGTAGTGGTGGTGTTGGTGGTGTAAGTCTCTATTCAATGTTATGATCTGGTCTTTTTCTTCGATGATGATTGTTGGTGTGAATTGGTGGCGCGGTTAATGGTTAATAGTTTATGTGATTATTTCTATTTTTTTTCTCAAAAAATAATGGTTGCAGTTTATACATGTGTGTGTGAACTGGTCAGTTTTTTTGAATTTTCATTTATTTTGTTTATTTATTTATTTATTTGTTCAAATGAAGAGAAATACCGCGTTTGAAATTATATTAGGTTGTCCGTAAAGTTTCTGCCGATTATATCATGAGAAATCATGAGAAAATCGGCAAGAACTTATCGGACAACCTAATATTTTTCTTTAAAGAAATAAACATTTATGAAGCAAACAACAGCAGAAGCAGCAAAAACAAATGAAACCAACAAGCATTTGAATTCATTTCTTCATTTATTTTTTGACCAAAAACAGCGCGCGCGATAAGCTTTTCTCCCATCACCAGCAATTGAACAATTGCTGGTCATTTATTTTTTTTTTTAGTTTCGTTTCTTTTGTTTTTTCTTCTATCAGTTTTCAAAAAACTTCAAATTGAAAAATTCAAAAGAATTTTATCTTTTTCGTTCATTTCGTTCAACATTTCAATTGTATGAACAGCATTGAAACGAAATATTTTCATATTTTTCCCTTGTTCATTTGCTTAAAACTGGTTTCTTTTTTTTCGGCTGTGTGTGTAGATACATTGACAGATAGATCTACATAGGATACGAATGAATATAGATGGATAGATTTGATTCGAATGAATCAAATAGTTGTGTATGAATAAATAGATGGATGGATGGATGGATGTATGTATGGATGGATGGATAAATCAAGTAAAATAGAAAGAGTGTCGATGATAATGTTTGATTTCAATTCAACAACTAAAACATTAACAACCAAAGAGCCATCAAAGATATTGCTGCTGCTGCTGCTATTATCTATTGTTGAATGCGTTAATTACAACCCGAGAATAACCAGCCATATTAATGTGTGTAATACATGAATTACGATAATTATTTTATTATTGTTGTAATCCACAACAATAATACATGTTTTTCTTGGTGATGTTGTTGTGTGTGTATACGATTGATTATAATGATGAAAATTTTTCCAGTTTCTTGGTACAATATTTGAATGCATATTCATATCCATGTGTGTTTGTGTCTATTCACAAATACGAACCAAAACACATATTGATACCAAAATGATTATCACCAATTGTGATTATTGTTTTTGTGTGTGTGTGCGTGTGTATTTATGTATATTACTGCGCATTGTTGCGCTTGTTTTCTCTGAATATTTTTGACTGGTTGTTTGTTTATTTATTCATTTTTATTTTTGGCTTTATTTTTTGAGGGAATATATGTGTATGGTACAACGAATCCATGCTAATAATATGCATAAACTCTAACCCGAGAGAGAAGATAGAAACTTTTGAAACAAACAAAATATATTCAAATACACACACACACAATATGCACAATCCAAACCATACAACAATTTTGATATGAAGAAATGAGAATTCATTATTATTATTTAGTATAGTCTCAAATAGCGGCATATTTTTTTTTTTGATTTTAAGAAAAAAATAAATGTTGCTTTTGCTTGGTGTTTGTTCTTGTAAATTTTGTTCATCATCTGTGAATTCATATGTGTGTGTGTGTGTGTGTATGAATTCAAATGTATTCAATGTCTATCAGTGTGTGTTTGTATTGTATGTGTGTAAGACTTGTTTTTTTCATTTTTCAATGGACAAACACAACACATATTTATGAATAAATGAGAATACAAGGAGAAAAATTGAGGAAAAAATTGCTTTGGAAAATGAAACTTTTCCTTTGAGCCAGAGAGACATGGATAGACTCATAGAGAGCTCGAGAGAGAGATGATCGTATAATCATCATTCAAATATTGAAGATTCGATGTAAGATTCAATGGCTCTTTGAATATTATACGAGCATTTCATTCCAATATTTTTTTTTCCAAAGCTTAAAATATTGAGTTGTCCGAAAAGTTTTTGCCGATTTTCAAATGTTTTTTCACTTAGTAAATCGACAAAAACTTTTCGGACATTCAAAATACAAGATTTTATTTTATTTTTCTGCTTGCCTTTTGCCTGTGTGTTTCGACACTCGATTCATATATGAGTATGAATTGCTTACATACGCGAGTGGACAAGTTTTTTCTTCTCTCCGCATATTTCTTCTAATGGTCTTTGAATCTTTTGGTGTTTGGTTGGTTGATCTTTGAATTTCATTCGAAAAATTTCGAAATTTTTCCATTTTTTTTTTCGATGGCGTTCATTGGCCATCGTAGAATTCAGATAGACTGATGGTGGAAGATACAGAAAAAAATAAGGAGAAAAACACATTATTTTCATCATGATGATACCAGTTCGGTTTAGTGGTGTGTGTGTGTGTGTGTATGTGTTTGTGTTTGCTATCACATTCAATCCATATCCATATGAAAATCTTGTTGTTGTTGTTTGGTTTTGAATACAACAACAAGATTTGTAAATGAATAAATAAATAAATAGTAATAAATACCAAGAGATCGATGATTTAAGAAATATTTTTTTTGTTGTTAAGAAATTTTCATTCTAAATTATCTCATTTATTTTATTTTATTTTATTTTTTCTGCTCGAAAATTTTCAAAAAAATAATAAAAATTCGTTGTGATCTTTGATGGATAATCTTAATGTTAAGGGTTAAACAAAGAAGCCAAAAATTGAAAATTCAAAATAATACTCGAAATAATGATTATTTCTCTGTTCAATGATCGGTGGTAGAAGCGCACATATATACCATATATCTAATGATATAATTTTTAATGAATTAATGAGTGGGAAAAGACGAGAAAAAAATTCATTTTTAATTTAGATTTTTTCAATTTTTAAAAATTTTTAAATTCAATTCCAATTCTCGTGTATTATTCTTGTGTATTTTCATATTTTCTCCTTATTGATTCACCATTATTATTATGAATATGGAATAATAACAATAATTTCTACGGGAAAAACAATTCAAACATTCTATTCTCATATATCTCACCCATTGAATTCATGTTTTTTCATCCCTTTTTATTTAAAACATGTTTAATTGTTTTAAATGTGTAACAATTCAACAAAATTATTTACAATGCTTTATAATACAATATTTATGGTTATTATTGTATGCTGATGAACGCTATTGGAAATGTGAAATAAATTTTCAATGTTTTCATTGCGAAATTTCATTCGTAAATTTTTTTTTTTGTTCATATTTTTCTTGATGCTTAATCACTCGCAAAAACCAATCATTTTAATCAATTTTTGATAGTGGTTGATTTGGTTGATAATCGTCATAATGATATATTTCGATGATTATAATATTAGATTGTCCGCAAAGTTTTTTGCCGATTATATCGTAGAATATCATTGCGAAATCGGCAAAAACTTTTCGGACAACCTGATAATATTGAAGTTAATATATCAATTTCATTAATTCTTTTTTTCATATTAATTTCAGATTTTTTTTTAATATTATTTGGCCAAATGAGCAAAAATATACTATTAATTAATACTGAAGTCAAAGAAGAAGATGATGAAGACATCGAAAAAATAAAATGTGATCATCAATGAATGAAACATATTTTATATTTAAATTATTATCATCATTGATTTTTCAACAATAATAACAACATTCAACAACAACACATTGGTTTTTTCATTATTATTGATGAATTTTCGAAATATTCAAAATTGAATAACAGAAATTTTTCTCTTCATTTCTCTCCATTCAAAACCCATTCAATTCAACTTTGTTTTTAATGCGCAACGTGTTCTCGAATAAATATTTATCGAAACAACATAATAATTGATCAATTAATTATGATTAATATTGTTTTGTTTTTCTCAACATACATACATCATCGTTTTATTATCATCGAATGACCGTATTTAAATGAATTATTTTAATTTTAAAATATCAACAATAATCAAAGAAATATAAAATTATTCTTTTCAAAATCAAAAATGAACATTCTTGATAAACAATCACCAACATCAACGATTTCAACACCGACTACAACTTCTTCGACATTAACTATCGTTTCATCATCATCAGCGTCATCATCATCGACAACAATTACAACGACGACAACGACATCATCAGCACCATCATCATCGATGGTCGCTTCTGCAGCTACATCATCATCATCATCATCAGCCAATAATAGTGGTCAACAACAATTATCAAATAATAACAATAATAATAATTCTGGCATTGGTCAGAATTGTCTTCAATCATCAAATGGTGGTAACACTAGCAACAATAACAGTAATAATTCGGCGGGAAATACAACGCCTACGTCGTTGCAACCGCCACCACCACCTCTTCCACCTTTAACACAATGTTCAGGTGGAAATAATAATAATAATAATAATAATAATGTTGTTGGTCAACCATCGACTCCATTAACACCATCATCATCTTCATCATCACAAGATTGTCTATTGTCGAACAATCAGCTGATACCATCGATGACAATGTCAAATTCTGCGAGTAGTGGTGGTGGTGTAGGTCAACAAGGACCTTCATCAGTATCATCATCATGTAGTGCACCACATACGCCTCTGGATAGTTTACAAGCATCTATCAATAGTCAATCTGATCCATCATCAACATCTACATCATCAATAACGACAAACAATGGTCTACAACGACCAACAAATGTATCCACACCATCATCTGTATCATTTACAAACAATACTAATAATACCAATAGTGCACCAAGTACACCCGCATCAATGATACAAAGTGGAGGTTGTCCGCCATCGGTCGGTTCACCGTCGTTCAATCGATTAACGCCAACGGGTGACTATACACCAGTTTCATCAAATCAATCACCGTTCGCCAATAACCAATCACAACAACCAAACCAAACAAACAGTGCCAATACATCAACGACTTCGACACCAACCACACAAATGAATTTATTATCATCATCGCCATTGAGTGTTCATCAACAGGCATCATCCACTATTGTGGATAATCAAATCTGCAACAATATGAATGGTAACAATAAAAACAAGGCAATCAATAATTGTACCGGCACCAATGGTAATAATAATAATAATTCAAACAAAAAATATTGCAATAATCGAAACAATAACCTTAATGGTTCTAATAATTTGATGCCCAACAACAATAATGGAGGGATGAGCATGGGTAATTTTTCAATTAATCAACAACAGCCACCGCTTATGCATCAATCACAAATGTCAATGAATTCGAATAATAGTTGTATGGGTGGAATGAATACTGGTCCTAGCGGTAACAACAATATGTCAGGCATGATGATGGGTGGTGATAGTAAAAATCAAATGAATCCTTTCTCATCGCTGACACCACCGCATAATCCAATGATGAATAATAATCAAATGCCTTGTGGACCAGGAAGTAGTATGCCAAATGGTATGCCTTCTTCTGCCTCTGCGCCACCACCTTCATCTGGAATGGTCAATGGAAACATTTCACCATTTGATGTGGATTGTGGACCTAAATTCATGTCACAATTTCCAAATGAATTTAATCCAAATTTACCTGGTAAGTTTTGCCAACTTTGTCTCATTAAGACTCAATTATTGAAAAATTTTATTAAAAATATTTCAGATGGTTGTGGACCACAATCACATGTATCAATGCCAAATTCTTGTCCTCAACCACCTTCTCGAATGCCATCCAATTGTCATCCATCAATGATGAGTGGTCCCCCACCAATGAATATGCCGCCCTCAAATATGATGAATGTTGGTGGACCAAATAAAAACATGTGCAACATGAATCCTAATATGCTTCCTAATGCTGGACCGCCACCGCATGCACCTAATATAAAAACGCCACCAATGGAGGGTGGAATGAGTAACATGGGCGGAAATGGCTCTAGTGGAGGCAGTGGCGGTGGTCAATTCATTCAACAGCAAAATCAAGTTTTTGTTTTCGATACCAAAATGGCCAACAGTGCTGCTGAAGCTGTCGATCAGGGACGCTCTCCATCTATCATTCACTTCCACATGAATTCTCCTATCACGAAAAAATTTATGGAGAAAAATTCAATAAAATTGCAAAATTTAAATCGTCAGCCAAACAACGCATGGTTGGCAGGCAACATACGTCAGCCCAGAATACGTGGTCCTAATGCATCGACGAATGGAATGCCTGCCATGATGAGAGGAAATTTCAGTAATTCAACGAATCCTCCTTGTTTTTCACCATACAATCATAATCCACCGCCAGGACCTGGTCCAGGTGGTGGTAACGGAAATGCTGGTTCGCCAGGACCTGGCCAATGGAATCCTAATTGGCCGCCATCAGGCCCACCACCTCCTAACAGTCATCATCATTCGCATCATCATGGCAATGTCACTTCATCATTTCCTAATGATATCAAGATGGGTTGTGGCGTCAATCCCATGAATACACCGCCAATGCGACCACAATGTGTACCTCCGCCGCCTCAACAATACACCAGTAACAATAGTAGCAATAGTGGTAGCAATTTTAGTTCTCAGGGGTATCCGATGGGTATGTAAATTTAAATTTTGTTTCTTCAAAAATTTTTAAAATATTTTATCGTGTATCGTAGGTTGTAATGAAGATGATAATCTCACGCCGCAGCAAAAGCAGCATCGTGAAAACAAATTAGCCATATTAGCTGATTTACAACAGAAATTATTACAACAAGAACAAAACACAAGTAACAATCGTTTAGGACCACCGCCTCAACAGCCTCCTCAAAATTCACAATCGAGTCCAGATCATTTTGGGCCACCATTAATGGATCCGATGATGACTTCAGGGAATTCTAATCAATCGATGATGTATCCATCAATGCATCATTCTCATCATCATCATAATCAACATTCGGATCCTCAAATGTCTTTCAAAACCGAGAATATTGACCCTCATCCAATGAATCAACATGGTCATCCGCCACCACCATCCAATATGAATCCGTCCGAAATGAACTTCAATTCAAATTTCTGTCCTAATTCGATGATGAATAGTAATAGTAATGATCCTTGGCTCAAATCAGGTCCAGGGCCAAATTTTCCGCCAATAATTGATGAAACTAAGCCATTCTCATCAGCTCCCACATCAACGACAAATAGTCGCAGAAAAGGATCTCAACAGCAGCAGCAAAACTCCAGTCATATGTCACCCATATCACAACAAGGCCCAATCAACAGTCCGAATCAATCTTGTATCAATCAAAGTCCAAACAATCGTGTACCACCACCTCCATATAATCCAACGTTGCATAGATCAATGTCAAGTCCACATCCAGGATCTCCTGCCACGATGTCCTTACCATCTCCAAGAATGACATGTGATTCGGGTAGGCAGGGAAGTTACACGCCTGGATCAGTACGTTCAGGCCCTTCGACTCCTGTCGTTTTAGATGGTACAGCGGGACCTACTTTGATAAATTCACCAAAATCAAATTCTCGGTCTAATTCATCACCTGGTAATAGTAAGAAGAACAAACAGCAACAACAACAACAACAATCGCAGCCTCAGCCACAGCAATCTATAGATAATGATCTAATGTTTGGTGCAAAATCTGAGCATTCATTAATGCCAGTTCCATCCCCACAACAAATCGATTATATTAATGCATTTGATAGTCAAGAGTTAACTATACAAAAACAACCTAATGCTCATTTTCAAGAAGCGAATGATATGATGATTGGCGGTAATGAATTGAATAATGATATATTTGGCAACGATTTTGCTTGTCCTCCGAATCAGCAACCAAATAATGTACCAATGAATAATAATCCTAGATTTTCTTCTGCGCCATGTAATTTTGACTCCAGATATCAAGATAATATGAGATTTAATAATGGACCTATGATGGAAAATTACAATAGAGCACCGTTACCACCACATGGAATGTGTGGCACTCAAGCTGGTGGTTCAGTTACACCTACATCATTCAATCAAAATGATCCAAATTCTATTCGCTTCTCCAATTGTGATATGAAATCATCTAGAATGTCAGGCATTAACAATGGGCCTGATATGTCATCATTTCCGCAATCATCGAATTCAATGTGCGATATAAATTTTGTCAATTCCATTCCGCCTATTAACGATGGTATGAGTGGCCCTTTCCAGAATGGTAATGGACCACCTCCTCAAGGTCCAGGCTTTAATGATCCGTCTGTGATCGATAACCCCATCAATTCGCTACAAAGTTTGCAGAAAATGGCTCCACCTTTTGAAATGATGGGCCCTAATCCAAAATCAGGACCATCAGAAATTATGTCGCCTAATAATCAGATGATGGGTCCAAATCAAAAAAATAGTGGAAGGATGTCGGCAGGCAATTATGATTCATCATTTGGACCTGGTCCTGGAATGAATCAAATGCCACCATGTAGTGATATAAACGATTCTAGTAATTATTGTGGGCCACCACCGCATATAAATCAATCGTCAAATATGCCTCCAATGAATTATCCACCAAATAACTTTTCGCAATCTCCCAATCCATCTATGGCTTCGAATATAATGCCTGCTAGCAGTGATCCACCATTCACTGGTCCTGGCATGCATTCAGGAAGTGGTTCGTTTTCTCCAATGCCTATGAATACGCCGCCATCACAGCCACCCATGGTCGATCAAAATTCATCAAACGGTCCTAGTCCTATACCTCCAATGATGCAGCCAAGTGGTCCTGGATCACAAGGAAGTTTTGGAGGGCCGCGAATGCCGCCATCATCCAACGTCATTCGACCCATAAATCCATCGAATAATCATGGTCAACGTTATAATTCTCCTAATATTCAAGTTAAACCAGACGCACCTAACACTATACAATATTTACCTTCGAGACCACAAGGCCCAACAACGACACCGCCAAATCGTACGCCAAATTTAGATTTTCTGCAACAGTCGCTGAATATGGGCGGTAATAAATCATCGGGTCCACCGTCAAGTACTTATTATTCCTCGAATAGTACCGGCTCAATGCCACCGAATCGTTTCGGCGGACCACGTGGTGGTGCTGGTGGCCCATCAATGATGCGACCACAAAATATGAATACGAGCGGGCCACCTGGTCCTGGATTGCCACCAGCTAGTAACGTTTGTAATGATATGATGTTCAATCGACCATCAGGATCGGGACCAAATCATCAAATCACAAACGGTCCTAATCGTATGCCACCGCCAACTCCAAATAGTAATAATTTCGGACCAAATGGACCTTTATCTGGCCCACCATTACCGCCAGTAACTAGTCCAATCGGATCAGCACCAGGACCAAAACCAGCAGGAAGCAATGGACCTGTATTGCATCCAGATTCATTCGATAAATTTGATAATGATTCAGCATATGCACAACAATATCATAATTTTCAACAACAGCTTTATGCCACTAATACACGTAATTCGGCTACGAATAATCCAAGAATGTCTTCGAATTTTTAGAAAACAGATATTCTCATGTCAATGGTGTATGATATTGTATTTTTTTTTCACAAAAATCATTGCTTATTGTTTGCATGATATGATGAAAAGACAAATAACTACATGTAAATATACAAATTTTATTATCATACAATAACTGAACAACAGATCAATGAAGATGATAATTACAAAAAAATGGCAAAATTTGTACAAAAAAAACCAACCAATCAAAAATTTGAAAAATTCATCAAATCAAATTGTATTGTGATTGAAACTTTGTTTTCAATCACAATACAACAACAAAGATAAAGTTTAAGATGATCTCCGCAAATATTTACAATTATTATAATAATTCAAAACATTCATGAATAATGAGAAATTGAATTTTTCTAAATTTTTAAGACATAAAGAAGACTCACTCATGGTCATAATTTTATGCTCATCATGCTCATTACAATGAATTTTTTTTCTTCTTCTTAATTATTATATCAAATATTGTTATTTCTTTTGATGTCCTTTCATATAATATTATTATCATTATTAATTATTTCAACAATAAAAAAAATATTTTCAGAAAAAAAAAATTGCTGACTGATATAAACATTATCATCAGTAAATCAATCAATTACGATTTAATAAATTTAAAAATTTTACCAATTGTAAACGTTGTTGCCATAATCTATCGAAACGATAATAATTATTCATTTGTATTTGTTGTTTGGATAATTTTTCCATTTGTATCGATTTAAATGTTTTGAATAGTTTCAAAAATGTTGAATATAATTCTTCATCAATTTTTTGTGTAATATAATCATTCAACGAGTGTTTGTAATTATTTTTCAATTGTGACAACAAACTTTTTTGTTTCAATAATGATATTGTTTGATTGTATTTTGTTTTAAGTTGTTGTTGTTGATGGTGTTTAGGTTTTAAAATGTCAAGTTGTATTAGAATTTTTCGTAATGATCGTTCAAATTCATGTGGATTGAATTGTATTTGATTTTTTTCATCAATTTGTTTCATTTTTTCGTTCATCATACGAATTTCTTCAATATTTTCACCAACATCGAAATCATCTGTTGATTTTTTACTGTCATTTAATTCATCTGATTTTTCATCATCTTTTTTGTTTTTAATATTTTTCAATATTTCATAAATTTTTCTCATAGTTTCATCATAAGCATTTTTGAAATGCAACAATGAATGATTATCGTCATTTTTAGCATCATCAGATGCACCTTTATCATCATCTATAGCCTTACTGTCGAGTTTATGTTTATCATCGTTACTCTCGACATTATCGATGATTTTTTTCTCTTTACCATCCTCTACATTTTGACTAGTAACATCTTGTCCATCATTATTGTCAACATTTGTGCATTCAACTTCAACATCTTCATTTTCATTATCATCTGATTCTTCTTCAGCATCACATTCAGCATCGACATCATCATTTTCACTATTATCTAATTCATGTTCATCACCCTCATCCATATCATCGATTTCGATAAAATTGTTTAAAATATTTTTAGTCAATGATACATATTGATCTGAAGATTTTTCGTTTGTCTCCGACATTTGTTCATCAATAAATTTTTCCAATTTTTTCCCTAAATTATCACTATCAAGAATTTCTTCTTTTTTACGACTATTCTCATCTTTGATTGAAACATTTGAATCAGGCAAGCCATCATCATTAATTTCAATGAAACTTTTCAATAGTTTTTGTGTTAATGGTCCTATCGATTGTTGTGCAGATTCTTGTTTATTCGATAATTGTCGATTAAGGAAAGTTTCGATATTTTTCTCCAATTTATCATTATCAATACTTTGTTTGTCATCTTCATTACTTGTATTATTTTCATTATCATCAATCAGAATATTCATATCGCATAAATCATCATCCAACATTTGGCATGCATCATAAAATTCTGCACATTTCTATGATGAGAAATGAATTTATGAATGTTTAGGTGAAAATAAATTATCAGAACATCCTACCTTCATATCCTCATCACTCAACGGTATATCATGAAAAAGATGTACAAATGACCAAAATTGATTCGGTTTATCCAGATCATTCAATTGTGGATATGATGTTCGAATGAAGCTCTCGAATTTATCGAAATTAGGTGGCAACTGCTTTAAAAATGAATTGACAGAAATTTGATTGGAATATTTTTTCAGAAAACTTAATGATTGACTTACAGAACAATTGACATAATTCTTGAAAGAAATATGATCAAAATATTTTTCAAAAGTTTTTTCTTTGAATGCTTTTTCCGAAGTCGATAATGATGGTGATATCAGTGAAGATTCATTGATATTCTAATGATAATTGAATAAGGTTAATTTAGAAAGAATTTTAAATTGAAATATTTACATTTTTCAACATTTTAATTTCACTTGGATTTAATTCATTTTTAAGTAATCGTAATCGTTTCATTGTATCCAATAATAATATTTCCATTTCTAGCTGCAATTGATCGAGATCGTTGAGACCGATTTCCAATTGATCATTCGTTGTGACTAATCAAAGAAAAAACCAAATTTAAGCCAATTAATGTCGATTTTTGGTTAACTTACATTTATAATAGGATGGACATCTTAAAGCTAAATTCAGTGAATCATATTCAATTATATAATTCGGTATTCCTAATGAACCGAAATCTTTTTTATCAAAAATTGTATCAAATTCATATTTTATTTCATCTTTCGAGTTGAATTCATTTGATTGGCTTTCTTTTGTTTTGCATCCATTTTCTTGTTTTGAATGTAATTTTTGAAACGAGTCTGATGAGACTGATGTTTGTTTTTTATCGTGATTTTGTGTATCATTATTGTCGATGTTCATCTTTATTTTTTATTTTTTTTAATTATCATAAAAAGATTGAATAAACCGATAAGATTTATTCAAAAAAACAAAAACATCTGTTCAATATGCAAAAAAAAATTTGAACAGAACACTAAAGAAATCGATTGTATCGAAAAATTTTGACTGTAAGCAGCTGTTTTATGTTTTTTCTGTTTTTGATATTGTATCATTTTTTCAAAATCTTAAGATTAATTAATTGTTTATTATTAAAAAACGAAAACCATGAGATCAAATCATTCATTGTTCAGTAAAAATTCCAAAGGTATTGATGCTATTATATTTTGTGAATTCGATGTACATCGTGGTCCTGTTCTTAAGCATCAGGTATTCATTTATTTTTAATTATTTTTCAGTGAAAATTGATTAATTTTCCATGTTTCATCTTTAATCATTTTGATTTCAACGATGGAATGCAATGTTTTCAAAGTATCCAGAAAATTATGTCAGCAAAGAAACGTTTGACTCATTGAGCGTTTATCTGATACCGAAACCTGAATTATATGGAAAATTAATTACAATGTAATTATCTGTTGAATTTATTCTCATTCGTTGATTTTGTTTTTTTCAAATCAATAGAACAGCGTTCAACATGAAAATTCTCGGTTATCCTGTTAGCATCACAGATGCAAAATATCAACGTAATCAATTGATATTCAATCTTTGTTTTGTCTTTACACATTTTACCAGTGCCACTCAGTATGAACCGATTATACAAAAATTAGCATACTATTTGATTGATCTTGAAAATGAAATGGGTTTTATTTCGAAAAAAGAATCGAATGATTCTAAATTAGCAAACTATTTGACAACAATCAGAGATGATTTAAATCAATCCGGTTTTTGTACGATTAAAATCTGTAAGTTTTAATAATCGAAATGATGATTTCATTATAACGATCATATCATATCAATCAAGCATCATCAACAACGATTCATTTGAAGCTGACTAAAGTGCAAAAAAATCCACAACAAGTTGAAGATTATCATGTACCAATATTGAATTCAAATCATTTTAATCCTAAAAATATTTGTCAATGGGATTTGACAACACAACAAGTAATGACTATTTTCAACGGATGAGTAACTTTGATTTTTATTACACAACTTTTTCATTTCGATTTCATAGATTTATTATTACATCGATGGAGTGAATCATGTGTCAAAGATTGCATTTTTAGCTGATGTCGATATTAATTTAGTGAAAGCTTGCATACAGAATCTAATATATTATGGTTTAGTATCGTTAGTGCCAATATTTTTATATTCAAATGTTTACGTGACAACACCTGAAATACGTTCATTACTTGAAAATCCAATATTGCGTGATGAATGTATTAAGGAAGTACGTAAAGATGGTTCACCGATTGAGCCATCTTTGAAAAAAATATTACAACTTTATAGCAATATGTGTCCAGGCATGACTGTCAAAGATTTATGCCAACGTTTTTATCCGCATGTTAACGGGATCGATGAACAAAAATTGGTGAAATTTGGCATAATGAAAGGTATCATACGTAGGATACAAAAATATCCAATCCTTTTGAATGATGATAATCATAGCGATGATGAAATGATGAATCATGATCCATTTGTTCGAGTTTCATCTCCATCACAATCATTGATTATAAATCATCGTTCAACATCTACATCATCACCACAGCAGCAGCAACAACACCAACAGCAGCATAATCAATCGAAAAATATTTTAACATATTTTGATGGTAAACATTCATATGATCAAATTTGTTGTGAATTTAATCGTACACATCAAGAAATTGATGATAAAGTGGAAAGAAACTCTTCCGTTGTCATTTGTTGGAAATAATTTTAAACATTTTCATACCTTGCATAAAATTGTTACTTTCAATGTATGAATTCATCATTTTTCAGTCAAATTCAAAAACACATGAATTTTTAAATTTTCAAAAATTGATTTGAAAAAAAACAAATCTCTTTAAAATGGAAGATCGTAAACCAGAAGATAGATTTGAATGTGAATTAAGTGCCGAAGAAATTAGTAAATATGGCAAATACTCATGGATGGTTAGACCATGTAATTGGTATCTACAAGAATATAAAGATTGTCGATGTAATATATTTTTTAAAAAATTTTATTTAAATTGGCCATTATCTAATCATTTTGATTAAATCCAGCGATAAGAGCAAGAATACATCAATATTTCATATCTGGTACGATGGATGATTGCGATGATTGGCGTGATGATTACCATAATTGTTATCAATTTCGTAACACGAAAGATGTAAATTATTTGGTAAGAATTAAATGAAAATGTGACAATAATTTTGTTTACAAACATAGAAAACTATATAATCTTCCCATTTCAACAAACATATATAGAATCGTGTAATTGAAAGTGAATTAACAAGAAAAGAAAAAAGATTTGCAAAAGCAGCCGAAAACAATGTTTGGGAATATCGCAATGAACCACCCAAAGATTGGAACCGACCAATTGCCAATGAATGAAGTAATGTTAGTTTTATTATTTTCATTTTCCATTTAGTATTTATGAATAAATAAATATTTCATTTAAAAAATTTCAAACATGAAAATCAATTTCAAATACTGTAATCATCAATTAAATATTTGAAAAATGTGTCCTTGATCTTTTTTATTTGTTTTTTTTTATTTTTTCGGTCGAAAAAATGTTTGATGATTCAAACGATCTGATCTAATGATCATGATCATGTTCAAAGATAAAATCAAATGTCAAAATTTAAGTCGATTGACATTCATTTCAAAAATTATTTGATTTAATTGGTCATGACCCTTGTTGATTGGTCAACGAAAAATTAAAAAATCAATATTATTCCATACAACTAATGAACAAATGTACCGGATATTCAATTTAAAAAAAGTAATCTTTGATCAAAAATTTTTGCCGGAAAAAATTATTTGAAAACCATAGAAACTAAAATTCAATGAATCAGATTGATTGAAAAATATGTTTCGATAATCAAAAAAAAAAACTAAATCAATTTTCAAGCCAAAAAAATCATTTAGTAATTTCAATTTAGAAATTGTTGGCGTATCTCAATATTTTATAATCATCATCATTAGTAAGTAAGTAAGAGTTGTCTTCAATTTCTCTTTTAGAGGTTTACATCTAAATACAGGTTTTTTGATTTCGTGGTGGTGGTGGTGGTTACTTTTGGTCAAATATTGTTGTTGATGTAATCATTTTAAATCGACTAACTGCCTTAACCAACCAACCAACTAACCACCACCGCCATCATCATCACCAACACATTCATCGTGTTTGTTTCTCTCTTCATTTGAAATTCAATCATTTCTCATTTTTTAGCTTTGAATTTTCAATTCAATGTTGCATGCAACAAACATCAATAATTCAAAAAACTTGATAGAAAAAATCTGCAACAATTTCTCAATCAACCATCCATCCATCCAACCACAAACACTATCCAAATAATAAAGGTACGAAAGCATCAATATATTGATGAGATGGTGGACACCATATTCAAGAGTCTTGCATAGCCACCATACACTCACTATACTGCTACTGTTGCAATATTTGAATTCATTCATTTTTATTTTCATACACTTGTTTGAATTGAATTGAATTGAATCAAAGAGAGAGAGAGAGAGAGAGAGAGAGATGGAGTAAAGGCATCTCATTGATAAATAATCAAAATAAAATGAAATGAAATATCGGCAACATTTACCATTTACATCAAACATCTAACAATATTATCAATATTTTCAGATATTATTCTAAAGCCATTTGAAATATTTTCATTATTATCATCATTGTAATCATCATATTTGGTCCTGCCCGTGTGTATTTTTTCTTATAATTATCATTATCATCTTCAATCGTTGTTTGTTGCTTGTTATTGTTGGTGTTGGTGGTGGTGTTGTTGTTGTTGTTGTAATACTTGTATAATGGTAATACAACAACAGCAATACAATAAAACAATAACTATTAGTCAATTTTATTTCATTTTATTGTTTATTATTTTGAAATACTTGTGTATATTATTAATAATAATAATTATCATTTTTTATTGTTAATATTATTGGTGATTGGTGATGGATGATAGCAACAAACACACACATTGCTAAATCAAAAAAAAGTAAATCAACTAAAATTAAATGAAAATAATACAATACAATCACCAAATACAACAACGCCAAATGTTTCTATTTTTCATTTGATAAATAATTGATAAAATATCAAAATTGTCGGTTTTTATATGCATACATTTTTTCTTCCTTTCCATGATAACAAAGCAAATATAATCATTTGTGTTGATTGACTGCAAAACATTTTCAATTTCAAAATCAAAAAAATAAAAATAAATAAATAAATTTGAAACAGAAACAAATAAAAATAAATAAATGAAACCATAGATAGCCATTGTGTTTTGATTTGATTTTTAATTTTTATTTTTGATTTTTATATTATTTTATTTTATTTTCATTCATTTTATTCATTTCGATTCATTCAATCATTCATTTCATTGATGATTAAACATATTCAAATTATCACCAATCATCATCATCATCATTTGAATGATTATTATTTGAATTTTTGCATCATTTATTTGAAACCACCATTCGCTATTTGTTGCAATTTCATGTATGAATCATCATTTTCAAAATTTTATTTTATTTTTCTCAAAAATTTAATTGATTGAAATTCAATTCATTTTCAGTTATCAAGCTATAGTAATATATTTAAATTCATTCATTTAAATGTTTACAAATATCAAAATTTTAGCCGGTTCATTTTATTTTTTTTCTGATAAAATATTAATAATCATTATAACTGTGTGTGTTTGTGTATGTGCATGTGTGTGATTATCTCGTGATGATTATGAATTCATTTCAATTTAATGAAAATAATTGATTTAATTTTTTTTTTTTTTTATATTTTTGCTCTCTTCCATCATTAAACAAAAATAAATCAAATCATAGTTGTTTGTCATATTTCAAATTCAAATAAATAAACATAAACATTGAAAATTGAAAAAAAACAACAAACTAAACAAATCAAAATTTAAATTCAAAAACAATTCTAAAAACAATTTATTTTCGATCGTTTTAATTGATTTAATTTTTTGAATTATCGAATATCTAAATAGAGAAAATCAACTTTTATTTCAAATTTTAAAATCATTTCAAGTGGTTTTTACTTTTGTTAAAACAAAAATTTACCGACGATCATATATCGATAATCGATTGAAAAAAAATTATTTTTTATCATTTATAATTTGAGATTATCCATCATCAAAGTTATACGAAATAAATCAATAAAATGGAAACTTTGACTAATAGTTTGGAATCACTTTCGTTAAGTGAAGAACAGCATGAAAGTATTGCCAGCCTTTTCAATGAGGTAGATTTTCAATAATTGATTACTTATTCATCATTATATTTATTTATCTTTGCACTAATTTTTTATCAATCCTTTGAAAAAAATGAAAAACAGAATCAATCGTTAGATGCAACCACTGTAAAAGATGGTTTAGATATAGTTGGATTTAAATTACCATTATGGCGTGTACGTATATTGATCGAAGATATTGATAAGAAAAAATCGTCATCAACACAAGAAAAAGGACGTCTGTCAAAAGATGAATTCATTAAATTATGTTTGGATTTACGCGCACAAGATGTTGCCAATTCCTTTAAATCATCCATATCAAAACGTGTAAATTTGGATACATTAGGTGGCATGTCTGAAGCTAGTACAACTGGTACTACACATTCCGTTAGACATGAAGAACAAGTTGCTTTTTCTGATTGGATAAACACGTAATTATATTAATGAATCACTTTTTAATAGAATTAATTAATCTTTATTTTATTTCTGTCAAAATATATCAAATTACTAAACAGTCACTTAGCATCTGATACTGATTTGAAAACATTATTACCAATCGATTTGGAAGGTAAAACATTATATGATAAAGTAAAAGATGGTATACTTCTATGTAAAATCATCAATCATTCATGTCCTGATACTATCGATGAACGTGCCATAAATAAGAAAAATTTAACTCTTTACACAAAACATGAAAATTTAACATTGGCTTTGAATTCAGCTCAAGCTATCGGTTGCAATATTATTAATATTGATGCACATGATCTTTCGAAAGGACGTCCACATCTAGTGCTTGGATTATTATGGCAAATTATACGAATAGGTTTATTCAATCAAATCACCATCGAACACTGCCCTGGTTTGGTCAATCTATTGAATGATAATGAAGAAATGGGTGATCTATTAAAATTATCTCCTGAAGAAATATTGATTCGATGGGTGAATTATCAATTGGAAAAAGCAAATGTTGATCGAAGAATTTCAAATTTCACCAATGACATTAAAGATTCTGAAGTGTACACCCATTTATTGTATCAGATTGCACCGGCAGAGAAAAATGTCAACAAAGATGCGTTACGTGAAAGAGATATGTTGGAGAGAGCCGAAATGATGTTGAAACAAGCGGATAAATTAGGCTGTCGCAGCTTTCTTACACCCCAAAATGTTGTTGATGGTGTTTACAAATTGAATGTTGCATTCGTTGCCAATCTTTTCAATAATTATCCTGGTCTGGATACGCCTGAAAATATTGAACCATTAGAAACGATCGAAGAAACACGAGAAGAAAAAACTTATCGCAATTGGATGAATTCTATGGGCGTGGATCCATATGTAAATTGGTTATACAGTGATCTTGCTGATGGCAAAATCATTTTTCAGGTATGATGAAAATTAACAAAAAATGAGCATTACTCATCGTTTTTTTTGTCATGATGATTAGCTTTTCGATATTATTCAACCCGGTATTGTGAATTGGTCGAATGTTCATCAAAATTTTAGCAAATTGAAATATTTTATGGAAAAAATCGAAAATTGTAATTATGCAGTACAACTTGGTAAAAAATTAAAATTCTCATTGGTCGGTATCGCTGGCCAAGACATTTCCGAAGGTAATCCAACATTAACGCTGGCCTTAGTATGGCAATTGATGCGTGCCTATACTTTGAGTATTTTATCAAAATTAACTAATCATGATTCGAATGGTTCGGCACCGAACGCCATTGTTGAAAATGAGATCATAGAATGGACTAATAATAAGGTGAGAGAATGATTTATCATTTATCAGCTTTCTCATTTTTCTAATTTTATTTAGTTACGCGAAGCCGGTAAATCATCTACAATCAAAAATTTTCAAGATTCATCAATTTCGACAGCCATTCCTGTCATTGATCTCATAGAGGCCATTAAACCTGGATCAATTAATTATAGCCAAATTTATGAAGGAACAACTCACGAGGTTAGATATTAAATAGATTTCGAATAATGAATATATTAGTGATATAATTCTATCTCAAATTAGGAAAAATTGGCCAACGCAAAATATGCTATTTCGATGGCCAGAAAAATTGGTGCACGCATCTATGCGCTGCCAGAAGATATTGCCGAAGTGAAAAGTAAAATGGTTATGACAGTTTTCGCTTGTTTAATGGCAAGAGATTACATTCCAAATATGGGAAAAGCTGTCGATCAAATCAACAATAATAATGTTGATAACACTGACAATCATGTCGACCAATAATTGCAATCATTTGAAAAATTAAATAAAATAATGTTGAGCGGTTTTTGCAAATTTTTTTAAAATCTAAGGCTATACATCGTCAAAATTTTTCAAAAAATCGAAAAAATCTAAGGCTATCCACCGTCAAAATTTTTGAATTTTTCGAAAAAATCTAAGGCTATCCATCGTCAGAATTTTTGAAAAAATCGAAAAAATCTAAGGCTATCCATCGCCAAAATTTTTGAATTTTTCGAAAAAATCTAAGGCTATCTATCGTCAAAATTTTTCAAAATTTTGAAAAAATCTAAGGCTATAGTACGTCAAAATTCTTCAAAAAATCAAAAAAATCTAAGGCTATACATCGCCAAAATTTTTGAATTTTTCGAAAAAATCTAAGGCTATACATCGCCAAAATTTTTGAATTTTTCGAAAAAATCTAAGGCTATCTATCGTCAAAATTTTTGAATTTTCCGAAAAAATCTAAGGCTATCCATCGACAAAATTTTTGAATTTTTCGAAAAAATCTAAGGCTATCTATCGTCAAAATTTTCGAAAAAATCGAAAAAATCTAAGGCTATCCATCGCCAAAATTTTTCAAAAAATCGAAAAAATCTAAGGCTATCTATCGCCAAAATTTTTCAAAAAATCGAAAAAATCTAAGGCTATCTATCGCCAAAATTTTTCAAAAAATCGAAAAAATCTAAGGCTATCCATCGCCAAAATTTTTCAAAAAATCGAAAAAATCTAAGGCTATCCATCGCCAAAATTTTTCAAAAAATCGAAAAAATCTAAGGCTATCTATCGCCAAAATTTTTCAAAAAATCGAAAAAATCTAAGGCTATCTATCGCCAAAATTTTTCAAAAAATCGAAAAAATCTAAGGCTATCCATCGCCAAAATTTTTCAAAAAATCGAAAAAATCTAAGGCTATCCATCGACAAAATTTTTGAATTTTTCGAAAAAATCTAAGGCTATCCATCGACAAAATTTTTGAATTTTTCGAAAAAATATAAGGCTATCTATCGTCAAAATTTTTCAAAAAATCGAAAAAATCTAAGGCTATCTATCGTCAAAATTTTCGAAAAAATCGAAAAAATCTAAGGCTATCCATCGCCAAAATTTTTGAATTTTTCGAAAAAATCTAAGGCTATCCATCGCCAAAATTTTTGAATTTTTCGAAAAAATCTAAGGCTATCCATCGCCAAAATTTTTGAATTTTTCGAAAAAATCTAAGGCTATCTATCGTCAAAATTTTTCAAAATTTTGAAAAAATCTAAGGCTATAGTACGTCAAAATTCTTCAAAAAATCAAAAAAATCTAAGGCTATCCATCGCTAAAATTTTTCAAAAAATCGAAAAAATCTAAGGCTATCCATCGTCAAAATTTTTCAAAATTTTGAAAAAATCTAAGGCTATAGTACGTCAAAATTCTTCAAAAAATCAAAAAAATCTAAGGCTATACATCGCCAAAATTTTTGAATTTTTCGAAAAAATCTAAGGCTATCCATCGCCAAAATTTTTGAATTTTTCGAAAAAATCTAAGGCTATCCATCGCCAAAATTTTTGAATTTTTCGAAAAAATCTAAGGCTATCTATCGTCAAAATTTTTCAAAAAATCGAAAAAATCTAAGGCTATCCATCGCCAAAATTTTTCAAAAAATCGAAAAAATCTAAGGCTATCCATCGTCAAAATTTTTGAATTTTTCGAAAAAATCTAAGGCTATCCATCGCCAAAATTTTTCAAAAAAATCGAAAAAAATATTGTCTACAAAATTACCAAAATTTTATAAGAAATTATATTTTATTTTCGTTCATTTTCTTTTCTTTTATTGATAATTTGATTAATAAAATACATTTATCGATTTTTTTTGTTTGTTTTAAATATAAAAATTTCTCACATTTCTAGTTGTTTGTTTAATTAATCGTATCCAATCTCTAGCTTCAATATCGGTCAGTGTACGAATCTTATAAATTGTTGTACAAGATTCATCAGCTAATGTGAATACATTTTTATTATTTGATTCATGATTAGTATCGACAACTGTCCATTTTGACAAAGGAAATTTTTTACATGCACGAAGATTGGGCGTCTGAAAACATGGAAAAAAATGAATTATTTCGAAAAGAAATTATTCAATTCAATTGTCTTACCTCATTGAGCTGATTATTTGATTTATTATTGAAAAATAATAATGAATCATTTGTCAATCGTAAATGATAATTGGTCCAAAATGAGAACTGAAACCAAGAAAAAAAATGCTGTGAATAAATCGATTGAATTCATTTCGCATCAAAATAACTTACCGGTGGTTTTCTATTATCTTTCAATATTGTTTTTCTATTGACACAACCTTTATAAATGATATCTTTATCGCTATATCCTTCCGAATGTAAATTATTACAATCATCAATGGTGACTATAGTTCCATTCGATAATGGCGAAAGAAATGATTCTTCATTTTTTCTTTTAAATAATTCTAGTGTTGGTTTTTTATCACGTTTATTGTACACATGACTAACTTGATAAGTATTTATGATTGGATCATTATTATTATCAATGATTGGGCTATCGTCAATAAGATTCACTTTAAGATTTCTTGATGATCGATGTTTTGTTGGTGATGATGATGATGATGATAATGGAAATGATGAGCATTGATTATTATTATTATTATTATTATTATTATTATTATTATTATTATTATTATTATTATTATTATTATTATTATTATTATTATTATTATTATTATTATTATTATTATTATTATTATTATTATTATTATTATTATTATTATGATTATTAATATTATCCTTTTGATTGTTAGATAGATAAAGATTAGTTTCAAGACTATATGTCTTTCGATGGCCAGGTTTGAAATCAGCACTATTACTGTCTGCTTCATTTTGTTTATTATTACTGATGCATTCACCATTTAGTGATCTATTCAATAAGGCATTATAATCAGGATTGTTCAATTCTAAAGTGGATTGATTATGATATGAGGATTCTAATGGTTGATGTTGTAAAGCTCTTATATCGTAATGACTACTAAAACGTATATAATTTGATTTTTTCTGGCAATTTGGATCTGGTTCCAATTTTAATGAGGTTCTAAAGATTGTAGAAAATTTTTAAAAATAAATCTGGTCTAGTTGAAATAACGATAATCAATTGGAAACATACTTGAAATAATCATCTTCACGAAATTTTTGTAACTCTTCAATATAACATAATGAGACTAGATAATGGTGTATGTCTTCGATTTCGATTTCATCTGAAAAAAAAAATAGAAAAGATTAATGATTGAATTTTTTTTTCTCATAATAAATCAATGAACTATTTTTTTTTCACACAATGACTTGCCATAATTAGATTGTTGACATTTTTCAATAAAACTATAAATTGTTTCAAGTTTTTCATTTCGAAGTGTAGCACGTTGAGTATCGCCGGGTGGAAAAGCACTATCGATATGAATTATATCACGTAAAAATGTAGCCAAATTCGGTATGCAGTTTGCATTTTTCGATTGTTTGATAGCCATTTCCATGAATATTCGTAATTTTGTACTGTTATCTGCTTCAGAAAATAGTGCATCAATTTTATCGTAATTTTGACGATCTTTTTTGCTGAGACACTTAGAATGAGAATTAAGTGCAAATAGGAAAAAAAATCAAATTAAAGTTTCAAACAAATACAAAATTCTTACATTCCATGTTTTCTCTAATCGATGTATCGATGCACTGCTTAATGCAGATTTAATAGCATATGATGAATGTAAATTATGAATATCGATGAGATGATTGATTAATTTAATGAAAAAACTAATTAATTCGGCACGTTGTTTCGGTGTTTTCAATGATAATATTTCATCAATTGCCCAATAAGTGACAATATTGAATCGTCTTGTGAATGATACTACATTCGGTGAAAGAACATGTTTCATTTGTCCAGTCCATTGCCCGGGTTTCAATTCATCGCGACCAATTTTCGAAAATATCATCCAATCAATCAATGTTAATTGTTTGGCAAATGTTTCAGCTGATATTTTATTCATTAAACGATATAATGATATTGATATTGAATTATTATTATTGTTGTTATTATAATTATTATGCCTCAAAAAACGATTTGATATCGATGAAGAGTCCTTATTATTTTCAATGGATTTGTGTAAATAAGGATTAGCAAACAAAAAACAATGATTGTAGGATAAGAATATAAGAATATTTTTCAAAAAAATAATAAACAAAAAAAAAACATACCTCAGAAGTTAATGTTTTCAATGAAAATAATGTAGTCGGTGTTGAAATACTTCTACGAAGCGATGAAGATGATGATAATGTTGATGATGTTGATAAAGATGCGGCAGTAGCAGCAGCAGCAGCTGCAGGTGAAAACGAAGAATCAGCTATGCTTAACATCATCTTATAAGATTTAATTACTCAAGTTGTTTTTGATTTTCTTATTTTCTTATATTAATCGAAATATTTTCCTTAGAAAAAGCTAGAGATAAGTTTCATTGAATTATTATTATGAATGAAATGATATGATTGATTTCTTATGTTTTAAGAAACAAAAAAAAACATCATCATCATCATCATCAATTCAATTGATTGGTTGGATTAATGCATATATTTTCAATAATGAATTGAGTATACCATTTCGCCAATATGTTTGGTATTGCGATCATCATCACTCATCATTAGTTGGTGTTTCTTTTTCAATTTATTTCATTGAGAGAAGTTTGCTTTTGTTTTAGTTTTCAATGATGATGATAATAATCAAAAAATATCAATAATTACGCATACATTTTCGACAAACACAAACACACAAACACTGACAAACACACGCACATAGTTTAAAAGCCTATAGAAATCAATCAATACAATAATAACAACAACAGCTGAAAAACTAAATTATAGATTCATATGTTATAATTTTCAATTATTCAAAAATTAAATTTTTGGTTATTTGAACGAATAGCAATTTTCTATTGTGTTTCAATTGATTTCTGTCATTTTATTTCAAGAGAAATTAATAATAGTTTGTTGATCTTGTTTGTTTCAGTCAATTGTTTTAGTGTTTTTTTAATTAATTTTAAATCAATCAATGAACATGTTTGAGCATAATAAAGCAAAGAAGCTCAATAAAGTTGAATTACCAGAAATTCATGACAAATAACAACAATGACAAGAGATTCAAAATACGACAGATGATAATGTAACAAGCAAACTAAATCAATTAGATTTTGAACAAATGAATGAATGATGAAATGATACAAATAGATAAATAGATAGATAGATATAGATCTGATATTTGTAGTGTTATTTCGGTGAGAGTTTTCTTTTTCAAAACAAATTTTTTCTTTTTTCTTGATTTTTCTTAGAAATAAAATTTAGGACAAATCAATATAAATAAATAAAATAAAATAAACAAACATTAAATAATAATAATTTAATAAATGCTACATTAATCAAATGTAAACATGAGAAGCGATAGATGGTATTGTGGTCGATTTTTCTTCACACGGTCGATGACCAAGTGTCTAATGTAGTTGTTGAATGTTTGAAGATGAAGATGATGATTCAGTAGTTCAAATGTTCCCATTATTCATCCATCTTTAGGTTTTAACCATGACAAATGTGTTGATAAATTCAGCTGTATTGCTAATGCTGTAGCCGTTTTCATAATATTATCATCGAATTCATTTGAATTATTTTTACGTTTTAACCAACATTTTTCAAATTCCATCATTATTTCAATAATTTTCTCTCGATTCATTTCATAATTATTTGTTGATAAAAAGACGGCATAATTAATCAGGGATAATGCACCAGTTGTTTCGATTGCTTTGCATGCTGTTTGATGTGCTTGTAATGAATTTGATAAATCATTCAGGAATTCTAAACAAATTGCTGTATTTTTGAATTAAAGAAATAATAATAATTGGTCATAATTAAAGGATTAATAAAATTTTTTTTGAGTTAATCACATGTTTTAAATACCTAATAATGTCAATAAATTTGGATTTGTAACCGTACAAAATGCTACAGCATTTTTGAAAAATTGAAATGAACTAGCATATTGTTTCAATTTAAGATTAATTAGGCCAAGATTATAATTAATACGCCAATCAAGTGGTTGCAGAAAGAATGCACGCTTCAAACAGGTGATGGCTGCAACATATTTATTTTTGTTAGCAAAACAAATTCCCAAATTATTCCACAATATTGGACATTCAAATACATCGGATTGACGATAACGTTGAAATGCGCCATCTATATCCTGTTTGATTTCTTGTAAAATAGTTCCCATTGCTATGGTTAATGATAGATCAGGTGTTTGTGTTTGTGCATCAGCTTCGTAAATTTTTTCAATACCTTTCGTTACGATGCCACTGGTGTACAATAGAATGCCTAGTTTTGTAGTCAAATTTATGTCATTCGGTGATATCCTAAAGACGTGTCAAAATTTTAAAAAAATTGAAATATTTTATTTTAAAAAATAATTTTCTGTGCCATACTCTGTTGCACGACGTAAAACAAATATTGCTGATTTATAATCTTTTTCATTGATATGACATTTAGCCAAAGCAATAAATGGTTCAACTTGACATGTATTTTGTAATGCATTTTGAAATGCTTCTTTTGCTTGTAAAAATGATCCTAAATACAATAATGCATAGCCATATAATGTCCATAATTCCCAATCATTTTGTACGATTTTCAAGCCAACATCTTTGATCAAATCACAAACAGCTTGATGTTTGCCCAATATCAACAAACATCGTGCAATAGATTTAATATAGATTATATTATTCAACGAACGTAGCTGATTGAATTGTTGTAATGCTGATTTCGCATCACCTTTACGCAATTCAATCAGACCATTTAAATACAGACAATATTCACTTTTAACCTGTAAATGTTTCACCTGTTCATTGAAACCATCAAAATCATTTCGTATAAAATATAAATGATAAAGCCAATTATATCGTTCAAATGGTGCTAATCGTTTGTCTTGAGACATGTTTTTTTTTTATGGAAAACAAAAAATTAAAATTTTGGATCAAAATTTATTCGAGAAAAATCAAGATTAAGATTATTTCGCATATTTATTTCAGTGTCATTGTTTATGGTTGTCAAGGAAATTCGTTTTTTTCCTCGTTACCATTGGTGACTACTATTTTGAATAAATAAATAAATGAAATAAAATTAAATTTCTTGCGTATAATTTTTCATAATTGCAATCATTTGATTCGATTGTGGATTGTTTGAATTTCGTAACAATTTAATTGCTTCATAAAGATGATCACTAAATTAAAGTTTCGAAAAAAAAACAAAATTTTTGAAATTACAAAACCTATTTTGTACAAATCCCCATCATCGACATACATTGGTTCTTGTTTACATATGACCATTTGTAGACAGCCAGCAGCAGCACCACGTTTACCTTCCCAATATTCGGGACTTTTATCCAATTTTTCCAATATATCGAATGCACGTAATGCAATCAAAAAATGTCCCATCTGATCATTATTGACGAATTTTTAAATAAGAAGATAAGTCAATGGGAAAATTGAAAAATTCAAAATACCTTATAACAATCGTTGGCAATTAAATGTAAAAGGATGGTTGATTCTTTTGATTGTTGATATTTCAAATACATTTCCCATGCTTTTATTGGTTTGCCATTCATAATGTCTACGAATCGAGAGAGATGATCAATTTTTTGAATAAATCCATCTTTTTTCTAAAATGATAGAACTTACAACAGCGTGTCAAACAGCAAATATAAACTAAATCTTTTTTAAGATTTTCATTATCAACCATTAAAAATGATTCTTCGGCTTCTTTGAAGCAATGTGTCATCATTTTTGCTTGTCCATAATTGAAATTAAATGCATCATCATTATAAAAATAACTTTTAATCGAGCTAAGATACAACACAACTTCTTCGAATTGTTTGATTAGGAAAAAATATGATGCCATACATTGTCTACCTTGAATTGTATCACATTCAGCAGGACTACTTCCGATCAATTGAAAATAATTTTGTGCCAATTTCAAATGTTCATGTGAATTTTGATTTTGACCAATATTTGAAGAAATTATTGCTTTGAATATGTATTCAATCGGTATTTTTGGTTCCATATTTTTGATCAAATTATCAGCTTCATCATTTTTATCTTTGTTTCGAAAATTTAAATTGTTATTTAATATTTAATCAATAAAATTGAAAATTTTTACCATTTTTCAAATAATAAATTGTCAAATTCAATTTAGCTTCAGGAATCGAATTCATCAATGATGGCAGCACTTGATATGCACCTTCACCATTCAAAAATACGACCAAATTATGGCGAATAAAATCTTTTGCATATGAAAAATTTGTAGGAAATGAATCGATTAAATTTCTCAGTTCAATTTCAGCCGTTGAACCATTATATAATCGATAATTATTACATGCTTTCAGATTGCTAGCGATTATACTTTTTGGATGTTTTTGCCAATACAGCGACAATACTTCTTGGCTAACATCATAATAATCAAGAAGATAATAACAAAGTGCAATATAAACATTTAATGCTAAATAATTTTTTTCTTCCAATAATATTTTCTTATAAATATCAATGGCTTCTTGATATTGATTACGATAGAAATGTATCGATGCAAGACATAATTGATCTTCAATTGAATTCGTTAAAATTTTTTGAATTTTTTCCATAAAAACATTATTATCGCCATTATTATCTCTATGATGGCTGTCATCATTTTTAAGTTCAATATAAATTTTCAATCTATTAGCCAATAATTTATCTTCCTTTGATCCATTATCGAATGAATGTAAAAAATTCAAATCAATCGAATGATCACCAAGATAAAATTTACAACAATCAATTAATAAATTGAGATGTGATAATTTTTTCGCGTCATTTTTTATTGATTCATTGCGCTTTAATTTTTCATAAGTATCGATTGCTTTACGATATTCACCCAATCGAAAATATGCAAATGAACGCCATAATTCATTTTGTTCAAAATTATTTTTATCTTTTCCAGCATTACACTATTCATATGAAATTCATTAGGATCAGATAAATTAATGAAGAACAGCTTTCTTACCTCAATCATGGTCAACATTCCAATATAATCTCTTTTCTTAACAAATTCATCGAATTCCGGTATTGAATTTGCTTTATTTTTCAACTCTAAATGTCCATCATTTTTTTCATTTGATTTTTTGAAATGTAAACGTGATAATATCTTTAATAAATTGAATAAAATTGATTAAGAAAATGTAAAATTTATTCACATTGATTGATTATTTTTACCATTTCTTTGAATGAAAAATTTTAACTAAATATTTTAACTGAAACTTTGAAAAAAGTCTTTTTTTGAATATTTTTAAAATGGGCGTTTTTATTTTTCAATCTATGTGCAATTAATTGTGCATAATTTCGTGAATTTTATCTTTAATAAAAACAAATTCTATGGCAACCAACACACTAGTATAAATGAGGTACAATTTTATATGGAACCATTTGACAATATTCTTGCCAATAACGTCCATATTTTTTGCTACATTTGTCATCATCTCTCATTGATCGGTGTATTGTCAATATGAGAAGGAATATAAAATAAAGATATGGTATGATACTAGTGAATAATGCTGGAGCACCGAATGTTAATGCAATTAATAATTCAAGAAAATAATTAAAATGACGAGCAATACCCCAGAATCCTGATGCTAGTAAGATTGAATTACGTTCAACATTATTTGAATCTTTATATTTTGCCCTGATTATAGTCGGTCGTTGTGACCAAATAAAACAATTGCCATCTGTTTGTCTTACTAATTGCCTTTGATGATCAGCAATATATTGGGTGATAATTGCGGTGATTCCAATTATTAATATTATTATATTGATGATAGTTGAAAAATTTGTGACCGGTGAATGCTTAACTAGATATAAACTAGGTAATGAAAAAAATCCTGGAACAAATACGATACATCCCCATGCGAGCATGTAACCAAAACGATCATCACAAATATCGATGGTTTGCATATATCCATCTTCCCAATAATAGAATTTCGCCAGATAAATTGTCGTCAATATTGTTGTTGTTGTGATTGGATACATGATGTTCCCTTTGTCATATTGACTATTGTATAATTCATAATGAGCTTTCCAACAAATCAACACAATAAATTGCCATAACCATAAACCGAAACGTGAAATGATCAATACTTTAAGACTAATGAATTCCCCTAACTGTGGATATAATTCAATTCCCCAATAAAAATCGAATACAACATTACCGGTCATATTGTAAAGACCAGGATCAGGTGCGATTAAACCTTTAGAAATTCAAAAAAAAAAAAAAAAAATTAAATATAATTTCCTCAGGAAAATTTTAAGGTAATAACCTTTGATATAAAGAAATACACAAAAAACAAAAGCGACCACAACAAGGATGGCAATCAAATTTGGAATTTTATAATATAAATGCAACACCGAAAAATTCCGAATGAACAATATGGAAATAATCATTGACAACAAATAAAATTTAAATCCAGTATGCCAATATTTTGGACGATAATTATTAATGGTTGGTGGTCCATAATATTCTTTACCCGGTATTATCAATAATGAAAGTGATGCCCATAACAGTGTTATGAGAATGATACACCAACATTCACCATCAAAACTAAATAAATTTGAAAATTCAAAGTTATTTTCAAATAAATTTCGACAAAAAAGAATACATACAAATCAATCGATGACCATGCATGTTTCAAAATATGTAATATTGGATATTTTCGTAATGTATCGAATAATTTAGCTCGACGATATACAACAATATCTGGAATCAATATGGCTATGTTTGGTGTTATCAACATTAATAACAAGGGTATTAATGTTTGCCGAATTAGATGATAATATATCAAACGTAACAATGTTGATAACATTTTCGTTTCTTTTTGAATAATTGTTTTCAATTTCTGTGATTTATTATAATATTGAATTATTCAGATGAAATGAAATTAACTCCCAATCATTAAATAAAAAATATTAGTTTTTTTTTTTGTTATTATTTAATCAAAACTATTGAATAATAAATAAATTTATCAATCAGAATGATAAAACAGGTTTTCAAGAGGCACACACACACCTTATCAAAGTGCTCTTGATTCTAGTATGATGAACTTAAACAACATATGATTTTTTTTCCAATTGTCGAGATAAAAATGATTAAATATTCAATAATTTTTGATAATTTGAATATTATCAGAATAAAATGTCCACGAATCAAATTGAAATTGGTGATATTTTCATTAATGATGATAATCTTAATATTATGGATGGACTATAGCAACGATTATGATATCAAACCAAAATATCATCAATACAATAATTCATGGTATAAAATGATTGATTATCGATACGATCATATGAAATTTGATGAATCTAATGCCAATAATGTAACGGGTTTGTTCTATATTTTTTCAACATTGAATCATTTATATAATTTTTATTCGTATTTAGGTTTCAAAGAGTACATTTTGCCCGATATAGTTCATTATATTCAATTAGATAATCCTTTTCTTGATTTCATAACATTGATATCGATGATGTCGACCATACAAAATCATAAACCTAAATTAATATTGATACATAGTAATCGGAAAAAATTACGTGGAAAATATTGGGAAAAAATTGAACAAATTAATTCAACAAATAATTATACAAAAATTTTCCTTAATCACTTACCGAAACCAAAATATATTTTTGATCATAAATTATCATCAATTTATCATTCATCAGATATAGCAAGACTTGAAATATTACAAAAATATGGAGGCATATATCTTGATAATGATGTTTATGTTGTCAAATCTTTACATGAATTTCGTCGTTTTGAATTTGTTCTTGGTTGGCCTGAAAATCAATATTTAGGTATTCAATTTTGGAATTTAGATCAATAAAATCGATCAATCAATATTAATCAATGTATATTTTCTCATCACGACAACACCAGGGACACAAATTTTAATTTGTCATAAAAATTCACGTTTTCTTCACCTTTGGTATGATTCATATAAAAATAATTATAAAGCTGATCGTTGGTATTATAATGCTGGTGAATATCCGACTAAATATTTGCTGGAAAAAATGCCAAATTTAATTCATCGAATACATTCGGAATTCGGTGTGGATAATCTTGTACAAATGTTATATAATCAATTAAATTGTGATTGGCAAAAACAATATTTTACCATTCATTTATTGGAACGTCATCGGTCATATTTATTACAATCATCATCATATGATCGACAGAAGAAATATAAATATTTTAATGAATACAATATCCGTACATATAATCGTACGTTTGGTGAAATGGCAAGATTAGTTTATTATGGTACCAAACAACTTTTAATTGATTCAAAATAAGTAGCAAAAAACATGATTCTGTACATTTTCAGAAGCGCCATCCATGTGATGACTCTTTAATTTTCAAATGGATATTTATGTTCAATTTTTGCAATTTTTTTTTGTTGAAATGACACTGTATCATTATCATCATTTATCCCAATCACAATGGTTCATCATCATTTGGGATATTCAACATTATCATCATCATCATCAACATCATTAAGAAGATTACCATTCAATCGTACATTATTGATACCATTAATATTGATATTGATATTAATTTCAACAATTATTTATTATGAATCAAAACTTGCTCAATATGATTTGAATCATCGTAAATTTTCCAGTAAAATTGATGATAAATCCATTGCAATATTCAATCATGAAGATAATAAAAATAAAATAAAAGACCACAAGATGATGATACCAGAAAATTTGATAATGATCTATAATCGTGTACCAAAAACAGGCAGCACAAGTTTTATGGGCATCATTTATGACCTATGTAGCAAAAATCATTTCAATGTAGCACATTTGAATACAAGTAAAAATAGTCATGTAATGTCATTATCAGACCAGGTTAGATTTACATGGAATATAACCAGATGGTATGAACGACAACCATTATTTATTCATGGACATGTTGCATTTATTAATTTTGGAAAATTTGCAATCACTTCACCTAAACCATTGTATATAAATATTATACGGCGACCGATTGATCGTCTTGTTTCTTATTATTATTTTTTACGTTACGGAGATAATTTTCGACCTAACGTTGTTCGACGTCGTCAAGGAAATCGCCGAACGTTTGATGAATGCATCGAACATAATGAACATGATTGTCGCATTGAAAATTTATGGCTACAAATACCATTTTTCTGTGGACAAAATCCTGATTGTTGGAAACCGGGCAATAAATGGGCATTAGAACAAGCGAAGAAAAACCTTGTTGATCATTATTTTTTAGTTGGCGTCACTGAATCATTATATGATTTCATTAGAATATTAGAAATATCATTACCACAAATATTCAATGGTGCAACATTCCTGTATGAAAATGGCCAAAAATCACATCTCCGTAAAACATTCAATAAAACACAACCATCATCACGTACGATAGCCAAAATACAACAATCAAGAGTATGGCAAATGGAAAATGAATTTTATCATTTTGTATTATATAATTTTAATTCAATTAAAGAACGTATCATAACTAATATCAATGGTAATTCAAATAATAATAATAATAATAACAATAATAAATTGTATGATGAGCCACAATTTTTTTTCGAAAAAATACGGCCAAGATAAAGGAGAGCTATATTTATTGAATAATTATCTTTTTATATAATAATAATTGACCATATGTATTCAATGATAATAATATAATTACAAATATTAGTAAATATGTATTTAATTCCGATAAATTTGATGTTGAATTCGTATTGTCATTATCATTTTTATTTATAATTTTAATACGACCATCTAATTTCGGTGTAATATGTTTTCTGCTTCGAATATATTCACTTAAAACTTCACGATCAACATATTGATAATCTAGCCAATTATCGATATTTACTGAATAATTATCACCACCATGTGATATGAAACTATTCACGATGACTTTATATTGTTTATTTTCATCAATTTGCTGCCATCTTCCATAACATAATGTTTTCAAATCTAATAATTGTGCTTCATGAAAAAATTTACTTTCATCAAAATGTTTTATTTTATATTTGACACGTATTGTTGATGATAATTGCAGGAAACCACCGCGATCATGTTGTTTAGCTGAATTTTCAAATAAATTCCATAATTCACTACCATTCAATGTTAATATACCTAATGAATTAGTGAACGGCAGCAGTGAAATCAATTTACGATATGTTATCGATCCTTTGTCAATACTTGTTCGTATATTTCCACTATTGATCAATGCTATTAGCTGACAACCATCATTATTATTATTTCTCTTACGTCTCCAATGCCGTAGTAATGATTTTGATTGTGGATTATCAAGTTTGTCGAAACCATCTACAAATGAATCAGCAATTAAATTACCAATAGAGCATTCTTCAGAGCGGCATTTCGGCTGTTCAAATGAATCTGTCGCCGTACCGAATTCTTCATTATATTTTTCTGATAATTGTTCATTATATTCGTCAACTAATTTTCTAGTTTCCTCATCTATGCAAAAGAAAATCAAAATAAAAATCTTAATCAATTCAAATGTATTTATTCACCTTCAGGAATATCATGTGTCATCAACATTGATTGGCCCGAATAATTTATAATTTCTCCTTGTTCATTGAAATCCACTTCCAATAATCCTAAATATTTACCCAATGCATATGTTTGAACAATTAATTGTGTAACATTACTGGTGTAATCACTTGTATTGATTGCATGTTCAATTATTGTCGGATATGGACCGGTTGCTTTTTCAATTGATGGATATTTTTCGGACATATTACTCTGCAAATATGTATGACTATGTCCACCAACAATTATATCTAATTCTGGAATTTTTGTAGCAATTTCAATGTCACGATCATAACCAGAATGGCCAAGCCCGATAAAAATATTCAATTCTGGATGTTCAGATTTCAATGCTTGTATTTCTTTTTGTATTGATTCGATTTCATCGAAAAAATGTACATGTTTACCAGGGCTGGATAGAAATTTTGTATCTGGTGTGATATAACCTGTATTTATGAAAATTAATACGGAAAATTCAATTTTTAAAAAATATTTTAAAAAACATACCAATGATTGCAACTTTAACATCATTTTTCATTTTAATAACGATAGATTTTTTTACATTTTCTTTGAGATATTTCAATTCATCATCAAATTCAATATTACAAGAAACGATAGGCAATGAATCATTTTCCATGTGACGTAAAAATTTTTCCAGCTCTTCTGGACCATCATCAAATTCATGATTACCCAATGTCATAACATCATGTTCCATTAAACGAACAAAATCGGCAACAACTTTTGATTTCAATATCGTATACCAAGATGTACCTTGAAAATGATCACCAGCATTCAAGAATAAAATATTACTATTATTCTCCAATTTTTCATTAATTTCATTACGTATTTGTTTCACTTTGGCTACAGTACGTGCAACACCACCAACACATTGGGTATCATTATCATAATTTTTTTCGAAACATTCAGCATTATTATAGGATTTTATTGGTAAATAATTTGCATGAAAATCATTATTATGTATTATTGATAATTTAAAATTGTATTCATCACACATAACTGATGCTATGAACAATGTCAGACTAAATAACAATATCCGACTAAATATTATGATTAATGACATGATCGCCAATACACACAATGGTAACCGAAAAATATATCGAAAAACGGATTCGAAATGAAATAATTGTCGATTTTTTAAATTAAAAAAATGGAATGAAACAAAAATGATTTAATTTCATCAAAAGAAATAATTAAATTTTTAATTCAAATTAATAATAATTAATAAAAAATGGCTAAAATAATAAATTAATCAACATTTCAAAAAAAAAATTTAATTACTTTTGTCTGGCTAACAAGCTAAATAATAATGATGACAATGTATCTATCTATCTATCTATCCGTATATAAATCACGCGAAATTGAAGTGTTTTATTTAATTTTTTGGGGCTCTGTTTTGTTAAATGTTTCCAATATGAAATATTGATAATAATAATAATAAAACATACATTGATATGCAACAATTTTTCGCGTTGATTATCGCCAATTGTGATTTATGAGAAAAACGAAAACAAAGATCAAAACCTGATGAAATACCTGATTAGGATGGATTTTTATATACATGAATATTTCTGTTTGTTCATCATCATAAATTGGTGATGATTGCCATTACATGTCGTTGATTTCAATCAAAACAATATTAAATCAATACAGATGTGCTTCGTGCACCTGTTCAAACATTTTCGGATTATTATGATTAGAGAGAATAAAATTGGATGAAATATTAATCAAAAAATATCATTGATTTCATCATTATTATGAAAATCTGATCGAAATAAATGTTTCCTAATTCATAATTATTTTCATAATTTATTTTTTTTATGGGTAAATAATTGATTGAATCAATGAATAAATCAAAAATGACAAAATTAATGAACTTTTTTATTTCAAGTATGCATTTGCATAGCCTTATACCTCATACCTAAATGTCAAAAAATAGAATAAAAATAAATAAAATTTAATGTTCAATATGCATTGATAGACATATGAACGTGACTTTTGAATTTTTTGATTTTCGAAAATTGAAAATCGATTTAAAAATATTAAAATTTAGATATTCCATCATTTTTAATTTCAAAATAATGACAATTTTTTTGAGATTAAGATAAAATATAGAAAATTTTTACAAATGGAAAAAAAAGAGAAAGAAATGAATGGTAAATTTACTTTTTTTAAAATTATAATCAATGATGATGGCCCGGAACGATTAGAGTGCTCATGAATAATATGAATTTTTATTATGACGATTTTATAAGATGTTTCATCGTTTGGTCGTTTTCGGTCGATAATTTGGTGATCGAGATCTTGAACGTTTCACACGATGTCCATCATTCGAATGATTTTTACGATTTTTTCGATTTGATTGATTATCTTTGTAATTATGATCATCATTCACTAATTCACCTTCTTCAATTTCATCATCATCATTATAATCTTTTTTATCATTATCATTGTAACGATTTTTTTTGTTAATATTTTTATTTTTACGTTTTTCATCATATTTATTTAATTTTTTTTCAATTTCAACCTGCACATGTCTCGGTATACGAGGAAACAATGTTGAAAACCATTCCAATTTTGTAAGGAAATGTCTGACCATTTCACCGATCGTCATCAATGATCCACCGCCAGCTTTTGGATCAATTTGTTCTTCATCATCCAAAAATGGTTCATACCAATGCCATAAATCTTGTGATGGTTGCGTAAATCTTACATACATAAAACCTAATGCACGAATATATGGTGAATCTTTATGTCTAAGCATTGCGTTCACCTGTTTACGTGTAAGTTTTAAAGTAAATAATTTATATAGAATACAAAATGGTGTAGATATTATACCACCGGCTCCAACACCTCTGACCGAGCCACACATACCGGTCTGACCGCTGACCTGTTTATGCAGAAAAATAATCAAAAATTTTAATCTTAGAAAAAAATTAATAAAAAATTATTATTACCTTTCTTGATCCTTTTTCCCATGGTTCCAAATGTTTTACACTATAATAAATTTCATCAATAACTTCATTATATGTTTTCAATTGAAATAGATTATTTTTAAAATATGGACTTTGTTGAATGTTTGTATAAATCAATGGATTTAAGCCCATTTTTTCATTACAACTATAATTCAAAATATTTGATAATTTAGGTTGATTCGGTTTAGCAATAGTTGGATCATCATCATCATTATCATCGACAACATTATTATTAATGATACCATTACCTATAGATTCAGTTTTTAAATTACCATTAGATGTAGCGACGACAGCAGCAGCAGCATTCATCATCGTTGGTAAATAACTGGCCTGATTGGATGTATAAGCAGCCGTTGTCATCGATGTTGTTTGCTGTGGCCAATAACCATATTGAGCATAATACTGTTGATAGTATTGCTGATAATATTGTTGATAATCAGTGGAATTATAATAAGCTTGATTCAAATATGATTGATTATCATATGAGAAATTTGTCGCCACTTCAGCTACCGATGATGAAGATGATGGAATTGTCGAAGTTGCTGCTGCTGCTGCTGTTGTCGTTGCCGATGATGGCGGTAAAGGAATATCCAATACATAATTATTTAAATCTGAATTCGTAGCCATGTATTATATTATTAAATTCAAAAAAATAATATTTTGATCATAAATTTGAAGAATTTAATTCGAAAAATATTAAGAATAGAACAAGATGAATATCCAAATTCGAACAATAAATTGATTATATATCGTTATAAATATGGAAAAAATTAAACAATAATAATTTATTATGATCAATGGAAACAATAAAAATAAATAATTTTCTTTTACAAACATGTAAAATATATGAACAAGAATCTTGCTAATTTCGTTTCGAAAAAAATTTGCGAATAATGATGAATCAATGATTAATGATTTAATGTGATCCAATTAATTATGAAAAAAAAATTGAAATTAAAATTCAAATCGAAAGTGTAAAACCACAACAAACAAACAAAACAGCAACAATAACAAACAAAAATGAAACCAAATCAGAGAGTGAAAGAGAGAGAGAGAGAAAATTGACTCAATAAAAATAAATGCGCTTTATAATAACACACCGCCATCTAATCATTCACAGAAAAATCAATTTATTAAGGATATGAAAATATATTCAATTTTTTAAAAAATTTAAATAAAAATATTAAACCGGATTTTCATTCGTTTGAAATTTAACCCTTTCATCATCATTATCTTCGGTACCATATGATGCATCAATATCATAATTCTTTTGATCTTCTTCTTGATGATTTCGATGATTATTATCATCATAATTATAAAGATTTGATTTAGGCATTTGTTTCATTTCCGTTATCAATGATGTTGGTCGTTGATTAAATTTAACATCATGTGCACCCGGTATTTCCGATAATTGTTCATTAAAACGTATGAATAATAATGAACCGAAAAATATGCCCATAATACTTGTTAGTAATGGTAATAAAAACGATGCGATTGTTTGGTTCATATATTGATCATATGCACCATAAATACCGATCATTGAAAATATTGCTGAAACTGTCATAATTAATCGGGGATGTTCTTGTTTTGAACCATATATACCGATTATCGATAGGATAATATTCATAATCATAATTATACAACAAGCAACAAACCAATAGATTGCATATGAACCTTCATGTTTTTCATTCATATGAAAATCATCTGGATAATCATTTGAAGCATGTTTAGTTATTTTTAAATCATAAATAATGATCCATATTGAAAATAATATATTCAATATCAACAATATCATGTAACAATATTTACAAATGAGCATATTTTTTTCTTTTGAATCCATATTTATTTATTGGTCGACGAATATTTAATCGAGAATAAATCGAACACAATCAAATGCAAGAAACTTGGTCTTAAACTTGGTGATATTTAAAAATTATTTTAAAAATTTTAAAAAAATGACTTCAAACCGATCAAAAAATGACTGTTGAAAACCGTTGAAATGATTAGTATTTACAATTATTCAATCATAGAAAATAAAAGAAAAATCTTTGAAAATCAAAATAAACAAGCCAAAATAAAATATAAAAATATCGTATTTTGAAATCATCGTATTTGGGTGTATATTAGCATTATTAGTCATGTATGATCAATGTTTATCATCAATTAAAAATAAAAAATAAAATAGAAATAATCAGAAAAACAATTCATCATCATCATACTGATCATTCATTGGCAATAATCGAAATTATTGCCCAGGTTACCCAAAATCCATTTACCGTTATTGATATTTGGATAAATAAATTAAATGAATCAATGAATGAATGAATGAATGTATTAAACGCAAAACTAATTTAATCTTTATCTTTTAAATTTTTTCCAATTGAAAAAAAGTAAATAGACTGGAATTGATTTAACTGATAATCAATAATGTATTACTAATGATGATGATGGTGATAATGATGATTCTATGGTAACGTTTGATGTTGTACAAATGTAATATTTGTGTATCGATGATTTATTTATTTCTATTAGGTTGTCCGGAAAGTTTTTGCCGATTATATCGTAGAAAATAATTAAAAAATCGGCAAGAACTTTTCGGACAACCTAATATTTCTATTTATTTGTAATTGAAATTTTGGCATTTTTTTTCAATTTCCATTTGCTTGTGATTGATTTTAATCATTGCTAATGATCAGATTGATTGAAAGCAATCGGAAAAAAATTGGAAATCAATAATTTGTTATCATTTTTTCTTATTTATTAATTGAATCGGAATTGATTTTTAGGAATTAAATATGAGTAATTAACATTTTTTTTCCAATCAAAGATGAAAAATGCAAATTACCAAAACACTAATCATTCAAATTTGAATTGAATCAATCAAATTCAAAAAATGAAAAAATGAAAAATCCTTGCATTTTTCTCCGATGTTCATCGATGCAAATCGTTAGTTATTTTAAAAATAATTCATTTTCGATTGATTTTTTCAAATCGAAATATTCGATTATTTAAAATGACAATTTTATTTCTAATTACTGGTAAAAATTTGAAATTTTTAAAATTTAAAAATAAAATAAAATAAACGACAATCATTTATTGTCATTTTCATTTAAAAATGAATTGAATGAAAGAATGAATGAATGAATGAATCATCATCATCATCATCATCATCAAACAAAAGTATGGCTAAAATGAGAGGAAAATAAAGGTATATTTTCACATTTATAAAGATATCAAAAGAAATATATTTGCCAATGATGATGATGATGATGATGATGACGATAAAAATTCAAGGTGTGACCAAACAATCATCATAAAACAACAACAACATTCAAGCAGCCAAGGGATAGGCTGTTTGTATTAGGTTGTTCGAAAAGTTCATTCGGCTTAATCAATAGAGTTGTTCATAAAAATCGACTAAAACTTTCCGGACAACCTAATAGGTATGTATGAATGAATCGTAGACTCAAAGTAAACTTGATTGAATTTGAATTTGAGAAATGGAGAATGGAATGTATTTTGGTTAGAAAAACAAAACAAAACAACAAGAAAAAACCACATTTATTTTTTGTTGATTCATACCACAAATGTGTTTATACTTTTTGCACATGAATCTTCCACCATCACCATCAACCATTTACCATGGATACCGCCAATGAATGAATCAATGATTTGTTTGTTGTAATGTTTGTTTGCTATTGTTGCTTTATTCATCATCACACAACCAACACCATGTACAACATAACATTGTTTTGAGTTTTGAAATGAAAACACAAGAAGAAAATGAGAGATATGTCGAAGAAATATTTGAAAAAGAGAAAATATCAGCAACAACAACAACGATTTGTCCGAACAAACACATAAACAACAAACGTTGACCCAACACAACAATTTTTGACCACATTTTCATTATTATTTCATATTTATCTTCATCTAATCATAAACATTTACATAGTTATCGATTCTGTTTATTAGATTTTTGGTTATTGTAGCTGATTTAATAAAAAATAATAATAATGATTAATCGGTTAAACAAAACCCCAAATACAGCCAAACCTAAATATCACCAATAGTAACTGACTAATGAATGATTTTGAACGAAACAAAACAAACATACACGAAGCTCCGAAAGTCCATTAAACTTTAGAACATAAAACATAACAGAATTATATAACCGAATTAATCGTAATACGCCAGCGCATTTTGATTTGTTTTGGATATTCTGAATTATTTTCTAGATTTGATGAATTAGAATCAAATAGAATTGAAAATAAAAGGGAAAAATATCTAAATGTATCTACGATCTTAACACTGATAATAAATGGATAAACAAAATGAAATCTAATTAAAATCAAATCAACCGTCAACATGGTAAAATGTTTTTATCATCAATATAAGCAGCAATACGTCAACTGAATTTTGAATTTTCGAAATATATTTTGTTTTAAATTTATTTATTTATTTATTTTTGTGTGTGTTCACCATTGAATATAAATATAAAATATAAAATGAAATTATCATTATCATCAACAGCAATTATAAATTGTAAATATTCAACGACCACGGCAACTACGACGACAAATGTCAATAATCATTATTTATTTTCATTATCACCATTTCATCACATGTTTAAGTTAATGATAATAATAATAATATTAATCAGTATTAACAGTGTTATTATACCTATCGATGCAAGTAAGCTCTAGTTATTATTTGTTTTTCAATGTTTGAAATTGAACTAATTTTTTGTTTTTTCAAAAACATATTCACCAAGGTGATTATCAACATTGTAATAATGAATTGATACAAAGTAATTTTAAAGATAAAAATATACGTATAACATCATCATCGGATATAAGTAAAGATAAAAATGCCTATTCTGCAATACTACATGGTATGTTTCATGTTGATATTGTAGCATTTGTACATGATTTTGTTAATTTGCCCTGCTTTATTTGAATCGCGTTGCGTTTATTTGATATTTTTGATTTTATTTATTTATTTATTTTTAATATTATTGTCACTTTTTTTCACCATTAAAATTGTTAATTTATTCTATCAAAACAAAAATAAAATAATAATCGATTATCGATCAGGCCAATCAGCTTGGTCAGCAGCACATAATGATCTATCACAATACATTGAAATTGATCTTGGTCGTCAATACAATATATCGGCTATCGGTACACAAGGTCGCCAAAATACATTAGAATTTGTACAAGAATTTAAACTAGAAAGTGGTATCGATGGACATGATTATAATATTTATAGAGATCGTAATGGAAATATTAAGGTTTGTGTTTTTGAAAAAAATGAATGATTTCAAAATTGTGTAAAGACTGAAAAATCTATGTGGATTATGTGTGTTTCATCTTTTGTATATTTCAAATCAATCAAAATTTTATTTCTGGGATTTCGGATTCTGCTTTTTTCATTTTTAATTTCATTTGCTTGCATGCTGGATTTGCATGTTGCTGAACGATCACACCCCTTTAATTCTTTTCAAAATTAAACTTTACAATGAAAATAACCATATTTTTTCTTATCATTTCCTTTCTATTTTTCTATTAAAAAACAATGACAACTTAAAAAATACACCAAAAATCACGCAATCAAATCATATTTAATGTCATCTTGTTGAAAAATTTGTCATTAAAAAATATGAATTTGAAATAATAATGGAAAAAAGGCAAATCATCATGGACAGCAGCATTTGGCAATCTTAAACAACATCTTACTGTTGATTTAGGAAAACGATTCATTGTTAATGCAATAGCAACACAAGGACATGCAAATTCAAATTCATTTGTATCATCATATTATTTGTCATGTTCGGATGATGGTCATTATTGGAGTGCTGTCAACACTAGAAATTCAACACATAAAGAGGCATATATTTATTCTATTTATTTCCCTTATTTTTACAATTAATTTCGGTCTAATTCTGTCAATTTTTTTTGATTAGCTTTTCATATATATTTCATTCATATTAATGTCAATATTTTTTCCGTTTTTTTATTTGTGATTAGTTATTTCAAGGAAATACCGATGGTAACAGTGTGGTCATTAATCGTTTTGATCCACCAATCATTGCACAGTTTGTTCGAATAAATCCAACAAGATGGCGAGATCGTATTTCTATGCGTATCCAGCTATATGGATGTGATTATCGTAAGTAATCATTGTTTGCCAGTTTCAATAATGATTTCATCGATTATCTGCTTTTTTGTAGACGCTATATCATTGAATTTCGATGGCAATTCTTATATCAAAATGAATTTAGATATACGGCCAATTTCAGCATCATTTGATGATGTTTTTCGTTTTCGTTTTCGTACGAATGATGCATATGGTAATATATTATATGGTACCGGTATTCAAGGTGATATGATGACATTACAGTTGGTTGAGAATAAATTATTATTAACGCTTGATTTGGGTGAAAATATTGTCGATTCAATATCGGCTGGCAGTCTACTTGATGACAATTTATGGCATGATGTATTCATTTCAAGACAAGGCCGTGAATTAACATTTAGCGTTGATCGTGTTGTGGTAAAATATCATTTAAAAACCGATTTTAGTCGTTTAGATTTGAATAATGATCTTTATATTGGTGGCCTTCCTGGTTATTTGACTGGCTTTATTAATACACGAAAAAATTTCACTGGTTGCATTGAAAACTTGAGTTTCAATACAACAAATATTGCTCATGAAATACAAGATGATTATAATAATAAGAATTTTGTATATAAAATTTTTGGCAACATTCACTATTCCTGCCAATTTCAACCTGTGATACCTATTACATTCAATACACGTGAATCACATATTAATGTAATGGGCAATATGAATAATGTGCTGAATGCAAGTTTAGATTTTCGTACTTTCAATGATTATGGATTGATTATTTATCATCAATTTTCAATGAAAGGATTTTTTGCTATTTATCTTAAAGACGGAAAATTGACATTAAAAATTCAAGGAGTTGATCCGACGAATGGTGAAGAAACACCACAAGTTACATTGGACCCGTTTGATCGTAAATTAAATGATGGTTCATGGCATAATGTTCAGATTGCATTGCAACGAAATCGTATCATATTGTCGTTGGATGGTATTCCTAGCACGACCATTCGTACATTCCAAATGCAAACTGGACAAAAATATACAATCGGTGGCGGTATACCATCTTATCCTGGATTTATTGGATGTATGCGTTGGATTTACATTGAAAATATGTTCATCAATCCTGAAATGATTGGTTCAGAAAATATACACAAAGTTCAAGAAAGCGATATCACTATAAAATCTTGTCAAATGATCGATCGTTGTCATCCGAATCCTTGTGAACATGGTGGCACTTGCAAACAAAATCACCTAGGTTTTGTTTGTGATTGTGGCGATAGTGGCTACTTAGGGGCTGTTTGCCATGTACCAAGACATCCCTTTTCATGTACTGCATTCATCAATGATAATCCAAATACCAAACGTGAAGATATCAAGATTGATGTGGACGGTAGTGGACCATTAGAACCATTTTGGGTAACATGTTTACAAACAGCCGAAAATACTATTGAAACTGTTATTCATCATCAAAATGAAGCTCCACAAAAAGTTCAAGGATTTTTACAACCAGGTTCATATATTCAAGAAATCAAGTATGATGCACCATTAGAACAAATTGTACATTTAGTCAATCGTTCGGATAATTGCCGGCAAAAATTGAAATATGAATGTCGTAATTCACGATTGTTGAATTCACCATGTATGCTAATTTATGAATTTTTTTGAAACTTCTATCTTATTTCTTCTAATTTATTTCGTAACAGCTCAAAAGCAAACATTTTCACCATTCACATGGTGGGTATCTAGAGACAATCAAAAAATGGATTATTGGGCCGGTGGTTTACCTGGAACTCGTAAATGTCAATGTGGTCTGTATGGAAATTGCTATGACCCTAAAAAATGGTGTAATTGTGATTCGGCCTCGAATGAAGAATTGACAGATGAAGGTGAAATCACACAGCTAGAATTTTTGCCTGTAAGACAAATACGAGTTGGCGATACTGGACTTTCACATCAAATGAATGATCGCTATGGTCGTTTCACTCTCGGCCCGCTGATATGTGATGGTGATCTTCTATTTCGCGATATAGTCACATTTCGTTACAGTGATGCTACGATCGAAATTCCATTGACACAAAATTTTGAACAAGCAAGTGATATTTACTTGCAGTTTAAGACAACGACAGAATATGGTGTATTGTTTCATGCTACTGGACCTGAAGATTTTATCAAGCTGGCTATTGTTAATGAGAAAACGATACAATTCAGTTATAGTTCGGGCACTGGTTTGCAACAGGTTTCAGTTGAAGCACCATTCCGTTTAAACGATAATCAATGGCATTCGATTTTGGTCGAAAAAAATAAAAAAGAAGCACGTCTTGTTGTCGATGGCCGTTATACGAATGAAAATCGAGAAAATGCTGACAATAGTTTTCCATTATATTTAACAAGTTATTTCATAATCGGTGCAACCACTGAATATCGTGAAGGTTATTTAGGATGTATGCGTTCATTGGTGATTAATGGTGAACCAGTTGAACTGCGTAAACATGCCCAAGGAATTTGGGGAATTTATGAAGGTTGTGTTGGTAAATGTGAATCAAATCCTTGCTTAAATAATGGTACATGTATTGAAGAATATAATGGTTATAGTTGTGATTGTCAATGGACAGCATTCAAAGGACCAATTTGTGCCGATGAAATAGGAGTTAATTTACGTTCAGATTACTATATTCGTTATGACTTTGAAACAACAATCTCAACAATGGAAGAATATATTCGCGTCGGTTTCACTACTACTGAACATCGTGGCCTTATTTACGGTATTTCTTCGTATACTGGAGAATATTTAAATTTATTAATGTCATCTAGTGGTCATTTACGATTGGTGTTTGATTTCGGTTTCGAGCGTCAAGAAATTATAATTAAAGAAGAAAATTTTGCACTTGGACAACACCACGATATTACGATACGCCGTGCTGATAAAGGAAGCAAAGTTATTATATGGGTCGATAATTATGAACCTAAATATTATACATATAAAATAAGTGATAAAGCTGAAGCACAATTTAATCGTTTGAAAAGTATTTACATTGGTCGAAATGAAAGTATGGATTCGGGCGAAGGATTTATTGGCTGTATATCGAGAGTAACATTTGATGATCATTTTCCATTGCGAAGATTATATCAAGAAAATAAGCGAAGTAATGTCCGGGCATATCCATCAGATGCTGAAATTTTTGAAGATAAATGTGGCATCGAACCACCAACACATCCACCAGGTAATTTTCATTTTTTTAAAAATAATTTTTATCCACAATAATTTAAATTATTTCCCACAGATATTCATGAAGCACGTCCACCACCAACATTACGTCCAGGTGAAAAAGTACCTGGTGGATTTTCACCCGGTTCAACGAGCGCAATAATTGCCGGCTTTCTTGCTGCATTAATCGTCTTATTCATACTATTTTGTTTTGCCAGTAGTCGATTTATAGCTCGGCAAAAGGGTGAATATGTTACGCATGAAGATCAAGGTGCTGATGCTGCATTAGATCCAGATACGGCCGTCATCAAAGGTACTACCGGTCCAGATGTTTCCGTTAAAAGAGAATATTTCATATGAGGAAAAAATCAAAGAAACAATGTTTAACTTATAATTTTTTGACATTGACTTTTTATTTATAAATTCCATGTTTATTATCATCTATTTTCACTGCAAACATTCCACCTCATAAAATAACAAATTTTTTTTTCGTATGTAAATAAAAAAAATTTAAAGAAAAACAATATTTAAACAATAATACCAATTATCTCTTTAAACATAAATATATAAATCATCCATAGAGATCATGAATTTGAAGAGGACAAAATTGACTGATTTGATTCGGCTTGATTTTTTTTAGAATTATCATTTTTCAATACTAATATTCCAAACACAAACACGACGATCAAATGCACAAGTAAACAATGTAAGTGTGTTGTTATTTTGACCAAAGAAATCGTTTGCACCTGCAGCATTTGACGGATCATTCATAGTTTCGATTAATTTCGATGATGATTGCTGCGACATCGATGATGAAGCGGACTGAGCTGGTGGTGGAGGTGACATGATCATTGATGAAGATGGTGCAGCCATTGATGTCGATGATGATTGTGATTGTTGTTGCATCAAATTTGAAAACATTGCTGCTTGTGCATTGGTTCCTGCTGTACCAATAGCATCGTTTAGCCATGTAGAACATATGACCATTCGTGTATGTGCATCTCTTGATAATCGACAAATACGATTACCATTAATATCATAAATACGAACATTACGATTGTCCAATGGTATTGTAATTAAATTATGTTGTTGTGATACAGATAATTTATTGATACCAGATTCCATTGAAATTGTGATCAAAGGTGAACGCATATTTTTGAGCTGATGAAAAATAATGAGGATAATTTATTGATTTGACACAATGAATTCATGGAAAATTAAATACTTACATCCCAAACTTTTACATTACGATCATCACCACCGGATAATATTTTATCAGCACCAAGAAAACAAGTGGATGTAACGGAACGATTATGTCCTTGAAAAACGCTGACCGAATGAATGGCATCACGAAAATCCCATAAACGAAAAGTAGTATCCTGTGATGATGTTACGATCAATCTGGTTGATTCACAAGCACAAACATCGGTCAATGCTTGATCATGTCCAGCTAATTGTACAATTAATTCACCAGTTTGATAGTCATAAATATTGGCCATATGATCCCAACTTGCAGTGACACATTGATCCAAACCGTACATCCAATCACATGAAACAACAACATTATGATGATCGCCTAATTCATGTAAAGGTGTTTTGATGATTGTACCTTCTTCCATCAATGTTTGATCGCCATCATAATCAGAATGCTAATTGTAGAAGATGAAATAATTTTAGAAAAATCATCGTAAAATAAAAATCATACCAATAATTCAGGATTGAATCGCCATATATGACCAGTACCATCACCGGATGCAGTCAACATTAAATCATTGTTGTAATGAAATTTAACACAATTCACCGATGACTGATGTCCAGCATAAATAGCACATGGCTGTAAATTATAATCGATACGTGTTACATCACAAATATTGATTGTTGAATCTAGATTAATTATAATATAAATGAATCAATGTAAGAAAATTAGTTCAGCAAAAAATTCAAAAAAAAAAACAAATACCTGCGGAGGCTGTTGCAATATATTGATGACCATTTTTCTGACTAGATGTTATATACCAAATTCCATCTTTATGCCATTCATATGTGGCAATTAAATGGCTACTACTGCTACCACTTTGTCCACTTTTAAATATTTTACTTGATGTTTTCAATTTATAAGTTGATTTAATTTTCTGTGACAATTGTGATGCTGTGATTAATTGCGTTGTGAAATCCATATTTAATGGTTTTTTTTTAGAAAGAAACAAAATAAACACAGAAAAATGAAAATACAAAAATGAATTCAAATGGAACAATGATCACAACCCAAATATAGATAAATGAACACTGAAAAAAAAAGAAAAAAATGTCATACCTGCAACCATTGAGTCACGTTTGACAGAACTGACGGAAAATGGTGTAGACTGTTGTTGTTGCTGTTGCTGATTATGATGTTGTTGTTGACTTTGCTGTTGCTGCAATTGTTGTTGTTGATGATGATTATATGATTTTGACTGTTGCGATGAAATATTTCGATTATGCATCAAATTACCAATATCTGATGATGAATGCAGCGTTGATTGATGTTGTTGATTTGTTATTGAATGCGATACATTACCACCAATGATTGTATTCGTAGATCTTGTACCTGAATTTTCAACTAATTCTTCAAGCGTTTCAATACGTTCTTTTACTGTTTTTATTTCAAACAAATACAAAGGTATAAATATAGAAATAAATAGAGACATAAAAAATGAATGAATGTTAAAATTATAATTAACTAATTTGCTACGGTATATTGTTTTTCAACACTTTTATTCAGTCAAATACCTCTGAAAAACAGTGAAAATAAAATGAAATAAAACAAAATACACTTACAACAAATATTTTCATTAATCAATAAATCAATTTCTTTATCAATCATTTCGAATAAATTGTGTATATGATTTCTATTGGATGATTAGATATGAAAAATAACATTTTTTTGTTCAATGTTCTTATCATTCATTTTAATGATGAACTGTCAAACACTTACTTAATTTTCGATGCATCTACTGAATTTATTGCGTGCAAATTATTATTATTATTATGATTACTGAATTCACCGCATGCAGCCAATGAATATTGCTTATAGATACGATTTTTTGACGAAGACATTATTGGATTTTATTAATTATTTCTTTGATCTAATAGCGACAAATTTTAGACTAATTTTTTTTTAAAGATTTCTCTTTTATTTTGGCCAGATCAATGAAAAACTAAAGACGAAAAAAAACTGGTCGATTTTTTTCCGAATGAAAACAAAATGTTACATAGTGACATTGAATATCTGAATTTTCAAGGATTTAAATGAAAATAAAAAATAAAAATCGATACAATTATTACAAAATAAAGTAAACAAAATAAAAATAATGAAAAATGACAATAAAAATATCAATTTCTAATTTGTCCTTCGCTTTAATTTTTGTTTACATATCGGCTATTTCCACTTTCATTAGGCCTTTTGGGTTAAAATAGTTGAATTTAAAAAATTTTCAATGTGATCAACTTTTTTTTTCCTCGAAGATTTTGATGCAAATTAATTTTAATTGAAAATGCCCGCACCATCAACAACAACCACAACAGCTGCAAATGCAACAATCAAATCATTTAATCGTATCCGACAACATTATCCAAAAGCATTTATGCAATGTACAGCACAGGTATTGATTCAATAAAAATTTGAAAATGGTTAACATTTTTGATTTTAATTATCGATTTTAATAATTTTTTTTCTTCAAATTATAAAGGCATCAGCATATGTAAAATGTATTGAACAAAATGACCTCAATAATTTAAAGAAAAATGTTTGTAATGAACAATTTTTACAATTGAAAAATTGTTTTCAAAATGCATTAAAAAATATGAAATAATTTAATTTTTAATTGATTTACAATGTAATTCGATTTAAATTACCGCCTGATGATGTTGTATAAAGGATACGTTCATTATTTTCTTTATCATAAAATTCATTTATTTCTGATATCACTGAAATATCATTTTTAATTTGAAAACTTTCCAATACATTTCCATCATGATCAATTTTAATGGCCATGCCTGGATTTTTCATAAAATCATCCAAAATCAATGCTAAACCAGTTTTAAGATTAGATCCTTTGGAAATTAGTATATCACTTCCAAAACCGAGACCAATATTGTAAATTATAGTGCCTGTAATATAACATAATCTAAGAATCAATTTACGAATGTTAGGCTCTGAAGAATAATCATCCATAAATGAAAGTTTATTATTGTAATCACGTGTTAATGCCAAACCAATCCAATAGAATTCTTTATCATCATTTTTGCTCGAGATTCTACGAATATTTTCTGGTTCACCCGGCAAATTATCCATTAATACTGAACATGTACCTTTTTTATTATTATTTAATTGAAATTCGATAATACGTCTTTTCGTTAATTCACAAATTAATAGCGATTCATTATTATCAGTAATTTCGATTCCGTTTGGAAAGCATAGATTTTCCAGAACAACAGTAACATTATCGTCTTTAGTGCTGTAACGTAGAATACGGCCAGTAGTATCCGGTTCTAGATATGTATAACACCACATGTCAATAGAAAATTTCCGACTAACATCAGTAATATAACAAACAATATCATCATTTTCTTCGATAACAACTAAATCATCGAAAAATTTCGATGGTTTCCCGTCTAAAAATTTTGTTTGATCAAGTGCTAATAAATGTTTTAATGATTTGTCATTTAAATCATACGAATAAAGACCAGTATTTGCTTCAATAAAATATAATTTATGTTTAAATAGTCTTATGCCTAATGGTCGGCCATTATTCGGGAAATTAGCTATTGTTTCGATAATTATGTCATTTTGCAAACAATAAACACAGCCATTAGCTGAACAGACATAAATTGTTTTCGAATCATTCAAATCAATAGCCATCGATTTTGGTGTAATTATTTTATCATTTTCAATTTTTCTAGCATCCACTAATTTACGATTACGTTTAAATATCTTATCATTAACATTTGGTAATGGAAGTCTGTACAAAAAAAGAAAGAGAGAGTAAACATTAATCAAAAGTTGAATGAAATATATTAAATCATGATGAAAACAATCAAAACTATAGCCATATTAAATGACATATATCGAACCTTAAATAAATTGGATTAAGATCAAGCAGAAATTTATTCGGTTTAGCTAATAATAAATGCAGAATTAATAAAAATGAAATGATTAACCAAAATGTGATCAAATTGAACATGTAAAACATTTTTGTTTATGTTTTATGAATCAATATTTTGTTGATATTATTATTATGATTTCAAATAAATAAATTAATAATCATTTATCGTTCGATGTTCACAATTAATCATTGGAATTGTTTAAAGTTTGAATTTTACGAAATCTTTTAGTCATTTAAGTAAAATTTCCATTTCAATACTTTCTGAAAAAAAATCTTTACCACAATTCAATGAGAAAAAAGGAAAAAAATTGAGAGAAATTAATTTTTTAATTTTTTCATTTCAAAATTGTCATTGAAATACAAAGTCTATTTCTTAATAATTCATAAAAAAAATAAAATTGTTTATGCGGTTCATTTCCTTCATCATCATATAATAGGTGGTCCAAAAAGTTTTTGCCGGTTTCATCGTAGAAAATAATTGAAAAATCGGCAAGAACTTTTCGGACAAGTTTATATTTTTTTAATGGAAATTTTCATTGATACTTAGCTCATTGTATTCATTGAATTACAATTTATTTTTGAAAAAATCTGAAATTTCAAAAAAGCGCTTGTTTTTTTGTTTTCAAATTTTGATCTTATGAAATTGAAATCCAAAGTGAACAAAAACAAAACAAAACAAAATTCATTTGGTTAAAATTCATTTCATGCATCTGCTATTTGTTTGTATGGTGATAATTGTCAAAATGTCATATCACCATATTTTGAAGATGTCGTTTATTTCAATTCATCATGTGTTGATAAGAAATCATGACTTCATTTTTTTCGAAAATGATAACATTGGTGTTAATCGATTAATGATCGATGATCGTTTTGTTGGGGGATGATAATGGTAATGGTGATAGTTGAATGAAAGGAAAAACTGGAGTATTTTACCAGTCATTTTTGATTTCAGATGTGTGTTGACAGTCTTTGATACATTAATAATTCAAAAATAATAAACGACCGCTGACAGAATGGTATGTTTTTCAGTTTTGATTTATAAATTCATTGAAAATTCATTAATGTTTTTATTATTATTATTATTTGCACTTGTTGTCCTTGACAATCGATGATGATGATAATGTTATAGGATGATGAAGATGATGTGATTCATCAACAACAAAAAACAAAACAACAACAACAAAAGCAACAAAAATCGACTGCAACAAGACATTTAGCAAAATCTATGGAATTATCATATGATTTTAATAATTCTTTTAATGAAAATATTGTTTCAAATAGTCAAAATGACAATAATTATACCCAGATACAAATCGAAAATTATGATAGCAATCAACGTAAATTATTTACCAATATGAATAAAGATAGTAATAATAATAAAATGAATAAACCACAATCATCAACAACAATAAGACGGACAGCAAAAATCGTTAAACCAACTGGTAGCATGGCGTCGAAAATCGTTAAACCGACACCAACAAAAATATTGGTAAATCGTCGTAAAACACTGAGACGATCAATGTCATATGATACGATACCACGGATGAAAAATAAAATGTTAATATGTCAACAGCCAATGACATTTCAACGGCGAATAGGTGTACCGATCGGGAATAAAATCATATTTTCCACACCGCATAAAACACAACATTTAGTACTGATTTGTTTAGCATTCATTAGTTTTACATCAATGTTAGCCATGGCAATTATTGCACCATTTTTCCCCACAGAATCGGCAAAAAAAGGAATGCGTGAATCGATCAATGGTCTTGTTTTTAGTGTTTATGCATTTGTATTTATGATTTGTAGTCCTGTTATTAGTTTAATGATACCGGTAATTGGTACCAAATTAACATTAATCATGGGCATTTTCATAGCCGGTGTATCAAATATTTTATTCGGTTTATTAGATCGAATCAATGACATCGATACATTCACTGCATTTTGCTTTATCGTACGAACATTTGAAGCTGTTGGTGGCACAGCTTTTTCCACTGCCACATATACAATCTTAATGGAAGAATTTCCAGACAATATTGGCACTGCGTTCGTATGTTTTTTGAAAAATGATTATCGTAATATTGATTATAATTTTTGGTTTTTTTCCAGAGTATAGTCGAAACATCAGTTGGTTTAGGACTGAGTCTTGGACCAGCTATCGGTGGTTTTCTCTACAACATTGGTGGATATGGTTTGCCATTTTATGTATTAGGAGCAATCATGTTGATCAATATACCTTTATGTTTAGTCGTTATACGTGATACTACGAGTAAATATAATTAATTTTCATTAATTTCTTATTAATTAATTTATTATTAATTTTTTTCCATAGATTGTGAACGTTTAAAATCACCAATGACTGCATATTTTCGTTTATTATCAATTGTAGAAGTTGTGATAAATAGTTTAGTCATAATTGTTGTTGCACAATTACTTAGTTTTCTTGATCCTACAGTTGAACCACATTTACGCAGTATTGGTTTAGGAACAAATTTAGTCAGTTTAATATTTCTGATTTTATCAGCGACATATACATTAAGTTCTCCTTTTATTGGTTGGATATCACAAAGGTTACCGAATAAATTTAAAATAATGGCCATCGGTTTACTATTATTAGGATTGGAATTTATATTTCTTGGTCCATCTAAAATATTACCGATTGAAACAAGTTTCACACAAACAGCTATTGTAATGGCGTTGATCGGTGTATCTTATTCAGTCGCATTCATACCGACATTTGAAACATTGAATAATTTGGCAATGTAATTTTTTATTTTGATCTATTGACCTAATGACCTATTGACTGATTTTTTCAATTCTCATAGAAAACATGGATTTCCAGATGATGTAACGACATATAGTCTAGTGTCAGGTTTTTGGACAGCATTTTGTTCTTTAGGTGAAATTCTTGGGCCAATGTTTGGAGGTTTTTTAACAGAAAATTTCGGATTCCATCAATCATCTTCAATCATGGGTATCATATCAATTCTGATGGTAAATTTGAAATTTAAAATTTAAATTTTTGATTAATTTATTTTATTTTTGTACGAAATAGGCATTTGTTTGTGGCATCACTTGCTTCTATCATCATGAGCCAGCCATCAAGACGGACAACACTGGCAACAATCATCCTCATAATCGAAGATTGAAAACTTCAAATAAACATAAACCTGTGCGCAATGGAACTATCAGTAATCGTCATACTCAAAGTAAACAATTACAAAATCATAATTCAAAATATTTACGAACGAATGAAAATAATAATAATTTAAATAATATTGGAAAACATTATCATAGTAGCGAAACGATACCATTACTTGCTTGATTCCCAGCGAAAAAAAAATTTAAATTAATTTAAAGGTTAACATCGAAGGTTTACATACTCTTTTATTTGAATCAGCCTCAATTGTTGTTGCATAAATGTGTGTGTGTTTATGTTATTTTCATGTATGAAAATAATGATACTGTTTCATTTTATTATTTGTAAATTGATCAATTTTTAAATTTATTTTAAGCCAATAATAAAGATCTTAATTTTAATTTTATTTTATTCAAAAAAATGAACGATGAATTATGATGAGAAAAATGAATAGAAATCATGAAAATGTTACAAATGATCAATCAAAAACATTTTTATCATCCGAATTTCGTCGACAAAAACGACCAAGATTTAATGTGCTACAACGATTATTTGATCGTCAATACAATCAAACACCTCGTTTTCATCCATTTGTATTCAATAATAAATTTCATCAAAATTTAGTGCCTAATTTTTCCATTGAACGTGCTGAACATCCAAATTGTTTTTTGCGAAAATTTACATATGATGGAAAATACTTGATGGCATTTAGCTCCGATATAACATGTGTCAAATTTTATAAATATCAAGGTGCTGATGCCGCCTCTCAATTACTAAGTCAAATATCGAGTGCTAATAATGAATATCTAAGTCATGATGAATCGAATTCCGAAATACGTCGTCAAATATTTGATTGTTTTTTTAAGCGCCATCACACGATAGCCGTGACCACAGATGGTGGACAATTAAGTCGTGAATGTAGTTTATTTACTGATAATAATCGATTTTTGATTGTTGCATCTATGTCACCAACCAGCGAAGCGACAACATCTTTTCATGATCGTTATCAAACGAATGAATCGATACCGATCACTTATCGCTCCATGTTTGAAGATTATAAATTCTATTCTATCGATATTGAAGGCGGTCGTGTGGTCGATTCAATTGAATTCAACACTGATCGAATACAAATTGCTAATAATCATGGTTTATATTTGTATGAGAATGTTTTTGCGATATTATCACTCCAACATCAAATAATTTATTTATATTACATATTACCCGATGGAAAATTTATATTCAACAGAAGAATTGGACGTTTTTGTTCGGAAGAAGATCGTTTATTATATGAAAATTCATTAATGCAATCAGTGTATCGTTTACAGAGAAAATCAATTCCGGTTAGTCATCGTCCAGTGGCAGCATTTCGTGAAATTCCATTTAATTCATTAAAACATCGTATAATTACATTTCTATTCAAACAAGCTAAGAGTCGTTGTTCAATTGAAAATTCTACTAAATCATTATTTCAATATTATCATAATTTTGATTATTTAATTAATTTACGTATGGTCAAAATGCAATTATTAGATCGTGAACATTTGTTAATCAAATATGAACAAGAATATAATTTATTAGCATATAATCAATATATTATTAATAAATATGATCTCTATAATCAAACAAAATTATGGAATTTATTTGTTGTTTATAATTGGAAAACAACGAACATAGTGAACATATATCCACAACATTCAGAAAAATTATTATATGCATATGAAAATTTTTGTAATTATTTTCGTCATCCATATGGATATTATCCATGTTCACTGTCCGACAATCAATATGCCAATCGAACATATAAAGAATTTAAAAAATTAATTCATGATAGCCGTAATGGTGACCATTTTGAAACGACACGTTGTATATTATCATTATTGCCTCATCATGCACAATTACTGACACCATCACCATATTTAGATTTATCATTATTTTCATATGATGAAAAATTGATTGGATCGTATGAAAAGCCAAAAAATACCAGTGATATACCGATACGTTTTTTCAATCGACATACTGGTAGAATATCATTTCGTATGCATACTGGACAAGCATTTTTACAACAGCAACAACAACAACGTTTTCCACCAACAATTAATCAATTAAATTTTAATTTTAACATAAACCAAATTAATAATAATATCAACAACAACAACAATACTAATAATAATATCAATATTAATAATGTGAATACAAATCCTTCACATTACAGCTATTATCCACACAATCATCAACATCCAAATAATCGTCGATTGATTGCATTCATTTTTCATCCAACCGATCCGTTTATAATCAGTGTTCAACGTTACAATTCACAATATTTATTACATTTTCATATTCGTCATTTTAATCCTTTGTAATTTTTTAAAAATTGAAATTTTTCAAAAAATTTGTGATAAATATTCAAATGAATAAATGACAAAATTTTATACAGAGTCAAATGGCGTATTTAATGAATTTTAGAGCCGAAAAAAAATATTTTGTAGGAGGCTTTAATCTTGATCAGTGAAAGAAAATAAATGAAAAATGAATTAATTTGTTTATTTTGCCTTTTTGATGGCAATGAATAATCAATTTTCAGTCCATTATTATTATTTGTTTATTTTTTGTTGTTTTTATTAAGTTGTTCGAAAAGTTCATTTTGCTTAATCAATAGAGTTGCTCATAAAAATCAGCCAGAACTTTTCGGACAGCTTTTTTTTTTGAATTTCACAATTTCTCATATTATCTCATTTATTTTGATTGAATTAAATCGATAAGATTATGTCATATAATGTGTGTAAGTGTGATTTCTTGATAATGTGTTGCACGCGAACCATTTACTTTTGTTTCGAGAAAAAATCAAGCAAATTTTTTCTATGCACGTTGATCTCATTGACATAATTGACAAAAAAAAAATGAATTGAATCAAAAATGACAGGCCAAAATGAATCACTTTTGTTTATTTGTTTTAATCATATTTGATTAATAATTTATCAAATTTTTTTGTATCAATTTATCTTTTAGGTTGAAATTCAAGATGAAAAATTATTAAAATCAAAAATCAGAATTCAAAAAATCATTTTTTCCATAGCAACAAAAAAAGCTTGTATTATTTTATTTTATTATTATTTTACCTTGCATTGTAAATATCATTGTTAAATTATTGAGAGAAATAAAGGCTTGAATACACACAGAATATATTTGTTTGTTTTCATTGAAAAAATTAAATAAAATCTAGGCAATATTTGATAATGATCATGAATGATGAAATCATAGAATTTATATTAAACATTTATATGGCATTTCATTAATAATTTCTCTCCTTTTTCATTATTATTGAATTTTGGTCAATATTCAATATTGGTATATTGAGTATTGAATATTGTCTAAACAATGTCTAAACAACAATAGTAATCAATAATTGAACAAAAACTCATTTCATTCAACAAATATATTCAATATTCCGAAGCAAAGAACAAAAAAACAAGAAGATTACAACTTTGAACTTGATGATTGATGTTTTCTATTTAGAAAAATCAATATACAGTGTTGTCCGAAAAGTTTCTGACGATTGTATCATAGGAAATCCCAGTAAAATCGGCAAGAATTTATCGGACAACTTTAATAAAAAGAAGATAATTATAATCATCAATAATTTTTTTTTGCCCATAACACAACCATATAAGAAACGAAACAAAAATTACATCAAATTATTCAACTATCAAATTTCAGGATTAATTTTCTTTTGACTTTGATCATGTATAATATACTTAATATGATAATATTACATAGAGAGATCATAGACATTACAAATTCAGTGCAAAAAAAAAACCAAATTAAATTTTTTTCTCTTATTTTTCTCCTTAATTCTTGCCTTTCTTAGTTTATTTTGGTCAAAGAATTGTAAAAGAAAATCAAATGAATAAGATTAATTAATTCCTTATTCCTTATTACTTTCTCTATTTCAAATAGAAACTTTCCCAAAATCAAAGTAATTTGCATTTTTATTTTATTTTTATTTCTCCAAAAATACTGGACAAGATATTTACTTTTAACTCTGTTTATTTCTATATCATTTTTATTATCATTTTCATTTGAAATTCTTGAAGCTCAATCTAAATTCAATGAAAATTTATGACAACAATCAACCCGAAATAATCAAAATGAAAATGATCGAATAAAGATTAGAATTATGATCATCATCATCATATAATGCAACAACAACAACAACCATAATAATAACAAAATTCAAAAATTTCAAATAAAAATTTTTATTTTATATAATTCCATGTGTTTTTTTCCTTGATTCGTTTTATTCCTGGAATAATAATAATAATAAACCAGTGAAAAGCAATTGTATTCATTATTATTATTATTCTCTTCATATTAATTGATAATTAAAAAAATTTTTGACAATTTGTATCCCCATGTATTATTTTTCAATGAATAATAACATTTTCATCAAACAAAAGCTAAGGACTATAGGTTTGAAAAGAAGATATTTAAAATGAAATAAATCCAACAAATTTTCGAATAAGATTTTGTTTATTCTTTCGATTTATCTCCTGAGTAAAATTCATTTTATTTGATTCTCTTCATTTTACACGAACAAAAAGAAAATAAAAAAAATCCAAAAAGAATATTCGTGGTCGTGGAATACTTTCATTTTCATTCACTTGTAATGAATAGAAAAACAGACAAAAATAATATTAGGTCGGCCCGAAAGTTCTGGCCGATTTTCATGCGGCAAATCCAGTTGATTAAGCGAAATGAACTTTTCGGACAACCTAATACATTCAGATACACATACAGAGCATGATTATACTTTACTTCACTTTTTTTTAGTTTGAACATTAAACATTTATGATCAAGCATAGTACATATTTATTAGTAGGTTTGTAGGCTTTCATTTTCTGCTTATTCCATTCATTCATTTTTCAAACACACACAGTTTTAAACGGTTGATCTTTTCGCTTCATTCATTTCATTCATTCATTCACATGAATCAATGAAATTCTTGAAAATTGAAATTCTGTATTCTGTTCAATATGGGCAACATGAAATCATTCTGACAGCAAAAAGCAAGCGAAAATCATCGCATATCGCCGTTGTAAGAACATCGTTATTTTATTATTTCAAAGAAATTGTTTATTTGTAAATGAATCAAAAGCAAAGCAAAGCAACGAAAATCGAAATTCAAACATTGATTTTTCCTTCGACTTGTCGTCGACTTAAGAAATCGCTTTGTTTAAGAATATTCAATGTTGAATATAAGAATATGTATGTGAATAAATTCTAATATTTTTTCAAATCAAATTCTTATGAAATTCAAATGTGAATTATTTAACACAGTGCAGCAGTAGTAATGGTACACTATTAGTATTGATTTCATCAATTTTTTCTCATTTTTTTTCTTCAACAGAAGCCAATGTGTTTTCAATGCTTTTCAGTGCTTGTCGATGATGTTGCTTCTCCCATGATATTCATTATTTCATTTATTTTATTTCAATTCATTCATTCATTATTTCAATTTTTTCCCTATTTTTTTCAGCCGACAAGAATTATTGTTTTAAATTTTTTCCCTTTTCTTTTCTCTTCACTCTAGGGTTATAATTCTTCTTATAATAATTTCTTCAAATAATTTCTTATAATAATTTTCATTTCATTTTGTTGAAATATGTGTGTTTCATTTTTTCAAAATTTTACCCGAATAATTTTACCCGAATAATTTTACCCGAGTAATTTTTCTTCAAAATCAATTTTTTCCATTTTCAAACAAACGATTCATTTACGATTCAAAGAATTTTTGAAATCAATTTTTTTCGTATAAAAATTTGAAACATTTGAAGTCGAATCGAAACATTGAAACATTTGAAGTCAATTCGAAACATTGAAACATAAGTCAATTTGAAACCATTTGATTCATTTGATGTGTGTGTGTTTGTGTTTCCAATGAAAAAAATAATAATTTTTGATAAATCAAGAATCAGAGAAAAATCAAGAAATCAAAGAAATCAAATCAAACAAATGAAAATTGAAAAATTGAAAATTGAAATTTAAAAAATTGAAAATTGAGAATTGAAACTTTTAAATATTTCGGTTGGTTTTTTCCATCAATTTCTTGGTGTTTTCTGAAAAACTTGAACAAAATTTCTTAAGACTTTGTACTTTTTGAGCGAAATTTGTTAAGATTTTTCATCAATTTTCTACTCAGAACAACAAAAAATCTACCCCAAAATATGTTCTAAGTCTATTGTTCCGGTTTTCAATTACAAATTTTGTTTTCAATTATTATTTTTTTTTCAATCAACCAAAAAAAAATATTAAATCTTTTAAAAAGTGTTAAAATGAAAAAAATTTTAAATTTTAAATTAAATTTCATTTCCTTTTCATTTATTAATTCAATCTACATTGCTTTTACCATCATTATCATTATCATTGTAAATACTCGAAGTATTTATTGTAATAATATTAATAATAAAAATAATCATCATCATCTTCATCATCAGCATCAACAACAACAGCATCAGCAGCAACAACAACGCCAAAATCAATCAAATAATTTAATCACATTATCAACATTATTACCATTAAAATCATCATCACCATCACCATTGCCATCATCATCTTTAAAATCGATCCATCATCAAAATAATTATCAAAATAATATATTTGAACAAAAAATCAATAATATCAACAATAGTAATAGTAGCAGTAGCAGAAGTCGAAGAATTAAAAAATCAAATTATGATTTTTATAAAAAACAAATACATTTGGTATGTGTAATATTTTTCGATTTAAATTGCATGGTGGTGGTGTGTGTATGGGTCTATAACTTTTTGATTTTTTGATTTTTCATGGTTATCGATGATGTGCATCCATGTGATCCATGATTTTGATATTTTACACTTTGATTTCTTGGAAATAATAAAAATGTTCAATTTCGTTGAGAAAATTGAGAAAAAATCAAATAAAGTTGCTCTAAAAAATAAGAAAAATAAATGAAATATAAAAAAAATGAAAGCATAATTGATTAATATTAATACTTTAGGCTGTCCGGAAAGTTCTGGCCGATTTTCATGCGGTAAATGTATTGATTAAGCGGAATGAACTTTTTGGACAGCCTAATACTTTATAGCTAAAGATTATCATTATTATTTATTCAGAAATAATTAAATTGAATCGATGAATGATTCGTTCGTATCGATTTTTGAAAACTTTATTCGTTCGACCAAATAGCCCAAATAGATTCCCATAAATTATATTATATTTCTCGTTAATTTTTTATTGGTTATCCGAAAATTTTCAACGAAAATTTATTTAAATGTTAATTTTCTTCACAAAATGTCATCATTGCAATCATTATTGTAAAATGGTATTTGCTTTGGTCAATAATAAAAATAATGACCAGCAAAATAACCAAAAAAAAAAAAAAAAAAATTAATTTCAATTTCAATTTCATTTACATTTTGTTGCAATGTTTGTTTTTGTTATTTTTGTATTTTTTTGTGTTTTGCTGTTGCATAATACAAAGCTGTCCGAAAAGTTCATTCCGCTTAATCAATAAAGTTGTTGATGAATATCGGCCAGAACTTTCTGGACAACCTAATACAATCGAATTAAGTCAAATTCAATTTTCGATTAATTTTTTTTTTTTTGTTGGCCAAAAATTAGACCAAAAAAAAATAAACCAAAAAAATAATGCCCTAAAACAGAAAAAACACAAAAGAAAAATCTATTATCATTGACAATCGTCAATCGACACAAATAAACGCGAAAAAAAATCAGCATCAAATTTTCACTGTAATTATTTAGATTATCGTAAATCGTTTAATGAGCAGGGTGTGTTTGTGTGTGTGTGTGTGTATTAGTATATGCTGATATATCTGGGAAAAATATCTGAAATATATTTGAAACACTATAAACTATGTATGACTTATCGACTAGTTATTGGTTGTGTTGATCATTGATTTTCTGTTTGTCACCAAAATGAATTTTTTATCATTGAAATGTTTTGTTTTTTGTGCTTTTGGAATTTTTTTGGAAATTGGAGCCTTTATCTGAAACATTTTCCATTCTATTCAATGTATCAATATTTCAACATTTGATTTCGATTCAAAAATTTTTCATTATCTCTTTGGATAATTAAATTAAATTAAATTAAATTTTCCTTTTTCTTCGATCGATATTACCCTAGAATGAATTAATAATGATGATACAATACAACATATTAGATGTCAATATATGTCTATAAATTCTATCAACAACAACAGAATCGAATTGATTCGATTAATTATTAATAAATAATGATGAAATAATACAAATACCAATGTCGTATTGAACGAATTGTCGTACGATGCAATGGGGTACCATGTTTTGAAATTGTCATAATTTTCAATGTTTGTTTGTTGTTTGGTTATTCATTGTTATTGAATGTCTATAACTCTGCATTTCTTCTATTTATTATTACGGCTTGTTTTATATGACCAATATATTCAATGATTATTATCATCATTGCGGCCAAAATACACATACACCTCTCACTGATATTGATATTTGCAAAAAAAAAAAAAAATTTATAGCCTTTACATTAATTTTTTTATCATTTTTAAAATAAATTTATAGTTTGTTTGCTTTGAGGCAGTAAATATTCATAATAATAATATACTCCCTTGTTGATAGTTTTTTTTCAATGTTGATATCGTTCAATCATTCATTCGCTCATCTATTTATTCATTTATCTATTTATTCATTTATCTATTAATTTATTTTCGTACGGTATTCGTGTATTAATAAATTTTGAAATTTGTATCAATATTTAAAAAATTTCTTGTGTTTGTTTTGAAATTTTATTGGATCCGAATATTTTCATTATTTGTTTTCAATCATTATTACAAGTTAATAATAATGATAATACATTTTTGATTATAAATAGAATTCAATAGGTATTTCTGATGGCAAAAAATTTGTACAATTCTAATCAACTATGAATATGTATTGAGATGATTTCAGTTTTATCCTTGTTTTTCTTGATTTCAAAATAATTTTAAAATTCATTTCTTTTAATTAATTTTTCAATGCTTTTAATTGATACATTAATTTTACAATTTGGAAAAAAAGTTTTCATCATCATTTTTTCTGGTTAAATCTCCGATATATTTTCTAGATTTGATTCCACGAAGAAAAAAATTCTCGTGAATTATTTCCCCAAGAATCAAAAGAAAAAATTATCATCATGAACATTATTACTCTATTGCTTTGAATAAAGTAAAATTGGTCCATAAAAATAGGAAAAAATGAATAAAAGTTTCATATTAATTAGTCGCATGACTAAATGAATGAATGAATGAATTTATTTAGTTGATTATTATTATTATTTTTGTTTGTTTGTTTGTTGCTGATGCTCATTCAAATTCAATCAAATTTGCATCTACCGAAATGAAATGCAAAAACAAAAAATTCAACTCTGTTCATTTCGGTTCCAATTCACCGAAATTTTTTTTTAATTTTATTTTCTATTTATTTCTCTGCGATGATATCATAGATTTCATTGCTTTTTGTTTCTGTTTGTTTGTTACATCTGCATTCAGCACTGTATTCGGTTGTCCGAATAGTTTCGTCCGCTTATTCAATAAGGGTTGCTCATGAAAATTGGCCAGAACTTTTCGGACAACCTAATAGAATGATGATGATGATTGCATAATAAAAGCATTTTTTTCGGTTATATATATATATATTTTTTTTTTTTTGATGATTCATTTGGGAATAATAATAGATAGCTGGATCGAAATGAAATGATAAAATCATTTTCAAAAACATTTTAAATTAATCATCATGATCATCATCATTGTATTTTGGTTGTTATTTTGGATGTTGTTTGCAGATAAACATGATTTTTTTTCTGTTTTGTTATGAACAACATGAATTTAAATCATTATCATTCGAGTTTCTTTTCGTTTTTTTGTTGTTGTTGTTGCAATATCTTGATCTGAAATTTTCTTTATTTTTTTATTTAATATAAATTCAATTTTAATTCTAAATTTTCGAAATCATCCCTTTCGTCTTAATTACATACAAAATTTTCTTTTATTTTGATAATTATTAGGATGAATTAAATTATGGCAACTTGGATGTAGATATAATAAATTCGATCAACATGGACGAACTGGTTCGATTAATTATTAAAAACATTCAATTACCATGTCGTAGTGAAGGTGGTTTATTGTTGCCATTCGATTTATATCATTTAGATACATGTGCCCGTTGCTATCATCATATGCCTGAACATTTGTTCAAACCGATGGCTAAATTTAGGTGATTTTCTTTTCTACATTGAATTATATTGTCATTGTATTTATATTGATTGAGATTGAAATTTAATTTTCACAAAAAAAATAAAATAAAATAAAATTCACTTATTCACAAATAGATATCAAGCACTAGGCCATTTACAGCATCCCCTTTATGATGATATAACATTATTATCGAATGAAACGAAAAAATTATCACGAACATTTCGTTCCATTTCATTAATAATTAAATGGCAACAATGTTGTTATGATGCAATCGTATGCTGTATAAATTATTATCATAAATATTATAATGAATTCAGTGGTGGTGGTGGACAGATGCCATCGATGATGAATATAAATGAAACAAATGATACCGATACTGATTATCATTCATCATCATCATCATCGCCATCGCCATCATCAATAAAATCAAATTTTCTTAATAACCATCATAAAAATGAATGTCCACCTACATGGGATGGTTGGCTTTGTTGGAATGAATATGCAAAACCATTACAGCTATTAGAACGTCCATGTCCGAAGCACATCTATTGGGATCATCATTATACACCTCCATGTCGTGGTTATGTAACGAAATTGTGTGATAAAAATGGCCGTTGGTTCGTCAATGATCATAATCGTGAATGGAGTAACTATACAATGTGTGCTCGTGATGATGTATGTATTTTTATTTGTTTCTTTGAAAAATAAAAATAAAAATTCTCATGTGAATTTATGACAATCAATCATTTAAGAATAATAAATGAATTTTGCTTCATATTTTTTTTCGATTTATTTATCTATATTCTTATATTTACACAAAATATTAAGATTTATGCCGGAAGAATTCGTTATTCTTTGATCACAAATATTATATCAATTTTTGCATTGACACCAGCATTATTTATATTTAGCCATTACAAGTAAGTTTTGTTTTCCATTTTTATAAAATTAAATAAGAAAAATGTCAAATTCAATTTTACTTTATTTCATTTTTTTTCTTAAATATCAAATTACTTATCGATTCTTTTTTCACAAGACAAGTTTCATCCGTATCTCGTATACGTTTACATAAACATTTATTTACATCACTATTATTGCATGCATTTATATCTGCATTACTTAAATGGCATTTGCTTACTGGGTTACGTTCATCATCATCATCATCAGCATCGACGACAACGACAACATCGACATCAACAATTGTAACCGATAATGTTACATTCACTGATGAAATTGAGAAAAACAAGTTGAAATTATCAATGAATAATGGTGAACAATTAAAATCATATAATTACAATTTACCATCATTTTGTTTAATATTATCAATATTACAACGTTATTTTCGTTCAACAAATTATCTATGGATGTTCAATGAAGCTATGTACTTGCATCAATTGATCAAACATGCATTCATACAGCCACCATTAAAACCATTAATAATATTAGCTTATTGTTTACCGTTCATAACGACAACATCATATATATTTTCAAGAGAATTTTTCGCCATGCCATCAACAACAACAGCAACAACGAATCAAACTAGAATTACAATTGGACGACCACATTTATCAAAACAATTTTCTCCAATTGCAAATTCTTCGAATTCCAAAATGATGAAAAATTATTCGATTATTAATCATAATAATAAACAGCAAAGAATTTTAACGCTATTACTATCGATTAATGATGATATTCGACAAGATTTAATCAAAAAATTAGATTCACAACGATATGATTTACAATCATCGATTGATCATGTGCACAGCGATCACTCAACATTGATACAACATTTTCTATTATTAAATCATCATCATCATAATTCTCATTATCATCATTTATTAAAAGAAAATTTAGTGACAAATCTAGATGATGAAATGATCTCTTATCCTATCATCAATGAAGATCATTTTACACAAAATAATAATAATAATGATGATGATGATGATGATATCGTCTTTATGAATAATGATTATTATTATGATGATAATGATGAAGGTGATTATGATGATTTAGATGAACAGGGTCAAATAACAAAAATAGATGATTGCTGGCTAACACCATCAAATCAAGCATGGCATGAATGGATAATTAATGGACCAAATTTAGCTGTTTTAATTGTAAGTCTGACATTTTTTTTTTTTTTTTTTTGAGAAAAAAAATTGAATAAAATTTGCTGACACACAAATAAATGGGAAAATATTTCATATGAAAATAATTTTCCTATTTATATTTCTCACAATTTATTATTATTTGAATTTTCATTCATTCAAAACTCAAATTGATTTATTTAATCAAAACAAACACTTTCGTATAGAATTTGTTTTGGAAAATTAGCAAAATCAATTTGTGTTTATGCTTTCAAAGCATCAAAATATTTAAAATTGAAGAAAGAAATGAAAAAAAAATGATTCAATAAATCAACTCGATAAATCTGTCAGCTTAAAAGAAACAGAAGTTAAAATTTTAGGTTGTCCGAAAAGTATTGGCCGATTTTCATCGGCAACACTATTGAGATTAAGCGGAATGAACTTTTCGGACAGCCTGCTAATAAAAATAATTAAAATGAAATTATAAAATTAAAAATTTTAATATCTCGATGACATGCTATAAACACACACATTTTCTCACACCCACAACAATTACATTACAAACATTGCTATCATCATCAAAATCACAATCATCGACATCATCGTCGACAACAATACCGATCAATGATATGGATTCTTTTCATTTCAAATTTGTTTTGAAAAATATTTCCTTTAAATTTGTAAAATTTTAAATTTTTGCTGAATTTAAAATTTTTGAACAAATTTTCTTGAACAAATTTATTGAAGATATATTCCATAATGATCATCATATAATTATATTAAGATTATTGAAACAATCACATTTTTCCACAAATGATTCAACATTATTTTTATTATTTCTTACCGCATCATGTTGAATGGTTTGTGTGTGTGTGCCTTCTCCGAAGAGATTAGCCCAAATAGTTCTAGTCTTAGCATATTAGTCTTAATCTTGTTATTATTCTTACAAATATGCTTCAATATTGTTTATTGTTGGTTTTGCACTTACGCTAACACATCTATATCTGTCGAAATCTAAATTGTCGAAAGCAACAAAGTAAACATTTTTAGAAATTTGGTAAATGGCAAAATCCATGTGTAAAAAATGCATTGATAGGTTGGAAATTGTTTATGGTGGTAATATTTACCACCAACTGATTAGTTGTATCATTGTAATCATTATTTTGAAAATACAATACAATATCATTAACGGCAGGAGAGAAAATATTTATTTATTTTTATTTTATTTTTTATTTTTCTGGAATGAAAATCTTTCTTATTCATTAAATCTGAAATCCTAATAATGATTTCTGGATATGTACTTGGTTTTTTTTTCATTTTTTAATATGGAAATGCTTTTTGTTTTTCTCCTTTCTCTCTTTAAAAGATCAACTGTTTTTTCTTAATTTGGTTATTACGTGTTCTTTGCATTAAAGCTGCAGCAACATCTTATACGATGGTTGCAACACCGTTATCAGCAACAACAGCAGCAGCAGCAACAACATCAACAGCAGCAACAACAACGACCGTGACGCAGAGTTCATCATCACCAATACCATTATATAGGCAACAACAATCATCAACTTCATGTTCAAGACGTGATTTTATTACAAATGTTGAAAGTAATAATCCGAATAGTGGTGATGGAAATAGTTTTTATCGAAAAAAATTGTCAAAATTATTTCATAATCGTCAGAAACCCATCATAAACAATCGACAACAATCGAATACTTCAATATTATTATCATCAATTCAACAACAACAACAACCACATGAACGGTCACCATCGTTGTCAGCATCAGCATCAGCACCAACATCAGCAGCAACAGCACCAACAACAACAGTGACAAGATTTAATCGTCAATTATCATCAACATTGTTCAATAGACAATCATTTTTAATATCATTTCGTGCTGCAATATTATTGTTGCCATTATATGGCCTCCACTATCTATTCATTGTTTATCGACCTAAAATAGAGTATGTGTCATTATTATTCTAATATCATTGATTCATTCATTTATTTAATTAATATTCTATTATTCGAACATTGATTTTTGTTCAATTTTCTACAATATTTCAATGACCAGAAATTGTTGGCTATCAGAAACTTATCATTATTTATCGCTTAGTTTTGATGGTCTACAAGGATTGATGGTTGCAATCATATTTTGTTTTGCAAATACTGAAGTAAGTGCACACATTTCATTGTTTTTTTTTAAAATTTCATTATTTCAAAAAATATTCATCTATTCATCCATTCATTCATTTCCTTTATTTTACCAACGACGAACATTTCCATTTAGATAAGAAATCTTCTGACAAGATCATTTCAACGTGTCAATAATCGTCAACGTAGTGTGACAATCTATATGAGTGATATTGGACAAATAAATGGAAATCGTGATTAATTCATACATTTATAATAAAATGTTATTCATTTATTTATTTATTTATTTATTCATTTATTCATTCATTCAATCATTTATTTATTTATTTATTTAAATATTTTTCCATTCATTCAAAAGAAAAATATGTCCAATTTACTCCGAATTCACTTCAAATTTACTTCAAATAAAAAATCATTCATTTTCCCATCCATTCATTCATTCATTTTCAACTCCAGAATTTTAATCGAGCACCCCCAACATTTAAAACATGAAATATTATAAAACACACACACACACACATTAATCCAAATATTTTCAAATTTAAAAACATTTCAAATTTCAAAATATTTTTTTTCCCGTTCAAAAAAAAAATTCTTGTATATTTACACAATTTTTTTAATACTCAATTTTCAATGTAAATACAGGGTTTAAAGTTTAAATTCGTATTTTTAAAATTAAATTTCATAATTTTACAATTACGAAATTCCATTAAATCACTACGAAAATCAACTTTAAAATTCTGAATAAAAAAAACTTGAAACCCTGTATTATTATTATTATTTTTCCTTCCCGAATATTTTCCTAAGCAAATGAAGATATTTCCACATTTGTAAAAATGAAAATCCATTTGAAAAAAAAAGTAAATATGAACGAATTCGTTTGATGACAAAAAAAAAAACATTTGGAAATTGAAATATATTTTCCAAAGCTTTTCAAATATATAAGTAAATTTTTATTTAAAAAAAAAATTTGAAGGAGAAGGAGGAAAGGGAAATTATAAATCTCTAATTCATGTTATTCGTGTATGTGGTGTGTGTGTTTATTGTAGTAATGTGTATCTGTAAGTGTATCTGGATATATGGGTGTTGTTGGTGTCGGTGTGTAGGTATATCGGAGTGTGGTAATGTTTAGTTGGTTTCATTATTTTTTTGAAAAAATAATCATTTGTTTTTGTTCATCAAAAAAAAACTAAGAATTTTCCGTATTTTCCGCATTTTGACAATTTCAATCAATGACAAATTCAACTAATGACGTGAATTTGTCATTGATTTTTTTGAATTTACTGCTGTTGCGGCTGCTGTTGTTGTTGTTGTTGACAATGTTGTCGCTGTATTCGTTGTTGCAGATGAATCTTGTTGCTGTTGTTGCTGTGGTTGAACATTTCCCAGATTCATCAACGATTTTGTTGTTGAAATTAAATTATTAAATGTTGATGATATGGCTGTTTGTACGGCTGCGGCTGCTGTTGATGATGTTGTTGCCGATGCTGATGTTGCTGCTGTTGTTGTTGTGGGTGTTGGCGGTGGTGGTGGTACTGGTGATGACCGTGTTGTTGTTGTTGTTGTTGACGATAACGATTTTTTTGTTGGCGATTCTTTTGATGATAAATTAGGATTTTTATCATTATTATTAGTATTGGTATTTTTACTTTTTGTATTTGTATTATTAGTAATGTTATTTTGATTTTTATCATTATTTATTTTATCATCATTAATTTTTTTATGATTTGTATCAATATTATTATTATTGTTTGTATTATTAATATTATTATTGGATTGTGGTGATACCGATGTCATCGATGGCGATGACAATGTTGTTGATGATACTGAAGATGATACTGAGGAAGTTTGACCAAAATTTTTCAATGTATATGGATCTTTATTTTGATCATTCCAAAATTTTTCAACCTTTATCGACGGAGAAACCAAACAATTGAATCGAAAATTGAATGCAATTTTTATGAATAAATTTTTTTTTTATCCACTTACCAATTGTTTAGCATAATTAAGAGCATCATTTGACATTGAACCACCAGATGTTTTGTTCACTGCTTGAACACAATCAGCACTGAATGGCGGAACTATTCTGGCATTTTTATTGATCACTATACAATATCCTTTATTATCATTCAATGATTCTAATGTTACTGAACCACCACTATCAATTGTTGAATGGAAGAATAAATGAAATTGATGAATTCAAATATTTTAATAAATCAAAAATATACGTACAATTTTTTCAACAATGATAAATATAATGATATGCCATCTGAACTGACACCCGATTTATGAGCTTCAATCAAATTTTTACGGTCTTTAACAGCTGATCTAAGCCTTTCTTCAATCTAAATCAATATAATAAATCAATCAAATTTAAAAAAATTCAAATTTCAATATTTAAATTTCGACAATTTACCTTGTTTGTATTCATATCAGGAAGAATAATATTTTTGTTGCTGTTATTATTGTTATTATTATTACTATTATTGACTGTCGTCGGTTCAGATGATGGTATACATTCAACATTACTACAAAATTCCAAATTAATACAAACAATATTACATGTTGATGATGATGATGATGACGACGATGGAATCTCTTTAGAAATGAAAAAATTTTTTCAATTATAAAAAATTGAATATTTATATCAAAAACAATACATACTCAAAACAAGTATTTTATTATCATATTCAAATGCCATCACTTCACCGGTAAATATTTCATCGAAACATGTTTTACATTCAACAATTGAACCGACACAAAGTTTCATTTCATTTTTCAATATTGGATCTTTTGACAATTCGGCTGTCATTTTGTTGTTGTTGTTATATCAAAATTTATTGGATTTTTACAATAAATTCAAGTTATAATAATTTTGATTCTGAATCTACTCTTTAAATAATGAGTTAATAATAATAAAATTAATGATAATAATGATGACATAAGGCGATTGATTTTTTTGTTTTGTTTGTTTGCTGTATTTTCAATTAAGATAAGTTTTTAAGTTGTTTTATCTTTAGATTATAAGGTAATAATTGTTATCGCCAAAATAAATCAGTTTTGGGTTTGCAACAATAAAATAATTTTGCCATAGATTTTATCATTGAATAATAATAATTGATGGATTATCAATAATAATAATAACAAAAATTATGCCAACATTATTTTGGACGGATTATTTCTCAATGAACGAACGAATCATGTTTATTACTAACCACCAACAAATACAAACACATATAAGCCTTTGAGAATTTTGATTTTTTAGAATTATTTCGATAAATCAATCAATTAATACAAAAAAGATGATTTATTTTTCAAAAAAAAAACAAAAATTATGAGAAAAAAACAAAAATTCAATTAATTAATCAATCAATCAATTCTTCATCATCAATTAAGCCGCTATTGGACATTCAATTCAATTCAATATTCACACATACAAATTCATTCAATTCACACACACACACACGCATACGATTAGATGCAAAACACACCGCAAAATTGTTCAAAAAAAAAAAAAAAAACAAAAAGCAAAGCAAGTAATAAGAACGATGAGCCACATATAAAAGTATGGTACACACAAAATACACACTGATACAAACACACATTTACAAACACATAACTCGTTTTCTGTTCATTTTTTATATTATTTATTTATTTATTTATTTATTTTGTTATTATTATTTTACACATCCAACATAAATAAATAAATGAAAATTATATTCAAAAGCAAATACAAATACAAACAAACAAATAAATGCACATACACACACACACACTAACAAACACATAAATGCATGTGTTTTTTCTAATAATTTTCTCCCATTCATTCATACAAAAAATATATTCACACACAATAGCAAATATGAAATGGTGTGTGGATTTGTTGGTGGTGAATGAATGAATGAATGAATGCCAAGCAAGTAAAACGCTTGCGCTTCATTTTGTTAAACATGATTGGAATTAATTTTTTTTCACCACTCATTTACCACCATCCATTGTCGTAAAATTGAATTAAGGCTATTGATGATCATGGAAAGTCTTTAAAAATTTGAAAAATTAGTTAATTTTTTTTTGTTCATTTTTACAATTTTAATTATCTTTGTTTAAGTTGTTCAATTCCATTTTTTGTTGGTGTTGTAACATAACCATTTTTGTGATGTAAATTATTTTTCAATAAATTTTTATCTAAATCATTTAATTTAGGTAATATTAATGGTGTTATGAATAATAATATCAATGCTATTAGATGTCCAAAATAATAAATTGATTGATAAACATGTAGACAATGTTCAAGATTAAGTAACATGAATGGAAATGAAAAATAAGCAATCATTATTCGAGTGGCGAACCATGTTATACAATGATAAATATTTGATAAATTTTTTGATCGAAAAAAATATGGTCGTATTTGTCGCCTGACTATTTTCGATGCAAATAAAAATAATGCTGCTGTTGCAAATGTTAGATAATAACCTGGATAAAATCCATGCCAAAATGCTGAAACCATAAATGTTACGGCTGCACTATATTTTTTCGGAACACGATTATTTATGATACCACGTAACCATCTAACTGTTGATATATTCCATACAGAAATTGCATCATGTTGTGATAATGACATTTCAAATTCATAAATTTGAATATTTGTTGCCAAGTTATATGATGGTTCATTATTTTTCGTGTAACCATTGAAACCTAAGCCAGATAATGTGCAAATGATTTCAGTAAATTTCCATGCATAATAATATTTGATGCGTGCAAATGTTGTCACGAATATTAATATTATTATTTTACGAACGAAATTTGTTTCGAAAAATTCATTATCTAAGTGTAAAAACAAAAAAAGAAAAAATTGAATTTCAATACAAGATCAGCCACAAAAATCCAATAAAAATAATATTCAAACCTTCTAACAGTGTTACAGGAAAATAAGGAACAAATTTGATTAATAATATTGCACAAATTAAACATGTCAACAATAATTTGAATATTGTTTTCTGTGTATATTTCAATTAGAAAAAAAAGAAGAAATATTGAAAATAACGGTAAATAAATTGATAATTAATTAAGGTTAATCATGTTATTGCATGATTTTTGAAAAAAAAGTAATAGTTATAATGACATTTTAATGAGCAAATAATAATGATTACACATACCGAAACAGATGGAAATGTTTGTAGATTATAATTTTTAATTAATTTTAAATCTAAATAATTTTTATAATCATTATATGGAATCATTGGACCACAAAGTATTGTTTGAAAATCAAATAAATATGAACAATATTCAATCAATGTTGGTTTCGATCTCAATGCATATTTAATTTGTTCATTATTTAATTTATTTTCATAATCATTTGAATTTTCAATAATTGTATAACCATCATGTAATGAAAATGCAATTAATGTAATTTTTTGTACAATTATCATTACTGGTCTACACGAGAAAAAAAATCGTAATTAAAATATTTGAAAAATTCATCAATCAAACAACAACATTGACTTACGCTGAAATATCCATCTGATAAGATATGGATGCATCGTTATATGTTAAACGTTTTATATGTAACATCGACAGATAAAGCATCGATATGAAAAATGTTATTAAATGTACCCATTTTCGATGAACAAATTTGATCAATGAAAAATTGATCAAACATAGCAATATTAGATGATAAATTTGGCTGAAAAAAAATACAAAATTGTATTGAAATTATCATTATTATTTTAAAAAATATAATAATTTACTTTCCAAAACACAACCAAGAAAATATGATGCCAGGTATGATACTGGACAAATGTATTAATGTTTTATTTTGATTTTGTAATGAAAATAGAATATGACGAAATATAAATACATAAATCAATGATAATAATTGTGAACGTATGAAATAAAACTTTTTAGGTTATTGTGGTACACGAAATTTAAAAAAAAAATGGATTAATGATTGATTAATTGAAACAAAATCCATGATCAATCGATTCTTACTTGATCTGGTGCTAAACCAGGTATGGTGAGCATTTTAAAAGACTGGATTCGATATGCTTTTTTAATTCAAAATCACAAACTCAAATTAGTATTTGATCTTTAATCAAGCTAAGACGAAAAATTTAGACAAACATCTTATTCGACGACAGAAAATGGCCAAAATATTCCTGATTTTCTTAAAAAATTTTGCTGACAAAATTGAAATTAATATTTTACAGTAACAAATTGGTGTCTACAAGTTTATATCACACACACACACACACACAAACACACATGAATCGGCTGATTTGCTTTTATTGATAAATAAATATAAAAATATTGACAAAAAATAATCATAAATAAATATGACTGTTGATATTGCTATTTGAATGATGATGATGCTGTCGAATCAATCTATTGATTGAATTTATATTGACGGCTTTATATCGTATATCGTTCGATATATATAAAACATTTTGATATATTTTATTGTTTAATCATAAATGTTTGAAAATATACATTTACATTTGGTCGAAAAATTTTGAAGCAGAAAAATTGAAAAAATTATTGAAAATAATCGGTTGAAATAAATCAAACATATCAATACATGTAAATGATATTTGAAATTTTGAAAATTTTTTTCATTGATGTTCAATGTAATCATTTTATTGTATTGGTTTCACTGTTTCTTGGTGTAGTCGTAGTTTGATTTTCCTTGATTTCTTATTATTTTAAGAAATATTTCTTCAAGAAAACAAATTTTTAACCAATATCAAGTGAGATGAATGGAAAAATTAACCAATATTTTTGCTTTCTTTTACATATTTACCAATTTCAAAGAAAAAGTATTAGCAGCAGCATTGGAATTGAATGAATGATTGCTGAAATGAAAATGAATGATTTGAATAAAAATAATGAATGAATTTTGTATGAATTGAATTTGGAAATGAATACAAATTTTGTATGAATTGGAAATAAACAAATATTTTTGTCGTAAATAATTTTCATTTCATTAATATTTGCATTTTTTTTTTGTTTGGAAAAAATAAAGTTGAATTTAAGAAAAAAATAAAAAATAAAAAAATTCGATTTTATTTCATTTCTTGAAAGGCGAAATTATTGTTGTGAAATATTATTGGAAATTATAATTTGCTACGTATCATATTCATTCATTCATTCATTTTATTTATTTATTTATTTGGTAAATAATTGAACAAGGTTAACGAAACAAACAAAATAAATGAGCATTTGTAAGCATTAAACAATATCCCTATACGGAAATGTATCAAAAAAAATTGTCGCATATTTTTTTAAACCAAATAATAAAAAAAATTTGGATGAAATTTGGACTACGATTTCATGTACATTCATTTCATTGACAAAGCTAAATGAATTTTAGTGGTATTCAAGAACAATTTATGAGAAAATTTTCAATTGTAAGAGTGATGTTCTTTGACTATTGTTTAAATTCAATTTCATGGATGTGCGAAGCCATACACATGTTTTATCGATACCCCTTTGCCAGCGGTATAATGAAATCATTTATAAATTTAATCTATTTATTTCTATGAATCGACAGACAAAATGACCTAAATGTCTATGTGATTTGATTGCATATAAATTAATATTTGAATTTCTATAATTTATAAATCTGAGATTTTGATTCATTTTTAGTTCATTTTTCATTTATTTATTTATTTATTTTTAAATTAAATTTTTAATTTAAAAAATTAAAAATAAAATATGAATTATCATTAATCAAATACGTAAAAAATTCAAGATTGATAATTTTAATTTAATTTTTATGATTTTGTTCCAATTTAGTTGAAAATCGATTTCGTAATCGATATTCACGAAAAAAAATGTATCTCATAGACAGATCATTGAATGCAACAGGTGTCGACATATCAGGAAAATATTTATTTTTTTAATATTTTCGAAGAAAAAAATAAATTAATGAATCAATTAATTAATTTTCAAATTAAAAACAAAAAAAAATTAATTCGATCAACTTTTTATATTAATATTCAATATGAATAAATAATTTTAATGTCAATGTCAATTTTTGTAATTCAAATATATATATGATTTTGACCTTCAACTTTGAATGAATTAATAAATAAATAAAAATTGAAATTGAAATTCTTGATTCATTGCTGCTGCTGCTGATAATTTTCAATGATAAAAAGTAAGCGAAATAAATAAATAAATAAAAACATGGAAAATATTTCAAGTTATTCACTTGATAAAACTGAATAAAATAAGTGTCAATGAATTTCAAATTAAATAGAAATTTCATTCAAGAAAATCTGAATAATTACACGTTGAAATCAATTATTTCAATTTTTTTTCATTCGGAAAATAAATAAAGACAATCGCCTAATGTACGGCTTAATCAATGTCTAATTGATTAGGCATCAAACATGGAATGAACACATGAGTAGCATTGAGTCTATTAATGAACGACTATTCAAAATTTAAATCAGGTCATTATTTTATTTTGGAAAAATCACAGCAGTAACATCAAAAACAATCATCAAAAAAAAAAAATGACCACTGAATTTCTAATTTTTTTTTTTCAAATAAATTTCGTAATCATTAGTTGATAGTTTTGTACTAAAAATAATGACGATAATAATAATAATTCAATTTCGAGAAAAATCAAAAAATAAATATCTCAAAATGAATCATTGCTTTGTAACTCTCTTGAATACTTAGCGTTAATATTTTGTAACACAGTTTTTAAGACCCGTTCATTGATCTTTGTTTTCTGTTGTTTTTGTTTTCTGACCATACACAATTTAACAAGTCGACGAGAAAAATCTTAGAATTTTTCATATTTAATATCGCTTAATAGTCCTTTTTTTCCTTATTAATCATCCAAAAGAAGACAAGCTTAATTATTTGGTCAGTTCGTTTTGTTATAATGTAAATTAAAAGCATGAATAATGTTTAAACTTTTTCTCTCTCTCTTTTTCTTATTGTAATCATTGATAATGATTGTTATTTTCAATTTAACTCAAAATAATTATAACAATTTTCTCTCGTAAAATCAATTTCATACTTTCAGATTGAACTTTTTCCTTTTATTTTGATGGTAACATCATTAATTTTTTTCATTGTGAAATTATGATCAAAGAGATAATTTGTGGGTGGTGGTATTGTGATGGGGGCGAGATTTTTAAATGATTATAATAAATGAATTTTTGTGAAATCGAAATGTGAATCTCTTCGAATATAAATCTCTACGACGAACAAAAAAAACACCATTATTATTCAATAATAATAATGATAATAATTGAAGAGAAAATAATAATATTTTTGTGTGTGCAAAAATTTCAAAATATACATTTCCCCAGATGCAAACAGATTTAATATTTAATGAACTAAATCGTTTCGATGTATGATTCATTCATCGATCAATCATCAATTGTGTTTGTTTGTTTGCTTGTTTGGTTTTGTATTGTTTTAAATTTTTTCATTTTTTGTCATTGATTTTTTTTTTAATTTTCGATTGTTTCGTGATTTCAATAATCATTTTTTTTTTATCATTTGACAAAGTTTGAATCGATTTAAATTGAATATTCAATTAAAAAAATGGCCGACATTGAATCACAATTACGACAATTGGTTACACAATCAAAACCATATATTGATAAAAAAATTGAAGAATTAGAAAGTAACGTGATTAAAGGTTGGCTACAAGAAGAACAACAAAAAGTGAATAAATTATATCAACAAATTGATCGTATTTGTCGTTTACATGGTTCAAAATTACCGGCAAAATTATTTAATGAATCACGTGATACTGTTGAAAAACTTGAAGAATATATATTTAAATTGAAAGATGCGCTGTATGATTTGAAATTTGTTGGTGGCTGTCAACGTGGATAATTATTCGTAAACGAATTGCAGCTGAATAATGAATGGGTGAAAAAAAAAATTGGACAAATAATTTTTCCAATCAAAAATCAATCAATCAATCAATCTCAAATTATTATTATTAATTATTATTTTCATTAATTAATTTATTTTTAATCAATTTTCTTGTCAATCATTTCAATTTCGATTATTATTAAATTTGAATTATTATTATTTCGTAGTATTAAAATATTGTAAAACTTATTTTTCATTTTATTTTATTCTTTTGTTTTTTTTGAAAGAAAACAACCATTCTATTCACCACGGGTCAAGATCATTTTTTCAATCATGAAAAAATCAATTATTAGAAAAATAATCATTCCTTGTTGTTGTTTTAATTTCAATTTAAAAATATCGAAAAAAATGATAATTTTATAAATAAATGGAATTAATCGCTGTATAAATGCTGCTTTTTTAAATTAATTTTTCTTTCGATTGAAACAAAAATCTAAATTTGTCAAAAGATTGCGATTTTTATTGTTGTTTCGATGGTCGTTTAATATTGGATAAGTTTCCAGTTTTAGCTCCAGTAATTTCCTTTCAATTCAAAATTAAAACCGTCTAAATTTGTCACCATGAATTCGGATGATCCAAAAAGAGATTTCCAGTTTCTTACCGATTTTTGGTAATTCAGATGTTTGTCTGTGGCCGAAATTTTCGGTTGCCCATATAGCAGTCATTCTCAACCTTTTTTTCGCCGCGGCACACTGAAAAAAGGAAAAGCCTTTATTTCCAAAATCTTGCGGCACACCAAGTAAGGGAATAGTAAAGAAATGAGTTAGATTTCCGAAATTTGGCGGCACATTTTTGGAATCTGGCGGAACACTAAAGTGCCGCGGAACACCGGTTGAGAATGACTGCCATATAGTATATAAACAGCGTGTCTTCGAATCATTACACAAATTCTCAGCTAATTACAACGCAGCATATTCAACAAGTGGTCATTCGAATTTGTTTTTCAAAATCAACAAGACATTATTTTTGGCCAAGATCAACAAAAAATGTCTGCCAATACTTTGATTACAAATATTGAATCTGAACTAAGACAATTAATGATCAAATCGAAACCATATGTTGCAAAAGAAATTATTACACAACATAGTACAACAATGCGTGGATGGATACAAGATGAACAACATATTGTTTATAAATTATATCAACGTATGGAAAATATATTACGTTTACATGGCGCCAAATTGCCAGCAAAATTATTCAATGAATCACGTGATTGTCTTGAACAGTTAGGCGATTATATTATACGATTGAAAGATGCAATGTTTCATTTGAATCGTATTGCTGGCCGATAATCGAGACAATTTAAGGACTGCCTGATTGCCAATCAATCAATCAACCAATCAGCCGATTTGTTTGTTCATATTTTTGAATTGGTTTCTATAAACCGAATTTTATTATTTTTTCAACCAAACAACAATCAAAATGTTTTGAAAATATCTTTTTCCAATTAAAATGATTTGATCATGATTTTTTTTTTTTTTGAAATTTTTTTACAAAATAAAATTCCACTTATTATTGTTATCTCATTTGATTCTAAGATTTAATTACTGAATTATTGAATAAAATTATAAACAAAGTGATTCATTCGATTCGAAGATTTCGTAATGAAAATGAATTCGTATTCAAAATTTATAAATAATCAAAGGATTTTTTGAAAAAGGAAATAAAAATCCCTATCCACGATATCACTACGATGATGATGCAGCCGAAGATGATTATGTAATCATTTGTAATCACATGAGTTGTTTTTTTTTTGCAAAAAAACTTGTTTTTGTAAAATAAATGGTGTTTCGAGAACAACGAGTCTTGTATTTTTAACTTTCTCTTTTCAAATTTCACTTTTCAAAAAAAAATACTTTCAATTTTTCTTTTTCCGATTCAAATCAATTGATTATAATCACAAATGGTAGTTTCCAATAATGACTAAATGAATGAATGAATGAATGAATACTTTTGATACTTTTTTTCCTCACACAAACACAACTGGAAGGCATTTGTGCATATGTTGGAAATAGATTTATTGTACAGATATTCACGGAAACGATACATAATAGAGTTTAACCCTTAAAACTCCAGCGGTGAGCATCACTCACCATACGATGTAATGCAGCAACTCTATAGGCGCTCCTAAGTAGCCAATTTACATGAGTGAGAAAAATCGTCGAGCTACCAGCTCGCTTGCGCTGTAAATGCCTAGAGTGCTAAGGGTTAATATTTTTATAAATTTCTTGTGATTTTTCGTTATCAATTTCATTAAATTTGAAATAGCCAATTCAAAATGTGATGAAAAAGTTCAGCAAAAAAAAAATTTAAAAATAAATCCTTGTATCATTTCACGTGTGTTTATAATTGGAAAAAAACTGAATAAACAAATAAATAATAAGATTCATACAGAAACTGGTTTTTCGATGAATTTTGCGTAATAATAATAATGATGGAAAAATTTGACAAGTAAATAATCAAATGAATCAAAATAAATATTATTATTTTTTTGTTGAAGAAATGAATTATGTAATTTTTATTTGAACACGTTTGAAAAATTCAATATTGTTATTATTATTATTGTGGAAAATAATATATGTGAGATTTGATTGAATATTAATTTATTTTTCAATTTAAAATTAGAATTAAATTAGAAATTTTTTATTTTTTCGAAAATATTAAATATTAAAATGGTAAAAATTTTTAAACTTTTTGACAGGTAACTGGTACCTGAAGTGTTAGGGCTACATCGGCACGTTTTTTACCAAAAATTTCTAAAACACTATATTGTGATTGTTGTACTAAACGTTGAGCTGAAATCGATTGCGATGGAAGACAATGAAATTGTAATGTTTGTGCACACATTTCGATTGGTCGTGATTTGCCTTCAATACAAGCCAATACTGGTTGTGTTGAAAAACAATAACGATCACCATGTCTAATGGCTACTGTTCGATAACGTTGAATTTCTTCATTCAATTTTTCTGTTTCTTTTTCAGTTTGAATATTTTTTTGTTGTTGTTGTTGACGTGATAAAACTTGTTCCATAAGTTTTTGTTGTGCACGTGCCAATTCTTCTTGATGTGATCTTCGTTCAATTTGATTGATTCGATTGGTTTTTTGTTGTGATTTATATTCACCAATCATACGTGCCAATGGGCGATAACTTGGCGAAACATATTTGTTAATGGTTTGTTCTTTTTTTGGACAAATTTTGACACCTTGTGATCTTGACAATTGTTGACAATGTTGACCACTCATACCATAACTGTTGATGAAATCTTGTCCATTTTCGTATTGGCATGTATCTGGACCAACGAATTCATTGTCTGATTCATGATTGTTATCACCGCAAATGCCACATGTTTCACCTTTGTATTGTTCTCCAACTTTAACTTCAACGTTTTTACCATCATATGAAACAGTGAATTCATGGTGTTTGTGTTCAACAACAACAATTGGTGATGATGTTGGTGAGGTGGTTTCACGTACATATACAACCAATCGTTTGTCTGACAAAACTAAGGCTTTCGATGTTTTCAATTCGACTACTTGACCATCGACTCGTACTTCGGCGGTGTTTTCATTGACTGGTGGTGTCAAAACAATTTCTTTACCATCAACATAGATTGTTGCTTCTTTTGTTTTAGCTTCGGTGTCTAATTGTCGGGCTAAAATTGTAAATCGTTCTTTTGATGAACAATCTTTAGCCAATAAATATTGACATGTTGAATCGGGCAATTCAATGCTAACATTATCAAATGTTCGTACATAATCTTCCATCATTGTACAACGATCAACACTATCATATTCAGTCCATAAGTTTTTATATACTTGAATGGTTGAATATAAGGCTGATACCTGTAAAATTGTAATGAATAATTTTCATAGAAATTTCTTCAAAAAACAAGGCTTACCGGACGGAAATATGGTGTGTAAACTTTTTTGAAGCATACGGTTTGTTTCGGTGTTTTGTATTCAACATTGACCATTGGTGCATTAGCGAATCGAGTTGAATATTGAACAGTGACTTGCATTTTACCTTCTTCATTGTTTGCCATTTGATTTTCATCCAAATGGCTGTAATAGGCAACTTTAGCTGCTGTGGCTAATTTGTTTGTCAAATTGAATAATTCATCTGAGATGCCTTCATATTGAACATCAAGTTTCAATTGTTTGAAATATGAATCTTCAACCAATGATCGTTTGCATGCATAGCTAGCTGTTTTACCATCAGCACGATCCATTTGACATTGTTGATAGAACCAATCTTTTTCTGATCGTCCACGTGTATCTTGAGTGCTTTCGAGATCATTTTCACCGATTACTTTTTCTTCACCAGTTTCCATATGACCATTGACTACAACATGGCTACCAGTTTGACAATCAGTACCGAAATCGATTTGTGCTTTGATCAAAGCTTTCATTTCTTGATTAGCGATCGGTTCATAATAGAATTCGCTTGGTTGTTTTGGGAATGAAACAAACGAATCGAAGCAAATATTTTTCTGTGTTTCTTTTGTTTCTGATTCAACATCCAATGATTTGGCAACAGTTCGAAGATTGGTCCAATAATTTTTGTTATCATATGTGTTTGCCAATAAAAGTTTAGCAGCGAATGTAGTTGCTTTAACACTTTGTGTTCGTGCTTTCAATTCAAAGAAATGGGCTTCAATATCAGTTTTATCTGCGACTGTATGATCGATGTCTCCGGCTACAGATTTGTTCCATTTGTTGATCATAGTTCGGATTGATTGTTTCAATTCTTTTTGGCTCCACCATTTACCAAGTTGTACATTATTTTGACCTGATTGTTGCCAGAATCTTTGTTGACGATAAGTGTCATAATTATAATAATCTTGTTCATCAGTTTCGGTGTCTTGTTCTTGTCCTTGTTGTGATTCTGAATGGTATTCAGTGACATGTAAATTTTTGTATCTAAGAGCCATGTTGATTCCAGTGACTGGATTTTGTTCATCTGATTCCAACATCAAATGCACTGAACATGGTGTCATTTCATCATTGTTCCATGATTCGATGATAGCAGCTAAATAACCGTGTTTTTGGGCAGTTTCACTTTTGTACCAAGGTTGAGTAAATCGTTCAGCACTTTCTGTGGTGACTTTGACATTCAATCCAATACCGAATTCTTCTGTACCATATTGTTTTTCATATTTGAATGGAATTGGTTGGGTTCGAATTGTTGATGGTGTTTCTGAGAGCCATTCACGTTCAGGTGAACCAGCAATTTTAGCTTTGCTGATGAATGTTTTGGCTTCAGTTTGATGATGATAAATTTCTTGTGGTACTTTTGGTGTGACTGTCCAGCTAAATTGTTTGGTTGGGTGCCAGTAGCTTACGCTAACATCCATTGGCATGGCGACTCGTGATTCTTTTGCAATATTGACACCAATAGCTTCAGTTGAGACTGGTGTAAGAACAAAAATGAAGTGATAACTGCTATGATGAATTGATGGTTCGATTTGTGCAGTGAAGTTAACACCTTGTTGGAAAACTGAGCCCGATGTCGATGTTGATGTTGATGAATCTGATGTTGTTGTTTGATCTTGTTCGGTGCCATCATTTGGTTGTCGGTTAATGAATTCGATTTTAGCTTCATTTACTTTTACTGAAACAATTGTTGGATAACGTTGTGTAACAACAATCGGTAAACCAACTTCTGATGCGACAACTTTATAGAATTGTTTTGGCATGATCAATTTGATGTAATGATATTGTTGACCTTTGGTCAATTGTCCAATAATGTCTTTGATTGAATCTTCAGATGAATCTAATAATTGTTGAACATATTGACGATCTAATGCATAGTAGCTTGTTTGTTCAAATAATTTGACGAAAACGGTTGCTTTTGGTTCTTCTTCACCACGTACAGTGAGATCTAATTTTTCTTTCAATGCTTGCAATGTTTCTTGGGCTGAACCAGCTTTACGTTTCAATCTTCGGTCTTTACCGTTTGAATTCAATGATTGTAAAACATCATCAATGATACCGTTTGGTGCTGTAATACGTTCAATGATGGTGTCCAAACCTTTGACATTGTAACCTAATTCAACTGGAACTTCTTGTGTTGGTCCATCATTTTCACGAACTGCCAAATATCCAGATCGTGGGATTTTCGATACATTGCTTGATACCCATTCAGCCAAAACGTTCATACCATATTGTTTAGTTTCATCATAATAACCTGCACCATACATTTTTGAATAGTAAATACCAAATTCATCTTTTGGTGCAAATCCTAATGCAAATCGTGCATCATCAGCCAATTTTCTGGTTGCTGGTTCAGTGAAGTTGGCGATTGTTTTCAATGATGAAATAACAAATGATTTGACTTGATGATTATTTTCATGATGCATTTCGGTACTGATGCGTTCCAATACTGATCGACCTGGATTGCAGCCAAGCAAAACAGTGAAAGCAGCAATACGTACTTCATATGGTTCATTTTTGTTTTGGAAAATTGGCAACATCAATGCACGAACTTGTGGTGAGTTTGTTGGTGCAATGTGTGTGATTGCATAGATGCAAACTTGGCGGATAAAGTTACGTTCTTGATCGATTTCATTTTCATTTTCGACTGGATATCCTGGCATTTCTTCGTTGGTTACTGTACCTTGAACATATGGTGCAAGAATGGCCAATGCTTCAGCGGTTCCAGTGTGTGCCAATGTTTCAATCAATGTAACTTTTTGGTAGAAAGTTGATGCTGTTTTCAAAGTTTTAGCTAAAACTTGCATTACTTGTCCAACTTCAACTGGTTCCATCAAATTATGATGGAAATGTTGATGCCATGGTGCTGATCGTCGTACACGGATTGTGTTACGTTTCAATTCAGCTTGAGCATATTGTTGACGGCGAATTGATTGTTCATCGTTTACATCACCTCGAATTTGTTGTCGTTTTACGGTAGCTTGATTGATCAATTTACCCAAAGCGATTCCAGTTGAAGAAGCTAAATGTCGTTGTTGTTGAACTTTTTCGCTGAGGAAGAAGTTTAAGTATTCTTCAACAACTTTAGCATCAATCAAGAATAAGTTTTGTGGCAAAGATTCAATCATTTCTTTCATTTCAGTTGTTGTTATACGATCTTGTTCATACAATTGTTTGATGAACAAAGCAGCATCAGTTGTTCCAGCATAACCAAGCAAATCTAAGAATAATTTTCGGGTCATTTGTTCATGTGCTGTTGCACGATGTGATCGTCCTTGTGTGGCAACTTTTTCAAACAATTCATCAAAATGTTCAGCATCTAAAACTGCCATTGCATTAGCTAATTGAATAACTTTTTGCATGGTGTTTTTTGATGGTTCATTAACTGTAGTTTCGATATCGGATGCTACTGAAGCTATTAAACCTGGAATAAGGTCTTTCAATTCTTCTTTATCAACTTTACCGAACAAATGATAGTAGGGGATGTCTAATTGAGTGTTAGTTTCTGGAAGTCGGTAAGACAATTCTTGGTGCAACTGAAAAATTGATGAATATTTTTTCAGTCTCATAATGAGTCTTCATTTCATAATCAATTATGACTTACCAAAATGTTTCGAATTTCACGGATGGCACCCAATTTTGTTGTTGAAACGACACCCATCAATGTAACATTTTGTTCAGAAATCATTACTAATTGTTTGCCTTTTGTTTCATAAACAGTTTTGCCTTGACCATAGATTGAATCAATTCTGGTATTTTGTTTGGTTGATGAAATGTTATATTTCACATAGTTGTATAAACTGACTGGTGAACCATCTTGACTTGTTTGATCTTGTTGTTGTTGTTGGCAACCACCATATTGTGGTTCTTCACTCAATGATGGATAATAACCATTGATCATTGGATATGATTTACCTTCATGACAGATGACTGGTGCGCCACGATAATCAGTATTAGAGTTTTCGAAATTTGGTCTTGTTAAACAATTGTTATAGTTTCGTGTTTTTGTAATGTTGAATACTTGAGTATCGTCATCATCATGACCGCCAACTGTTGTCCATTTATCTTTGGCAGAGATGACTTGATAGACAGTTTCACAAATACCATTAATACCATCTTCATATACTGGATACACAACCAAACGATCATCAACTTGGTATTGTTGTTGTTGGCTGCCGTAAATTTGATTCATTTTTTGTACAGTTTGTTGGCCAGTAACAACACGTTTTGGTGTTAAATTGACATTGAACAAACTAAGAATGGATTTTTTAACATTGATCGACCATTCTTGTTCATTACCATCAGCTTCGAATGCTTTGATTTGGCCATTATCCCAGTAGAATCGAACTGGTTTCGATAATTGTTCATCATATTCTTCTTGTGATTGATGATCAACTACGACATGGCCAAATAATTTTTCGGTTACAGGACCATTGTGTTTACCGATGCGAATGTTGGTCATCTATGGATGAAGGAGTCGATTAATTTTTAATTCATTTAATTCAAAAAAAATAAAATAATTACATACTTGCATGGCAACGTGTTGACCTTGTTGTTCAGCTTGAAGAACAACATCGGCTTTAATTTCCATCAAAGCTGCATCTGAATCAAATTGTGCAATACCAGAGATCAAACGGCCACTATACGAGTATACATAACTTTGACCGGGCGTCAATCGGATCGGTGCAATGCTTGAACTGAATGCTACGGAAATAATTTGAATTTAAATTATAAAAATACATAAAATCATTTGATCAAAAAAAAACATACCAGCCGATACCAATAAGGTCAAAGCACAAACAAGACCCAAAAAGGTCTTCATTTTATTAATCAATAATTTCAGGTCACTGAATTGATTGCAGCAAGGCAAAATTATGTTCTTTCTTTATTGAAAAGCACCAAAATCAAAGTTTTAAAAGATTTTTGAAGAAATTTTGTTACAAAAGATGCCTAAAAGGAAAATTAGTTTTGAAAGAAAACTAACAATGGTTTCATTGAATGAACATTTTATATTTATATATAAAAAAAATATTTCAATGGACCAATGTTCTATTCATTATCATGATCATGATCAATTAAATCAAAATTTTTCATTGATAATTTTTGCATAACTTTGCAAAAATTAAGAAATTAAATAATAAAGTGAAAGCCTTTTTTATTTTGCTTGAGAAATTAATTTTTCAGCAAAAAAAAAAGTGAGAAGATTTGGTCAATTAATCAATCAATCGATCACAAATGATTGACAAAAAATTAGAGCCAATTAATTAAAATTGATAATTAAAATTATAAAATAATGAAGGAAAACTTAATTGAAAAATTCTAGAAAAAATGATTATCAATCAATATCGATTTCATATGCACTATAGTATCATCATCATGATGATGATCATCATCAAAAATAATAATTATACCATGTCATCAAAAAATGACGAGAAAAAAACTGTCAAAAATCGAAAAATTCGCTTACTAATTCCTTTTTTTTTTTGGCCAATTTTTTCGCCATTAACCATTGCAATGATCTGATTTTTGTTCAAACAAATAGTAATCAATTCAATTCAAAAAACGTTTGTTTAATTTTATCTTTGAATTTTTAAAAAAATGCTTATTGGTTTATTTATTTATTTATTACCAATCTATTTACTCGTGGTGTGTGTGTGTATATTTGTGGTAGGTGTTCAAAGTGTTTATGTAATATTTTTTTGTTTTGTTCTAATTATGGGAAAATTATCTTCATTTTGTAGAGGGGGTGTGTTGATGGAGAAAAATTTTCAAAATTATCGTTTTTTTCAATTTGTACAAAAAAATTTATGAGAAAAATATTAATAGAATGAATATTTAAATCAATTTTAAGGTATAAATTTTTCACTTGATTGTTCGTGATTGATCATCGATAACGATGATGATGAATGCGTCCCAATGTTTTACGATTTCCATCTAATAATTCTTGCGTCAATATAGCTACACATTGATCACGTATACGTGCAAATTCTTCTTCCGTACAAAGATAATTTACGCTGGGATTTTGTAAATGATGTGTTAATGATGCAACAATCTACAATTATGAATGAAGAAAAACAAAACAATTAGCTAGGGAAATTGATTTAGGAAAAATTTACAATTCAACATACTTTTTCTAAATAATTAATATTTATTGAACCAATTCGGGTGAATTGTTTGAATAGATCAACAATTGAATTACGATCATCACTATTTGAAAATAATTTTATACACATTTTACTTAATCCATTTGCTATGGACGATATAAAACATTCATCACGTATCATTGTCGTTTCGATTTCATATGGTACAAGACAATTCATACGTTGAGGATTGTTTTTCATTGGCTAAATATAATGAAGTAGATAATATGAAAAAATTATTCATTAGGAAATTGATTCAATTTTTTATTTTTCAAATACATACATCTTTACTATATTGTGGTCCGCTAACCCAAAAACATTTAATCGTACTAGCTAGTAATGAATTCAATTCTGGTGTAAAATAACAATATGATGAATAATGTGAATGATGATAATCATAACAAATATCATTTGCAATGAATTTTGAACCAATCGAACGTTCAGAATGAGGTTGATAGCGTTGAAACGATTTCGATGATGTTAATGTTGATGAAATGTTTGGTTTCACTAAAAATGGTGTTATTATGAAACCAACAAATGTACGTTCACTTTCATCCATTTGTTGAGTTTTTTGATTAATAGTTTCTTCATCATCATTATCATCATTATTATTTATATCAATATCTTTTTTCTTGCTATAACGTTGATAAAAAACACCTTGATTATATTTTTGTGTTTGTATATCAATAATGGAAGGTTTCGCTAAAAATTTTGGATGTGAATGATACCAACCAACCATTTGAAGATTATTATGTTTTTCCATAAGATCCAAAGAATCAATATATGAAACAGGATCTAATTCACATTGATTATAATGTCCTTCAACTAATGAACCAGGTATAGCTTTTAATACATACAATGTTTTGGTTACACGACAATAATAGCCACCAAGGCATCCGATTATTTCATTATGGCTACAATGTGCATGTAAATCCATTAATATTAATGCTTCTAATTTTATTTTAACAACTACTGGTGGTTGTATCGTGTCATCGAATTGATGACACTCGACCATTGCTAATGGATCACGTATTTTTTTATTAGGATCAAAATATGTCAATATATTTGTTTGATCTTGATATGATGATAATTTTTTCTGATTATTAGTATTTGAAGCTGAGGTTGCGTTGCTTTCATTTGTGATCGACGATGATGATGATGTTGTTGTTGATGACATTGGTACACCATTGCTATTTCTAATCCTTTTTCTTTTTCTAATATTTTTTATCAAATTTTTCTTCATTTCAATTGATTTTTTATTTTTCTTCAAACTTCGATTATTGTTGTTCTTTTCATTATTATTTTCATTGAGACGATTATTTTTATTTCTTTTTTTAACATTATTTGTGTTATTTGATGTTGTTGAAGATGTATTAATGAAACCATTCATTTTTGATATCGAAGATTTATGTAAATCATGTTCTGTTCGATGTTTTTGTTGCTGTTGATTGTCATTGTCTTCATCATTTTTATTGAGATCATTTGTATTGATTTTATTATCAATAATGGCAGCAATTTTACCCATTTCGTTTGTTTTTATTTAGAAATTTAAATGGAAAATTATACAATTATGATTCGTTGAAATTCGGGGAAAAACTAGCATCAAAATATGTACAGAATCTTCATTTTAAGATGATCGAAGTTGAGATTTAATTCGAAATGATCAAATCTTGATTTGATTTTTTCTATTTTTTAATTAAAAAAAATGTGTGAAAGAGTCAAGAATTGTTTTTATATATTCTCAGTTTTAGCGCTCAACAAATTTTTCAATGATCAATTCATAAAGGACGACTTTGAAGAAATTTTTTTTAATTTACTTTTTAACAAAAAAAAAAAAAAAAAAACATTAACAACAAAAATAATAACAAAATTATTTACAAATTAAGCAATAATTAAGATAATTATAATAGAATTTATAATTATAAAAATCTTTAAAAGAAAATTGCTGAATACTCTGGAACTTTGGCAGTATCATTTTGTGATTGTTGTTGATTGTTGTCATGTGATAATTGTTCCGTTTGTAGAAATATTGTTGATGTTGATGAAGAATTTATTGTTTTAAGATCATCTTCATTACCATTTGTATCAATTTTATTATCGAATAAACATGGATATTTTTCAGGATTTTTAATCACCTCTTTATATGAAGGTGGCAATGGTTGTGGTTGACGAAATAAATTTTCATTTATATTAAATATTGATGATGAACGATGATTTCGTTGCTGTTGGTCATTATTATTACTACGTTGTAATTGCAATTGCAATTGTAATTGTTTCATACGCAGTAAATGAGAAAAAATAAATGATATCAAAATAATACAAATATTGATAGCAAAATATCCACTAAATAATAAAAATTTTGTTGCACGTGTCATAACAATAATCAAATGTCCAAGATTTGTGATTGCAAAACAACTTATAAAACAATAATTTTCAAACAATGATACAATTAAACCGGCTAATGAAAATGATAAACCAAAATATGTTATCAAATTGAATATGAACGAATCATTCTAATTTGAGAATAAGAGAATTGAATTTTAATGATGGAATTATTAATTCAATAATAACAAACCTTTAAATGATTTGTAGATGGTATATGATCAAGATTATTTTTAATGGAAATATATACAAAAACAATGATCAATTGTAAAAATGATAATAAAATCAATGATATTTTTGCACGTTTTATTTTATTTTCAATTAAAATTAATGAACGATAATCATCATTATTGTTATTATTATTATTATGATTATTATTCACTTGTTGATTGGTCATTTTTCAATTTATGGCAGGAAAAACAAGATAAAAATATCTGTATAAAAAGATAGAAATTAATAAATAATAAATTGAAATTTGTTTATTATTTGTTTAAGATTAATAAATTGTTAACTTTTATATTCAAAACTTATTTTTTTTTTTTTTTTTTGAAAAATAAATACTTTATCATAATCAAATTGTTGTTTAAATGTGTTTTTTTTTCAGGTAAATTTTATTATTTTTCTAAATTTTTTATTATCTTATTAATAGATTTATTTTTCATTTTTAATTTTTCAAGTATGTACATTTCTCATTATTTCATCATCATTTCGTATCGATCAAGTATATATTAATCATATCAATCAACTAGCATAATTATTAACACAACAATAAGAATCATCATGTTTGGAGATCAAACAATAACAATTTTATTTTTATGACAACAATAATAGGAATTGAAACAATAATAAAAATAATAATAAATATATCATTAAAAAAGAAATTAATCACCATGAGTTTTCAATGTCATTACCATCATCATCATCATCATTGTAATCAACAACAATTACACCGACATTGTAGGCGTTGGTTGATATAATTTTTTATTTTAGTGCATTTTTTGTTTGCAGTTGTTGATTGGTCTCGATGATTGTTGTGTTTGATCAACAACAACAACAAAATAGGTTGTTTTTTTAAGCTTGAAATAAAGATGATTCAAAATTTGATTGAACATCTTTATTAATAAAAGTAATAACCACTCGAGATTGTCAAAGTACTGAAGAAAAATCGAATGAAATCAAAGAATTGATACAATGTAATTGATAGATTTTGTAATTCAATCCAAATATTGATTTTAAAAAAATTGGTTTTTTTTATGTTGACCGATGCAAAATTTAAAGGCTTATCAACGTTACATGTGTAAGTCAATACAAAATTATTAGTCAAATGAAGAACATAAAGGATTAAGCAAAGGGTTTAACCAAAGTTTTTAATGACAAATGACAATCATTTTTTAAAATTTAATTTATGAAGGTTAAATTAAAAAATTTTTAAAATGAGAAATTCACAAACAACGACTGCAAATTTTAACCTTCGGTTAAAAAATTTTTTTTAACGAAGGTTAATCGCTTCACATGTGAGCTTGTGTTTATTTGTTTATTTTTTTTTTTTTTTGGCGAATAAATTAATTGATTTTGTTCATTAATTTTTAAATCTTTAGTCTCTAAACTCTTATCAAAATGAGTCAAAGCCAATCAGAAAATGTTGATGGAGTCAAAAAACCTCGTTATGATTGGTATGAAACAGATCAAACAATCGTAATCGGTGTTATGATCAAAAATATTGATAAAACAAATGTTGATATTAAATTCGAGAAAAAATGCTTGAAATTCAGCTATAAAAACACTGAAGATAATTCCAATTATGAATTGATAATCAATTTAAATGGTGAAATAATACCAGAACAATCAACTTATAAAATAACACCAGTAAAATGTGAAATAAAATTAAGTAAAACATCAAATTATCGTTGGCAAAAACTTGAGGTAAATTTTTGTTGTAAAATGATGGTCACTTTCTTTCATATCGTTTTCTCAATTGCAGGCATCTTCGGATAATCAAGCAAAAATATGCAATCAACCAATGAATTCTGTATCGAATAATGCTGATGGACAAACAACCGCAACTAACCAAAGAAATTGGGATAAAATTGTAAAAGAAATGGAAAAAAATGAACCAGAAGATGATCAAGGTGTTGAAGAGCTGTTTCGTCGTATCTATTCATCTGGTGATGAAAATTTACGCCGGGCTATGAATAAATCTTTCGTTGAATCAAATGGTACCGTTTTAAGTACCAATTGGGATGATGTTGGCAAATCAAAAGTTGAAATGAAACCACCGGATAGTTGTGAATATCGTAAATGGGATTCTTAAATTAAATGGTTAATTGCAATTTATTCTGCTTAAGAATACTTAAAATTTGCATATTTGTACAAAGCAAAAAAAAACATCAAAATTTCGAATATTTATGATTTTGAATCAATTAAAAATTTGTGGAAATAATTCCGAATATTTTTTCCGATTTTTGACCAATTCATACACTTCTTTTATTGTTGTTTCAGCTGCACCAGTAACTTCGGATATGTGATGTATTGCTTGTGCTAAATGTTTTGGACAACATTTACACACATCAATCGTATCATTACGTTCATTCAAAATTGATGATGATGATTGTTGATGGCCATGATCATGAACATTTTCATTATTTGAATTAGCAATTATTGCAAACAGTATTGCTAACGATACGATTGTACACGGGTTACGACCGGACAATATTTTCTCAATTTTCACCGAAAATTCTTGAGTTAATTTTTCAATTTCAATAGAAAAATTTAAATTCGAAATAAAACGTGGTATATAATCATCAATCGATGCTTGTATTATTGTTTGGCCTATTTCTTTCGATATTATTTTATAACATTTTGCAATATCTCTTTTCTTTGCTTTCGAAACGGAACATATTTCTTTGAATGTTCGAGGAATATTTTGTTTACGATATGCAACATATAAACAAGCTGATGCTAATGGTATTTGAATGTTGTATAATTTGAATGCGTTAAATTTTTCTTTCATTCGTTTGAAAATCAGTTGTGCATTTTCAATTACTGGTCGTATTGTTTGTAACTTTTCACCCATTTCAGCAATATCTTTGAAACCAGTTATTATTGAACGCTGATTATTTGTTAAATATTTTTTATTGTAATAATTACTACGACGACGACGTCGTCGATAATTATTGGTATCGTTTTCATTATTATTATCATTATTTTCATCATTATCATCAATCGATAATAATTGATCATCACCGCTATTAGGATCATTTAAATTATGATTAAAATCATTTAAATTGTTCGGATCAATTTTAGTTATCGCACGATTAGGTGCAATGAATGTTGATAAATTCATCGAATCATATAGTTCATTATCGAATGAACCGACCCTTGATTTATTAACACTTTGTTCATTAGAAAATTTACGCCATTCAGCACCGACATCAATGACACGATCACCGACAACCAAACCACAACCAGAACAAATCATGTCACCGGCATGATAATCTTCGATCAATTCAGTATTATTCGGACAATATTTACAACGAATCATTTGTCTATTACGACTAGTATTAGCCATAATTATATCGTTATTTAAAATAATTTTAAAAAAAGAGAAAAATCAATCAAAATCTATTATTTTCCATAGCCTTATAAATATAATTCGAAATCTTAGTCTAAAATAAAATTTCAAATTCGTATAATTTAATTTCATTCATTAACCAAAGGCAGGGAAAAAAATTCTCATGCAAATGAATGCAAATTTTCTCTGATTCATTCACCATTAACTAAAGCACAATCAGAATTATCATCAACACCAGACTGCTTGACGACTATTTTTCAACCAAAAAGAAAAAATCTTGTACATTAATTCATGCATATCTCATGTATTTCTTGAAAAATTGTACAAAGAAAATTTATTATATTCATGTTTGAAACATGAAAACATTATTTTCATACATCATGGAATCATTTGGTCAAAACCAAGGTCCATTGATGGTCCATTAATGGGGGCTTAATTTGACCTCTTTTTTCGATTCACATTATTTTCCTCAATGTATTTTCAAAATTCAATATATATATGAAACCATATGTAAATAAATGTATTTATTTATTTAAAATAAGTTTGCGAATTCAAATTTTTAAAATGTTTTTTGAAAAAAACACACACAAATGATCATCATTAAATGGTTAATGACATTCTCATATATCTTCATTTGTTGTCGTTTGGTGATGGTGTTTGTTCATTGATTCATTAGTAATGTTGCTTTCTCATGTTCAAACATAGCTACAACAACACCAATTGAACAAGTCAAACATTGAAACTATCAACACAACATATATAACCATTGATGATTTGAATTCGAACACAAAAATATTAAGAATTCCGGCCAATTTTTGTAATTTGTATCTTCATACATACCAAAACTATACATAGTAATACATACATGTTTATCATATCAGATTACTTTCATTTTTTTGTTTTTTAGTCTCATTGAAATCTTCAAAAATTTCAATTTCTTCCAATTTCTTTAGTTTTTCCATGCGTTCTCACTGTGTCAGGTCAAAGGTGATCCAAAGAAAAATGAATGAATGAATGATCAACTTGATATCATCATCATCATCATCATTTTTCCTTCTATCTTTGTCCAATCATAGACTGCATGGCGACATTTGTGAATTTTTCTTCATTTTTCTTCATTTTCACGACGATTCACCATTGAAAATATCTGTTTTCACAGCTTTTTGCCCCCGAAATTCATCCAGAAAAATTTAGAAATTTGCACCAATTTTTCATTTCCTTTCAACAAAATGAGAATTGAAAAAATATTTGAAAAGAATTTTCTCAAAAAAATTTCAAAAAATATAATTGATTGACGTTTAATGAACTTCAATAATCATAATAATAATAATAATATTTGATAATAATAACAACAATGGTAATAGTCAATAATAATAACTTGTAATAACTGATAATGATAACTTATGATTACTGATGATGATGATGATTAAGTGCATGTGTGTTCATAAATAAATATTATCAATGAAGATATAAGTAGAAATAAACCAAGCCAACTACTTAATAAAATATTTTGTTTGAAAAACCAAAATTTACCAAATAAAAGCCATGTAATGGCCATGGAATGTCTTATGAATGTCTGAATGTCTATTTGACACACATTAACAATTATTATTAAATAATAAATGAAATAAAATAAAATATTTGTCACCAAATCAATAAATTTTATTATTGACTTAATCTAAGTGTGTGTTGGTCTGTGTGTGTGCGACCACCATTGAATTGGAGACTTAATTTTTTCGAAAAATTTAATCGAAATTTTTGAAAATTAATTTTGGGTTACAACAATGGGCAAATAAAGCAAGCAAAGCAATGGAATTTTATTTTTCAAGGAATTGAAAAATTAAAAATTGAAAATTGAATTTTTAAAATTGAAATTCAATTTTTTTCCCTTCAAATTTTTGATAAATTTCAGTGGAAAAAATACATTTCATTCATTATTATTATTATTATTAACAATTGATTATTGATTATACAATATCTAATATTTGGACACATTTATTATTTGAAAATTTGAGGATTTTAATTTTAAAATGAAATTAATTTTAAAATTTTTAACTTTTAAATTTAAAAGTTTTTCACTCTGATTTACCACCAATACCGCTCTGGGCCCTGAAAAATTTGATTTTTACTTGACTATTTTCGGTTTTCAACTTTCAAAATTGTTTCGGCCAAAAATAAAATTATCATAACTCAATTTAGACAAATTGATTCGAAATTTCGGCATTTTTTTTGTGCAAAATATCTTTTGATAATGTAATTTAAATTTGGTGAATGATGATCATTATAGCAATAATACTTAAATGAATTCAAATAGCTTCGCAGATTGTTGTTCAGGTATGCTTGCTGTGCTGTGGTATCTTTGTGTGTGTATTCAACTTTTAAATTGGTATCAAACAATCAATGTATGAATCAATCAATGATTCCATTGTATCAATTGTACCGGCCATGTATAAATAACGCAAAAATCATTGATGAATGAAAAATAAAAGCGGTAAAATTATAAATAAATTTTTCAGTTCAAATTTGTTCAAATGATTTCACAAGTGTTTTCAAGTGTGGTAAATTCATCGTTTTATTTCTACTAAGTTTTCAAATTTCAATTGTTACAAGCAATTCAGAGATACATACACCTGAGTCTTTATTTCTGAAAAAAATTGAAACAAATTATCGAAAAAACCGAGAAAATTTGGCCAATTATCGAAGTAAAATCAATGTAAAATGAATGTGTTCCGAGATCCCAATCAAATTAAATGTTATTCAATTGATTTGATTGAATCAATTTTTGGATGGAAAAAAAATTTAAAATGTTAATTTCCACTTATCGTTTCAATTTTTGAAAAAAATAACATTTTCTTAATTTAAGATTTTCTTAATTTTCAATATCGCCATTGAATTTCAATGAATTTCGATGGCTAAATGCGAATGATTGTGTGTGTGTGCATAGTGTGAGGGTGAACTCTGTGGGTCGTTTTTTTTCTTTGAAATTAATTCATTATAATTTGTTATCAATCGGTCGATGTTTTCGATTAGAAAATATTCAAAATTAATGTTGCAATAATGTCCTCCAGACTGTTAACAGGGTACGGCTGATGTGATCATACTATTACCACCCTTGTGATCACGGGGCAAGGGTTGTCTCGCTTGTGCTTTCATCATCATCATCATCATAAATAATGTCCTCCAGTTTGGTCCATCGTTATTTGTTTTTGGTAATTTTTTCACATTTAAATATTTGTCGATTTCAATTTAAAATTTAAAAAAACAAATCAATCAATCAATCAAAAGCAAATGAAAATAATTTGATATTCAAACAAGAGTAATTGAATCATTTTTTCTTCTTACACATTAGACACACAAACACACTCAGATTGTCGATCAATTTTCACATACATTCAATCAATGATAATCCGAATTGCATGATTTTGATGACCCGGAATGTTTGATGATCATCGTTGATATTGATCATTACTGTCAATTAATTGATATCGATTAAAACGATTTCAATTTAAATTTGATCATTGATTTGATTCATTTATTTGAAATATTATGTTGTCCAAAAAGTTCTTGCTGATTTTCCAATGATTTTCTACAATATAATCGGCAAAAACTTTCTGGACAACCTAATAATAATCAAATGATTAATGTTTATCATCATCACCAATAAATGAAAATGTTTATTTTGTTTGTTTGTTTTTCTATTTAAAAAAAATTATTTTGATTGATTTGATTAGATTTTTATTCAAAATATTTGCATTATTATCATAAATATCGTTGCAAATGAAATGAAAAGGAAAAATTTATCAAAATTTGACAAGTTTTTTAATTGAAATTTTCAAAAAAATTAATCAATCAATCAATTATTAATTGATTAATCAATCATTTATTCAATCAATAAATCGATTGATTAATAAGTCAGTCAATCAATAATTAAGACGATTAATTAAGAGAAATTATAATCAAATCTATTTGTTTTTTGTCGGCATTCAAATCAAATCAGTTTCAAATATATTCACAAAATTCATTGGAAAAATATATTTTTGAACAAAAAATTTTTGCAAAATTTGCAAAAAATCATCGACGAACTTGATTATCATTCGTCGAAATATTTGAATTTCAAATATTTTATCCGAGAAATTGAAAATTATGATTATTTCAATTCACATATTAATGTCAAGTGTAGATTATTTTGATGGGTAAATAGATTCATGCCGAATCTATATTTTTTGTCAGATGATTCATGTACCAACGAATTCAATCGAAACAGATGTTTCTGTGTGTAAATATTGAAAAATTTTGAGAAGAAAATCAAAGAAACAATAGCCTTATTGCATCGATTGCCAATGTCATCATGCATCATCCGTGATTCATTACAAGTGATGCTTATTTGCTTAATTTGATTGTTTTTTTGACAAATTGTATTTGATTACTGCTTTGAAACACACCGGGTATAATCTGACAATTGTCTCATTTCAGCATTTCAGCATCTGTCATTTTTGTTTTTACCGAAATCGTTGGCCATTTAGTGATTTGTCATTATGTTGTTGTAATACACCGAATGTAATACTTGATGGCAAATCATCTAAAGACAAATGCATGGAGGCAAATACATGGAATATCAATGAAATTTAAATATATTTCACTTGAAAAATAGGTTTAAAATACACTGAAAAGGATTTTAAAAATTGAAAATTTTTCAAAGAGTAAATGTGTCAAGACAAATCAAAGATTTTATCCATATTTTAGACCAGAAAAAAATTTATTTATTTATTTTTAAATAAAATAATTTCAAAATATAATTACAATGTATTTTATTATGTGTGTGTGTGTGTAATAGGCAATAAATCAATAATAATCAATGGATTATTATTATATTCATCATTGATTAAATATGATTGATTTTTTCTTCGGGACATATTCACGTTTTTTGCTTGGCACTTAAGGATTGTTTTTTTTTTTTTTTGCTCGAATTCAGTTCAATGATTGTTTTCATGATTGCTGATTATGTTTTAATGCCATACTTGTCAATAGATTACATGCTAAATTGTTATTATCGTTGAATTTTCCATCATTTCTGGTGTTGTTTCGATGAATTGTCGTTTCTTCAGTGGTATTATTACCGATAATATCATTGATTGTAAATTTTATACGTTTATTAGTTGCGGCTGTTGTTGATGATGATGGTGATGATACCGTTGTAGATGACGATGAAGATGATGAAGGTGATGTAGATGATAATGATTGATGATCAATCAGATTATCACCGATACACGGTGAATAACATGATAATGATGATGTACCATTTATTGGATTTGTTACCGCTGATTCTTCCCTTGAAATTTTTCCATGATTATTTAATGTCGATGTTGATGATGATGGTGGCTGTGATGTTGGAGTTATTCGACTTAGAATATCGTTCGGTTGTTGTCGCTGTTGTTGAGTATTATTAAACATTGTGAACGGGTTTATAATTGATGTTTGATATGATTGATTTAATAATGCATTATTTTGATGATGATCACTTTTACTATCGATTGAGGCCGTTATTGTTGTCGTTGATGATGGTGCTATCGGTGTTGATTGTGGTGTTCCATTCAAAAGTGCTGCAGCAGCTGCTGCAGCGATTGCTTGTTGTCTTCGATAAGTATCATGTACGACAGTAGCTGCTGCAGCAGCCGCAGCTGCAGCTGCTGCTGCTGCCGATCCAAATTGACCATATGCACCATGATATGCAGCTTGTAGCAGATCAAAATGTTTACGTTTGAAACGTTTACGTCTTCGAAGAAAACTACCGTTTTCGAACATATCTTCAGATTCTGGATCTAGTGTCCAATAATTTCCTTTGCCAGGATTACCTGGTTCTCGAGGAATTTTAATAAAACAATCATTCAATGATAAATTATGACGTATACTATTTTGCCACATTGGATATTTTTCTTTGTAATATGGAAAACGATTTCGAATAAATTCACAGATACCATTTAATGTTAATTTTTTTCCCGGTGATTGTAATATTGCCATAGTGATCAATGCAATATATGAATACGGTGGTTTCACCGGTGTTGTCGATGATTTTTTATTATTTGATGTCGTTGATTTATTATTTCTACTGGTTGATGAAGATTTTTTTCCATCTGAATTCGTATCATCAAAATAATCATTATCACTGAAATCGATTTCATCTTCATCATCATCGTCTTCATCGTCGTCGATTATATTATCGATATCAATATCAGAATTATCTGGTGAAATTTCTTTGGTCGAACTATTTCTACCATCATCATTATCATTATGATTATTATCATTAACCGATGAATATTCATTTTCTAATTCAGCCAATTTTTTCAATGATTCATTCAGTTCATGTTGTTTAGCTAATTGTTGTTGATAATTAATATTTGATTGTGTTAATGAATTAATATTCGATGCATTTAATGCAAAAAATGGATTTAGAAAAAAATTTGTCGATTTCATTTGAATATCATTAAAATAATTATGATGATGATTTAAATGAGGATTTGAATTTATATGATTAGAATGATGATTATGATTGATTGAATGTTGCATAAATTCCATTTGTTTACGAACAGTTTCTTGTAATTCTTGTTGAACTGAGGCTGCAGTTGTCGGCGTTGATGATGCTGTTGTAGATGTCGGTGGATATAACAGCGTTGGATTCATCATATTTTCACAGTTTTAATTGATTTAAAATTGAATTTCAAATTAAAATTTGTGCTAAAACTTTGGTCAAAATTTCAAATTCACTTAAAACAAATGGACAATTGACACACAAAATTAACAGAAATTAAATCACAAATGTCACAAATGACAAATAACTTGGGCAATCATCAAACAAATCACTTTGAAATGATGAAATTTTGAGAAATTACACAAAATATTGTACAAAATAAATTAATAATCAAATGAAAATAGACAAAGACAAATATTTTTGTTTATTTATTTATTTATTTATCTGTTTATTTTGATTCATTTATTTATTATTATTTTAAATAAAATAATTCATATAAAATAAACTGTTTTGTAACTGATTTGTTGTTTTGTTTGTTTGTTGTTTTGTTCTGTATTTAAAATACACTGTCATTTCATTGCTGCTGCTGCTGACTGATGCTTCTGCTTTTGCAAAACTCAATTTATTTTGATTATTTTTAATTTCAATTATTTGTTTATTTGTTTGTTTTTTCTTGCTTCGAATATTGTTTGTTTCTATGTACAAGTATGTTTGTCTGAGTGTTTTTGTTTGTTTGTTTGTTAATTCATTATATTAACTATTATCATCATCATTTATTTATTTGTTTGTTTGTTATCATTTGATATAAATGATTTACAAATGATAATAATTGTTTGGAAACAAATAACAAATGGCAAAAAGCAACTAAACAAAAACAACATTAAATTGAAAAAAATTAGTAGTTAAATTGTTTGTTATCAATATTAAAGATAATATTTATCAAAATTATCAAAAAATTTTGATAAAAATATCAAAAGCTTAAGGTGGAGCCTCTACGAATGTATTTTCATTCAAAATTTCTTATTTTTGTGGATACACATGTGGAAAATGCATTGAATGAATTTGAAATTTTGAATGAATTGGAAAGAAGAGCTTCAGGAAAATCATTTGTGAAAATTGGTGTGTGGCATATAGCAAAATGAATACTGAACTGAAATGTTTACTGAAAGATTGATTACACCCAAACCAAGCAGATTCAACCAATCAAATTGTATGGATTAAATTTGTTCACAAAATTTTGTTCACAAATTTTCATTTTAGTTTTTACACAAATATACAAACATTATATCAATCTTCAAAATAAATATAACTGTAAAAATGTTATTTTTCTTCTTTTTCAAAGTTAATATTTTGTTATTTTTGTATTTAGGGTTGTCCGAAAAGTTCTTGCCGATTTTCCGAATGATTTTCTACGATATAATCGGCCGAAAACTTTGCGTACAGCCTAATATTTTGTAAAGTTTGTATTTATTCATTCTAAATATTATCATCTATTTATTTGTATTCCATTCATTGATACAAATTTATGTGAATAAAATGTGGAAAAATAGAAAAAACAATTTATACAAACAATTGTCACAAAGCGAGAGATAGAGATGGATGGGAGAGTGAGTGAAATGGGAAAAAATAAACATTTTTGTTCAAAATATAAATTTAACTTTGATATTTCATTGTGTATGTTTGTCTCTCTGTGTCTTTGTGTGTGTTTACTGTTTGGTTTGTTTGATTGAATGGCAAAAATATACCACATTGTGTATTGAACAATGATAACAAAGCAAAATCAGCAAAATAATAAAACGACAAAGCAACAAACAAACAATGACAACAGCAAAAAAAGCATCGAAAAGATGCTATAATTGAACATATATATTAGGTTGTCCGAAAAGTTCATTCCGCTTAATCGAATAGAGTTGTTTATGAAAATCGGCAAGAACTTTCCGGACAACCTTGTCTATTCAAAAGTGTGAAAATCATGATGATATTTTGAATCATGAAGAAGAAGAAAATGAATTGTGTGAATTGTTTAAAAGAAATGAAAATGACTTTATTTATAAACAAAAATTTTATTTTTATTTTCTTTTCCATTCATTCATTCATTTGATTATTTGGTTTCGCCACAATTGTAAAAATAAATAAATAAATAAACATTTAAACTAAGTAAATACAAACACACAAATAAACATTAAACACACACAAAATGATTCTTGATTTTTTCAATTTTTTCTTCTTTGAACAAATGTTTCAATTCATATTGTTTTGTATCTTAATGTTGTCGTTGTTGGATGTATTTTTTCAAAAATAAAGAAAAACCACACAAAATATCATAAGCACCATAGATAAATGTCAACAAAATATAAATCATTCAATTCAAAAATTCAGTTCAAAAATTCAAAATTCAATTGAATTTGATGATAGTAATACTTGGTAACTGATGATAATTCGGTATATTGAAGGATATTTTGAGGGTGATTTGAGGTTTTTTTTGGTTTTGATAATTTGGAAATTCATCTATTTATTTATATTTTATTTTATTTAAATTCTTTGAAAAATATTTGATGATTTTAGCACAAATTTTTCGGTGAAATTCTGCAGCGAATAGATGAACGGTTTCGCTGCTGCTGTGTGCCTACCTCATCGCCACGCAAGTGATCCATATAAGATTTAGTAATCAGGAAAATGAAAATGAAAGAATTAAACCATGACCATATGATATGAATGCTTGGATATTTGACAAGTAATTGATTACATTTTTTACTAAAATTCTGCATTCGTAGCTTGTTGCGAAAGTTTTTTGTTCATTTCAATTCATTTGAATTTTGATTCCGTGAAATTTTGTCAAAGACATAATTTCACAGCCACACATTTGTTTGATTCAATAATTTACACGCAAACACAGCTCAAAATCAGCTCAAACAGCAGCAGCAGCACCCCATCAAAAACAATTTGAAATGAGCTGTTAATGATTAATTTATTTATTTTTTTAAAATCTTTCTTAAATGATGTACACTTCAAAAAAAATTTATTTTTAGATTTTAAGGGCCTTGTAGGTGTTTATTTTCACGCCTTTATATTTTTTCAAAAAAAAATCTAATTGTGTGGTGTATGAATGTATGAAAAATGAAAATGATTTATGATTAATTGTCATTTTCATTTCATTTTCATTTTCATTTTGTTACAATTAAAATCTATTAATTATGACAATTAAGTATTTTGTCATTCGAAAATGAAAAAACTCTCTGTGATGGCAAATATCAAAATGGATAAATATTTTTGTTTCCATTTCATTTATAAAGAAAAATTCGCGGAGGAAAAAAAATTCATAGAAATTCATTGGAAATCTATTTACAAACACACGAAGATTATAACGTTTAAAAATTGTTCAAATTTGAATTATTCTTCCAGTTCAATTACAAATTGGATTGTTTATAAATTTTTGTAAAATTCAAATTTTACAAAAATTTTTTTCATTAGGTTGTCCGCAAAGTTTTTGCCAGTCATTTCGTAGAAAATCATTGAAAAATTGGCAAAAACTTTTTGGGCAACCAAATATTTGTATTTCAACAATCATCGGGCCAATAAGTGGATATGCAATCGAGATCGTCAATTGCAAAAGGTGCACAGAAATTGAATCAAATTTTTGGAAACAAATATCGAATAAATCTACCACTTGAATTGTTTTGAAATTGTTTTTTTGAAATTTTCACGTATTTTTTCCACGTACTTTTTCCACGTATTTTTCAAGTATTTTTTGCCTGAAAAAGTTTGCTTTCAATGCATTTGTTTGTCTATGAATAATAATATTTATACATTTTCTTAAATTTTCAACAATTGATTGGTTGAATTTTTTGAAAAAAAAATAATTCAATGAAATAAAACAATGAAATGCAGCAGAAAAAAAGTATCGATTATCAATTGAAAATTCTGATTTATGAATGATTGTCGACCGACAAATTCAAAATTGAATCAATTTCGATTCAATTTTGAATTCATTTAGTAAAATGTTCAATTTTCAATGTGAATTTTTGGCTGGTGAATTCACAATTACAATGCACTTACAGTTGATTATCATTATCAATGATATTATTATTATTATTACTAATATCGTTTTCATATTTATTTCAACGACAACAACAACAACAACAACAACTTGAATATACTTGAAATAATCAAATAATCGAATAATAATCAAAAGACACTTGAAAAATGTTTTTTTCTATTTTTCGTATTCTGACAATTATTAGTCGTTTGATTTGATTTGATTTGATTTTGATGTGAATTGAATACAACGACTACAGTTTTACGATTGACAATTTACAATTTGGAAAATTTGGAATTCAAATTTTGAATTCAAATTTTCAAATTTTACGAATCAAATGAATTATTTATGGCAGCTACAACAACAACCTGGCCATCCTGGCCATATCAATTTCACCGATGCATTCAAAGTAATTCAAAGAATGTTTTTCGGACGATATTTCCATTTTCCTCGATTTTTGATTTAATTTTTGATTTGAAATTTAATTATAATCAACATACACATACATGCACACATACTTCTATCTCAATTTCACTGAATCAGTGAAATCCATTCAAGCTGATAATAATTATACATTCATTTGTTCATTCATTCATTCTATCATTGCCTGGGTAATTTTAGAGAATTTACGTTTACTGATTCGGTGAATATTTTTTTTTGGACAAATTCTAAGGTACTTTGCAATTGTCAATCATGCATAATAATAGTCTGTGTTTATGTGTGTGCACTACATTCACGGTAAATGCAACATCGTGTACCATGGAAACACATTGAATAATAATAAATAAAGTTGGTTTTCCATGAATCACAGTGAAACAATATGAAAAATTCACACAGAGATTTATTATTGATATTGATTTAATTTGTCCATTGATTATCGAAATCGAAAGTAAATATACACGAATACGAACGGCTGGAAAAAACTTCATATTCATATACTAATAATCAATAATACAAAATGATCGATTGGTCAATCAATCATTTGATTGATTGATTGGTTAATTGATTGATTAGCAAATAAACTTTTTTTATCGATATTTTGTTTGTTTGTAGTTCATTTGTGCTTGACAACTCTTTAGGAGACTTTTTATTTATTTATTTTCTCACTGTTTTCAATTTCAAAGGTATAAGCCTCATAAGGCTTTGAGGATTGATATATGTTCAATTGTATATTTTCCTCTTTATTTTCAAATTTACTGTATCCCATAAGTGTCATTAACACACACACACACGAATTTGTGAACAAAATACTGACAAATAAATAAATAAACGATCGGTAAATTTGCAAATATTCATTCATTTATTTACTTGTATACTGGTCAATTTGAATGAATGAATCAATGAAATAAATCGTTTATTTGTACAAATTTGACCAAAATTCAATTGATAGAATTAATATCATTGAAAAGAGTGTAGAAAGGGTATTTACGTTTCTATTTGTTTTGTTTTGTTTGAATTTTGTGTGAAAGGATTATTTTCAATTTTTTCCTGAATTTTTTTGAATGAAAACCGCGAAATTTTCGATCAGAAAATTCAAATATCAACCAATCAATCATTCAAATCTGGTCAAATTCAAATAATCAAACAGCTTCAATTGATTAGAATCGGAAACGTATTTGTACATTTTGACCATTTTGTTTTGTCAAAAATTTTTCAAAACATCAGATTTGTTTTGTTTGCATTCATTGGAGACCTAGAGAAAAACGTTTTGTATTGTTTTTGTTTTTGGTGTTGTTGGTGGTGGCCAAATAATTTGAACTAAACGATTATTTCCGTACCACACACAATGAATATATGTTTGAAACCGATTGATGACTAAAAATGATTGAAATAAACAAAAAAATACAGAAGCTAATCAATCTATTCATTTATTTGATTTTCATTGACATTAATCATTTGTATGGACCAAAGAAAAAAAATGATGAATTAATCAATCGATCATTTTGTAAATTTCTTTTCGATGAATCAAAGGTAATAAAGCCACAATATGTGGGCTTTTTTTCATATAAACAAAGCTTTCACATACAAATTGAATCAAACACAACAATTGAATATTGAAAGGTTTTCATATTTTACCCACTATTTTCTGAGGTTTTTGTATTCATTCACTAAATGATTGTATTCATTTCTTCTTTTGATCCTAAACCCTAGGAACACACAATGTGTGTTCTGATTTAAAAATTTTACTCTTTCAATTTTGTTATGATTGAAATGAATGAGCCCTTAGGTTATTATAATGATCATAATAAACAGATCATAATAATGAACATAATGACAAATAATCATTCGAAGCTTAATTGAGTTTAATAAAGACATGTCATATCGTTGTCATATGAAGTTTTCAATCGAAAATTTTCAATAGAAAAATTCAATGAACAATCAAGAAAAATTTCCACAATCATCATCATCATCATCATAATGATTCATTCAAAAAATGATTAATTCATTCGTTGAAATCAAACAATTGTGAATGAAAAACAAGCATACATTGAATTCATTGAATTAATTTGTATTATTAATTTGAATCAATCATTGATCAATCATCAATCATAATAATAATTGTTATTATTATTATTATTATTTGTGGTTATTGATATGTTTTTATATTGAATCAATCAATGCATTCATTGAATGAATATGAAAAAAAAATAATAAATAAATATTTTTTATGAAAATCACATGGTTGGATTATTATTATTATTATTATTATTACGACCAATTGTTTGAAATTTTATTTATTCATTTTCTGATCAATATTATGATCATCATCATCATCAATGGTAACAACAATATTATTATTCCTATTGAATTTATTTTTTTTTTCATTTCATTGAGGTTCATTTATTAAGGCTATTCATTCATTGATTCATTCATTTTTGTACAAGGTCTAAACCTTAGTTCAGGTTTGAAAATTTTTTTTATTTGATTTGACCGGTATATTTTTTCATCGAATAAATTCAAATGAATGGAGATGAATATACAAATACACAAATGAATGAATACAAATACAAATACAAATAAATAAATTAAATCTTTTCTTTTTTTTTTGGTTTGGATCAAAATGAATTTGTACCAAGGGTGTGTGTGTGTGTGTGTGCATGTTTATGTGTTTGTGTGTGGTACAAGTTTTTTTTCGGTCAAAACACAGAAAAAAAAACCTGGTATTTAGCATTAAATTAGTCGGATTTTTGATTATTTTCGATTATTTCAATTATAAATAATAATAATTTCAGTATGGATAACTAGTAATAATATTTTTCTTTTGTTGTTCGATTTGCATTGAACATTATTACTATTGCTGGGGCTAAATGCACACACATAAATGTTTTTCAAAATAATAACCAATCTCTCAGATATATTCGGCAAATAACCAAAATAAAAAAAGATTTTTATTTGGCCACCGAAATATACTAAATCCAACAGCAGTTTGCAGCTGAATATATTTGAATATCTGAGTATGGTTAATAGTTAATCATAATATTTTCAAAATCAATCATCATAATGATTCAATGGTGAATTTTGTTATTTTTTCTGTCATTCAATGTATTTAAATATTTAGTTTTTTCGATTCGAAAGTTTCACATGCAATTTTTTTGAACAAAAACAAAATATTTTTCAAATCAAAATCCATGTATTCAGAGATTTTGATTTGATTCATTTCAAAAAAAAATTTCAAAAATCCAATTCAATGGACCGCACACAAGTAACTGCTGCTGTGCTGGGCTACTGATTAGGATCGATTTGTCTGAGTTATAGGTGTTTGATGGATGGCTGCTGCTGCAAAAACGATGATGATTTATAGCTTTGGTGAAATTTTGAAATTTTGAAAATTTTTCATCAATGATTGATCCGAAATGAAAATGTTATCATAATCCACTGAAAACTGGCACCCACAAATACACACATATGTGTGATATTATGAATGGATGAATGATTTTAATTTCAATTTTGTTTTTATTTGTGTTTGTGTTTGTGTGATTTGCAAGTTAATAAATGGAAAAAAAATAATGAAAATTTAACAATGAATTAATCAACAGCCGAAAAAAAATTGAACATCAGTAGTGGTGATGTTTATGATGAACCATAAATCACATCTTTGAATGCCTCAGGGTCATTTTCAAAAATAATAAAAGATAAAAAAAATTCATGTTAATTACTATTTTAAATGTTTTCATGTTTGTTAAATGAGAATTGATTTTAAATTAATTTGGGGAGCTTTTATAAATGTTTTTTTGTATTGGGTTGTCCGAAAAGTTTTTGCCGATTTTCAAATGTTTTTTCAATTGATAAATCGGCAAAAACTTTCAGGACAACCTAATAGAAAACAATACAAGCAATCACTCATACATGTCAATAGTTGATAGTCAATTTTGAATAACTTTTGAATAACTTTGAAAAATTTTGAATGATTTATCAAAGACACAAAAAAACAATGTTTAAATATTTACAAATTGGTAATTTTACAAATTTTGACAAATATTTGACAAATGAATATCATTCAGTACTAATGTTTTCCCATCGATGTAAATGAATGTGTTAATGTTAAAATATGTCATTTGATAATTTGAAAATTTAGATTTGATTTGAGTTTTTCATTCATTTCTTTCGTTTCAATCAAAATTCAAGCAGTTTTGCTTTTGCCGGGATGAATTTGAATTTGCCCAAATGAATTTCATTCTGTGTGTTTCAAATCCGGGAAGAAAAATCAAATGAATTTCGAGTGAAATTCTTCACCCATTCAAACATTTCGACACTTGATAATAATAATAACTAAATGAGAATAATTCAATGAAATTCGGTGAAAAAATTCTTCATTTTCTTTGATTATTATTTACAATTAATTTTGACAATTTTTTTTTCTGTGAATTCTCATCCTCCTCTCGTTATTCACACCAATATCTCTATGTTTATTTGTAATTTTTGTATTTATTTGCAAATATTTACAAATATTTCATTTGAAAATGTATGGATGTTTGAATCATTTGAATTCACCAATAGTGTGTGTGTATAAATGTGTATTGCACGTGCCAAACTCAATTTTTCGGTAGTCAATGAAATTTTCTGGGTAAACGAGAAAAGTTTGGAAATTCATTAGACTAAAATACATTTTCGATGACATTTTGACAATTTTTTTCTTCTTCTTCTTTGTATTGTTTGTATGACAATTTCAATAATAATATGAATTAATAATCAAGTTCACAATGAATGTTTTGAGAAAAATGACATCTGAAATCAATTAGAAATTTTGAAAATGAAAAAAATTAAAATCATCATCATCATCATCATTGAATTGAATGTCGCCATCTTTCGTATGACAAGTTGACAATTGCAATATTTTTTTGATTAAACATATACCTTACCGGAACCATGTTTAAGGCTATTGTATCCGCATTTTGCACACATTATTTATGATTCATTTTTTATAATAAATAATTACCGATGTTTTCGTCCTTTGATATCGACTCGCCAAAAGATGCATAATATTTTAAATGTTCAAAATGATAATTTATTCATTCTTTTTCTTTTTACTTTATTTGAAAATAAATAAATCATTTTGGGCCGTTGAAAAAAATGAAAATCAATCAATTGATTGATTGTCAAATTAATAATTTTTACATAAATAATTTACGGGCCAATATTATGCAAATTTTGACGAAGCGATTCAAGGTTCTCATAGATTCATTGCTGCAATATTTCACCTTTAATTCCTTTGAAAAAATCGGTAGAAAATTAATTGAAATTTATTTATCAAAATTTTAAAAATTACCAAAAAATTTTACCGGTAGAAAACTGCTAAAAACTGAAAATTCATCGATGAATTTCAAAGAAAATACATTGAAAAACTCGGAAAATAAATTCCAAAATACAAAATGAGCAAACACACACACTGAACAACTGAAGATGCTTATTGAATAATGACTAAAATAAAAATGATGATAATTTTATTCTTTGAAATTTCTATGAACCGAAAAAAAATATTGTTCAATATCGAATACTATTATCGATAATAATAATAAGCAATTGGAAATTGGATCATAAATTTCCAATATCATCCAATATTTGTGTGGTTTGATCATTTGTGGTTTTATGTTTGTTGTTTGTAACCAAAATGATAATTTTAGGTCAAAAGTTCCAGCAAAAAATACAAGAAAATAAAAACCATTGGAAACCATTATGGTAAACCACATACACACACACACCGACAAAATATGCATCGATAATAAAAGAATTTACATTCGATATTATTTGAAATAATAATAAATGAAAAAATAATCATATAATAAAATCATAAATATGCAGCTTACGAAGTCAAATTTATATCCATATTTATATACGCAAATATTTTTGTGTGTATGCATACCTTACCTTACCCGTGAACAAACATACATACAAACAAAACAAACTGATAATGATAATAAAGCCATAGACACCGATTACCGAGACACACACTATTGGATTGGTTTATTAGATTCCTTATTATGAAGCTTATCTTTGATATTTGGTTTTAATTGTATCAATATTTTGTCAATATATCGATACACATATATGCCAGCTTTATTCATTTTAAATATATTTTTTTTCAGATCATTATTCATTTATTTATTTAATCATTTTTCCCTGTAATTTGTTTGTTTGTTTTGCATAAATGTTTGATTGAAAAATACAACAGAAAAAATGAAAATTATTGCAACACATTATCTCATTCGAGATATAAATATATTGATACATAAATAAATAAATGAATATTAATCAATATATATTTTCATTTAACAAACAAAATATATTAAATAAACAAAATGTAAAATAAATATTGCAAAGCATTTTTAAGGCTAAATAAATAGAAAATATATTGAAGCAAACATGCATACATTTTATGTTTAGATTACGATGTCAATGATAATAATAATTGATAATAATCATTGATCATTAACATGTTATAATAATAGCAACGATATGATTATTTATTGAATTTCAATTTATTTATTTATTTATTTGATTCAATTTTCATTAATCTTATTGCTATTCGATTATCTTTTCAATAATCTATGAGTATGATTGCATACGTGATACGTGCATTGGTTTCAATATGATTTTTTGCAATTATCTAATTGGATTTAAGTATGAAGATTTAATGAAATGAATGAAAAAAAGAGATCAATAATGACAATTTCTACGTGGATCTGATCGTAAATTGGTCGGTTGTCATCGAGAACCAAAAACCACAAATTACTTATCTTTTATTTATTTCAATGAATGCATTAATTTGAATACCGACAAATTCGTCCATTTTCCTGCTTTTTGCTAGATTTTGAACCCTGTAAAAACCTTTGAATCAATCGTCTCATTTATTTGCTCTTTATTGGGAACCGATTTTCGATTATTCAAACGTTTACAAATATTTTCAATTTAATCCAAATGAAATTTTTGATCATCAAATCGAATGATAAATGATTTGCATTTTTGTTGTTTACCTTAATTTTTCTTTGTAAAATTTTAATTTTACAATGGATACATGGAAACATTTTTCAATAGAATAAAATAATCAAATAAACATTTTTATGCTTCAAAATCCAAGGTGTTTAATTTTATTATAATTTTTTAATATTATTGATTTGATTATTTTATTGTTGACATAAGATAAAACATACATTTCCATTTTATTTATTTTTATTGATAAACGTCCGGGTGCGAGACATTTTTTTTTCTCAATTGCATACATGTCATAGCTGATAAGATTAATCAATGATGATGATGATGAACATTAATGATTTCCAACGAAATTTTCAATTAATTTTATTTACTTGTTCACATTTTTCGATGGTAATCATTGATAATCACATGGATGCTAAGCAACCGATTAATAATTTAATTTTTTTTCTTTGATAAATTTCTTGGAATTGGAAAATCGGTTAATTTTCTTCTTTATTACCATTGACATTCGTTGAAAATTTGTGATTATTTCATTTTTTTTAGAATCATTTATTGACAATTCTATGGAATTCAATCGATTTTCAAATTAAAAAAAAAGGTAAAAAACTAATATTTGAATTCCAGTGAATAATGACATTAATTCAACCATCGATTTTTCAAATTTTCATCTAAATTTTAGTTTAAAATTCATCAAATTGCACAAAGTTGAATGCAAAAATAAAACGACCGCGAAATTTTCTCACAAATTTATTTTTCAAATTTCTAATCTCATTTTCTGCCGAGAGATGGCAGAAAAGTTTGAATTTTTCAAATTTTTGAGAATTTTTCAATTGAAATTTTCGCGGGCGTTTTATTTGTTGAAAATTCTAAGAAAAATATACTAATTCTAGAATGATAATGATTTGGAATTTGAGAGATTAAATTCAAATTGTATTCTTAGAAATCAAATATTTATAATGAATAGGTTTTCATTCATTTATTCATTTGCTTGCTTTATAATTATTTTAAGACTAAAAAGACAATGAAATGATTATATTTCTAATTGTTTTTATTTAATTTTAGAGTAAATCTTTGGAGAATAAGCATTGAAAATCTTTCAAGCAAACAAATTAAATAAAATTTCAAGTTCATAGTATTTAATCATTGATGATAATGAATTTCGCTTGATGTATTTTAATCATCATCATCATTATCAAAGTAGATAAAGCACGTGTATACTGAAATGTTTTTTAATTTGTTTGTAAATATTCTTATAAATATAAAATTATATATAAATATAAAACTATATTTTGTCTATGACAACTACTAAAACCAAAGAAATCATACGATTCTTGTCGCATGGAAAGCACATATATGAATGAATGCATTGAATATTCTCTGCATTAGATATATATTTTGTTTTTTCGGATAGAATTGAACGCTTATTTTTACCAATTTTAAAGCAAAGAAGTATTTCAATGCGAGACGCCGCAATCGCAAATTATGTTCATGTTTTAAAATAAAACATTTATCCAAAGAATATAATTGATGGTGGTGAAATGAAAATATACAATCACTACTTTTGATATTTTGATATAGATATTTGAGCCAAAAAAAAAAATCTTTACAAATGTATATCTTTGTTATTATTCGTTGACGAAAAACAAACAAATAAAGATTTAAAATCAACGTTTTTGCATTGAATTCATATTGAATTTAGTTCTACTCATCATTCTTAATTATTCCCTGTGAACAACATCATCATCATTAGCATCATCATCATCACCAGCTTTTGATTATTATTATTATCCACATAAATGCATTGTCATGTATGAAAATTCAAGAAAAATGAAAATTGTACTTTTGTCTTATGAAAGATGATGAAAATAAATGAAAATAGAAAAATGACAAATATTTTGATCATTTGAAAATCATTGAAAAAAAAAACAAAAATCAAAAAATCAAAATTGTATTGAATACATCGAATATACATCAAACATTATCTTGTATTGTGAACGGAAATTGATGATGAAAACAAATAAACAAACAAACAAACAGCAGCAACCAAAACAACAACGATAGCAGCAGCATTGAAAAATGCATCCAAAATAATTTCCAATCAATAAATGTTATATAATAATAATAATAATAATGATTGATATCAAATATTATTATTCAATGGATAAACATTTCAATAATAAACTGTGATCCAAGATAGTGGAAAATTTCATTTCATTTCCATTAATCAATGTTTTTATTTTGAAATTTTTTTATTATCATTGTTTTCCGCTGATTCAACACACGAGAAAGAAAGCAAAAGAAAATGTCCATCCATAAAATATCAATGATTATGATCATTTATTGAATTGAATTAATAATTATTGAAAAAAATAAATCAATTATTTTTCATAATTTGTTGATCTATTTATCTATAGTGCCTAGAAACAAATATATATCAAAGAGTTGATCGTTTTTTCAAATTGTATATTTATCGAGAAAAATATTAAATATTAAAAAATGTCTGTATATTCAACAATACCAAATTCAAATATATTTTTTAAACATTATAATCAATCAAATGATAATGAAAACAATGTTAATAATAACAATCGAAATGAACATGATCAAAATAATAGTTTTAATGATGATTTTTTATTGAATTTTAATCGAATTACCAATAATAATAATAATAATAATAATAACACCAGTGAGAACCACAATGGAAGCATTGGTGGCAATGGAAATGGAAATGTTAATTTTATTAAAAATAATAATAATTACAATAATGGTGTACCAGTAGCGATATTTAAAACAGCGCCAACTACAACATTAACGCCATTAATGGCAGCTAATGCTGCTGAATCACCATCATCATCATTGAATAATGAGGTATTTTTTATTTTAGAAAATTAAACAAATATTTGATGATAAATTTTTATTGTTCAATATGAATTTATCTAGGAATTTCATATTGCATTAACACCGCCAAATACACCGACACATGGTGTACTGATCAACACAATCGATGAACCACCATCAGATGAATTAGATAATTATGATAATTATATAAATGATCCTTTTGGACAACCAAGAAAAAGTTTATTCAATGAAAATGATCAATCAACAGCAACACAATCGACCGCAACACCAATCGATTTGAGATCAATGTGTGATACACCAGATTCACAAGAACAACAATATCATATACCACAATTATCGCATTCAAATACACCAAAATGGAATGGTAATTGTAAAAATAATTTAATTCATTCGTTCATTTGTTTACCCGTCAAAATATTGATTGTTTTTTCTTGATAATTTTTTTCTTTCGACCAGAATTAAATTTCAAAGGCAAATTATTATATTTGCTGAAAATTATCGCAAAATTCTTGGCTATCATATTATCATTATATACATTTATATGTTCATTGGAATTATTGAGTACAGCATTTCGTTTGCTAGGAGCTCGTGTGATTGGAAATTTTTTTCAAAATAGTCAATTATTATCGAATCCAATTGTTGGTCTAATGATTGGTGTACTGGTCACCGTGTTAGTTCAATCATCATCAACATCAACATCGATCACTGTCACAATGGTTGCATCTAGAAGTAATTTTTTTTTGTTTTTAAAAATTGAAATTCACAATCATGAATTAATTCTTTTCTTCCAAAAGTAATTCATGTAAGACAAGCGATACCAATAATGATGGGTGCAAATATTGGCACTTCAGTTACGAATACGATTGTTTCGCTGATGCAATCGGCTGATCGTGAAGAATTTGGTCGAGCATTTGCTGCTGCAACTGTACATGATATGTTTAATTGGCTGACAGTGATTGTATTGTTACCATTAGAAATGACAACACATTATCTTGAACATGTTACTACATATTTTGTCGATAAATTTTCAACTGTTAATAATGATAATGACAAACAATCATTGAATGATCATCATCAAAATGAACAACAATTTTTAAATCATTTAACCAAGCCATTAACGAATCGAATTATTCAGGTTTGTATCAAATTTCGCGTATATCTTTTATTAAATAATTAATATCGACAAATTGAATACAGATCGACAAAGAATTGCTAGAAGAAATGGCATATGGTAATCAAACGCTATCATTGGATCCAAATCGACATCTTTTGATACGTTGTTGCAGTGATAACAATATACCGTGTCATCGTAAATGTAATTTTATGAATAATATTTCTGAGATTCATTGATTATTTGGATTATAATTATTTTTACAGGCTCATTATTTGGCTGGTTAGGTTTTGCTGATACACCAACTGGTTTGATATTATTAAGTCTTTCCATATTGATATTGTGCCTTTGTTTAATGTCATTGGTTAAAGTTTTAAATTCAATGCTAACGTAAGGTTTTAATTTGCGGAAAAAATTGAAAGATAATTTTCAAATTTTCTTCTTTTTGACTAGTGGTCAAATTGCAAAATTAATCAAACGTACAATGAATCGACAATATACGTTTCCATATTCATTGATTGCTGACTATACATCAATATTGGTTGGTTGTATTTTGACAATTTTAGTGCAATCATCATCGATATTCACTTCTGCATTGACACCATTAGCTGGTATTGGTATCATAACAATTGAACGAATATATCCATTAACATTAGGCGCAAATATCGGTACGACCACTACCGGTATTTTAGCTGCATTAGCATCTGAACGTAATCGTCTGCATGATACAATGCAAATAGCATTGTGCCATCTATTTTTCAACATAACTGGCATTTTAATATTTTATCCAATACCATTTATGCGACTTCCAATACCAATGGCAAAAATGTTGGGCTATTTAACGGCAAAATATCGATGGTTTTCAATATTTTATTTATTAATCATGTTTTTCCTGTTACCATTGATAATTTTCTCGCTTTCAACGTTGGGCATTACCATAATGTTATCGATATTGATACCAATCATTATTTTGATAATATTGATCATCATAATCAATCTATTGCAACATTATCATGCACATTGGTTACCATTATGGATTAGAAATTGGCATTTCTTACCATTATATCTACGATCTTTGGATCCTTTGGATAATTTGATTATGCGTTTAAGTGAACGTTTTGGTTGTATGAATTGTTTCGCTACAAGTGGACAATTACAACATATGCGTTTTGAACGTTGTGATGATGCTAATAAATTATTGGGACATCATACCGATACACAAAATTCTCGTCTAAATATATTAGGTTCAATGTATCGTTCGAATAGTGAACAGAATTTGAATGAAAATCTCATCGCATTGGAACAAAGAAAACATCGTCATCATTATCGTAATCATTATAGAAATGATCCTTATTATTATCAACAACATAGTGTACCAGAAACAATTAAAAAAGTAATATCAAAATTAACTAATCAAATGAATACAACAAATCATCATAATCAAAATCAACAACGAAGAAGATTCAATAGTCATGGTTGGTATCATCATCAATTATCGACACCAAACGACGATGATAATGATAATAATGATGGTCAAACACGGACAAGATCAACAAATTGGTCGCTATTCAATTCACATACAGTACATATTGGATCACAATTACATCGTTATCACGGGCAAAATCGTTATAAAAATTTACCATTCATATCGAATGAGAATTATAATGAATTTATATCATCACAACAGCGACAACAACAACAAAAGCAACAATCATCATCATCATCAACAAAAGTGGAGAATAATGAAGAATCAAATACAAATATACGATTAGAAACGATAAAAAAACCATCATTATCAGCAATAGAATCAATATCGTCATCATCGACATCATCGTCATCATCATCATCATCGATAGCAACATCACAACCATTAAATGATCATACAAATGAAACAGAAATTATTTGAAAAATCATGGATTTTGATTATTTGTGAAGATGATGAAAAACAAGCAAGATTGACCCTTGTTACGTGATCACAAGGGTGGTCTCATTATTTGTGATATAAAGTTTATGAGAAAAATTGAATAAATTTCAAATATAAAATGTTTAAAAAAAAAATTTCAAAGTCCCACCATTAATTTGTATCATTTTTGTCATTTAAATTATTATTTAATCAATTGTTAACGTCTAATATTTTGTGTAATATTTTATTTTGTTTGTTATAATTAGGTTGTCCGGAATGTTTTTGTCGATTATATCGTAGAAAATGATTGGAAAATCGGCAAGAACTTTCCGGACAACCTAATATTTTAAAATTTGTTCATTTTGATTTTTATGAATAATATTAATGTCTAGTCAAAAAAATACAGAGAAAAAATTATGATAATTTTAAATTATTTTAAATCAAATTTTAAATCTGTGATTATTTGATCTATGCTTTGTGTATTAATGCAATTTGTGAATGTGTGTGTGTGATATAACAGAAATGCAATGGCAGAAAAAAAATGAAACGATTGATTCGTGTCTAAAGCTAAAGACATACGGCATCGAAATACAAAAATTTTAAATGTTTATGTGTGTAATTTTCATTTTTGAAAATAATATTGTAGTTTTGTAATTTTGTAAATACGGAAAAAAAATGAGAAATTTATTTTTGTATTAATTTAAAATGAATTAATTAAAATGAATTAAAATCGAATGTTTTTTTATTTTAATTTTAAAAAATTTTTCATGCTCTCTATTGATAATTTTAAATTTAAATTCAAATCATAAAACAAAAAATTCAAAATAACTTTGATTTCATGTCATACAGGTTGTTTTATAATATACAAGCTCTCATTGAAAATACATTAACCCATTGAAAATACATTAAGCTCGATAAAAAATACATCAAATCCTATTGAAAATGCATTAAAATGCTTTCTCATTGAAAATTGCCGGAGAACGTAATCTCATTGAAAATGCATTACAAATGACGTATTCCCATAGAAAATACATTATCTTCCATTGAAAATATATTGTAATGAATTTTATAAAACCTGTTTTTTTCAACTCGTTTGTTTCTTATATTGGAAAATAAAGTGAAATCAATTTTCCTTAAATTTTCTATTGATCAAGTTTTTTATTTCAATTCAATTTTTTTTCTTCATTCAATTTCATTCACTTCATGTTATGTGTATTCTCGACAAACTAAAAGGGTATTCTTCTATTTTTCTTCTTTATTTCTATTCAAACGAAATCGATTACTAAAAATGTATATATTTGTAAAAAAACTAATTTTCAAAACGTAATGAATTAGTTACGAACATACAAATGAACAACAACAGCAAGGCTAACCACTCTCAGGTGATCAAATATTGTTTTGGAACATATGCATGCATGCAAACACACACACACACACATACAAACATTCATTTGTGTTTATATGTTTTCAATCATATTTATTAATGAATATATTTTCATTTATTATTATTATTCGTAAAGCAATAAAAACAATAAACAGCATCAAAACTACGTCATTATACATACAAAATATGATTACTGGCTTTATTTTCTGTCCACCAACAACAACAACAACAACAAAAATAACCAGCGAAATTCATTGATAAACCAAGCAATAATTCTATACAAACATTGAATCAATTATGCATACAAAACACATTCAATTCAATCATCATTCAATTATGAATTTCAATTTTCCAATTCAAATCATTGATGATTTGAATTGAAATTTGAATTGAAAATTGATGAATGAAAGAATCCATCATCAACATTGATCATCATCATCATCATTATTATTATCATCATTATCCTGCATTCAATTCAAAGCGAAAACACAACAATAATCATTTTGAATATTGTGAAAAAAATATACGTGATTCAAAATGCTCATGGGCGACAAAAAAAAAAGCACCGAAACAAATGTTTGTAGTGGCAGCTGGTATATGCTTGTATCTAAAAATCTTTGAATACTAAAATTAATGATCATCAACATTAACCATCAACAACCAACAACAACGAACAAACAAACAGAATCTTTATGAATTCACATATATCCATCCTGAACTTTCAATAATATTGGGTTGTCCAATAAGTTCTTGCCGTTTTTTAAATTTTTTTTCATTCAAAAAACAACAAGAACTTATGGGACAACCTAATATTTCTGTGCTTAAAAATTGCTACATAAACTATATATTAATATAATATAATATAAGTTTTAATGTTTTTATTATTGTCAAAATATTAAAACAACCAAACAACAGCAAACAACAACGAACAGCAACGAAACAGAATACAATAAACAAACAATTCATTTGATTTTATTTCATTTCAATAAAACAATTCATTCAAATAACTAACCATTTACATTATTTGATTGCAAAAGACTGGAAGCAGCATTATTATTGATTGTTTACATGTGATATATGATTTAAATTTTGTTGTATTTGATGGTTTTTTCTCAATGAATACATGAAAATTGTTTTCATTGTTTCCCTTAGATTTCAATTCAAAATTGAATATTGAATTGAAACAATGAATGTGTTCATTGAAAGAAGAAAAATGATTGAAGAATATTCATTAATAATCTTGAAGAATGTGTTTATATTTGAATCATATCCCAAATCATCGTTTGAATCATCTGTGAGAAATGGTTTGTGAGAATTTACAAATTCATTTCTTCCTTGCTGCTGCTGCTGCTGCTGTGTGTACGAACCATTTGTGAATATTATTCAATCAACCAAAAATTAAATAAATAAATGAATAAATGAATGAACAAGTATTGTTCATTTGTTATAATACTCGTTTGTTTTTTGATTAATTTTCAACAAAATTTAAACGTCATTTTTCATATGTTTATTTTTTGTCTGTTTCGTTTTCTGTTTTGAATGTCCAACCACCACCACCGATTCATTTATCAATGAATGATTGATAAATAAATGAAAATAAATAAATAGCCAATTGATAAAGGGTAAACAAAGAATATCAACGAAAAAAAAACCTTTTAAAAAACCTTTATCGATTTTGATCAGGGGAAAAAATTATTTAAAAAGAAAACGATTATCATTATCTTTATACGATTCGTCAAAGGTTTTTTTTTCTCGCTGTAATATCAAAATACATAATCATCATACATTTATTTGATTTTTACATTTATTTGAAATTTTCTGTTTTGTGTTCAACGAAAATTATCCACGAAAAATGAATTAAAATGTCAAATTTCATATTTCAATATTTTTCATCCATCCAAAATCCAAATTCATCATCATCATATAAAGTAAAAAATCCATTATTTATTTCGACCATTCATCAATTGAATCAGTAAGAAAAAAAAAGTTCATCAGGTCATATGATCAATTTGATCAGCAGCAAATAATGAACAATCAAATTTTGAATTTTATAAATTCATATAATCAAAATTGAGGTCAATCATCAATGAATGAATGAATGAATGACAAGATAAATCAACCTTTTGTGTGTGTGTCTGCGTTCATTTTTTCCCATTAAAAATCATCTAAAAATCAACCAAACAAACAAAATGAAATTCTGTTCATCACCGATGACAATAGTCATGAATAAATAATTTATCCGAAAAAAATAATGTAAAAATTCAAATTTCCAATCAGTTTTTCAATTCAAATTCACCAGTTTGACAATAATGAAATGACCATTTGATCGAACCTAAAAAAAAAGAATTATAATTTTGAAAATAATCATAAATGAACCGGGAAATATGAATATGAAATTTTAAAATTTAAATGAAATGAAATAACTCTTCGGGCACACACGATTTTTTTGTTTGTTTGCGAAATAAAATTATCATTTTCAAATCATCTAGTCAATCATTTTGAAAAATCTTTTGATTCGAGAAAAATAGAAATATATCTTTGAAGAGAAATTTGAAATTTTATCAAATAAAATAAATATCAAAGAGAATAATAATAACGGAACAAGCAAGCAACAAGTTTGTGCCTCTGTCTCTCTCTTTGAATTTTATTAAATATCAACGAAAAACTATTACCACCACCACCATCGCCATTAATATCATTAAAATCAACAGCATCATCAGCATCATCATCATTACTACCTCGAATATAGATTGTATCTTTATTATTATTATTATTATTGTCGATTGTTGTTCGTTGTTGAATTCGAAAAATGAAAAATTTTAAACAAAATAACGACAATAATTTCGCATTTAATACGGAAAATCAATGTAGAGATTTGAAAGAAATAATAAATACAAAAACAGAAACAACAGCTGAACAGCCACAACAACAGCAACAACAACAACAACAATCGACAATGTTGTTCCCATTATCAATGATGATGATGATGATGATGAAGAAAAAGGCGGTGGTGATGGAAAATAATGACAATAAAAATAATGTTAAAAATGCTTTGGATGATGATGGTGATAGTAATTCGAATGCCGTTATTGTATCACCATCATTAACGATATCAACAGTAATGGCTTCTTCATCATCGACATCATCATCAACATCATCCATTGATAATAATGTTGGCCAACAGCAGCGGCAGCCGAACAACAATCATCGACCCAATAAAATGAAACATCACCAAAAAATAGAGAATACTGTTGTCGATGATGATGATGATGATGGTGATGGTGGTCAGCAAGAAGAAAAAGAAGAAGAACAAGTTCATTTGATTGAGAGACGACAACAACAAGCTCCACAACCAAATCGCCATCGACGAAATGATGAACCATCATCAACATATTCTGAAGAATATCTTTCTTATAAAGATATTTCTTCAAATGATGATAGCGGTTATGGTGTAAATTTCTTGAATGTTACAAATAAAAGTGGTAGCATAATCAATGATAGTTACCGTAACAATATTATCAATGATATTGTTAAAATCAATAACCATAACCATAATAATGTTAATGTCAATGATGAAATATCATCTTCATTTTCACCTGGTCAACGTAAAAATACTAATCATAATCATCATTACTATCGAGAGCAACAACAACAAAAACAACATTGTGAAAAAAATAATTCAATGATAATTAAAAAAAATAAAAATTATCACTTTAATAGTGAAAATTTTAATCATTATTATAATAATGAAAATAATAATAAGAAATATAACAATAATAAGGATTATGAAAACGTCGATGATGATGTGGATGATGACGATGATTATGATTATGATGATGATGATGATGATGATTTATCTGAATCAAGACAATTAACGAAATCAAATTATATAAATATTGTTAAATTAAATAATTGTAATCATCATCATCATTCGAGATTATCATCTAAAATGATGCTTACATCGATGAATAATGATTATTTATCGACAAAAATTCGTATGAATGTCAATAATAACAACAATAGCTCAATCGATTCTAATCAAAATAATGATAATAATAATCACAGTGATGATTGTTATTCATCTGTACCATCAAGTTCTACATCAACATGGACATCATCGATGATATCTGGATCATCTGTAACATCATCGTCATTTAGTAGTGCTGTGAATGATACAAATAATAGTGTTTATATGATCGATGTTACAAATAGTTCATCATCATCATCATCATCATCAACAGAATCAACAACCTCATCAAATATTAATGAACAACAACAGCTGCCGCAGCAGCAACAGCCACAAAATAATAATAGTCATCATTCTGGCCAGCCATTATTATCCACATCAAACGCGAATAATATCAATATTCAAAATAATAATAATAATAATAATGATCATAATTATCAATATTTACATCCATATAGATATACACGTGATGGACATGAATCAATAAGAATTGGTTCATCATGTATTTCTGTACATAGTGCCGTATCACAGCTATCAAATGATTCATCATTATTAGATTATCCAGCCAATACACCGATTTGTAAATTTTGTCATCAACGTGGAAAAAGTAATAATCCATTAATATCACCATGTCATTGTCGTGGTACAATACGTTATATGCATGCCAGATGTTTAATGGTAAGTCAATCAAAATTAAATGATTTGTTTGTTTACCTCACATTAAAACAATTTATTTTCATCATCATGATGAAAAAATTATTATTATCATCATCAATTATACAAATTGAATTCAACAAAACAATAGAAATGGCTTGATAAATTGAAACGTCGAAATTCACGATCTCAACCATTGAGCTGTGAAATATGTAACTATGAATATCGTTGGCGTAAACAATTCAAGGTAAGTAAGAATTGCTTCATTTTTCCAAAATCATATTCAAAAATTTTCAAAAAAAAAAAAAAAAAAAAAAATTCAATTGAATAAGTCAATCATTATTGATAAGAGAAATTGATATGCTTCTCATAGCAAGATATATGTCTATATTAATTATGCTGTCATTTTTATTGTTGATAATTTATTATTATCAACTAATCGATTATTATATAACTGAAAAATATACGGGAGTAATTTTGAACAAAATTTACAGCAAAAAAAAAAAATTAGGCCAAGTGTATTCAAGTCAAGTATGCATCCAAATATCCATTCAAAATGTATTCAAAATGAATTTTGAATAAAGCAAAAATCATATGATGAAAAAACTAGTTTTTTTCAAAAGATTTGAAAGAAAATTTCATTTTATTAAGCTGTCCAATAAGTTCTTGCCGATTTTCTCCCGATTCCCCACGATATAATCGGCAAAAACTTTTCGGACAACTCAATATTTCATTTTTTCTTTTTCGAAAAAAAATTTGAATTTTCTCGAACAAAAGTCAGCGAAGAAAATCTATTCAAAACATGAACGAATGGCAAGGAAATACCTTTTGATTTTCCAAAGCAAAAAAATCGAAAAATCAAAAATCTTTGCATTTCATAGCGGTAAACTCGTTTTTTCTTGATTTATTTTTCGTTCATTGCATTCATTCATTCATTCATTCATTCAAAGACTGTTATTTTGCACTGGAAAATACCAATGATTAAGTTATGACTGCCATTTTTTACCAATTTTTTGGAAAAAACCTCGAGCAATTATAAGTCGGTCAAAAGCAATAAGAAAAATAAAACAATTCTGGTCAAAAAAAAAAAATGTAATTTCCAGTTAGATTTGATCATTAAATGATAATTATTGAATTAATAACAACATTTGATTCATGTGATTTCAATTTTTTCAAATAAAAAATTTCCCTTTAATCGATTCAAATATAATTATCATCGTTTATGATTCAGTATTATCATTATTATCTGGTTTTTACCGGATTTTTTTGGTTCATCTTTTTCAAGTTTAAACCATAAAAATATATATCTAAATAGTCATTTTGGCACCATTTCTCTTTTATTTCCCCGAGAAGAAATTGTAAAAACCCGAGCAAAAGAAATGAAAGATAATTTTCTTCGAAAAAAAAATTGAAATTCAATCGAAATTTCAATTTTTTGATTGATTTAAATTTGATTTAATTTGATTCAGTGCATTCTGGGCCTAATATCTAAAATCACATGAGAAAAGATCAAGATCATTGACCTAATGATCATCTGATCTGATCATCTTTTCAATTTTCTTTGAATTTTCTCTGGTGTATAGGTCATTGATTTTTAATATTTTTTCAATCGTTTCATCTTTTTTTTAAAAATTTTTCTATAATCTCACATGATCTGAAAATATATAGATGAACCTATCTCATCTTTAATCTATTTTTATAAAATTATAATTATTAATATTTGTTTCTTTGTTCAATTTTCAATTTGAAACATTATTTAACCATTTTAATTCATAGATTCATGTGATGATTTATGAGGCGCGTGCCCAATCTAAGTCATTGTCCACCGCCACCGCCATCAACATCATCATCATCATCGCTGCCAATTCGAAAGGCATTGACCTTGGTCTTTTGACAAACTACTACTTACAAATGCTTACAATGTTCAGTTGTCTTATGAATTTTAGTCTAAATTTTCTCCTTTCTACATTGAATTGAATAGAAGGTTTCATGAATTGAAAGATCATTGATTTTTTTTTTTTTTTTGTTTGTCCATAAAAGAAATATCATTTGAAATAATTGAAGCCATTTTTTTTGGTTTGTTTGTTTGTTCCTCAATCGCTTCACAATTTCACTTTGTAAATTGAATTTCAATGTTTTCCTATGTTATGAAATTAAATTGCGATGACATTTAAAAAAAAAAACGATGTAGAATAATATTAAATATTTAAAGTGCATCGACCAGATGATCGAAAAATTATCATTTATTATTAAATTATATTTATTAAAACAAAAATTTTTTTAATTTAATCAAATGAATGAAACGAAAAAGTAGAAAATTATTATTATTTGAAATTTTATTCCGTTCATTGAACATTCATATCATATCATTACAAATTATACTTTTATTTTGTTTATTTTCATTTCAATTTCAAATGAAGAAACGATGAATTCATTGATATTCGTGTTGAAATTGAAAGAATTCAAAATGGAAAATAACGATAGAACGTATATAGAATTAGAATTTCAAAGGGTGTGTGTGTGTGTGCGTAGGCTTGTGATGTATGCTTTGAATGCAAAAAAAAAATAAATAAATAATACATCAATGATGTATGTATGATGATGATGCACGAAAAAAAATATATTTCGCAAATACGGTTATTATTTTATACGAAGAAATAGCAATAATAATAATCGAAATAATAATTTTTCCGGGTTCTCTGCACTTACTATCATCACTACTACTGTTTTACATGGTTTCGATGGTTCTCCGAATTTATCTACGAAGAATCTGCATTCGAAAAAAACAGAAAAAATCCAGTTAGATTCGGTTCAATTCGGTTATTTCCATTCGGTTTTTTTTAATATTTTGGGTTTTGTTCTTTTACTTTTTCATCGGATATAATATACGCATTATTATCATTAATTCAAAGTTTTTCATAAAGTTTTTTTTTTTTCAACGACGCACAATATTCATAAAGAAATAATATTCTTCGTAATTCTAATTCTTTCGATATTAAGTTGTCCGAAAAGTTTTTGTCGATTTACCAGTTGAAAAACATTGATTTTCTACGATGAATAACCGGCAAAAACTTTACGTACAATCTAATATATTTGACTGTTTTATCAGGACAAATATTGCATTTTTCTCACGAAATATGTATCCGACTAGTATTGTTCATTGCATATGGATTGTGTTCCTCAAATTAATATTTCTTCTTTTCATTCCGTTTTATTTATTCATCATTTATCGATTCATTCATTTCTCTGTTTGTCTTGCGTAACACTTGAATTTTGTTTCGTGTTGTATGTTGTTGTTGTTTTTTGTCCGAAAAGTTTTTGCCGATTTTTAGATGTTTTTCAAATGGTAAATCGTCAAAAACTTTTCGGACAACCAACCAAACATATATATGAATGAATTTCAAAACATTTCATTGAAAAACAAAAAAAAACATCACAACATATTCGTTGTTCGGTCGGTCAATGAACGAATAAATATATTTTCGTTTCTTCTTTTTCAAATTCAATTCAAATCAATTTTTTGCTTTTTTTTGCCATGAATGAAATGAATGAATCGTATTTGTAGCAATGTAAAAATTCAAATAAAGCGCTTGCGCTTATATTAGGTTGTCCGGAAAGTTTCTGCCGGTTATATCGTAGAAAATCATTGGAAAATCGACAAGAACTTTCCGGACAACCAAATATATTTCTTGAAATTTCATCCGGTTATTACCATCGATCGATTCATTGATCTATCAATCTATTTAAAATTCAAAGAATTGAATGTCAAAAATAGAAATTCTGAAATGTATTGATTTCATAAATATCTAAAATATTTAGGCTCCCCGAAAAGTTCATCATCGTTTAATCAATAACAGTTTCTAATGAAAATCGGCCAGAACTTTTCGGACAACCTCGTACTTAAAATATCAATTCAATTCTTGAATTAATAATCTTTGAAATTTTCAACAAAGATGAATTGAAATGGATCATGATAATAATAATAATAATAACAATAACAATGTCATTAAGTTTTTAATTTTTAAAACGATGAATAAATGAATGAATGAATGAATTGTTGAATTTAAATTCATTTTTTTTACTAAAGAAAAATTATTCCAAACAAACAAACATGGAAAATTATTATTATTATTAACATTGAAACAAAAAATTTTTTCTTTAAAAAAAGGTTAACATTGAATTTTTTCAATGAAAAAAATGAATGTTTTACATTTGATTATGCACTTTCAAATATGAATTCTTCCTTAAATAAAATCAAAAAACTAAGATTCAATTCAGTTTTCTTCTAAGCAAAAAAAAAAAAAAAAATTTGAATGAAAAAAAACCTTTTGAAAATGAAAATGAAATGAAATGAAAAAGAAAAAATTTTTTACGAGGTTAAAAAATGAATTTTCCTCAAATAATTATAATTATATTAATAATAATAATCATAATTATAATTAGCACTTCAATAAACAATTGATGATGATAAACATTTTATGATAAAAGTAAAATTTTTTCATATCGAAATAATAAAATATAAAAGAAAATTAATCAAACTCAAATATTAGGTTGTCCGAAATGTTCATAACGCTTAATCGAATAGAGTCGCTAATGAAAATCGGCCGCAACTTTCCGGACAACCTTATAGATATCATTGATTTTTCATTTCATTTTCCAATGAATGAATGAATGAATGGAACTAAGAAATTTCAAAAACTTGGAAGAAAAAATAAATAAATAAAACAATAATAATAACAATAACAATAACAATATTAATAATCATAATTTTAATGTAGAAGACCTGAAGAAATTTAATAAAAAATGCTTCAACTATGCCCATTAATTTATGATTTTTTGTTTCGTTTTGTTTGAACACTAGCCTTCATTCATTAATTTGTCAATATATATGGCCATATTGATTCATATTTACTCGTTCACTCATTTTCATTCATTCATTCATTCATTTATTTATATGCAGCACTCATTGATTCAATTTCAAGATGTTTTCTTCATTTTAAAATATTTTGCAATATTTTCTAATGACTGCATGAAATGAAAAGTGAAAATGTTTTAATGATAATGATGTGATATTGGTGACAAACAATCAAACAAAACGAACAAAAATAAATTGTAAATTTAATTTTGCATCATTCAATTCAATTCAATTCAATTCAATTATTAATGAAAAAATAAATAAATTTTGTTACACATATTTCCTTCAAAGCAAAAGAAATTACAAAATATTCCGGTTGAGAAATTTCAATTATTATTAACATTATTGCTTATTTTCCATTCATTTTCTTATTTAAATTTTTTTTTCTTGGAAAAAATTTAATTTAAAATTTGAAAATTTTGAAAATTTTAAAGTTTAAAGTTTTTTATTTTCTTCTAGCTTCAAATTACTCAATCATCATCATCATCATCGATCAAATTGACCTTGATTTTTGATTATTTAATTTTTTTTTTTTTTTTTTTTTTTTTTTGAAAAGTAGTCAATTTTTTGCTATCCAGCAGTCATCATATCTTGGCGACACAAGTAAAGGTTAGACTACAAGTCAAGTGCCTTACTACTTCAAAGTTTAATTGTAAAATACATTTGGAGTATAATAATAATAATCAATTCATATGTATTCATATATCCCGTTGATTTTGGATTAAATGTCATCCACATCATAATAATCAACATCGATTGTTAACTTTTGAACAATAAATGTCTTAAAACATTCAATTCATTTCATTTATTCAGCTGAGTACAGCTAGTTGTCTTTTATTGGATAATGTTTTAAATATATGAATCATTCAAGAGTGGGAAAATCAATTGAAATTGTTATCAATTCAAATTTCAAAAATCAAATTTTTCTTTTATTTTTCAAATTAAAAACAATCGATTGACCTTGATTATTCAATTCATTTTGATTGATTGATTAATTGATGTTTACGGGCAATATCTGTTTACCTGTTGCGAACATTTGATTATTATTATTATTATTATCGATATTATTTGATTTGAATTTTTAATAATATCTGTATTTAGAAAGTATTTGAAAAAAAATAAATGCATAATAATTTCTTCATTGAAAATTTTCCATATTGTTTTTGTGAGTGATAGGATGTTTATATGTTGTTTTGATGTTGTTTTTCAAATACTTTCTTTGTTGATTGTTTTTTAGTGCATTCTCATCATCATCATCATCATCATCATCATCATCATCATCATCATCATCATCATCATCAAATTACGTATATTTTCACGTGCATTTAATTAGAAATGAATTAATTTGCTGTTTTTTTCCGTTGTTGTTGATTTATCGTGACAGGTGATAATAATAATGATGATGATAAAGGATAATTAATGTTTTGAAAATGATATTTTCAATTATTTTTTATTTATTTTTATTTTTAAGGACAATTTTCCAAAAATTTCCCTTTTTTCTTGAATTTTCCTATTTTTAATTGTTTTTAATTTTTGTTCTTCATTAATTTAGTCTCCAATCGATTGGACATTACCACCATGTATGGGTAATGATCGTAATTGGCATCTAATATTTGTGATATGCGCTATTTTGATGGTGATCTCAACAATTAATTTGGTTATATTCGGTGATGATGAACATACACATCATCATTATAATCATCATAATCATAATCATCATTCACGTTTTCAATATAATCGAAGTTTATTTGGCGGTAGTAATAAAGTATTGCATTCGATAATTACAACATCATCTACACCGATGACAACAACATCAACCACGACTACATTGCCTAATCGTTTTGAAGATAAAAGTATAAAGCGTAAACAGCAGCCACATCAACAACGAATCGATATCGATCATACCTCATGGTTATCATCATTATCTGATCCAGCAATATTGATTGATTCAATGTTACAATTAAATTCTAATGATACTCATGATCATCATCATCATGAACATCATAATGATGATGATCATTATAAGGATCCAATATGGGTATTACCACCGGCATCTTCGACGATGAATACGACAACCCTTTTGACACAATTAATTAATCAAATCAATAGCAATAATAATTCAAAATCATTATCAAATTTATTCAATAATAATACCATTAAAACAACGATCAATAAACAATCCCATAATAATCATAAACAACAACATTCATCATCATCATCATCAAGTCAATCAAATAATAATATTAAAGGTTCTAGTTCATCGAAAAATTCAATCAACACGAAAAATCCGAATGAAAAAAAACGTTTGCTCACCGAAAAAGATTCATTATCTCCTGTCTTTCACGATGACCATCGTCAATCATTGCAATCATCGAATACTTCAGAAAATAATAATCAAAAATTAATCAATAAAACCATGCTAATCAATTCAACAAATGATCAAACATTTCTCCATAATAATAATAATAATAATGATATACAGCTACAAAATAATTTCAATCCATTTCAAATATCGACAGCAAATGATCCTTGGCGTAGTAGACGTAAAACATATCCAACAAAACCACATGAAGTGATATTAGTTATAAGTGGTTGTTTATTTTTTATATCATTCTTTTTGGGAACATTTGCCCAAATTAAATCTGAAATCAGTTTCTATAATATGATCATACGTTTCATTCATTGGAATCAACAATGGATTATCGAAGAATATGATCCTAATGATGATGATGATGATCATACGAAAAATAATGGTAATATTATTGATAATAATTGTAATAATAATGCCGATAGCATCGATACACCAACATCATCAACATCAACAACAACAACACATAATGATTCACAAACATTGACAATCACAACAATAAATACTGATAATACAACGATCAACAATAATAATATTGGTAATAGAATCGATAATATCACTAAAATACAATCAAATTCATCCATAAAATCACAATCAATATTATCAATACAACCATCATCATCATCATCATCTAAAATAATTAATCAACAACAAAACCAACAACAACAACAGCAACAATCGATATCAATATCACCATCAAATTCCTCAAATTCGACAACAACAACAACAACAACAATGATGCAGCTAAATCCAACATCACCGATACAAACATTGATAATAATTGGCAATGCTAATAATGATAATAATGGACAAATTAATATATCATCAGCAAATCAAATTGCTGCACCAGCGACAACAATTCAAACAAACACACCAACACCAACACCACCAACAACAAAAAACAACAGTATTGATAATAAACAAGTAATGATTAATATGTAAAAATTTAGGCAAAAGAAATCCAAGCTAATCATATATGATTAATCAAGGATTCTTTTTTATAATGAATATCAAATTTCATTTTTTTCAATTTTTTCAATTTTTTAAAATTCCATTTTTATGATAATTTTTTCAATTTTTTAAAATTGTATTTTAATTTAAAAATCATTTTGTATTGTTTTTTTTTTCATTTCAAATAATTTCAAATACAAACATAATAAGGACGCACAAGTTCCTTGATATTGGTATATATAAATAAAATATTTGAATCATTTAAGAGTTACTTGAAAGGGTTAAATCTTTTTTCTTTTTTCATTTATTTCAAATTTTGCGCAAATTTTCAAGTCTTTTGTTGCTGAAACTGTCATCTATTGATGGTGATTGCATTCAGAAAAAGTTTTAATTTTTTTTTATCAGGAAAATATATAGCCTTAGCTTTAAAAAAAATTGCCAGTGTATAGCCTTTGCTTTAAAAAAAAAAAAAAAAAAAAGATGGCGATGAATAATAGCCTTTGCTTTGTTTTTTCAAAAAAATTGCAAGCCTATTGCCTTTGGAAATTTCTGTAAAAATCGAAAAAATGCAAGGCTATACATCGCCCAAATTTTTGAAAATTTTTAAAAAATCTAAGGCTATCCATCGTCAAAATTTTTCAAAAAATCGGAAAAATCTAAGACTATTGCCTTTGAAAATTTTTCAAAAAATCGAAAAAATCTAAGACTATTGCCTTTGTAAATTTTTGAAAATTTCGAAAAAATCTAAGGCTATCCATGGTCAAAATTTTTCAAAAAATCGAAAAAATCTAAGGCTATCTATCGTCAAAATTTTTGAAAAAATCGAAAAAATCTAAGACTAATGCCTTTGAAAATTTTTCAAAAAATCGAAAAAATCTAAGGCTATTCATCGTCAAAATTTTTGAAAAAATCGAAAAAATCTAAGACTATTGCCTTTGAAAATTTTTCAAGAAATCGAAAAAATCTAAGGCTATCTATCGTCAAAATTTTTGAAAAAATCGAAAAAATCTAAAGCTATCTAACGTCAAAATTTTTGAATTTTTCGAAAAAATCTAAGGCTATCTATCGTCAAAATTTTTGAATTTTTCGAAAAAATCTAAGGCTATCCATCGTCAAAATTTTTCAAAAAATCGAAAAAATCTAAAGCTATCTAACGTCAAAATTTTTGAATTTTTCGAAAAAATCTAAGGCTATCCATCGTCAAAATTTTTCAAAAAATCGAAAAAATCTAAGGCTATCCATCGTCAAAATTTTTTAATTTTTCGAAAAAATCTAAGACTATTGCCTTTGAAAATTTTTCAAAAAATCGAAAAAATCTAAGGCTATTCATCGTCAAAATTTTTGAAAAAATCGAAAAAATCTAAGGCTATCTATCGTCAAAATTTTTGAATTTTTCGAAAAAATCTAAGGATCTCCATCGTCAAAATTTTTCAAAAAATCGAAAAAATCTAAGGCTATCTATCGTCAAAATTTTTGAATTTTTCGAAAAAATCTAAGGCTATTCATCGTCAAAATTTTTCAAAAAATCGAAAAAATCTAAGACTATTGCCTTTGAAAATTTTTCAAAAAATCGAAAAAATCTAAGACTATTGCCTTTGAAAATTTTTCAAAAAATCGAAAAAATCTAAGGCTATCCATCGTCAAAATTTTTTAATTTTTCGAAAAAATCTAAGGCTATCCATCGTCAAAATTTTTGAAAAAATCGAAAAAATCTAAGACTATTGCCTTTGAAAATTTTTCAAAAAATCGAAAAAATCTAAGGCTATCTATCGTCAAAATTTTTGAAAAAATCGAAAAAATCTAAAGCTATCTATCGTCAAAATTTTTTAATTTTTCGAAAAAATCTAAGGCTATCCATCGTCAAAATTTTTGAAAAAATCGAAAAAATCTAAAGCTATCTATCGTCAAAATTTTTGAATTTTTCGAAAAAATCTAAGGCTATCCATCGTCAAAATTTTTGAAAAAATCGAAAAAATCTAAGACTATTGCCTTTGAAAATTTTTCAAAAAATCGAAAAAATCTAAGGCTATCCATCGTCAAAATTTTTGAATTTTTCGAAAAAATCTAAGGCTATCCATCGTCAAAATTTTTCAAAAAATCGAAAAAATCTAAAGCTATCTAACGTCAAAATTTTTGAATTTTTCGAAAAAATCTAAGGCTATCTATCGTCAAAATTTTTGAATTTTTCGAAAAAATCTAAGGCTATTGCCTTTGAAAATTTTTCAAAAAATCGAAAAAATCTAAGGCTATCTATCGTCAAAATTTTTGAAAAAATCGAAAAAATCTAAGACTATTGCCTTTGAAAATTTTTCAAAAAATCGAAAAAATCTAAGGCTATACATCGTCAAAATTTTTGAAAATTTCGAAAAAATCTAAGGCTATCCATCGTCAAAATTTTTCAAAAAATCGAGAATGGCTGATTTAAATAATTGTTTTTTTATTGAAAAAAATAATTATCAATGATATTACAAATTATTAATTTATTATTCAATGGCTGACTAGAATTTTCAAATATTTATAAATATATTTGAATAAATTTTCTAAATATAATTTTGATCGATTTAAATTCTATAATCAGCTCGATGATGATAAAGTTGATGATTCATCATTTGTAGTAACATCATCATTATTATCATTATTACAATTATTAATAATCATATCACATGATCTCCATTGATCCGGTCTTGTCATTGAATCACAATAATCATGGCTTAACAGGGAAAATATTCGCGATTCATTCGGATGATTTGGTCTTGCGTGTCCCATCATCATTGGACCAACACATGCAATTGTACGACTTTGAAATCCTTGATATCTTTGTGAATTAAGTTGTCTTTGATTATCATTTGTTTGTTTGCAAAGATTTTTATTATTTAATTGACGTTTTGGTATAAAACATTTTGACCAAGGTTCAGCTCTCCATCTTTGATTTTTACAATGAAGAAAAAAAAATTTACTAAAAGTTCAAAGGGTGAAAAAAATCGATAAACATACCTTCCAATACAATCTCTTTCTTTACAAGTTTCAACCGGTTTATGCTGGGGTTTAGCTGATTGATCACAAAAATGTTCTTGTACTGATCGCTGTCCAACTGTACAAACAACACGAACAGTTCGTATGCCTTCGCCGCAAGGACGATTACATTCCGATAATGTAACACTCCATACATATGGTTCAACTCGTAATTGATCTCCATTATCATCTTGTTCACCATTATTGTTATCTACATTTGCATCATCATCATCTTCTTCTTCTTCGTTATCATCCAAAAATTTCGATATATTTTTCAATAATGATACGCCTGTTGTTGATATTTTAATGTTTGGTGGCCATGATTCATGTCCTAATGAAAATTTTAGTTTTGGCCTTTGATTTGACATGGTCGAATTCGTTTTGGTCGTTGATGATGCTCTCATTTTGATTCTTTGTATTAATTTTCTATCGATTGATACTTGTTGTTTTCGATTGTCATTGTTGTTATTATCATCATCATTATCATCTTCATCATCTAAAAATCGTGAAATATTTTTAACAAAATTTACTTCATGTTGAATGGGAGGTGCTCTACTATTTTTTATACGTTTACGATTGGGTGGTTTTGCAACTAAAGTAAATGTTTGAAAATGATCATCGATTGGTGTTTGTGATTTATCAAATTTTCTTGATATCGATGTCAAACGAATTGGCCGTAATGGTTTCATTATCAAAGGATTCCAATCGATTGACATTGATTTTCCATTTTTTATTGTACGTGTTATTGGCCTTCGATATTGTCGATGATGATATTGTTGCTGCTGATGTTGATTATTTGATGACCTTTGTTGATTTTTCAACAATGTCCAACTGACATAATCAGCTTCAGGATCTGTTTGTTCTTGTACAGATGCTTTGCGAAAAACATTTGTTGAGGTTGTTGTCACTTGTCGTTTATAACGACGATGTGATGATATGAATGATTGATATGCTGGCTGAAGTTCAATCGATGATAATGATGATGATGACAATGAAGGTGAAGGTGTTGACAATTGAAAATTAGTCGCTCGTTTGAATATTTCCTGATTAAATATTGCCGTATAAATTGAATCCGATGGTGTATTTGTGGTTGAAGTTGTAGCCATCGACGACGATGTTTGACTATCACCATACATTTGATTATCAAATTGTAAAATTGTTGATGGTGCAAATAATTGTAATATTTCATGACGATAGAGTACACTATCTGCTCCATTTAATAATGATTAAAAATAAAGAAATGATTTTTCAAAGTTATTGATCAACTTACCTGGAGTATCATATGATATATCATATTTATCAAAGTGTATACATTTTCCATTGAGGCAGTAACCTCGACGTTCATTTGTTGAACAATCAGTACCGAATGGAAAACGGCCATCATTGAATGCATCCATTTGATAATGAACATCAGGCCATAAACGATCTTCACAAGCAACAATGCAACCATTATTAAGTTGACGGCCATTACCAGATAACAATGATGAAAATTTTGTCTGATATTTTTTACAAATCGATTGTGCATATTCATTTGTTGACCGGCGAATCGATACAGGACAATATTGTTCATAAAGGTTATACATCGACACACTTGATACATGGTCATGAATTGATTTATCATTGACTTCTGGACAAACTTGTAATGCTTCACGCCGACCAACACATGTTCTAAATAACGAAATTAAATCAAATGTTGAATTTTGAAAATATTGATTCAAAGTAAAACATACGGTCTTAGACATTCTCTTGTTACTAAACGGAATCCACGTCCATTACGGATGCATGATATTGAGTATTGGCATTCAGTCACTGAATGCCAGTCTGACCAATTGGCTGATGATGATATGTACGGGTTCATTTTATCCGATAATAGCGGTGATTGTGAAGTTGATGTTTCAAAATCTTTCAATATAGAAAGTTCTTTGTCAATTATTGGTAATGATGTTGAAGTTTCCATTTTTGAAACATTAACCATTGGTGTTATATTATTTTTAACTGATTTAAAATTAGAAATTATTTTCGAATTAAATAAAAATGGTCCAAAAAAAACAAACCTTTTTGTACTAAACGATATGTGAAATCATAATTTTGTTCCCAATCATCTAATTGTTCTTCAACATCTTGAATAACATCATTTAGGCTGTAATTGATCGGACAATTTGCTTTCAATAAATGATTTTCCAATTCTTTTTCCAACATAATCGATGTTGTTGAATGATTATAATAAATATTATAAACATTAGAAGATGATGGAAGATGTGATTGTCGATGAAATATTTCACCACGACAATTGAAACGACGACATTGTCCATTAAAACAATAACCAGTCGTTTCGATTATATCTTTGGAAGGATTGGCTGAATTTGAATTAGATTCGACTAATTTTGTTGATTGTGATGGTGGTGAAAATGCTAATTTACGACCACATGGTGTACCATCAGGCAGACGCCAACCTTGTGTCATGTATCCACCACCACGTTTATAGCACCAAACAAAACATGAATGTGATGCCGAATCATAGCTTGGAAATTGTGTGCCATGATTTTCAATTTTTTCATTAAATTTTGCAGCCATTAAACAAGTATCTGAAATGTATTCATCAACTGAACGGATTTGATAACGAGTACCAGATGTTGTCTGGTCTAATTTAGATCGGTGTTTTGCACCTGAACCAGTTGCAGCGGATGTAGCAGCATATGAGCTACAAGTCTTTTTAGAGACAGAAAAAATTGCATTTAAAAATTATTTTGAAAAAAAAAATTCCGAATTATTCAATAAATACCTTCATTGCATTACATAATTTTACTTTAGTATCTGGACCTTGACAATCCTGTCCACCATTCGTTGGTAATGGATTATCACAACGACGTAATGATGTTTGTACACCTAATGGTACCATCAATAATGTTGACCTCAAATGATCTTTCTTTTTGTTAGATTTTTTATTAATATCATGTGATAGATAGTGATCAGGCGCAACACATTCCGAAATACATGGACCATAATCCGACCAATTTGACCAATTACCATTAATCTGTGTATAATGTTTTCGAATATTATGAATCGATGATAAACGATTAGATAACCAATGATCATTATTAATATTGATATTATCTTGCATATTATGATGAAGATTTTTATCATTTAATTTATTATATGGATTATTTTGATTATCAGATAAATAATTAGCATCATCATCATCATCAACTAAAATAGTTGTTGTGGTCGTTGTTGTTGTTGTTGATATATCATCATTGTTTTTATTATTATTATTATTGCTATTATAATTGATGTCATTTACATTTGTAAATTTACTTTTATAAATATTATCAACAATCAAAATTGTTGTTGATGGTTTAATAGTTGATAATGTTTTTATTGTTTGTTGTTGTTGTTGTTGTTTCAAATTATTATTATTATTATTATTATTAACTGAATTAATGAATTTTAGTTGATCATTATTATTCATTGATAATTTCGAATAATTTGAATCATTTTTTAGATTTTTATTGTTATTATTATTATTATCACCACCATGCCATATGTTTATTACTTTGCTATTAATTTTATTAAATGCATTGTTACTGTTATCATTATTATTATTATTATTATTATTATTATTATTAAATGTTTTTCCATTTGCTGTCGGGCGTTTTTTATGTCTATTCGATATTCGTGTTGTTTGATGTTTATGTTTATTTTTATCATTATTTATTGTTGGCATTTTTGTTGTCATCGTTGTTGGTTTAAAAATTGATGTTTTTGCTATTGTCGATGGTGGTGATGATGATGATGATGATGAATTTTTTTTATTCAATTCCCATTGTACATAACGATTAATTTCAAATTGATCATAATCATCATCATCATTATTATCATTATGATCATATAATTCATTGTTTATTTCATGGTAATCAGGTTTCAAAATACAACGACCTTCACGACACCATTTTGCATGTCCGCATTCAGTGCCTTCTAGCGCTGGATGAGTGTTGTATGTTGATTTAACTGGATATGCATAAAGGCCACGACCAGAATAGAAACCATGATGTGGATTTGTCGAGTTATTTTTTAACGGCGATTTGATGAAACATTTTATCACTCGACATATTTCTGATTTTGCCTGCGATGAATGATGACGTGCTGTTGGACCGAAACGAAATCTACATTGATCATCTACATTGAATCTTTCGCCAGGCAAACGATGTGGTGGTATGAATTGATGAATTATGTTAACATGTGAGCTTCGTCCCAGCACACATGTTGCTTGTGATGTCAGAACGAATTTATCCAAATAATTTTTCGAACATTCTGACCATGTTGTTTTACCTGGTCCTAATGTCGGTGACATAACAAAATCATCTTTATTACAATGATTTCCATCTTGTTGACCATCATGTTCCATTCCGAGACTATGACCCATTTCATGTCCAGCTACTAGTACTGTTTGAAAATTTGTACCTTCAGATATTGTACAAGAATTTAATGAATTACACATTCCAGATACCGGAGCTAAACCGACAACATGTCTTTTACGGCGTCCATAACCATCAACAACATACATGTTTATACTAATGAGGTATGAGGAAAAAGTCAAAATAAATTCTTGAAAAAAGGAAAACATCCTACCCTGAAAGTAATAATGCATGATCCCAATCTGGCGTTGGCCCTCCGGTCTCTCTAAGGCGCTTTTTATGTTGCCAAACACAAAAATTTGTCAAATATGTATCAATATTATCGGATGGTATAAGATTCTGGGGCAATAATTTGAACAAAAATCAAAAAAAAAAGAGAAAATCAAAGGTTAATTATTTTGCAACAAGCAATTAAATTCAAAAATTGAAAAACCGTAACAAATAATTATAAATAATCATGATCAAATCGAATCACATCAAACAAACATCAACAATGTGTGTGTTTACATTGAAATTGAATACATTGAATTATTATTTTTTTTCTTTGCTTTAAATCAATCAAATTTATGATAATCAATCAATCTATTTTCGGTCAATTAAAAAATTCAAATACATATTTGGATAAAAAATATAAAAATTTATTAACAACCATACACAATAATAACCACACATGTTCAACAACAAGCGCAAAAACACTGATACACACACATCAAAATTCATTGATCAAATCAAATCAATCTTGTTACTTGTACTTTTTTCATTCATTCATTCATTCATTTTCATTCATAACTCGATGATGTTTGGGCGAATATATGTGTGTTTGATTTATAAAATGCAAAAAGAGTCGATAAAATAATGACAATTCAAATTCAAGGTTAATCATTGTCGAATAATTATGATTATCGAAAAATTCATTCATTCATCCATTCATTCATTGATTGATGAAATATTCACATTTTTGAAAGGGAAAAAATCAATTTCAAATTATCAAAAAAATGAAAATTTTTTCCACTTTTTCTCCGTTGTTTGTTGTTTGTTCAAATTTGATCTAATTCTTTTGTAGGCGTCTTGGATACATTTATATATTATGTATCCATTATTTTATTGTGTAAAAGTTTCAACTTTCAAACATATTATTCATCATCAACGACATCACAAAACAATCAATAATCAATGAACTAATAGTTTCAATGTTTTCACATTGAAAAAAAAACATTTCGAATATTGATATCAGCAAAAAATAAAAAAAAATCGAGGAAAATCAAATATTTCAATAAAATACAATTGGTTGTCCGAAAAGTTAATTTTGCTTATTCAATAGAGTTGCTGAATGAAAATCGGCCAAAACTTTACGGACAATCTAATATAATAAAATGTTGGCCATAACGAAACAATAGACGAGATAATGTTTGTGTGTGTGTGTTACGCATATTATTTTCATTATTTTATTTGTAACAATATACATCTCATCATGGAGAAAATGAATATTTTCAGTCAGTCATAGTGTCAGCCGCAGTGTCAATATGATTATTATTATCATTATGGTCTATCACATAATAATAATCACCATCACCATCATCATCGGCATCGTTTATTGTTTCAAATTATTCTTAATTTATTGTATTTTTAAACGAAAAATAATAAATAAATCAGAACAATTCTTTGGCATCAACGTACGGCCCTAATATATTCATTTCATGAATGAAATCATATCAAAAATATGAAACCGATTATCAACTTGTGAATGGAATTTTATGCTGCGAAAATCAATGATTAGCATCAATAAATGCATGCATTCGAAATCAATCGAAACAACGTCTTAAAGACAAAGATCTTTCTCATTGTCTATCATTTTTAGATGTATAGTCATTGATAGACTCTTGGATGCTTTTTAGTCAAAAATCATTGATTGATTGATTGATTGATTGATCGATCGATTGATCGAAAAAATAATGAATGAGCCGAATGAATTTCGATTTGAAAAACCATATATTTATATCGACAAATATGATCAAACTATTTTTTTTTTATTTTTAAAAATAATAAATACATGATCACATATGGCTGATTATTGATAATAATGAACATGATTCGAAGCAAAACTTAACATTTTCATAACATCACAACTTTGTTTGTTTTGTTTTTTGTTTTTTCAAGACTTTTTTCTTCGTATTTTTGCTTCGATCAAATCTATAGTCTTTGTATTAGGTTGTACGAAAAGTTCTGGTCGATTTTCATCAAGCAACTCTAATCGATTAAGCGGAATGAACTTTTCGGACAACCAAAATAGATTTATTCAATTCACAACTAACAAAAAAAAAATAAAGAAATAAATAGACACGCGTGTGTATGTACAACTAAGAAACATTATCATTATTATCATTATTGATATTAGTACATTTTATCTTATTTTTATTTTCGAATTTCAAATCAAATTACACTCAATCAATCAATCAATCTATCAATCAATCGAATCGATCGATTGATGATAATAATCAATTATTGATTTTAGATTAGTCCGATAAAATAAGGGAAAAATGTTTGATGAAATCTATGAAATATTGGGATGTGATAACATTTTGATTTTTCAAAAAAAAATTTTCTGTTTTTTATTTGAAACAGGATAAATGAATCTATTTAAGATTTTTCAGATTTGGCCAAAAATACATTGGAAAATGGACCAAACTGGGATTGGCAGTTTTTATTTCAAAAATGAAGAATCGAAGCAAAAAATTGATTGATTTGAATTTTGATTAATCGCATTTCAATTCGATCTAGTTTTTTGATGTTTGAAATGTTTCGATTTCAATTTAGTTCAGTTATGAAATTCCAGTAGTAGTTTTTGAGCAAATATATATGTCATATAATATTTTTATTTTACAAACTCTAGATACAAATACACACCTAATTTCTTTGAAAGTTGAAAATTATTCAATTTTCAACTTTCAAAGTAAAATGATTGAATGATTCTTGCCGAAAGGTATATCGAATCCATTTAATTATCGACGCAGAGACACGAAAAAAATAAATTGTTAAAATGTTATAATTTAGATATCAAATATACAGCTAAATATTTAGAGATTATTACGTTGTCCGAAAAGTTTTTGCTGGTTATATCGTATAAAACCATTAGAAAATCGGCAAGAACTTTTCAGACAACCTAATGAAAATGAAATCAGGAAAATTATTTTTCATAATTTTTCCAAATCAATTAAATCAATCAATTAATTGATTTGATTTGATTTGTTCATTTATTTCATCAATGTTTTATGTATATTACGGCATTAAGAAAGATTATTTATCGAAAAAAAGAGTTTTAATTTCGACTGTGAAAAATCGTATATCATTTCATAATCAATTAAATGTATGACATGTATGATTCAAAGCCAATCGAGAAATGTTTTTGTTGATATTAATGTCAATTGATTTGAATGGAAACAGAAAAATTGAAAATGAACATAAAATCTTAAAGATATGACCAAAGGTTTATAGATAATTGTCGCTGTGTTTAGACTTGAAAAAAGGAAAGACTATACGTTTTGAATTATTATTTATCATACGAATCATGAACACATTCATAACTCAGTGTTACGGCCTAAAACTTGCACATTGAATTAGTAATGATAATAATAATTTATTATGAATAAAGATTACGAAAAATCACATTGATTATAATTCCGGTTACACAGCATTATCATTGTGTTGAATAATCATAAAATTTCATTGACTAATTACATGGATTTAAATGTTTTTTTTCTTAGAAAAAACAAAGATGCTTAGACATACCATACGTGATAAAATACGTGCAAATATTAACACGTACACAATGGTTTCTTGCATTTATTTATTCATGCATCATTATTTTATTCAAACATGTTTCCATATTAAATAAATAAAAACTGAAGACAATCAAACATCAAATATTCAAAAAAAAAAAAAAAAAAATGTTTTCCTTGTAATTTGAGTGGAAGCAGTAGCATCATTTGTCTTTTTTACTTCTTGAATATCAGAAACAATTTGTGAAAAATTTCACCTGTAAATCCGGTGGTCATCATCATCATTGAATTGATGATAATTGTGTATAGCTGCGAATATCCATGGAACCATCATTAAAAATAACACAGACACAGTACACACTAATTAAGTTGTTTAGCTATTGAATACATTATTATTTCGATACATATTATCATTATTTAAAATAATGATGATTTTTTTGAGTTGCACGTATTTTTTGACAACACGTGCAACTAAGTAAAAGAAAAAAATTTGCGACAGAAGCAGCAAAAACTCGAATCAAATTCATTCATTCATTTAAACAATTCATTTTGGAAACATTTAAAATATTCAACTCTTTTTCTCTGAATGAAAATTGTAAACAATTATCTTTGTATAAATATATAATATGATCTTTAATGAGTGTCAAATCAACAAAAATTGAAAGAAGAAATTCAAAGTAATTAAATATCTTTCGTTTGATTGTTTATTTTATTCAAAATCATTTCATTTTATTTCATTTGTTTCAATTCTAAAATTTTTTTGTTGTCATCATCATCGTTTGTTTGTCATTATATGTGTTTGCACCACATTTTTTCTTTTTTTCAAAATCTGATAATGAATAATTATATACTTTTATATGCGTGTGAACGCTAAAGGAAATTAATTGAAATATTTAAATTTTGATTAAACAAAAAGAAAATTTCCATCCTCAATGAATGAATGTGAATGGATGAATGAATGAATGAACATCAAAAATGACAACAACTTAAAAACGACGATAAAAGGTTAAATCAATTTGTATAAATGAATGAAATGAAATAAGAAAAAAATGATAAAATGAAATTGAAAAATAAAAGTGAAAAATGAATAAAATAAAAAATTAAAATTATTATTATTATTATTATAATCATAGCCATAAATAATAATAATGACAATTTCAAATTATAAAAATTAAGACTCATTATTATTATTATTATTTATAATTTTATTTGAATTTTTATTATTATTATTATGATTACTGTTATTACTATTATTATTATGATTATTGAGACCAAATCCAATGCATAATCTTGATCCATTCATTACTATTACGATTACGATTATTATTATTATTAAAAATTATAAATTATCATTATGATTATGATTATTGTTATTTACATTCAAGAGATTAGAAAAAAGAAAAAGAAATCAAATGATAAATTTTCAATTTTTAACCATGAAAAAAAAAATTTAGAAACATTGGGAGAAAAATTTTTTTGTTGAAAAATTATTATGTTGTCCGAAAAGTTCTTGCCGTTTTTTAAATATGGATTTACATTGATTTTACAGCTATTCAATACGAGCAAAACTTTTCGGACAACCCAATACTATTAAAGACACAAAACACTAACACACATTAATCTACAACAAAAAATTTTTGAACTACATTTCATTCATTTGATTTCATTGATTATCACAATCAACGTCATCATCAATCGTTACATAATACAAATGATTTTTTTTCTCTGTGTATTTCTGTGTTTCTCAAAATATAAAACACACAAATACGAAATTAATCGAGATAAATAAACCGAAATAAATGAATAAATATTATTCAAAATAAACAAACAAACATAAAGAAAACATGTAAATTAAATCCATTTTTTTTTTTTTACTTTTCAAAATGATTTTGTCGATTATGACTATTTGTGTGATTTGTGTGCACAGTTTTTCAAGTTTAAGATTGAGCTTTATGAACGCGTGTCTGTGATTTAGTGATCATTCGAAAAAATTTATTCGAAATAAATGTCTATGAGTAATAATGATAATAAAAATACAAAAAAAATACGAGAAAATAATCGGTTTTAATCATTTATCATTTGTCTAATAATATTTTATTATTATTATCATCATATACTAGGTTGTCCGGAAAGTTCTGGCCGATTTTCATGAGCAACTCTATCGTGATTAAGCGGAATGAACTTTTCGAACAGTTTAATACATAGAAAAAATAAATAAAATAATTGAAATTGAAAATTTCTGCTATTTTTTCCCTCTACATTTATTTATTTATTATCAAATTGAATAATTTAAACTTGAATTTTATTTCATTTTAAAATTTGTTTTTTTTTGGATTTTTATTTATTTATTTCTATTTTTCGACGTTGATCAAATGAAAAAAATAAAATAATCTTCATAAGAAGTCACAATTTTTAGAAAAAATAAAAATGAAAAAAAAAAAACAATTCATTTAATCCATTCATCGTATGACATAAAAATAAAATAAAATAAAAATAATGGAATACATTGAAAAATGTTTATATGGAAGAAATGTCTATGAGATCTATGTGTGTGTGCGATTGACTTTTTCAAGCGAATGCTGAATGAACAAGACCCAATGATTGGCCATGAAATTGAATATTTTTGTTTTCTTGGATTTTTTCTACATTTTTTCTGATCAATTTATTATATTGATTAATTGAAAAAATGAGAAAAATTGATTAATAAATGAATTGAATTCATTCATTCATTCATTCAAATGAATGAATCAAAGAAACATTTTTGGAAATTTTAGTTTCAATACAATTAGATACAATACGATTGATTTATTTGAATTTTGTTTCAATTGATTTATATTTTTTAATAAATTGACTGATTGATAATAATAAACTTGAACTTGTTTCAACTGTAAATTACTTGTTTTGATACATTTTTTTTACATTTTAAAAAAATGCCATTCATTGTCAATATACATTGAAATTTTTCAAATTTCAATATTTCATTCAAATTTCATTTATTTATAACACTTCAATAGCAACAGCAATGAAATGGATTAGCATATCCTTATTCCTTATTGTATATTATTATTATTAGGTTGTCCGAAAAGTTCATCCCGCTTAATCGGATAGATTTGCTCATGAAAATCGGCCAAAACTTTCCGGACAATCTAATATATTGAATAAAGAGGAAAAAAACTTTCAACAAAACTTTAAAAATTTTAAAATATTCAACTCTTTTCGATCAAGCATACAAACAAACACTTATTATGCACACACACAAACACATACACACACCCAATCGATGACACATCTTGTTTCAAATTTGATTTCAATCATTTTATCCTTATTATTATCATTATTATTATTATTTAAAACAAGAACAACAGCGTAAAAAAGCATAAATATGCACCACTCCTGCTTAGAGCCGTCTATCGATTTGTCTTGTTTTTTCCAAAGAAAACCATTGGCTTTGTTGTTCTCGTTGTTTGGATTTATTACGATCGATATAAACATATTTTTGTTTCGTTTTCATATTAAACAAAAGCCAAAACAAGAACAAAAAACAAAGATTAATATTTCAAAGATCATAAATTAGATTCGTATCAGCATTTTTTCTTCAAATTTCTCATTTATTCCATATGTTTGAATTTGTTTCAAACAAAAAGATTGAAATACAAAAGAATTTTAGCTTTGTTTCACAAAGATACAGGCTATTGTTTTGCTGTTTTCGGATACAAAAAAAAATCGCATGAATTTGCGCCAATTTTACCCGAAACAAATCAAAAGATATTTTCGGAAGTTTGTATAAATCAATCAATTGGTCTTAATAATAATAATAATCTACCAATGTGAAAATACGAGATAAGTAACGAAAAATCAACGACAAAGCAATAATTAATGATGGTTATCATCAATAATGGAAATTCAATGAATTCAAAGAAATATGGAGAAATCAAGTAAAGAAGAAAATTATAAATAACATACACGAGATTATCAAGAAATTGTTCAAGGATTATTATTATCATTTTCATGATAATTCGCACGACATTACCATTTATAAACGGGTCAAAAATTTGTAAAATTTATCAAATTTGTAAAAATTTAACAAATTTACAAAATTATCGAGAAATTTTCGCTCCATTTTTTTTCTGCAAATTAATCAATCAATTTAATAGTAATCATCATCGAAAACCCTTGATAATTTTAAGGACAACAACCTGTTTACACATGTATTTCGCTATAATTTTCCTCTAATTTCTAATAAAACTGACCGGAAAGTATCATTTAATCTTTTGCAAAGTATTTTGAATTTTATTCAATGAAATCTAATAATGATAATAATAATAATTATTTAATCAGTCAAAAGCATTCAAACTACAAATTTTCAAATTATTTCAATGATATTTGATTTATTTCCATCCAACTATCGATACCATTATTATCATTAATATCGTCGGCTGATCAACATTTTGAACAGCAGTAATGATTATATAAAATCATGTGATTTTTACTTTGAATTTTTCTACTTGTTTTTTCTAATTTCAAATATGCAATTCGATAAGAAGTAATTAGATAACAGCTTTAGAGTATATTAAATAAAAAGCTAAAAATTCAATATAATTTGCAATTTGTGAGCATAACAAAAATTTCCAATAATTCAATAAAACTTAATTGATTTGATTGGCAACAAACAGGCAACAAAATAGTTGAAAAATCAATTTATGTTTTACTCCTAAACTCTTCGTATTGAGCCAAATAACCATTACAAATGACCAACAATTATTTGTAGCCTTTGATGATCAGCGATTTTTCGATTTTTTCGGACAAAACTGGAGAAATCGGACAAATAATGTTGGATTGGAAACAAATAAAGCATAGTAGCTTGTATTTGATTATAATTACTCCGAATCGAACATAAAAAACAACGACATAATCACATAGAAATCCAACAAATGATCAACATTTTGGATGAACAACAACAACAACAGCAACAACAGTAACATATCTAATTTAGATATTTCATTATTGCTTTTGGAATGTGTGATTGCCAATAGCCTCTTAATAATGTTGTTGTTGCTGCTGCAGTTGTTGTCAAGGAATCAAAATTACTATTTCATTGTCATTTTCAAATGGTTCAAATCGATGATGAGGATATAGCTTCCTAGCTCTTATACCAATGATAAATAATTAATGAACAAAAACGAACAAAAATTGGAAATAAATGAAAAAAAATATAATTAACTCGAAATCTATTAACTGATTGAACACTCAAAGAAATCGATTTTTTTCTACGAATCGTAACATTGTGACAACGCCTCACTTATTTTTTTGTTTTGTCGCAATTTTGCAAGCATTGACCATCGATGAATATTTCTTGTGAATATGTTTGAATCTTTCAAGTGGAAAATTATAAGAAAATTGAAAGGAATTTTCATCGTCGTTGATCGTTGGATTGTCAACGCCCGTTATTCAATTTCAATTTTGTTTGTTTTATTTGCTTCTGTTTGTTTGTTTTGGATTTTGATTTGGATTTAATTGTTTCATATTTGTTTTTGCCTTTATTAATTCAAATATCGATCCAATTGGATACAGATACAGATTTTCGATTATTTTGATGCAATTTGGGCAAATAATTGAAATTGAATAACATTGAAATAAGCAAAATACACAGACACACACAAACACACCTAAAATACGATTAGATTTGATTTTTTTTCCTGAAATTCAAAATGTCGAAAAACCAAGAAGAGATAATCATGTTATTATGTTATTTTGCTTTTTTTTGTAGCATCGATAATCCAATTCGTTTGGGACAAATAAGATGATCGAATTTCGAAAAAATATTGAAAATATTGACCTTCAATTATCGCTAAGTATCGTTTTCCTGGCCACAAAATATTAAAAATATTATTATGAGGTCTAATCTTCATATATAATAACGATGAACGAATGAAGTCATTTGAACTTTGAATAGATATGTGTATTCAAATCATATTTTTCTATCCGCACACACACACACGCACAGAGATTCAATTCAAAGAAATTGATCATGATTATATAAAAAAAAATCAAATAAAAAAATTATCTAATCATAATTCAAGTCTATTGCTTTATCAATTTTCAATTTCATGTGTGCTTGTAAATGATGACGATTATTATTATTGAATTAAAAATTGAAAATTGATTATTATTAAAAAAAAAAAAAAAATTATAAACAGGAAAAATTAGCATCAAAAATCGCCACAAATTTTTATATATTTCTTGTCCAAACTAGATGTTTGTCCTTTTCCTCATTGGAATTCAAATGTAAATGGACATTGTATTAGGTGTAACGACCTTTAAAATGGTTAAAGTATGTAAGTATACAAAGAGGAATGAAAGGAAAAATATTTGATCAATATAACAATGGATTGAATGGAGAAAATTCTGAAGAAATAATCGAAAAAAATTGAACATAAAATTCCAGATGTTTCAATTTCAATCAAATTTGGCTATTATTGATTGATTCTTTCAATATCATTGTTTTTGTTTATCAAATCGATCGACGATCGATTAATAATTTGTCATCAATCATAATCGATGTTCAATGAACACAAAGGAAAATAATAATTATAACAATCAAAAGACCTTCATTTCAGTGGCGATTGTCATTCTATTATCATCGATAGTTTCAATAATTAAAGGGTTATAGGTGAGAATATGCTGAAAATAGAGCTACATATTCTATTTAAAAAAATGAAATTTTGAAACAAATAAACACAAAAAATATATTTCCAATCAAAAATTGATTGATTTTTTCACATGAAATTATTTTTCAAATCATTTTGAAAAACAAAAAATGAAAAAATTGAAATCTAAAAATATTTTCATGGCCAATCAATTGTATATTTGAATTGTATATTTCTCAATCTTTTTTGATATACAAAATTTTGATTATCTCATCAATTACAAATAATGGAAAATACATGAACATAAATAGATTAATCGAATTTTTTTGATTTCTTTTGATTATTTCATTGATTTAATCGATTAAATATTTTCAAGAAACTTGTTCAATTGATTGATTGATTAAGATTTAAGATTTAGATTCATTTCCATAGATTATTATTGATATATGTATAGATGCTATAAATCCATGTATTTAGTATTTCTGTAAATTGGTTTCTGATTGAATTTTTTTAATGAATGAATGAATGAATGATTGATTGAAAAATACAGAAATACACACACTCATACACATAAACACCTGTTTATTTTTAGATTTATTGGAAAAAAAATATTGATAATGAAATTTTCAGAAAACAACAAGAAGAAATCAATGAAAACAATCTAAATATTGAATGAATGATTGAAAATTTAATCAATAATCGTACAAAATAATTGATCTAGATTTAATTTTTTTTTGGATTCGAAAAAGCCGATCAAATCAACAAATGAACGAATGGATTTTCATTACCACATTCAATCACTTATGGATAGATCAAAGTGTATGATATATCAAACATGATATATGTATTTTCACTTTCAAAATTGTATCTCAAAGTGTTTTCAATCCATTCATTCATTCATTTGATATGAATAAATGGCTACAAAAAATGATAAATTATCCAAACAATTTTTTTCAAATCATTGAAATTATTTGAATGATTTTTCAAATGATTTGATTCATTCATTTTTTGCTTGTTTGTCATTGATTTTCACTGCATTTTTTCATTTGTTACAATTATATGATTATTTTTTGTCTTTTGATTATTCAATCGGCTTCCAAGCTTGAATCAAACATTTTTCTTTCAAAAATTTGACGCCCAATTCGAAGTCAAAATCAAATCAAAATGCAAAGGAATTCGGAGAAAAAATTTTGAAGCAAAAATTTCAAATGATTGCATAATCAAGAAATATTTCAATTCAAATAATAGACAAAGATTTATTTATTCATTCATTAATTCGCTCATTCATTCAAAAATTATTTCAATTTTCCTCAGTGAACGAATTCCATATGAATGAATTGAAACTTTATTATTTCTTCAAAAATTTTTAAACAAAAATTACAAGTATCAAATTTACAAACATGTATTTGAAAAAATGTAAATTATTTCATAATTACAGGAACATATAGAATTAATCGATGATTCTAAAAGAAAAAATCCGAATCAAAGGCATTGAAAAATGAATTCAATTTGAATTACAAATTTTTCAAAAAAAAAAAAAAAATTAAAACAACCAACGACAATGATAATAATACTAATAATAAACTGATTATAATTATGATTATGATGGATTACGATTGCTCGATAATGATTATTTTCTAATTTTGTCTTAATTCTAGTCTCAATAATTGTGTGATTATTATTATTATGATTTTCACAGTGTTTTTGTTTGAATAATCAAACATTGTAATTGAAAATGCCAAGTAGCAAACTGAATGTAAAAATGTAGAAAATCAAATAAATACAAGGTAGACACACACTAATAAATAAATAAATGAATAAATAATGGGAAAATGTGTGTATGGAAAATATTATTGAAATTAATATTGGAAAAATAACGACAAAATACAAGAAAAAACACTAATTTACAATTGATCTAGTTTCATTCTGCACATCCATTCATTGATTGATTCATAAATAGATTGTGGTTGATCTTGTTATAGCTGCTGCTGCTGTTGCTGCTGTTGTTGGCAATGGAAAATGTGATAATAATAAGTAGGTTGTCCGAAAAATTTTTGCCGATTATATCGTAGAGAATAATGAGAAAATCGGCAAGAACTTATCGGACAATCTAATAGTTATTTTATTTTTATTATTATTATTACATCTATAAATTAACATTGAAAAAATTATAATTTATTAGTCTCCCGTTAATCATTTTGTTAACATTTTATTGCTTGTTATTATTATTATTGCTGTTGTTCAATTTACATTTTGAAAAAAATTCAAACAACAACAGCTACAACAGCATCAACATATATCATGTTTGAATTTGATTATTTTTATTATTATTCATTCATTTTTTTGGATTAGTTAATCCAAATAATCAAATCAAAATCTAAATAATACATAGACACATAAATGAACACACACACACACATAAAAATTATTTATGATCCATTAAATTCATTCAAATGACTATTCAATTATTTTCTTCAAGATTTCAATCTTGTAAAAAACAATTTACAAGTTTTCATTTTTATTATTTGTTACTGTGTTTAATCAAAAGGAAAATTATTCAAATTATTTCTAGTTATTCATTATTTATTTTGTGAATTTCAAATCAATCAATGTTTTATTGTTTTTTTCTCAATTTTGTCGATGATAATTTTCTCGATGAAAAATAAAAATATTCAAAATTGATATCATAATAATGATGGAAAGAATAGAAAATAATATTTGAAATGATAATAGCTGTGATACGAAATGAACAGTCATTGCAAATCGCAGTGGTGGTTTCAAACTATGTGATTTCGCAATTGATTTTCAAAGATTTATTGATTTGTAAAATATTTGAAATAACGTCATCAACATTAACAATTGTTTTTCTCTGGAAAACATAAAATGTAATCAATCACTGATTGATTTGATCGCTTCAATGGTGGCATAGGTGCATCTCTTGAAATCGTCGATCAAACGAATCGATTTTTGCTTTTGAAAATTATCAATTGTTTCAATACCAAAAAAATCATTGCTTTTGTCAATGTATCAATGATTGAAATCAACAAAATGATGATATTTTCCTCTGCTTTTTTGGTGATTTTTCAAATCATATTACATCAAGCAAGCTTACAAGCAAGAAATCTTGAAAATCTTGAAATCATTCGTTCATTGAGATTGATATTTTACGTTTTAAATTTTTTTTTCAAAAATTGCGAAACAATGAAACTTGAGACAATTAAAAGATTTTAAAGATTTTATTTCGTTTTGTTCTTGCTGTATTGACGATGCATGGTGTGGTCGCAACAACTTGCATTAAAATGGATTAAGAAAATCTAAAAAAATCAGCAATCGATTCACAATTCATTACGAAAAAATCGATCATTGAAAATTAATATGATTTTATTGTTCAAAAAAAAATTAATTCATTTTAATTCATTTCAATTCATAGTTTTTGGTTGTGAATTTTTTTTTATTTAATTAGGTTGTCCGAAAAGTTTTGGTCGATTTTCCGGAACAACTCTATTGATTAAGCGGAATAAACTTTTCGGACAGCCTGAAATATATATTTCAAATTTATTTCATACAATTTCAAAACAGTGTAATAATCAAATGGAAAATCGAAATCAAAAATTTGAAATCATTTTCATCCAATCGAAAACGAATAAATAGTTGAATATATAAAATTATTCATAGCCTTAAGGCTTATTAAAATAGTTTGAAAATTGTTTAACGCGCGCTCACACAAAAACTATAGTTTATAAAACAACAACACTTTGCTGTTGTTGTTGTTGACCACAATGTTGAAACTTGGAGAAAAATCATTTTTTAAAATTTTTAGTAGAGCAAAATCAAAGGTAAAAACAAAACAACGATCGAGAACACAGCATATAAAACAATCGAATAGAAAAATGAAAATCAAAATGATAGCATTATCATAATCACTATTTACGATAATAATAATAATAAAACAATAATCTTATGGTTGTCCCATAAGTTCTTGCCGTTTTTTGTAATGAAAAAAAAAATTTAGAAAACGGCTAGAAGTTATGGGACAACCATAATAATAATTACCATTTCTATTATTGTAATAATGATGATTATTATTATCATATATCGGTTGATATGCAGTTTTAATCGGAGGAGAGAATCGAAATTTTATATCAAATTTTTTGCTGTTGTTGTTGTTGTTCGATCAATCAATAATAATTAACATAATTATTTTTATTTAATTGTATCAAATATTTATTGAAATTTTCATCATTATTATTATTATATCGGTGAAAAATATAAATTTCATCAATATATTTGAATCATTGAATCATTCATTGTTCGATAATGAAGAAATTTCATTTGAAAAAATGAAAATTCAAATCTGAGTAAATAAATAGGTTAGGTTGTCCGAAAAGTTCTTTCGGCTTAATCAATAGAGTTGCTTCATGAAAATCGGCCAAAACTTTCCGGACAGCCTAATATGAGTGAATAAATATTTTGAAAATTTGAAAAATTTTTCAATAAAACTTTATTAATGATAAATATGACATATTTTTTTTTTTTTTTTTTTTTGAAAAAACTATCATTTATTATCCTTAATTTCTTTGTTCAACATTTTCACATTCATTCATGTGTAGATGTGTGATTGATTTAAAAATGTTCGTTTACTTGATCATATAATAATAATCATAATTAATTACAAGCACGCACTGCATTTTTTGCGCTTTCAAAAAAAAGGTAGCAAAGGACTATTGTTATATATTAGGTTGTCCGAAAAGTTCATTTCGCTTAATCAATAGAATTGCTCATGAAAATCGGCCAGAACTTTCCGGACAACCCAATAAAACTAATGAACAATACAATAAATGAATAGATGAAATGGGAAAAAAAATTGAAAAATCAATCAGATCAAATATTAAATTATTTTAAATTAATTGAAAGTGAAAAGAAATTATATCGATATAGCGAAAGCAAAAATCATTGATTTTCATTTCAATCAATATATATTATTTATCCTTTGGCACTTAATAATGATAATGATTTCAAATATTGTTATTGTATTATCTTTGAAATTTTTTAGCTTTTCCTTCATTATTCACTTTAAGATTTGAGATTATTCACTTCATTTATTTGAGATTAAATGTGAATGAAAATGAATAACGAGTGATAAAAATTCAAAGACTGATTGATTGATTGATTGTTGAATTTATTTCGATTCAAAATTATATGATCGATAATTATATATTGTAATAATAATAATCATGATCAATGAACAAAACAATTAAATGTGTCAACTTACTTTTGGCTGTTGTCGTAGTAAATCCATTAATACAACCGATATATCAACAGAACGACCAATTGATGGCTGCTTGAATAATAATTGTACTGCATTCATAATTGTCAACACATAAAGAACAATCTGTTGTTCAGTATCGATTGGAAATGTTTTCGATAATATATGATATAAACTTTCATCAACAAATACAGCTGTTTCGACTGTAATATTAAATAATGGTTTCACTGCCGATGATGATGATGATGATGATGATGAGAATGTTGATGAATTTAAATGATGATGTTCATTATTATTATTATTATTATTGATAATTTCATTCAGATTTTCTGGTTGATTTTCAATTGTTGATAATTCATCAAGCAAAGATGATTCGGTTGTTGTTGTTGATGTCGTTGTCGATGTTGTAATTAATGGCAATGATGATTTTGTCGTAGTTGTTGTCGTTCGATCAGCTTCGAAAAAATTTTTATCCGATTCAATTATATCGATTGATCGACGATGTCGTTGCATTAGTTGATTATAAATAAAATGATGATTAAATTTATTATGATTATTATGTTTATTATTATGATTAACAACACTATGTGGACATTCATAATTGATGATATCATTTTTTTTCAATATTAAATGATAATTTTGACGATCATTCGCTGATGATTGTAGCTCTATCATTGTTGATTGATTATCTTTCCTATTACTATTACTGCTATGAAATGATGATAAAATTCTTTGACTTGTTTCACTCGGTATTGGATTAATCATATAAATTGATGGATTTGTTTCAATAACACCTTGCTATGTGGGAGGGGGGGAAATGTGATTAAATTTTTTTTCATTTCAAAATTAGTTCTAAGACTCAATAGAAACGAAATTTATTGACAAAGGATACATACCATGCCATTACATAGTGATAGTGCTACTGCACTATTCAAATGTGATTCATCATAACCATGATAAAAACAATCGGATAAATGTTTACGTAATGACCAATCATCAGCTGATTGAGGATTCAAATTGCTAAAATTCTTATTATTATTATTGATTAGATGAAATTCTGGTGATAATAAATGATGATTAGGCCATAAACGTAGACGAAATTTTTCACCAAATGCATTGAAATCTAATTTAATAGGTTTATTACTGTTATCATTATTATTATGATCATTTTCATTATTCTTTTCATGATGATTATGATTGAAATTATTAAAATTATTTATAATTGAACGCTTTTTTATTGAATGATAGCGATGATTATTTTGTTCATTATCTTTGTCATCATGATTATAATTATTCAATGAAGCTAACAATGATTTTGATGATATTATTTCATAATTATCAGGGACTATAGAAATTGAAATCAAATTAAATCAAAAAAACAAAAGAATTGATGAAAGAACAAATCAATTTTCACATTACAAATTCAAAATTATCAATCAAAGATAATTGAATTTTCTGCTTGTTATTTTGTTTTTTTTTTATTTCTAGGCATTATTCATAAATTCATTGATTCATTTACCATTTTGATCATGTCCAAACAGCACGATTCGTTCTTCCCAAGTTAAATGTTCATGTAATTTCATATCATTAAATGCTGCTGCTGTTGCTGCTGTTTCATCATCATTTAAATCAATTGATTCAACAAATATTTGATGATTTTGCTGACAATAGAAATCGGGAGATATGGTCGGGGAAAAAAATGTCATAAATTGCATTATTTCAAATAATATTTTGATGATAAATGGGCAAAGAAATCAATTTTTAAATTCAAAATTTTGTCAAAAAAAAAAAATGAAAATTTCTAGTATTTCTAATCACATGTCGAATGTCTATTCTTGAATATAAATTATTTAAAATATGCCAAAAATCAATGAGAACCAAAAATTTTTGAACAAAAAAAAAAAAAAATTTAAAGTTTTCAAATTATTCGACCAGAAACAATGGGAAAAACATTTTTTAAAAAATCAAAAATCCCTGTCAGTTAAACAATTTCAAAAAATTCAAATTCATTTTTCTAGGCCTATGCCTCTTATAAAAATAAAACAATGAAATTTGAAATTTATAAAATTTGTCATATTTATCCATTTTATACTTTTTCCTGTCTTCCACACATGCATAGATAATCATGAAATTGAACAATGTGTGATTTACATTTGATACATTTGATTTAATATGTTCAAATATTCAAGCTTTGGTTGGTTTGTTATATGAAACACCAATACAAAATGACATTCATTTCTATTGTTATCATTGTATTTATCTGATTTTTATTTTCTTTTTCTTATTATTTCAATATGATTTATTATCATCAAAGATAAATATATTAGGTTGTCCGGAAAGTTTTCACCGGTTATATCATAGAAAATCATTGGGAAATCGGCAAGAACTTTTCGGACAACCTATCATTTTAATTTGAATATTTTTTTTCATTGAAATTTTCAAAAAACAAATAAGAACACAAAACACATAGATGAAAACAAATAAATGTAGGCGTAATCGCAATGTTTATTTTAATTTCTATTTTTTCTTAAAGCTTTCAAATTGAATTAGAATTAGAATTAAAATGAATGGACGAATGATTATATTAAGATAAAGGTTTTTACAAGTGAATTTTTGGACTGGAAATATTTGAATATTCAATCATTCATTCATTCATTCAATCCATAAAATGATATATTCTTACATTGAAGCATTTTGTTTTTAAAAAAACAAAAATATTCATAATTATCATTCGACTATATTCGGCTATGATATTAAGGATTGTAATACTTACTAATCAGATATTTTTGAAACAAAACAAACAACAAATATTAAATTCTATGGATCATCACCTTGTTGCTTGTATCATAGATCATCACCATGTATCTTTTAATGATAATAATCATATTCATCTTCTGGAAAGAGAGAGAGATAGAGAAACCTACGTTCAATGGAATAAATAATCTTCGTTATTTTGAAATTTTGATTTTGTGAAAATGGTTACTTTTGAATCATCTGATGTCAACAATGTTCAAGCTGTGTGATCGTCATCACAATGATTATGGGAAAATTAAACAGTCTCAGTCTCAAACATATATCGATTTTCAAATGATGATGCGAAAAAAGGTTTGTTTCCCTGCTCGATGTTGAATATGTGTGTATGTTTGGTGAATGGAAAAAATATGATCAGATAAAATTCATTTTGATATCATAATCATCATCATCTCCATATCATCATAATGGTGATGATTTATGTCAAATTTTTTAAAAATTTTATTGGGTAGCCCCATAAGTTCTTGCCGTTTTTTTCTGTATTTTATATTCAAACGACGGCAAGAACTTATGGGACAACCTTTTATTATTCATTTTCACTTTTATCGACAGCAATAACAACAAACATTACCAACGATGATGATGATGATGACTATGATGATGATAATAATCTTTGACATCAATGATTCATGAATCAATGATTTTAGAAGAAGACAAGAAAATTATTATTTTTAATTTTTTTACGGGAAAAATCACATCCATAGAAATCATCACTGATCATCATCAATGGTAGCCATTGCAGCTGTATTTTTTTCTGGTAAACAAGAGTGATGAGAAAAAACAACATATTCACGTCCAATACAATTGACCGGAATCAGATATTCATTGTTTCTGTTCATCATATCATCATTATCAATGGTGCACATTTCCAACTATTTAAAATTATATTTTTCCATGAAACGAAAAAATTATTTTTTCAAATCTAAAATCTATCGAAATCATTGATCATCATCATCATCATCATCATAAGTTTTCAAAAACAAAAAACATTTATATTTTATTTCGCATTTATCGCAAATATTGAATCTGAATTGTTTTTATAAGATTGTCCGAAAAGTTCATTTTGCTTAATCGGGTAGAGTTGCTCATGAAAATCGGCCAGAACTTTACGGACAACCTAATATTTTTTTCATTTTTTTTCCAATATTTAAATTTTCCATTTATTCAAATCAAATCAATCAATCAATGAAGATAAAGCCAATGACTAAGATTGAAGAAGAAAAAATATGATGATGAATGTTTAAATTTTTGATCATAATAAGATAATTAAGATGGCATTAATTTGGATGCTCATTTGAATATAATTATTTGATTAATCAGTCAAAAAATCATAATAATTATTGCCATAGATATTTCAATAATTCAAACATCTCAAGTATATCTTCAATAATTCAAATATTTGAGGCTTTTATCACCAGTTTTTCGATCTTTATTTTTCTTGTTCGCAAACAATTTCAATGATTCGTTTTGTATCAATCGTAATTTTTCGCATCATTTTTTTGGATCATAGTTTACTTGGATCATAAGATCCTTGGACTTTACTTGCCGCCATAAGGTTATATGTGACAAAAAAGTTGTGCAATAAGGAAACTGATTGCTGTATTGTTTCTTTGAGATGATGAGAATTTAAAATCAAGAAAAGAACTGAATTTGAATGATTATGTATTTGAAAAATTAAAATTGAAAATGATGATGATGATCATCATTATAATGGGACCATAATTTTATTTTATTTTATGAATCATTATCATTACTGTTATTATTATTATTTAAATGATAATAAAGATGATAATTTGGCAAACGACTACAACGACAACAACAAACAAATAAGTGAAAACAATTGAACAATTTATCAGATTTTTCCTTTGTTTTGTCTCTCTAACATTGAGTTTGAGATGCTACATTCAATGAAAAAAATTGTCATTTAAATTGTGAAAGATGTGTGACAAAAGTTTATTGTTTTTTCATCCTTTTTTTTCATTTTTGCAATAAAGTTAATTAAAATCAAGGTAAATATTTGTAAATGTGATAACAATTAGAATGATAATAATAATGATGATATTAACTTATTATTATTTTTTATATGATAATTATGCGAAAAAAAAACAAAATAAAACAAATATTAGGTTGTCCGAAAAGTTCACCAGGCTTAATCGGATAGAGTTGCCGCATGAAAATCGGCCAAAACTTTCCGGACAACCTAATAAAATAAATAAAATAAAAATTCAAACTCACATTCAAATTTAATAATGGACAAATAATCGAAATTATCATGATGATAATTAATTGAATAATTAATTGTTTGCTGGTCAACATTGTTGTCAATGTTGTAGGTGGTGGTCGTCGTTGTATTGATTGCCATTTCGATTCATTAAATCGTAATGGTAATCGCGAAGTTCTTGAAAACATTTTTCAATTTGTTTCAGTTGTTTTTTTGGGACTTTTGAAAATTTTCGATTTCTTACATATAAAAGTATACTTTTAGATTAATTTGACTTGAATTATTATCATTATTATTATAGACATGATATTAGGAATTTTAATTCGATATTTAAGATGTTTTCGTTTTCAACGAAAAAGTTTTGCTTTCAAAAAATGTAATCTGTCGATAATTTCAATATTTTCATACGGCACAAACGATTATCAAGAAGAAATCAGATCAATTCAAGGAGTAGACAAAGTAAACACTATTGGACACTATGAACACACACACAGAAAAATATTATTGAATATTTAAACCATTTTAATCGTTTGTCGTCGTTGCTGCTTGTTGTTGATGATATGGTCGAAACACAAATAAAAACTGAATTTATAAATATTTATTTATTTTTTTCAAAAACATGAAAACGCGCTTTTGAATTCATTCAAAAAACTGAAAAAAAACTGAAATCATAAATTTTCACCTTCAATTCATTTCATTTCACATTCAAATACACACAAATGTTTAACTTTGAATCATAAAAAGTGAAAATATTAGGCTGTCCCATAAGTTCTTGCGGTTTTTTAAATTTTTTTTTCATTCGAAAAACAGCAAGAACTTATGGGACAACGAGAAATATAATGCCTTTCTCTTTTCACATTTCCACGTTTATTTGTTTGCATTCACTTTTTTCCTTACTCTAAATTTCACTTTTTTTTTGTTGAAAAATAAGATAATTTCATTTCTCTTCCATTCATTTTTTGCCCGATGTATAATCTTGAAAAATAATAATGAAAAAATCTACACACTGATATACAATGAAAATCATAACATTTTTTTTTGTTTGTTGAAGAAATAAAAAACCAAAAAAATATTTAAAAAATGTTCTCATTTCTCATTGGGGGATACTTCTGAAATAATTTCAAAAATAATAAAAATCTTGAAACAAATGAAAATTTAAATTTAATTTGAAATATTTATAATGACATAACACAAAGCTACAAATAAATAGATTAGCCGGGCGTTGATTATATTTGAATCGGATCAAATGAAGAACAAACAAAAAAAAAATTAAATCAAATTCAATGTGAAAAACCAAACATATTTAAACGTTAAGCAAAAATTTCAAAATTTCCATTGAAACAAATAGAAAAACAATTTGAAAAAACCTAATTTCCGAAACCTTTCAATACGACTATAATCCTCGGTAATCATTTAATTGAAGATTGTTTTTAAATTATTTTTAAATAAAATATTACAAGTTAATGTTAATGATGTTAATAAAAAAATCTGAAAAAACAAAATCCTCATTAGACTTGGATTAAATCAGATTAGAGGCTTCATTCATTTGTTCGTACAAATAGTTGATGAAATAAAAATGGAAAAATCTCATGAAAATTCAAAGTAATTCAAGAAATTCAGTGGAAAATTTAAGAAGAAAAAAATATTTGAAAATGATTGAAAATAGTCTATAAAATCTTATTTTGCATGCATCTTATTTTTCAAAAAAAATTTAATTTCATTTATTTAAATAATTTGTAATTGGAGTCATTCAAAAAAGAAAAAATTTGAATTAATTTTGATCATTTTGAAAATTATCATGGTTGTCGGCGGAAAAGTTCATTCCGCTTAATCGTATAGAATTGCTAATGAAAATCGGCCAGAACTTTTGGGACAATCAAATATTTTATGTTTTTTTTATTGAAATTTCTATTTTTCTTGAAAAATAAATTTCCTTCAATTTTCCAGCAATTTTGAATATTTAAATACTGACCATTAAAGAAGAAAAATTGAAACGATATTTGGCTCAAAGAAACAAAAAATTTGCATTCATTGCGATTGGTCGTATCATTTCTTGTTCATTTTTTGTCGTTGTGGCGATTGTCACCACCAAAAAAAAGCATGAAAATGTCAGAGAATTTCATTTACTGAGGCTATTCTTTCATTGCTTAGTTCATATAATGGCTACGATTTGTCCATGTCCAAGTGTGGTAATCGAAATTATTATTATTATTATTATGAATGAATAAAAATTTGAAATTTCAACTAATAATTAAACTGGAATGAAACTTTTCATTTCTACTTAAATTCTTAAGAAAAATGAATTTAACTTTTGTTTCTTTTGTTTTGTTTCATTATCATTGACTTTTATTTCAAATTCAAATTCAAATGATGCTTACAATGAATTTGAAAATAATTTCATTATTATTATTGATTGTTTCGATCGAGTAGAAAACACCTACATTTAAATGGTTCGCTAATCAATCAATTTCAATCAATTTTTCGAAAATCATTTTGCTCGATTATTTAGTCAGTAAGATTTAATAATAATGTATGAATGAATTGTATAAAATGATATATTATTTGAAATAATTAGATTCAAATTCAAAATTCTTTTCGAATGTATTTCCCCTACAAAAAAAAGTATTGGACACAAAATACAAAATATTTGAGATTCACACCTTCCAACAACAATAATAATCAATCAATATTTTTGATTGAACGAAATTGCCTTTATTCGATGTCTGTCTGGAACTGTTTAAATTTTGTTTTTTCCAAACGATTATCCGACCAGTGAACATGAAAAATAGATTAGTCTCCGTGCTCTTGTTCATTTATTTGATCTGTTTTCATGCTAATCAATTTAGCATAATGTAAATTTCAATCAAATTATGGAAAAAAAATTGATCGATTATAAATCAATAATCGAAAAATCCAATTGATTATAATCCTGAAAAAATACACACCTTTGAATTATTTCATTTTGTATATTTTATAATAGGTTGTCCGATAAGTTTTTGTCGTTTTTCGAATAAAAAAAAAACATTAAAAAACGACAAGAACTTATGGGACAGCCCAATACAAAATATTTTCGAAAAAAAAATCCGGAAAAACGATCAAATCAACACATATCATCATCATCATCAAAGGTTTGTTTTTGTTGAATAAAATTAACATTGACCTTTTGCATTTGTGTTTTTGATTTTTTTCAGTATACTAAAACATGTAGAAACAATGAATTTGAAAATTTTCAAGAATAATTTATCATTTGTTCTTGAAAACTACAGAAAATGATGACAAAAATGTAACCAAATTTGGATGTTATTCAATCAAATACATTTGCATATACAATTGTTCGAGGCAATTGTATCGTTTATCATTACCATTTAATGGTCGTTGTGTAATCATTTTACATTTTGTAAATTTTCTGCTTTTGTCTTTAAGGTACCAGGTCTTTAATTTTTCACCTTGCCTTATCACTATTCACTTCTTCATATTCAATCTGATGTCTCGAATAATTTTAATAACACATTTAGAAAATTTACTCCACAAAAAAAAATATTAATCAATCAAAAATTTTCCAAAACTTGAAAGATTAAAGAAAATGTTCTTAAGAAATTATTCAACATTCTTGTTGTTCTTGTTCTCATATTTATTTTACAAAAACATTTGACCTCAATTTAAAAATTGACATTGAAATTTTTCCTCAAATTTAAATTCATGGATATAAATTCCGAAAAATATTTGAAGAAAATTAGACCAAAATTGTAATAGTCCAAATAGGATCTACAAAAATAAATAGATCATTGATTGAATGTCAGATAATCCATCGAAATCAATTGTTTATTCAATTTCAATTTATATTTGTTGTATTGTATTTAAATTTTGATTTGATCAATGAAAGAAATAATAAACTTGAATCGAAATTCAATTTCAATCAAAAAAACGCCCATTGAAAAACAATCGAAATGAATGAAATGCAAAAAAAAACCAAAAATAATACTTCAGATTATGATTATAATGATGATGACGGACTGAAATAAATCCGGTTCAATTGAATGGTGTGGTCTCTGCGAATACAATTATGCAATCCTAAGTATTGCTTTCATCAACTATTGTTGTTTATTATTATTTTGTTAATTTATTCATTCATTCATTTGTTTGTTTGTTTGTTTTGTTATTCAAAAAATGAAAATTTGAAAATTTATAAACTTGAAAAGTGTGAACAACACAAATAATTCAATCATCAAACAAACAAATATAGTAACGACAGGGCAGATTTTTCATAAAATTTTGGTTTAATTTACACAAATTTTTAAAACAATTATTGTACAAAATAATGTTTTTTTGCTTTTTTTTGAGCAAAACTGAAAACCGATTTATATATGGTTGCTTTCCAACCAAAATGAGGATGACAACTCATCTGCCAAACGCGCTCAACCAATGAGCTTCTTTCTATGTCAACTTGCGCGGCTGACCTGAGGGCGCTGCACCTCCCCCCCAGGTCCTGATTTTAATCTGGGCCGACCACGACCACGAATCTTCTCTTGCGCCATTCGTCCATCGCCCAGCCATTTTTTCACATGATTTCGATGTACCAACTTCAAGTTTCCGGAGTCATCTTTAATTTCCACATTGGTACCGATAATTTTCGCCACTCGGAACGGGCCTTTCCATTTTTGGTTCAACTTCTTCGACGAACCCAATGTTTGTTTCAACGAATGCCATAATACGTGATCTCCAACCTTGATTTCTTCCAGCCGATTTCTTTTATCGTATTGTTGCTTTTGATGCTCCTTTTCTACCAAATTATTCCTATCGATGGCTTCATATATTTCTAACGGGTCTATTCTTTCTTCAAGTAATTTGTATTTTCGGTCCAATACCGAAACTTTGTCTCGATTAAACATTGCTTTGAACGGAGATACCTTTGTCACATGATGAACCGAACCATTATAGACGTTTACCAAATTTTGTAAATGTTCGTCCCATTCTGAAATATTCAATACTGTGGTTCTAATCATTTGTTCCAGAGTGCGAATCACCCTTTCAACCATACCATTTGTTTGATGATGAGCCACTGATGCAAAACGTAATTCAATACCAGTCTCTTTCGTGAAACATTTGAATTTTGCACTTTCAAATTGAGAACCCTTATCGCATACTATCGTTTCCGGCCAACCAAGTGATTCGAATTTTACTTTTAGCCAATCTATAACACTTTCTGCTTTAACATCAGCCATTGCATGCGCCGCCAAAAATCGAGAACGATAGTCCTGTAGAACCAATATGTATCGGTTACCATTACGTGTTTTTTCCAAAGGACCACAAATATCCAAGCCCAATTTCTGCCAGTTAATTTTCGGTATTTGTTGTTCCACCATCGGGAGACGTGTTGGTTCCCAATCATCTTTGAATTTTGCACATCGTTCACATTTTCTAAGGAACATTTGTAAATCTTTGCGCCAACTCGGCCACCAGAATCGTTTCCTTAATTCTTCTTGATTCTTGAACATTCCACAGTGGCCATTATTATGAATCGATTCCAATATTTCTGCTTGTTCTGCGTAATCACGTATATATAACCGTTTAATATTTCCATCTGTTTTAAACCATCTACCATTAATCAGCATAAAATTTTTTCGATCCTTCTCTATTATTTCGTCCAACGGCTCTTGTAGCTCCTGGTTCATTAAATTCAGTTGCATTCGACTCAATGTGTCTGCCAAAACATTATCAGTACCTTTAATATAATCGATGCCTTCAATGTCATATTCCATTAACTTCATAACCATTCGTCCCAAACGACCCGAACAGTCGGCTTTCGACAATAACCACTTTAACGGTTTATGGTCCGTTTCAACTCTAAACTTACGACCCAACAAATAATATCTCCAATGCTTAATAGCTTCCAGGATGGCCGTTGCCTCTTTATCATAAGTAGCATACTTTCTTTGCGTTCCTGTAAACATTCTCGAGAAGAAATCCACTGGCACTTTTTGCCCATTTCTCATCTGCGATAACGTGGCACCATAACCTAAGTCTGACGCATCGGTAGTCACAATAAATTGTTGCGACGGATCTGGTATATTCACCGTTTCATTTTCCGATACCATTTTTTGGATCAATAGGAATGCCGTTTCTTCTTCTTGGCCCCATTCGAATTGTTTCTTTTTGGCACAGTTGTACAACGGGCTCGCCATTTGAGCAAAATTCTTTATCAAATCACGATAAAATCCGGCCATACCAACAAATGTCAAAACTTCTTTTTGGTTCTTGGGTCTCGGGAACTGCAATATTTTCATTTGATTTTCTGTTATGATTGATCTTTTACCATCAGCCAATCTAAGACCCAAATAATTCACTTCTTTTACACCAAATGAACATTTTTCTGCATTCAAACGTAAATTCTCCTTTTTTAGGATCGATAACACTTCTCGTAAATGTTCTGCATGTTCTTCTTCTGACTTACTGAATATTAAGATATCGTCCAAATAACATTCTACGAACGATAAATGACCCAGAATCAAATTCATTAATCGTTGAAACGTCTGAGGTGCTGCGGACAGTCCGAATGGCATTCTAGTAAATTGATACAATCTATTGCCAAAAGCGAAAGCAGTGTATTTCTTAGCTCGTTGATCCATTTCGATTTGATAATACCCGGACTTTAAATCCAATTTTGAAAAAATCTTTGCTCCAGCTAGTTTCGATACAATTACTTTAATTGCCGGCATCGGGAAAGCGTCCATTCGCGTTATTTTATTTAGGTCTCGATAGTCAATAGCCATTCTAATTGACCCATCTTTCTTATGAATCGGAACAATTCTCGATCTGAAATTACTATTAGATTCCTCGATTATACCATTGCTTAATAGTTTCGTAATATGTTCGGCCAACTGTGACTTCCAATTATGAGGGATATTTTGGACTTTGTGACAAATAATTTTATCTTCCGTTAATACAATATTATGACGGATTCGACCATTCTTTCCGATACCAGAAAATAAATCTTTGAAACCATATAGAACATTATTTAAATCTTTAAGATTACTCGTGCTCACCATATTGTTGCATTCAACTGGTGCACCATTGCAAATAATTCTTCGATTCTTCAACATTTCTAATTGGAAACTATCGATGACATCCATTCCAATAATAACGTCATATGTCAAATCTTCCAGAACAATAAACTTCATCCAATCGGTCTTACCATTTATAGATAGATGGAGCTTAGCTCTCCCAAGACTTCTGACCTCACTTCGATCGCCCAATACAACCGATAACTGACATGGCTCCAAGCCAATCTTTAAACTTTTAATAGACTTCCATGAAATAAAGGAATTCAATGCGCCAGTATCGAATAAAGCATTGAAGGCTTGACCATTAATTTGCACTTTAAATGTGACTAACTTTTTGGTAGGACCAACGAGTCCAGTACTCGTACAACCAGTTGATAATTCATTGCGACTTTCTGTGTTCGTACGTTCCATATGCCGTGTTGACCAATGATTTCTTAAGCAACAATCGCACCTTATTTCTTTATGTTTCGTAAAACGTCTTCTATTCTCCATAGGACTCGACATACCATTTAACGAAGAACGAACGTTTCGCTCACCAATTTTACATTTGAAATTTCCATTGATACGCTCCATTTTTCGCGTTGTCTTTACATTCATATTGTGACCAGCTGTTTTTTTATAATATGTTTGATTCGTCATACCATTGTGAAGCGTGCGACCATTTCGCTTGCCAAGTAACCATCTTTTTTTAAACCCGCCACCAACCCCATGACAACCACCTTCTGTAATACCCTTGTCGGCCAATCCTGGATAGTCTTTTCTTGAATCAGCCAGAGTCGTCGCCAATATTTTGATCTTCTCCGCGTTTTCGGCCAGTAATGTTGTCGGTTTAACTCTGTTCCATATTGAGCTTATCTCGGATCTTGCACGTGACATGGACATATTTTCTTCTTTTTTTTTCTCCTGACACCAGTAACGACAGGGCAGATTTTTCATAAAATTTTGGTTTAATTTACACAAATTTTTAAAACAATTATTGTACAAAATAATGTTTTTTTGCTTTTTTTTGAGCAAAACTGAAAACCGATTTATATATGGTTGCTTTCCAACCAAAATGAGGATGACAACTCATCTGCCAAACGCGCTCAACCAATGAGCTTCTTTCTATGTCAACTTGCGCGGCTGACCTGAGGGCGCTGCAATATTATATAAATGCGAATCAAATTGGATTGAAATGAAATGAAATGCGAAAAAAAACAAACACATTATTATTAGGTTGTCCGAAAAGTTCTGGCCGATTTTCATCAGCAACTCTATCCGATTAAGCGGAATAAACTTTTAGGACAGCCTATTATTATCATCAATTATTATCCAAAGTAAATAATACAAATTTTTATTATTTCTATCAAAATTTCAAATCATTTTTTTTTTAAGAAAATCATTGATATAAATTTTTAATGTATAATCCATTCGATGAAATTTGTTATGTTATTCAATGGAAATTTCTTAAAAATTTCGTAAAAAAAAATCTTAGATTTATTCTTTTCTTCTTTTTTTTTGGAAAATTGAAAAAACTTAAAAAAAATCAAAATGAATGTTCATAATAATGGATATTTTTCTTTATCCTTTGACCTTGTCGCAATCGCTGTTGTTGCTGTTGTTTTTGTTCATATGATTGCTGCTGTAATTGTCGTCGATGATGATGATGATGATGATCATATTTTGTTGTTGTTGCTGCTACCATTGTTGATAGCGAATGAAATGATGAATTATTTTGATTATTTTGATTGTTCGTATGATGATAATCTGTCAATTTTTTTCGAATAATTTTTTTTCTTTGCAATTTTTGTCGCTGATTTTTATTGTTCGTAGCATGTTTCTTAAATAAATATAGCAATGGTAATGAACTAAAATTAGAATTTATTCGATTGTTTGTCCCTGTCTTGATTTGTCCCTGTCATTTTTTGTTGCTGTGATTGCTGCTGCTGTTGTCTTGATTGTGAATCAAATATTTGTATAGTTTTACGTCGAATATCTATTTCATTGACATTATTTTTCATGCAATTTGATAATGATGATGATGATGGTAGCGCAGATCCTGAGGCAAACAATGATGATGATGATCCATAGGACGAATGACAAGAGGACAATGATGATAATGATTTTGTTTTTTTAATTGGAAATAGAAATGTCCAACGTTTCGATCGATTCGAATTGGATTGATTTTGATGTTGTCTTTTTCGTGAATCGATCATTTGATTGATTTCGATTTCAACTTCACTATAATTGGAATTTTCAACACGATTCGATGCATTTGATCCACAGTTTGACATTTGTCTATTGGTTGTCGATGATGATGATGAAGAATTGTGATTTCGACGATGTGAACGATCAGCGTTCATCACATTATTACCACCGCTACTGCTGCCACCACCATCGGAAGTTGAAGGATTTCTTATTTTGCCTAAATGATTATTATGATGATTGATTGAATTGTCGGTTGATGAAATTGATGAATGATGTTTGGTTATTTTAGATTTTGTTTTACGGATACTAAATGGTAAGCAAGTTGTTGACGAGGATGTGACTGTAGCTGTGACTGTTGCTATTGGCATAGAAATTTCACAAAATTCATTATCAACACATGAATTATTGATCGAAGTTATTATTCCATCATTAGTAAGTGAACGATGGTTAAAATCATCTTCAAAATTATGATTTTCATCTGTATGATAATTTTTATGCCGATAATGTCGATGATGTTTATGTTTACGATGACGACGATGATGATGATGATGATGGTGTTGATTACACGAATTCATCATCATGCGTCTTTTTTTTAAAAAATGAACGTAATAAACGTGAACTTGATTATTGTTATTATTATTAATAAATTTATTTTCAATTCATCAATTTGCTATGTCTAAAAAATGAAATTGATCAAAATAAATAAATAAATGAAAATATTTACCGAAAATTGGAAGACATAAAACCATAAACGAATGGATTTAATGCTGAATGTATAAATGATAATAAATAAAAATATACACGTGCACTGTATGCAAATTTATTAAATCTTTCAATGCCTAATGATTTTATAACGTTAAATATCAGACGAGGCCCCCAACAAACATGAAATAATATCACAATGAATAATAACATTTTTATCACTTGACAATAAAGCTATTCAAAAGAAGAAAAAAAACCATTAATTTTTCATTCAGTCAATTAAAAAACATAAAATATAAAAGTAAAATAATCAATAAATCAACGAGATACTAACTTGTCTTCTAGCATAACCAACATTCGTAACAGTTGATGTACTATGATTATTATTATTATTATAATTATTTTGATTTTCAAATTGATTTGTAAATGTTGTTGAAGGCGATGGTGGAGCCAAATTAATCATTGATGATGCCTTATTTTGTTGTTGTTGTAGCTGTTGCTGCTGCTGCTGTTGTTTTTGATCGATTTGATTACTATTCAAATATTTGAATGATGAATTATTTTCATGATCATTTAAATGATTTTCCAATTGTTGTTGTTGCTGTTGTTGTTGATCGGCTTTATTTGATGAGCTCATTCGATGTATAATTGAATTCATATGATGAAAAATTCTCATTAAAGAAAAATTACGATTATTATTTATTTGTTTACTATCATTTTTTGCTGTTGTTGTAGATGATTTATCGATAATTATCGGTCCAGTTTGAACACCTTGTGATGAATTTATTGATGATTGTTCACAATTGATCGATATTTCAATCATTTTCCTATCTGACCAACGTACTAAATAACTACGAGGTAATTGATTGAATGTATTTGCGTTATTATTATTTTCTTTATTATGACTATTATTATTATTTTTAAAACCGATTACACTTCCAGTGATTGATTGTGTTTCAATTTTATTACTAGTCAGATTATTAATATTAGTACTACTGGCTGTATAATTAATATTATTATTATCATCTTTCATCATCAGATTAGAAATGGTTGCTTCCGAATTGTGATGTTGAAAATGATTTGAATGACGATGATGATGATTGAAGCCATTTGTTGCACTTGTTAATATTGTAATCACACGTGTTGATGTCCATAATTCGCTAATCACACGTGAATAACAGAATAACATTAAAAATGCTGGTATAATGAATAATGTCATTAATTCATAAATAGCAAAATAAATTGCCCAATTATCATTTTTTTCAAAACAATAATATGCTGTTATGGCCGTTTCATTATTATAATATGTCATTGAATATGTGCTCTAATTATTTAGATGTGAGGAGGAAAAATGGAATGAAATGAAATGAAATGAAATGAATAAATAAAGGTGTGTTCAAAAGTGTTGAGTTATCAAAAAAAATTATTTATTGAATAATTTGAAATTTTTTTTCATTCAATCACAATTAGGGATTAAAAATAGAAATATAATTATCATTATTATTGAATTTTTTTATTACCTTGTTGAATACAGGTGGTGCAGCAAATATAATTGCTAATATCCATACAAATATAAGACTACGACGAGATTTTGTTACTGTACACCAGCGTCTTGCATGCATTGGATATACAATTACAAGAAATCTTTGGAATTAGAATCAAAAAAAAATTGAAATTATTATCAATTATTTTCAATATTGAAAAAGTAATTACTAAAAATAATTACAATAATAATAATACGAATACCTTTCAACTGAAACAGCAACTAAATTCAATATCGAAGACATACCGGATAATAATTCAACAAAGGAACTTAATTTACAAATATGACCATTACGATCCCATGTAATCACAAAATATTCTAAAGTTTCTAATGGCATAAATATTATCAATAATAACAGATCGGCACATGCTAATGATACTAAAAATGTAGCCGTTGGCGATCGTATTTTACCACCACGTGCCCATGTTGCAATAACAACCGAATTACCAATAACACCAATAATAAATGTAATCGTATGTGTCAATACAATAGTCATAAAATTTTGATTCGAATGAAAAGGATCAATCATATCATAAGGATTATTAATGTAAACAAATGTTGTTTCATTTGTTTGATGTATGAAACCTGGTGTCCATATTGTATCAATAATTGATGCTGATTGTGCTGCTGATAATATGGCCGATGATGATGACATTTGTTCCAAATTCGAATCACCAATGATAGCATCATCATTATTCGGTATATCCATCATCATTTTTTATCTGGTTTTTGATCTTGCTTTCTTATCGTATTTCTAAGAAATGAAAAGAAAATTTGGCACCAGAAAATTGCTTTTTCATTTATAAAATCAGAAAATTTCAAAATTTTATAAAGAAAAATAGACAAATAATCCTATGACACTGCGAGATGAAAAAAATACAAAGAAATTAGAAAATTTCAAAGTATTCTTGTTTCTTAAAATGAAAACTATTCGTTTTTATTCAGTTTTTTCATTCATTCAACCATTTGACATTTTACATCAATTGTTATCATTGTATTAATTCAATGACAAAAACAGAATTTAAGAGTAAGAAGAATAAAATTGATGTTTTTCACATGGAATATAATAATATTAGACTGACCGAAAAGTTTTTGCCGATTTTTAAATGTTTCTCAATTAATAAATCTTCAAAAACTTTTCGGACAACCTAATAATAATAATCAAATAAGAAAAAAATAAGAAAATAAATAAAATGACCAGAAGATGAAAATTTACGATTTCTTTCAATTTTCATTTTCATTTCAGTGAAATTTTCTGGTAAAAAAAAATTAATTCACAAATGTAAAAAAAATGAGATGAAATAAAATTTCATGAATTTCAACAGAACGAATTATTATTTTCGAGTTATTTCATTTTAATATTATTATTATAAACATTTTCAAATGTTCAAGAGAACTTACATATAACAACATTTGACAATAATAATAATAATAATAATCGACTTTTGTTAATTTTGTGTGTAATGTGGATAATAATTTGCTGAAGACTATAGAAATAAATAAATAATCGAAAAAAATAGAAGAAAAAATAAATAAATAAACAAAACTATATTCAATATTATTATCATCAAAAAATAATGTGTATTTGACATAATTGACAATATTTAATGTTTAATGTTGATTATCATCATTTGTGACTAAAATGGTATTGTATATTTGTACGAAAATTATAATAATAATGATTTGCAAAGTTATTATCATCGCAGTAATGACCAGAAAAAAAATTAAATGGTTTGATAATATTAGGTTGTCCGAAAAGTCAATTCCGATTAATCAATAGAGTTGTACATAAAAATTGGAAAGAACTTTTCGGACAGCCCAATATTTAATGACAACGACTACGATGATGATGGTTATTGGTTGATGGTAAAAGATGAAGATTATTTTATTTAATTTCTTTTTTTTTCTTTTCTTATTGTGGTTACATCTCTCTCTCTTACATTGTTATAATCTCATTTCATTTATGGATATTATAATCGATAACTATTAACATAATCATACTGCTGCGTCTGTTGAATACATTTATACAAATAATACAAACATTGATGTATTATTCCAAATTTAATCGAATAAATTCTTCATTCATTCTTCGTATGGACAGATAATGTAAAATTTTGATTATTATTATTATACGAATTATCAATTCTCAAAATCGTCATTTATCTCCACATAAATTACAAATCGGTCAGTTTACAAATAATAATTTATCAAAAGCAAATGAAATTCATTAAGTTGTCCGAAAAGTTCTTGCCGATTTTCTCGAAATTCCCTTGGATATAATCGACAAAAACTTTCCGGACAACTTAATAGTTATTTAATATCTTTGATTGAATTCACTGAATAACCGGGGGTAAATGGGAATATTTTGGGAAAAATACAAATCTTTATATCATAATAATAATAATAATAATCAAAAGAATAATGCAAAAATGATTTTTTTTTCCATTTTTTTCGTATTATTCCAGCGATTCCGCTGAGAATATTGGTAAATCACACTATTTTCCCGAGAAGAAGAAGAAGAAAAGGTGAAAATCTTTTTCTCAAACATTCAATAATGGAACGAAAACAAGTCTGAAATATTTCGTTTTTTTGCATCTTTGATGCTTTCATCGTCAATTCTTTGGTGAATTTCATGAATGTATGTTTATTCAACAACAAATATAAGAATTGAAACCGAAGAATGAAAAAAAAAATTCAATTAAATATTCGATATACCAGTTTTCAATATTCGGGAATCCGGAGCCAAAGACATCGAACTTTGGAATTGGAAAAAAAAATTGAATTTAAAATCACAAAATCATATAGTTTGAATGATTGTAAACGAATCAAGGCAAACAAATACATATATTTCATCAAAGACCTTTCATACATTCATGGAAAAAATTAAGAAATTCGGAAAAATTTTTAAAGTAAAAAGTCCTAAAATATTATTTTTTAGGACTTTTTACCATGAATGAAGATAATATGAAAATTAATGTAAGAAAAAGAAAAAATGAAAAACTTTTCATATTTAACCGAAGGTAAATATCAGAAATGTGAATGATAATAATAAATGAAAATTAACATCATTGAAAAAAGATTTTCTCGAAACTGGAAAACTAATTTTCAAACAATGATTATTGAATAATAAAATAATAATAATAATTTTTCAAATAATGAAAATTAAAATTAAGAATTTTGAAAATTTCAAATTTCAATTTCAGCAAAAAAAAAAAAAATTTCATCAAATAAAAAAAATCCTTTCAATGTTTGATATTCAATGTTAGTTTAATGTTTGATTTTCAGCAGAAAAAATTGAAAAATTACATTGAAAATCACATGAAAATCAAAATTAGAAGAAAAAACAAAAGAATCAAGAATTTTTTTTTTTGTACGTAATTTCGATTGAATTTTTGCCACATTTTATGTAGTTTTTGCCAAAATTTGCAAATTGTTTCAAGCAAAAATTATGATTTGATTTTTTTTTAAAACTATTATTTTTTTAGATTGTACCTTCAAGCAAATGCCTAATTATAACCTAATGGGTTCGACATACATTAAACAATCAAAATTTTTCGGAATTGAAATTTGATAAAATTATGAAAAATGTTTGCCACTGATTCATCGAAAATTTGCTTTCATCACCAGAAAATTCAGAGAATTCAGTGAATCGCTTGAATTTGAGAGAAAAAAATGAAAATGAAATATTCATCAACAAAATGCAATTTGATTGAATTTTTGATTTTATATTCCTATGATTATGACTATTATCATAATTCCTCAATGTTCTCTTCTCTGCAAAACATCATTATTCATCATTTGTAATGAGACCGAGCATAAAGTTTCATCATTTGACGTAACCTAAGAAGAAGAAAGACTGGAAAATTCCACGTGGTTTTGAGGGTAAACAAATAGGTTGCAATTTTGTTTATCGTCGTCCTCGAAACCAGTTTAGGTCAACCTTGTGTACATTGCTTAACAAAGGGTTGACAAAACGTGTTTTTAAAAAAGCATTTTTTTTTTCTTATCATTTTTCCCTTTTTTGCTAGTTATTTTTTACCAATTTTTGTTCATTGCTTTTTTGATCGTCAACGAATAAAGTTCACTATTTTTTCGAAATGTGTTTGTGTTTTGTTTGGACCGAAGAAATCAAAAGGCAATATTGATTGAAAGTGGTTTATACGTTAAAATTGACCATTTTGAAATTTTCCCAACAATCATTATTTCATTCATATAAAATTTTAATATAATTATTCAATGATGATAAATGAATATTTTCGAAAGAATCTGAGAAAAAAAAATATTAAAATAAAAACAAAGAAAAAAATGAAGATCATGATGATGAAGATGATCATAATTCCATTTAAGAAATCGGTATTATTTACGGGCAAACGAATTCATATTATTATTATTATTATTTCAGGAAGAAATTTTATTTTTTTGAACACAGCTGAAACGATTTTGAAAAAAAAATCGTGTGCAAAGAATTGAGAAATTCAAAATTTTAAATTTAAATCTTTAAACTAAAAATCTTTGAATTTAAATTCTTTAGTCTGTCGAAAGAAAAATCCCGATTCTTGTTACGTGATGTTTTGCAAAACACGATGATCGAACAAATGAACATTTTCACAAAGAATCAAACAAAATCACTTCGATAATTGATGATCTGAATAAATCTAAAAATGGAACAAGAACCAAAAAAAATGAACAAAGACTTACCATAACATTGAATCAATGGATTCATTGAATGAATTTTCAATTTTTGATTTTCAGGGTTTGTTTCACATATTTTTTTATCTCAAATATCACGGAAACAGATCACAAATCAATGAAAAAAAAATTTGTTTCAAAAATCAAAAATAGAAAATTTTATAAAATTTATGTTTGCATTTGAAGACACAAACGAACACACGCAATCACACTCGATTAAACAATTGAATTATAATGATAATAATAAATGAACTTACAAGTAATTCTACTTTTGTCAACAATAAAAAGCATTAATTTCATTTCATTTCATTAATTCATTTATTATTATTATTATTGTCATCATCAGTATATATTGTTGGTTTCGTAATTTTTTTTTTCATTGAATCTTATTCTATTATTTCAAATAGATTAATCTTTTCATTTTGATCAAAGATGGTTTTTGGTTTGTTTGTTGGTTATTTTTGTAGAAAATAATTGTAGAAATGTAGAAAATAATTCATTTCAATTTTTGATTTTTAGTTTTTCGTATTTGTATTGTTTTTCATTGTGAAATATGGAGCATCGAAAAACACACATTTTGTCCGTTTTTTTTTTATTCAATGAACGTTGTCGATTAGATTCTTTCGAACAAATGAAAAGCCAAAAAGAAAATGATATTTGAAATAATCGAAAGAATTTGTTTCATTGAAAAAAAAATATTGCGGAATATTGTCTTATGATCATTTAATATATACAAATTCACTTTTCACATTTTGCGCATTTGCTCGAAATACCCAGATGCCTATAACCATTGTGAAAACACCAGCAAAAATATAATAGTGAAACACATGCTAACACACACAGACACAAACACACACAATTGCAATGATACATTTATTAAACACATCATTAGTTATATCATCATCATCATCATTTATCGTTATTTGAAATGAAAATTCAAATTTTTTTCCAATTTTTTTTCTCTTGATCATGGGCACATGTGATCATCAAAAAAAAAGCATATCATTTCATTTTATTCGATTCATTTAAACGAATAATAAGTTATGGATATAAACAAGCAAGCAACAAACGAAAACAATCATAATTCACAATATTAGGTTGTCCGGAAAGTTTTCGCCAATTTTCCAATGATTTTCTACGATATAACCGGCTTAAAATTTTCCGGACAACCTAATAATTTCAATGAAAATAATATTTTGAAATAATAATCACGTTTGTCTTATGTATGGATGAATGGATAAAGAGAAAATTTTTCGAAAAAACAAACAAACAAACAAAATGAATTCAAGTTCAGAATTTTTCATTTTTTTCGTGGAAAAATCCTATTTCAATTGTGAACATCATAAGGAATCAACAGAATGATGGAAAAATCGAAAACATTAAACATCAGAAAATTATCATTTGAATTTTAAATTTTTAGTTTTTCAAAAGATTTAATAGTCTAGAATTGTATTTTTGTGAATTTTGTCGATTTTTTTGTTGATTATTGTTGCAATAATTTCTCGATATTAATGGTGATTCAAAGCAAAGAAAATGGAAATGGATGAAATTAATGTCGATTCGACATATGTTTGATGCGCGAGTAAAGGGCTAGTGAATCGTTGAATCTTCATTGATATATTGAAGGCATTTCATTGATTATTTATTCTATTAAAAATTTTATTTTTATTGAAAAAAAATCACTTTTCGACATCCAAAATGGTTTCTGAAGAGAGAATTACCGATTACAATATTTGTATGCAAAGGATTTCGAGAATTTTTCAATCATTTTTCCTCGACCATTTTTGCTGCTACGATTAAAATTGCGAAAAATACAAAAATCGATGCATTCAAAAATCTTTTGAATGAAACGGAATGCTTTTCAATAATTCCGTCGATGATGATCTAAGGATCATCACATTCAAGAAATTTGAAAATTGAAAATTTAAATTTTTTTCTAATAAAAATGAAATTCTTTCCAAAGTCAGATCATCATTGACGGAAAAAATGATAAATAGAAATTCATATCAAGCATTTTAAATTCATATGCACATGGAAATTCTTTGGAAAATTTTCTTATATGGCATATCTTTACAAAATTTTCATTTTTTTTCTTTTGACTTCCTTTCACCCTCTCAAACCTTTCTATTTGATTCCTATTGCTTGCCACTCTGTATATCTCCTCATCTTCTTAATCACATCTTCAGCAAAAAATTCTTGACATTTTTCTCAAATTTACTTTGATTTTCAAATTTATCAATTTTTGAAAAATGAAAATTTGATTTTTGATGGAAATATTTCAAAAAAATTTACATTCTTTTCGTAATGACATATTGTATTTATTTGAAAATTTGTCTCAGTTATTTTGGGAATTTTTTCTCATAATTCTTTCTAATCGATTTTAGGCCTTGAACTAAGCATATAACGATAATAATTTCAAGGTTTTTTTGCCATCAATTTATCACATTTGCATTTAATATTATTATTCCCATTTATTCATTTCATAATCATTATAATTATTAATTATATCAAGAAAAATGAATGAATCAATGAATGAATGAATGAAAGACAAAAATAAATAAATAAATAAAAATTTTCAAAGATAATTCAGTCTAGAAAATATTGAAACAACAGCCATAACTATGACTGTGATGATAATAATAATTTTCACAACGGAAATTAATGTGATAATATTTTCCATTTTATTCATTTCATTCATTCATTTGTTTGTTTGTTTGTTCATATATGAATTTGTAAATAAACAAACAAACAAACAAAGACTATAATTATAATCATTGTTGCTTGTTTTCGTACTTGTTTTTTGAAGCGAATAAATATTTTCGGAAAAAAGAAAAAACTGAACATTTATTCATTTATTTATTTTTATTTTCACATTATGAAATTCATCTAAATAAAATAAAATAGAAAATTTTCATTGATGTTTTCCTTTTGTATTTCATTTTTTTTTCATAAAATAAATAAAAAAATATATTAAACAACAATTGACATTTATTCAAGACTATAGTATTATTATTAATACAATTCTTTTTATCATGAGATGATAATAAACATAATGGAGTAATGAATTAATAAAAAATAATGATAAAAATAATAATAATTTGCTTTAATCATGTTTTATTTTAATTGAAAATATTATAAAAAATAAAATAAGAACACTAAAAGCTTATAGAATGTAGTCATATTCCATATCTATGAGAGTATTGTGTGTGTGCATTGAATTAAATTAAAGATGTTCCGAAAAAACAAAAATAAAATAAACAATATGTGTGCAAAACACGCGTTCAATATGCCGAATATTAATGAATTATATCGAGTTAAATTATGAATTTGACAACAATAAAAATAAAAGCAATAATAAATTGAATTCGATTCATTAGAAAAATTCAAAATAATTCATGTAAAATATCCGAAAAAAAAATTCTGTAGAAAAGTTGGAGAGAGTTTCTCTGAGTTCGATTAAATTATGATTAATTTATTATCATGATTATTTATTTTTATTTTTTTCAAACAGAATTCAATTCTCAATGTTTAAATTGAATTCATGAATGAATGAACTGATAAATAGTTGAAATATCACATAAATCTAGATGAACTGTGACATTAAATTCAATATTAATTGTTTTTACACATTTTACACATTGATAATAATGAACATATAAACATGGATTGTTTAAAACATTCAAATTCTTTTTTATTTCTCATTTAATTTTGTTTTATTTAATTTTTATTCACTTCGCAAGATAATTTATTTAATAATGATAATAATTATGAGGATAATTTTTCATTAGGGTCATTATTATTACATGTAAAAGATATCGGTCACAGATTTCATGCAAAAAAAAAAAGAAAAATTCCATGTTTATTCCATGTATTTCATATTCGGTTAAATGTTTGGCTGGTATTTTGTGGTTTTGAGTTTCCATTTCATTTTTTTGTTTTTGTTTTTTCATTAAAATTTAATTGTACAAAACATATTTTCAAAAAAAAAAAAAAAATAAAAAATAAACCAGACTTGATGATTCATGAAATGAATTTCGTATGAAAAATTCTGATATCAAATGAATTTTTTCAAACGAAAAATATAATGAATGTTTGTTCCGGACGCTTTTTGTTTGTTTGTTTGTTTTTGATGTTGTTTTGGTAGTTTCGGGTTAGTTTTCTGTTGTTGTTCGGTGTGTTTGATCTGTTTTAATTTATTACTTTTCATTTATGTTGTTTTATCAGTCATATTCATTACATTTTAATTTTTTTTTCTTCATTTTGAATAATTAACCATGAAATAGTGACATTTAATCAACAAAAAAAAGTGATAATTACAACTGATAAATGAAGTTTAACCCTTAGTGGTCGGCAACTATTTCGGCTGTATGAGCCAGCAGCTCGAAGCGATTTTGTGAATACACTGAGTGACTTACATCTGGTGCCTCAGAGGCACCAGTCGTCCTGCAGCTTAAGAAGTAATGGCGAGTGAGACTCGCCATCCGACCACTAAGGGTTAAAATTTATTTTTTCAGCCACCAAAATAGTGACAAACAAAACAATGAAAAAAAGTTTTCGCTTTTTACCCATGTTGTCACAATGTTTTGTCCTATGATGACAATAATTATGATAATGACAGCTTAATGAATGCATAAATTGTAATGATGATTCAAAGTTTAAATTTTAAATAACAATTAAAATTCTGGGGAAAAATTTCAAATTATGAAATTTGAAAATTTTTCGAAGCACTATCGCCTTCTATTGGCGTGAATTTACATTTGAATTTTTTCAAATTTCATTTAGTTTTTATCTTAAACTTGAAAAAAATATAAATTTATTAATCCTTAAATATTATAATTACTTGGCAGATAATCATAGATAGAAGGCAATCAATTTTTTTCGCATAATCATAGGAAAATTCTTGATAATAATTATTATAATAATGATGATAAGAATAAGTTTAAATGGGGGAAAAAAACAACAAATATTAACAAGAAAAAAAGGGCTAAGATTGGAATGATTGTGTCAAAAAACAATTTATATGACAATATTTGAGAAATCGATAAATTATCATGAATATTTTTGTGATGGTTCATTCATATAAAAAACTTGTCAAATGATTGTATTGTTTGAATGCTTTGAATTATTCGGCATTTTTTTTAATTATTATTTTCAAAAAAGTAAATCAGATGCAGTTGTTGATCTTGAAAATGGTACAGTATCTTCAACACTGGCCGGTTTTATTGGCATTGGCCTTAAACTATCGAAATCGATCAAACTATCACAGTTATTATCATCGATTATTGTTGATTCATCTTGTTTCGATAGTTGGTTGTCATTATTTTTCGTTATACCTAATTCAAATGTTGATTGTCCAGACATTTTTGATGGTTTATATGATGCTAATGTACTGCTGCCTAAATTGAAAAAATTAAAAATTGACAATTAGTGAAAAATGTTTGAATATCAAAGAATCATATTACCAGTTGGAAAAGATTTCTTCAACACGTTACCACCGTTGGTTGTAGCATCAGAATTTATGAATGATTTTGGCAGAAATTTGCTTTCATTATTATCATCACCATTATCATCATCATCTTTTATCATTGGATATTCAAATATTGATGGTGCTGAATCGTCAAAATTTACTGTAAGCTATTTGTAAGAGGTTGAAAAAGATTAAAAATTTTAAATAATTGGATAAAATATAAAATATTACTCATTATAATGAAAACACGTGTTTAATTTGCGAAATTTATTTCATTAAATTCAATTCCAAACAATGATTAACTCAATGTAAGGAGACACACAAAAATTCAATTAATTTCATTGTTTCATGGTTCATTATTTTCTATGAAAAATTTCAATCATTATTTTCATAATTATGCAATCGCAAAAACATGATAAGATGTAGTGATAAAAAACGAAAATTTTAAATGAATCATTTAAAAATATGCGCGATATATCTATTGTATTACAATAAGATATGCAAAACTATCAAAATACGGCTAAACATTTAAAATTTTTAAGCAGAATTGTTTTTTGTATTTATAATTATATTCATTTCAATGAAAATTTCCATAATTTCTTCATAGACCATCTCTTAGAAATAATAAATGAATAAGATTTTTGATTACATCAATATAAGTTCGTTTTAATTTACAAAAAAAATAATTTAGGCGTCAAATTTTGATTATCATCATGGATAATCAACGGAATAAAATGGCAAAGATGAAACCAAAACAACAAGCGCAACAAGACATACGACTGAACAAAACATCGATCATTTACAAATCCAAAAATGGATTGATTTAATCGGTTTGATTCGGTTTTGAAAAAATGAAAATTTTTTAAAAATAATCATAAAAGATATTCATAAAAAATAAAATGGAAAAATTTGCCTTCGAATTTGTTCTAATTTCTATTTCCATTTTTTCCCCGTTATATTTTCGTTTCACTGCTTGGCAATCGTATGCATATCATCTCTATCCACCACCATCATCATCATCATCATTAATATAATTGATGATTTGAAAGATGATACAGTAAGATGGAATAAATGAAAAAACTTCATTCTTTTTTGGAGCAAAAAAAAAAAATTAATTTTCATTTTCATTTTTTTTGGAGGATAATAAGGTAGAAAATTCAACACCTTATGCATCATCATTGAATGTTTAAAGATGTGAACACAAAGGAAAATGAAATTCGTCAATAATGAATAATAGGCTGTCCGAAAAGTTCATTCCGCTTAATCAATTTATTTGCTCATGAAAATCGGCCAGAACTTTCCGGGCAACCTAATAAATATGAAACAGATTCCATTTGAAATTTCTTATTATTTTTCTTCCATGAAAACAATAAACATTGAAAGAAGATAATTTCCATGCAAAAAAATGATGATGATGAAAGAAATGATAATGATATGGACAAATGAATTGAAAGATGATATTACTACTTGTGCGAAAATGACTGAATAAGGTAAGGTGATTCTTTGGCTGTTATTAATCTAAGATGTTTCACTGAAATACAAAAATAAAATGAAACATTTTCAGTGGAAAATTGTTAAAATGTAAATCGATGGACAGAAAAAAAACAAAATCAGGACAAAGTGGCCAAAAATAAATATTGAAAATATTAGTAATGAATTTTCTCGAATCACAGCGAATTTTGAATTCAGAAAAGTCATTTCAAAAATTCAGTCAAGTTCATCACACGGAAAAAATTGACCATCGTTCTGAATTGAAAAATGAATTTAGTGAAAAATGAAAATCATTGAAAAATAAATACATTTTTTTTTGTATGAATATTATTACTTTGAAAAAACGATATTTCGTTGAACATATTTGGAACATAAAATTCAAATCCCTAAACAATTTCCAATATTGTTTAGTCCATACATGGAAAAAATGAATATGATTTAGCATATAGAATTTTTTAGGATAGCAAATATTTATATAATCTTGTCATGTTTATTCGTTTTCATTTATTTATTTGTTTTTCAATTAATTTTTATATAAATATTAGGCTGTCCAGAAAGTTTTGGCCGATTTTTATGAACAACTCTATGCAATTAAGCGGAATGAACTTTTCGGACAGCCTAATATTTATTTATTTCACGCATAATTCAAATAATATTTTTTAACGAATTAGTAAAACACTTAAAACACGTGGGCCTGTATCGTATTTTTTTTTTTTTTTTTTGTTTTTCTGAATATCTTTGCACTGATAATCAATTATTGACTGAATTAATATGATGATGATGATTACCAAATTCGACATATTAATTTGTTTTAACTGCCAATGGAATTGAATGAATCTTAAAACGAAATATTACTTGGAATTTATTTAATCGTTTAATTTCAACGTAACTCTTATGGGAAACATTTCGATAATCTCGAAATGTTTACCAATGTAAACACACAGGAAAAATAGGTCATTATCGAATAATAATGATTTTGAATTTGAAATGATTTATGGATATGAAGAAAACATTCAAAATATCAAACAAATAAACAAACGAACTGTTTAATTCACCGAAAATTTTTCCATCATTTATTGGTCATAATAGAAAAAGGGTTGATATGATTCAAGTTGACCAATAATTCAACTGAAAAACAATTTTAAATCAAACCTTTTGAGAGAAACATCAAAAGATTTTGAATTATTTAGGCAGAAATTTTATATTATTTTTCCATTTATTTATTTCTCATTGTTGTCAAATTGTTTCGAAATTTTCGTTTTCTCATTCATGTATTATTATCATTTATTCATTCAGATAAATAAATGAATTAGATTTGGTATGAAATGATTGATTACGGGAATTTTTTTCCCGAGTTTTAATTCGTTTTGTTTTAATTTTTCCCCTATTCATTCAACTACTATAATTTTCGGTTTTGTCCGAATTATTTTGATTTTATTTTTCTATTTTTTTCGTTTTTTTACCGTTTGTTAATTCATCAAAATAAATATATTTAATCTATTTTTGTTTTATTCTTATTTATTTGTATTTGTTTTTTTTAGGTCAATCAATCAAAGTTTTGAGTAGAAAGCACACGTTGAAATCGAATGATTTCAAATAAAAAAATTGAATGAATTAAAATTTAAGAAATTAGAAGACTTACATTTTTATTACGTTGCATCATCAGTGATCCTTTTTGAATGATAATATTTGCACCAATAAAATCAATACCACATGGTGGTGGCATTTCAGTGATACCAGTATAATTACTAGCATCATCATCATCATCATCATCATCATCAATACTAACATTAATATCTATAGAATTATTAACACCATTCACTAATTCTTTGATAATATGTTTTGGTATTGGTTTTGCACCGAATGGTGTCGGTTGAATCGATATATTTGGTTTAACATTTTTCGTTGAACGAAAATCAAACACAATCGATGAACAACCATTTTGTTGTTGTTGTTGTGATTTAGGTTTTGATGATTTAGTAGGTGTTGTTTGATTATTTGTTGTTGTCGATGATTTTAGTTGATTTTTAGCTGACCATAACGTACTTTTTGTCTGCGATGATAATGATGTTGTCGATGACGATGAAATATCAGATAATTTTGATTGTTGCTGTAATAAGCTCGGTTTTAGTGTTTTGATTGGCTCATTATTATCATTTTTATTATTGCTGTTATTGCCATCATTATCATTATTTTTATTTAAATTATTATTATCACTATTATTAATGGATTTTTTCGAGATCTTCGCTAATGATGATGATGATTGACCATCAATTTTATCAAAATTATTTAATTTTTTAATTCTAGAATTATCATTATTATTATTCGTAGTATTAATTGATTTTTTCATCATCACTGATGTTGTTGTAGGTGTCGGCGATGTTGTTTTGGAATCATTTCGCTCATTAACCATTAAATCATTATTATTATTATTATCATTATTATTATTGCTGCTAATTGTATCAGCAATGTTTTCAATTACAACAGGATTCAATACTTTGTCGTCAATCGTTTGTTGCTGTTGTTGTTGCTGGTGATTGTTTATATCATTTTCATTCGTTTTGCGATTGTGATAATTATTATTATCATTATTATTATTTACATTAATTTCATTTTTATTATTATTTTCATTATTATCATCATCATCATCAGCAGCAGCAGAAGCTATTTGAAAGCCATTATTTTTGACAACGGATGTATCGAAACTATTATTTTGTTCAATTTTATCATTATCATTATTATTATCGTTTATTTCTAATTCTTTTTTATTATGTAATAAATCATTTGTTGTTATGGATGATGATGGTAATGGTATTTCCTCTTCAATTATTTCATTTGATTTTAATTCATTCAATGACTGCTGTTGCTGCTGTTGTTGTTGTCGTGGTCGTTGATGATGATCATCATTGTTTGATTTGTTAAAATTTTTAATCAAACAATTTGTAGCGTCGTCGTCAACTGTTGTTGGTTGTTGTTTTTTCATTTGAATTTCGAAGAAAAAAATACCATTTTTTTCCGAAATTTATTGATGATTTTCATTGATTGTTATTATGAATGAATGAGCGAACAGAAGAATGAAAAAAGATAAAAAAAACGAACGAATGAAAAGAAAATAAAATAAAATAAGTTAATTGTCAATTTTTATTATTGAAAAAAAACAAGCATAAAACAAACAGAAATATTTAGGACACAAATGATTCAATACAACGAAGACGACAGTGCGAATTGTAATGTCATTTCTTAAAGATTATTTCTAAATTGTAGTTTCAACATTTAATAATTCAAATAAACAAATGAATGAACAATTAATTCAGCTTGTAAAATTCCCAAACGAACATAAAATCAAATATGTTCATTTTTGAATTGTTTCAAAGAATTTTTTTCTTCGTTTTTTAATGTGAGAAATACCGAATAAAACTGACTGATGACCCATTAATTCGACAAAGAAAAAAATGGGAGAAATTAGGTACATTTTTTTTGGCCATTAAATATAGCCAAAAATTATGTGTGGAAATTATCTCATGAAAATTTTGATTTAATTTTTTTTAGTTTTGTTCGATTTGAAATATATTAGGTTGTCCGAAAAGTCCTTGCCGATTTTACAATCATTTGCTATGATATGTCCGGCAAAAACTTTGCGGACAACCCTTTATATTAGCTTCAAAACCAGTGATTCCCAAACTGGGCGATATCGCCCACCAGTGGGCGATTCAGCAATTCAGGTGGGCGATGATGGTCCATGGGTGCATTATTGGGCAATGGACATTTCTTAAGAGGTGGGCGATAGAGAATATTTTTTTTGTGAAAGTGGGCTATGGCGCCAAAAAGTTTGGGAATCACTGTTCAAAACTATAATTCAACAACATTCGTCAGCACCTAATGGGTTATGAGGTAATTGAATGTGATGTAATATGACAAAATTTTTATCACAAATGATTAAAATAAGGGATTTCTGGTTGCGTGAGGAATTTGATTTTTTTTCAAAAAATTTTGCCAGTCAAAAAAATTAGAGTACATCAAAGAAGCAAATATGATCCAGGTACAGATGTTTTGTATGATCTAGAAATGAATTCAAAAATTTAAGATGAATAAATGATCATTTTCATCGTATTTTCCAAGCTGATCATGATCAAAGATATGAAATTTTTGATCAAAAATTTCTGATCATATAAATATGAATCGTGATTTATAATATCGAACATTTCGAAGAAATGTATCGATGAATTTTTGATTTTATTTCAAATCATTCTTTCTTTTTTCTAAGATCCCAATCAAATCTTAATTTTTCCATACAAAAATACGAAAATTATTACGGAAAAAATATTTTACAAATTACGAAATCGGATCATCATTGATTGCCGACGATTGGCAATGATTTCATTGCTATCATCATTATCATCGAATATATATCATCAAACGAATTTTTCCATCAAAAGCGACAAAAAATTAATTAGATTTTTTTTAAATTTTTGAAAAAAAATTCAGAAAAAAAGAGATGAAATTATTTAAATCTGGCTGATTTAAATCAAATATGTAAAACTATTAGGCTGTCCGAAAAGTTCTGGCCAATTTTAATGAGCAACTCTATTCGATTAAGCAGAATGAACTTTTCGGACAGTCTAATACATGCGCATGTTAATCGATGAAATAAACAAGTAAATGTCCATCATTTCCTTGTTACATTGAAATTTTTTAAAAATTTTCAACTTTTTCAAAATGCAAAAGGAAAACCCAATGAATTTTTATCCATTTTTCAAAAAAAGTAAATTAATAAATTATGAAATGTATTTTTTATGTTTCCCCGAAATAGGGAGAAATATATTGAAATAAACAGAAATAAATATCAATTTGGAATAATACATAACATCAATGATCATCAAATGATAATCATTATATTAAAGGAGGAAAAAAAAGCCTGAAAAAAAATATAATTAATAAAACAAGGACATTTTGGCATGTGGACTTGAGCAAAAATAAAAAGAAAAAAAAATGAAAATTTTCAATCAATCCTTGAATCGATTATTTGTATGCGATGCATTTGATTCAAATGTGTGTGTGAAACAACATGGACAAAATGAATAAAATAATTCCGTATTTTATTTGAATTTTTCGAAGAAAAAATATTTTAAAACATTGAAACATTCAAATTCAAAGGCGATTTAAATCATTTAAAAAACCGTTTGATGCGAATTTTAAATGAAATTCAAATCGTATTCATCAAATTCAAATATTTCCATTCTGTCGGCGTTTATTTGTGAATTCAAAATTTGAAAAAATTCAAAATTGAAAACATAATAAAATGACCATGAATTGAAAATAAAGGAAAAATACATTATTATTATCAAATCAAATGGAAATCATTTCCATTTGAGAACAAAACGAAAATTTCCGTCATGGAATCATTACATTGTAACCTTGTTGAATCATATAATAATAAATGAATACATTTTTTTTCAATTTAAATGTCGAAATTGAACAATAATAATAATAATTCCGTTTTGAATAAATTTTTGTATTTATTCATGTAAATTTGTCATTTTTCAAGCAGTTTTTCTCCATTCAAAAAACAAAAAACAAAAAAAAATTGATGACAAAATCGATTTATAATTCATTCTGTATTAAATAAACTATTATTTGAATGCGTATTTGTGTAAATACTGAATCGGTCATCTATCGATGGATTGGTCATTCAAATTGAAACAAATTTTCTCGAAATTGAAAAGTTTTTGATTCTTGATTGATTTTGTTGGTAAATATCGAACAAAAAATTGAACAAAAAATCATTTTATTTTCGCAGAACAACTTGAAATCCTACTTGTGCTCAATTCATCGATCAAATTGATATGAAAATAGCACATTGATCGATACATCAAGGCGCCTACGCCATCATCATAAGATGATTTAATGAACATATATCGATATTTGAATAAAACGAGTGGATCTACTTGGACAAACTTGAAACAAATTTTTTGTTTTTCAAATATACCGAAATCGTACAAAGTCTATTTTCATAAATTATTATCATTTATTATCATAATAAAATCATTTTTCAACATGAAAAATCGATTCACATGTATAAAAATTGAATGTCAAAGAAAAATTTACCGAAATGAAAAACACTGTTGTTTATCAATGAAAAACAACTGGGCATCGGAACAAATCGGATACAACAAACTCCATAAATAGTAATATTTTCATGATTATTTTGATTTGGAAAATAATTTTGATGTGCAAAAAAAATTGAATAAAGCAATTCATACTAATCAAATATTATTGATGATAAAAATAATGGAAATATTAGGTTGTCCGAAAAGTTTTAGCCTATTTTCATCAACAAGTCTATCGTGATTAAGCGGAATGAACTATTCGGACAGCCTAATAATAATGACTGTGATTAACGCGAAAAAAAAATTTTGATTTTTCGATAATCGATCCGAAAAAGATTGAAATGCACGAAAAATTATTATTGATTCGGCAAGATAAAAAATTCAAAATGAATGGTAAATGATTAAATCAATGAATTTCGTAGATATTTTTTCCAATCATTATTATTTCTAATCAATTTCAAAGACCTAAATTTCATTTATTTATGACCAATTTCAACTAGCGACACACACATCTACAATAATTTAATAATGAGTACATTGACAAATATTATTGCCTGATACAATTTGCTCTTGATGCCGCAGCAGCAGCAGCAGCAACTTATTGTATTTGAATCTTATAGCCTTTGACTAAAACTCAAATGAATGAACATTTGTATATATTGGCACATTGAACTTTTTTTTTGTTGTTTTGGTAAAATTTAATTTTTCTGTGTTTCTTTTCTTATTTTGCCGAACAAACTAATTAAATATCTTCAACAATTGTTATTCGTTAACGACATCAACAGCATTTTGTGTGTATGTGAGAAAGAACAGAAACAGAAAAACAATAGTCTTAAAATCTAGTTTTTTTTTTTTTAGTTCTCCAATTTCTCATTTTGATAAGGTAAATTTACCTGTTGATTTTGGTGTTGTTGTTGTTGTCGATGATGGCAAATTTTGTCTGGATGATATGGCTGATTTACTCGTTGTTTTATTGATTACATTCGAATTTGATCGATTTTGATTCGATATTGATGATGATTTTGGATCAATCATCGATGTTTTTGTTGGTTTTGTCGATGGAATAGGTTTTTTATTCACTGAAGGTTTTGTTATTTGTCGATTAGAATCACTATCGCTGGCTGAATTCGGACTAGATTTTTGCGATTTTGGCTGTTGATTATGTTCAAATAAACGTTTCACTGTTTTCACTGTATCTGGTTTCGGTAATTCATTCAATGTTGATGTTGATGATGATGATCGTATTGATGATTTTGTTTTTGTTGACGTAGGTGGTTGTTGATTATTTGTTGTTGTTGTTGTGGTCGTCGTTGTGGTTGTTATCGATGTAGTTACAGGTGATGTTGTTGTTTTTGTTAAAATTGTAGCCATTGTTGTTGTTGGCGGTGGTGTTGGTGTTATTATTGATGATATTGTTGATGTAAGTATGACACGTTGTTGTTGTTGTTTTTGTTTTTGTTCCGAATCATTCATTATTAATTTAGATTGATTTTCATCAATCGAATATGATTGTTTTTGCTCTTGTTGTTCTTCATGTGTTGTTTGTTTGTTTTCATTTTTCATTTCTTCATCATTATAAACTAGTTTATTGTTTTCATCATCATCATCATCACCTTTATCATCGATTTGATCCTTGCTACATACTAAACTACTTGTTGAATGTTGCTGTTTTTGTTTTTGTTGTTGTTGTTGTTGCTGTTGTCGTTGTTGTTCATAAGCAACAACAACACTATTTGGATCCATAATAGTAACAGGATTTAAATTCATACAATTTGTTGGAGTAGTCGATGAATATGTTGTTGTCGCTGTTGTTGTTGTTGCAATACAAAATGTATCATTGTCGATGGTTGTAAATGATGACGACGACGATGAAATCATTGCCAAATGTTTGACTGTATCGATTGCATTCGTTTCATTATTTTCATTCGGCTGTTGTTGCTGTTGTTGTTGTTGTTGAATATTATTATTATCATCAATATCGTTAATATCGTTATTATTCACTATTATTTCTTTTACAATTTGTTGATCAATATTATTATCATCAACATCGTTGAAACTATCGACTATTAATTCAAATTATTATGATTATACATTTATATTTATTTAACATTTCATTTAATGTATAGTTTTAGAGTGGAGAAAAAGCAAATAGAGAGAATTAGTTGAAATTTTTGATTTCAAATCAATTGCAAATGCAATTCAAAAGAATAAAAAAAAAATTTGAAATAAACATAAACATACCTTGTTCTTGTTGTTGCGATTGTTGATTATTTAACTGATTAATTATTGTTTTAGGTGATGATGATGATGATGGTAATTTATCTTGTTTTGATAATTGTTCAGCGAACGATAGTGACAATGATGATGATTCTTTTGAATCATTATGATGATCATCATTTTTAATTAAAGAATCATTCAATGTTAATGTTTCAACACTTTTTGCACGTTTAATATATGGCTGTGGTGTGTTTAATAGCAATAAATTTGATGATGTTTTTGTTGTTGTTGTTGTTTCATCATTATTATTATTATTGCTCATCATTGATGATGATGATGATGATGATAATGATACATTCATATGTCCATTTGTCAGAGTAGAAGAAGAAGCATTTTTATTTTGAATTTCATTTTTTTTAATAAAATGATGATGTTTATTTGTTGTTGTCGTTGTTGTTGTTGAAGGTAGTTTATGATTATTATTTTGATTATGAGGGTGTTGTCGGCTACCAATTTTTTGTTTCGATTGATTTCCATTCGAATATAATGCCTCAGGTATTGTTGTTGTTGTTGTTGCTATTGTTGTTGTCGTATTCACATTATTAGATTTCAATAATGATGATGAATTATAATGATTTGAATTATTATTATTATTATTATTATTGTTCAATCTTCCATTAATCGAAGTTTTTGTTGTTGTTGTCGCTGATGATAATTTTGAATTGATTCGTTGTGGTGGTGGCGGTGGTGGCGGTTTTTTCAATTGCTTTTGTTGTACAAAATTTTCAACAAATTTTTGTACAATATTTGTTGGATATAATGATGCATTATGATTATTATTATTATTATTATTTGTATTCAAATTTGTTGTCGAAAATGATTTTGTTGGAGGTGGTGGCGGATCTTTTTTCTTAAAATTATTAGATTTCTGTTTATTTTGAGGGCTCTGATGATGATGATGATGATGATGACCATTTTTTGACACCTGTTGCATGAATAATATTTTTTTCTTTGTTCCATTCACCATTTGATGATGATTATTATTAGCATTTATCGTACATTTTTTGTTATCATTTTCCAATTCTTGTTTATTAGTTGTTATCGTTGTATTAATATTATCATTATTGTTATTATTACTCAGGGTATGTTGTTGAATCCGCTGCCTAAATTGTTCATATGTCAATTCTTCTAAACTGGAACATCGCTTGATTAATGTAGAAACATTAACACTTGATAGACATTTTTTCTGTAAATTACTATTTTGTTGTTGTTTGGTTGATAATATCATGAATTTATCTCGTAAACGATGCACGATACCTGGTCCATATTCATAGTCACCACTACTGTGATCATTATCAGTATCGATTGATAAACAATCTGGACTTTGGCCATTACTACTATTCGTATTTGAATCATATAATGAATCAGAATTCGATGACACAGATGATGGTCGTGGTGTTTTATTTATTGTTGCCGCTGCTGATGATATATTGTTTTCACTAAGATGGAAGCCATTTGTTGTTGGTGGTGTCGCTATTGATGATATTTTATTATTGTTACTATTTCCATTCACATAATGACGTTTGTGTGGAGATATTTTATTACCGTTTGTGATAGATGTTCCATTTCGATGATAATGTTTTCCGTTGATGCTTCCACCATTGGTATTATTATTCACGCTACCATTCAATAAACGTTTTTCATTAACCATGTTTGAAACTGTTTCACTTTTTATTAAAATTATTGGAACCGATATAAAATGTTCAACAATATTTTCAATATTTTTGCAATTGAAATTCAATTGAAATGAATCGTAATAATCACTCGATATCGCTGAATGTTCTAGATTAAATTTATTTCTATGACAAATATGACAATTTGAAATTATGCTCGAATGTTTTCCATCACCAAAATTCAATGATATTTCATCAATAATTTTATTCAAACAAATACATTTTATTGTTGATTTATTATTTTGATGATGATTAGAATCACTGAGTATTCGTTGCTGTGGTTTTACTGTTATTATTGGCTGCTGTTTGAAATTTTCACGAAAATTATTTGTTTGGACAACCAATGATTGAATGATTTCCTGATTGTTATTATTGTTATTATTCGAATGAATATTTTCAAAAAATAAACGTAAACAAATTAAATGCAGTGAAATGTTTTCAAATCTAAAAATAAGAACAAAAAAAGAGACAAAAATAAATGAAAAAATTTTGATAAATTCAAATTCAATTTTGCAATCATTTAAACTATCAAAGAGCAATAATGATATCGATGATCAAATAATCACATATTTTTTTGCCAAATATTTCACATACAAACGATTGACAATCAATTTTTTTTTACTTTTGATAAAATTAGACTTAAAAATTCAATATTTATCTTAATCTTATTTGACATATATTAATATGCGTCTTAATTGACATGTATTTCACATATATTAATTTGACATAATACACTAGTTTGAGAATGCATTTGTTTTAGCACAAAATGTTGATATGAAAATGAATGAAAACATTTGATGTTTCAATTTTTGTTTTTGTATCATTTATCTCATATATCATTGAATCATATGTTAAAGCATACAAAACACCCGATAAACACTTTTAAAAATGATCGAAAATTAAATTAATTTAAATTAAAAATTTTCACCAATTAAAAATAAAAAGTCGATATTATCACCAACACTAAGAAGTAGGGAAAAATGCATGTCCAAAATTGAAATTTGATGCGGTGGCGGTGCTAAATAGTGCTGGTGTTGGTGCTAGTGATGGTGATGATGGTGTTGTACAATCAAATCTCAAGTAGAAGATTTCAATATCGAATAAATAGGAATATTGAGAGATACAATAATCTGGATTCAAAATTGATATGATTTTATCATCATCATCATCATTAGTATCAATATTATCATTATCATTATTATCATTCAAGTATCTCTATATATATTTCTTTTGTTTTTCTTCATTGGTTTTTTTTCAATTTTCTCGTTTATTTATTTATTTATCTATTTTCTTGAAATTACAAAATTTAGAAATTTTAGCTGAAAGGCTTTTCAGAATCTTTGGAAATGAATAGCGAAACGTTTAATTGTTTTTTTTTCTGTGCTTTGAAACAAAGCTTTGTTTTATATCATTAATTTTAGAAAAAATAAACAAAAGAAGAGAAAATGATTATTCATTTAAGTTGAATGAATGAATGAAGTAAAACAATCGAATGACGATAATTTTATTTTATTTTCCATCAAAATAGTATCGGAAACAAATGAATGATTTATTAGAAAAATAAAAATAAATAAAATAAAAGAAAGAATTCCGACGATTAATTGAAATAAATCGAAATCAAAAATGCTTTGAAAATTAATGATCAAAGACTATTGTTGTTCGGTTGTTGGTTTTTTGGCCGATGATGATTCAAACCAAACAAAGAACAAAACAAAGATGAAAATTTAATCTTGTTGAAACAACAACAACAGCAGCAGCAGTAGCAAATCGATAAATGATTAGCGTTAAAATGCTGGAATCTATTTATTTATTTTTATTCGTATTTTCGTATTCATATCAAATTGAATGGATCAAACAAAACAATCGATTTTTGTTTTTGTATTTTATCGAAGATTAAATTAAAAATCTTTGAACAAACAAACAAAGCAAAAAGAAATTTGAAAACACTGGATTGAATATTTTGAATAGAATCGATTGTAATCAAACCAAATTAAACTAATAATATTAATGATGATGATGATGAATGGTGAAAAGGCTTGATTCAACGTTGGACAAAATACCAAAATCATGATTTATTTATTTTTATTTATTAGGTTGTCCGGAAAGTTCTGGCCGATTTTCATAAGCAACTCTATTGAACAAGCAAAATGAACTTTTCGGACAACCTAATATTTATCATTTATTTATTTGTCATTTATTTTCAATTTTTTTTTCTTGACAACAAGGCAAAATATTCGAGAACAAATACAAAGATTAAAACAAATCATAATTATAATTTCGTAAAATGACTAAACTATGTCAAAATGATGATGATTGTCAAAATTGATGATGATGATGATTGACAATTTTATAGAGAGAATATTTCTATTTTTTTCCCTTTATCATTTTCCCTTTATTATTTTTGCCTAATATTTCTATGATTTAAAACAAATCATCATCATGAAACAACCAATATCAATGAAAATCGATTGAATGAATGACATTGACAATAATAATATAAAAATATGTGTTTTTAGACATAATTTCTTGTTTTTGAAGCAACAAAAATTGATAGAAAAGCAATAATGAAATCGATGACACGAAAAAACAAGAAATTATTTTCGTGAAAATGAAAAAATTTTGTTTGGAAAATTCAAAACCGGTATCTATTGCTTATAAACGGAATATCAATTTTAAAAGATTGTCCGAAAAGTTTTTGCCGCTTATCATAAGCGACTCTATTGATTAAGCGGAATGAACTTTTCGGACAACCTACTAATATTTTGAAAGAGTAATTTTCAATTTTGGGAATCAACAAGTGTCTGTCTAGGCTGTTTTGAATTGATTTGAAAATAGATTCTTCTTCAGAAACAATTTTCAAGTTTTTGAAAAATAAATTTTCATTACTTTTCGATCAAAAAATAATTTTCAATTGTCATATTATCATTTTTTTTCTGTTCTTGATGAATTCATTTTGAATTTATTTCAAATTTTAAATTCAAATTATCATTATTTAGACTAAAAATATCATCAAATTCTACTTTTGGGGCTGCTTCAATTTGAATGTTTCAAAGAAAAAAAAAATACGGAACAAAGAAACGAAATGAATGATGAAGTAAAATACTTGAAAAACAACAACAACAGCAACAATAGCCATAGAACCTTATGAACACATAAGATTATTTCTTTTTCTTATTTTTTTTCATTTAAAATTCATTCAAATTCAACTAATTCATCACTCGTTTTCATCAATTTAAATCATTCATTTATTCATTCATTTATTTATTTAAATGAATGAATGAAGGGATGAAAAAAACACATTTCAAACTATTCAAGTTTTCGAGAAGAAAAAAATACAAATACAAAAATACAAAAGCATTTGAATTTGAAAATGATTAGAAACTGTGTTTTTTGATGCTTTAGATGATGATGATGATACATTCACATTTATTATTTTACTTCTTATTTTCTTATTTCAATTGAGAAAAATAGAAGAAAATGACAAATCATCAAGAAAGAAAGAAAGAAAATGTTAAATGTCTACGAGGAAGGATCATCATCATCATTATCATCATTGTTATTACCATCTTCAAGACACACTATACACAAACACACATAGACACACACATTATTATTATTATCATCATCATCATCATCATTCTCATGAACAAAGATCATCAACATCATCAGCGTCATCATATAATTGTATAGTTGTCAGGTTGATATACCATTTTGAAATATATGTGTTTTTGAAAAACTAGAGTTCAAATGTAAACAGTTCTTTGAAATTTTTGATGATTTACATTAATAATCAGAAAACATTACAAGAAATGAAAAATAACAAATATGAAAAATAACAAAATAGAAAAAGTATAGACCTGAATCGTTGCTGTTGTTGAAAATTATATCTTTATGTCTTTATGGCCCGAAAAAATATATGTTGTTCCTAGAAAACTCCTGAATAAATATGAAATCCGAGAAATATGAAAAAAATGAAATGAAATGTTTGTTGAATTTGAACAAAAAAAGAAATTCAAAGATATTCGTTATTGGAACAAATACAAACAATCAAAATACAAAATATACAAATATCGAAATTTCAAAAAATTGTCATTTAAATTATTATTATTTGATGGATTTTTGTTGCTTTTTGGAACTCGGATAAATTGTCATTCATCCTATTTCATTTTGTTCAATTTTGTTCATTCAATTCATCAAAACATGACATTATTTTGTACAAAATTTGAATATGAAAAATGATGAAAAAAATGATGAACAAAATAAAGGAGAAAATCGAAAAAAATAATAATAATCAATTGAAATGAATGAATGTCAATTTTTCAAATCAAATTCAATTCAAACAAACGAAAAAATCATATTTTCTCTATTTGTATTTATACGAGGTCGTCCGAAAAGTTCATTTTGCTTTATCCAAAGAGTTGCACATGAAAATCGGCCAGAACTTTCCGGACAACTCCTAATATTTTTTTCAATCAAAAATTCATTGAAATTTAATTTCAAACAAAAAAAAATTATTCATTTCATTGAAGGAAAAAAAGGTAAAGAAATGGCAAAATATCCAAGATATTTTGCCATTTAATCAATGAAAAAAAAAACAATTGAAAAATCATTTAAAATCAATAAATAAACAAACCATAAATCATTCAAATTTCATTTTGTTTTCCTTCGGAAAATGAACAAAAAATATCCAATAATTGATTTTTCATTTTGAATTTTTCTTATATTTAAATAATCGTGTTTATTTTTATTTATTTATGACTCGAATATATTCATTATCCTCAAATGCATATGCAGATAGATTAATGCATAGATACTCAAACACAACTTAAAATGCATACATTTTGTTTATTTTTATTTAATCGATTTTTTTTTGTTTTGTTTTGTTTTTCACAATCAATCATTATCGATCAGCATTTCTTTTGAGTTTGTTCTGGATTTTTCGTTCATTTATCAATTCATTTTCTGGTCATCATCGTTATCATCCACATCATCAATTTTATGATTCATTGATCATTCATTGATTCATTGATTCATTGATTTCAAATCATTCATTCATTCATTGATTTTCTAATTCGATTTGTAGCCAAAAATAAATGAATGAAAAATCTCTTTGAGAAATTTCGGATTTTGGCATTTTGTTTTTCGTATATATCTTTATCGTTATAAATATCATCATTATCATCAGCAACAGCAACATAAAAAGCATCCAGGCTTAATGGCTATCGGTTATTCGATTTTTTTTTTTTTGGGTTTTCGGATTTCTCCATTTAATCTAACAATGCTTGTTTTCTTTATATAAAAATAAAACCCAAAATAACAATTGATTTTCGTTTGTTATTATTATTATTCAACAATGATTGGCCTCATTGATTATTATATTTTTTTTTTCTTTATTTCAAAGAATACAAGATTTGATGTTCATACAACATCATCATCATATATATAATCATAGATTATGTTCTTTTTACATTGTATAATCTTTGAACAATCAAGGGTTTTCGATTTATCATGAATTTTTTGGCTTTTTGAAAAATTCGGATTAACAAAGAAAGTTTCGAGGGGCAAATTCAGAAAGAAAAAGAACCAGAGATACACGGCTTCTTTGTTTAAAATTATCGATGAACAAGTTAAAGAAATCAATGAACAAGTCAATAATCAAATGTCAAAATTAATGAATTTTGAATCGATTAATAATGATGATGTTAGGTATTATCATTATCAATAATTATCATCAATGGAATACGAAGAATTTGGGATAAATATTTGTTTATTTATTCATGTTTCTCACTGTGTATATGACCATTTTCACTTATGGCCGTAAAATGACCAATTTTTTCATGATAATTTTTTATGTAAATAATTTTTTTTCCATCATCAACAATAATTAACTGTAATTTAATTCTACAACAGCATTATTTTGACTTGTATTTTTATTATTAGGTTGTCCGAAAAGTTCATTCCGATTAATCGATAGAGTTGCTGATGAAAATCGGCTAGAACTTTCTGGACAACCCGATACAATTTTTCGTTTATCATTACTTATCATTATCATCATCATCATTATTATGATTAATATTATTATTCGTATCATGTATATCGCATCATCATTGTTCATTCATATTTTATACACTATGCATGAATATTTTTGGTTATTATTTCACTGAGGAAAAAAAAAATATTTGGGTCGTCATAATGTGATTATTATTATTATTAAACCAAACATCCAAATAGTAATGAATGAATGCACATGAGAAATAAATATGTTGATGAAAAATGCTGAAAAACAAAAGCAGAAATTTTCGTTTTTTAAATTTCATCATTGATAAATATGGCTTGAATAATTTCAAGTGAAATGTTTGAAAAAAAAAAATTCAGAAATTCAAACAATTAAACACAGAGCGAAATGGGAAAAAAAATGGAAATAAATTAAACGATTCGTGACCATCTTGATGATAATAATAATAATTATATAATGGTAATAATACTAATTATTATTATTATTATTAATACTATTATTATCATCATTATTTTAGTTTTTTATTTTGAAAAAAAATAAATAAATAAATAAATATAAACATCCTATGGTTTGAAATTAATTCTTATAAATTAATTATTATAATTATTTTAGATTTTTTTTTTTAATACATGACTATATGTAGATGTCTATGTGTGTGAGTAGATAGGATTCAAAGAACGTTCAATATGATGGCCGTGTGTTATTTTGAATGTTATTTCAATTCTCGCAAAGGATTAAGGATTAAATAAGGATTATCAATAATCATAAATTATCTTGAATGTTGCCGAGCACTGCGCTGAATCGATTGACACTAATTTCAGCTTTGGGTTTTCTATGCACAACTGGCGCTGGAAAAAAACTAGTACTACCCCCTTAGTTTGCAAAAATTTTCAAGTGAAATTGCGTCACCAGCATTTTACAATGCTTCAAGGCATTTCGATTAATTGAAAATTTCACTTGTAAAATCATTTGATTCATTTTCAAACACTGAGATAAAATCATGTTTGTTATCATAATCATCTTAATCATCATCAACAACAAATCTGGTAATCTGATATCCGTATGAATCAGGGAAAAAAATTAAGGAAAAAATTTATTTTTCTTTATTTTCTCGAAGACAGAAAATAGATTCAATTCATAATCGTCGTAAATGTCGACATGGACATAAACTATCAATCATCCATGGTACATCATCTTTTACTATTACAAATTTGACTAGTGTTTCACACAGTTGGATGAGAAAATAAAAAACCAATCAAAATCAAACAATTTTTGTAAACATTTAATCGACAAAAAATGCCAGAAATATTGAACGAAAAAAAATATTGAAGAAATAATTGCATTGGCTGAATGCAAGTTTCATTTCCACACATTGAACCAATTTTTTAATAGAAAATAATAATTTTAGAAATAAATAAATAAATAATTTTTCCTGTTATAATGATCAAAAAATATTTTAGGAATTTTTTTTTTTTTTTTTTGATATAATGGAAAAATTAAATTGGAGAAAATTGGGACAATTTCATCCAAGCTATTTCCAGTTCCAATGGAAATAATGAAAAAAACTTGAATAAATCAAAAATCTTAATTGAAATTAATGAAGATATATATCTTAATTTAGAAATTATTAATTTCATTTTTGTTTTTTCAAATATAAAAATTTGCACAAATAAACAATTAAAAATGTATAATTATCAATATATTAAGCTTTATTTTTCGGTTCCAGCTTCAATTGTCATTTTTCAGACAATAATAATCATTAAATGTTGATCATAATCGTTTTAAAATATGAGTTTAAAATATGAGATTTTTTAGAAATAAAAAATGTCTGCCGAAATAACTTACCTTTGATCGTTGATTTTGCTGCTTTGATGCTGATCAAATTGATTTTGATAGTCATTGAATTGGATTCTTTTATGAAAAAAACACTGATCACATTCATATGAAATGAATTCAATTGAAAATTGATTATTATCGTCGTCGTTGATTATTTCAATGATGTTAAAGGATTGTTGTTGATTGTCTAAGCATTTATTGAGGTCATTATCAACACATGATATTATTTTAATTGGATTGATTAGCTGTTGTTGTTGTTGTCGATTATTATTATTATTTTCAATACAATTATCACTTATTTCTGTATCATTATTATGATTGTTAACACTATTATCATTATTATGATCGTAATCAATCACGGAACTATTATTGATTAATTTAAAATTTTTATAATTTCTAAAATTATTCAAATCATTTTCACAATGTTCAATTCGTAGAAAATTGATTAATAAATGTTTAATTAAATCTATTGTTGTTGTTGGTGTTGTTGCGAGATATTTATTTAAATTATTTCGTTTAAAATCTATCGATGATGACAAATGACAAACTATATCTTGTTGCTGGTGTTTTGGTTGTCTTTGTTGTTGAAGTTGTAGTTGTTTTGGTTGTTCATATTGTTTTTGTTGTGGTTGTCGTTGTTCTTGTTGTTGTTGTTGTTGTTGATCATTTGTCGGTCGTTCGTACCAATCTTGATGGCAGCTGCGGCTGTTGACTTTTGATGGTGGTAACGATTTTTTCAACAACAATATTGTCGATGATTCAAACCATCGTTTTTCTTGCTGTTTTTGTTGGTGTCGTAGTGGAATAGTGGTATTTGTTTTGATTTTTTCATTTAAATTTTCTATTTGATCAACATCAACAGCAGCAGCAACAGATGTGATATTTATATTTTCATTTGTCTGACTTGTATTCGTTGTTGTTGTTGTTGTTGTTGCTTCAGGTAAAATAATGAATTTTTCTCCAAAATCAACAGGTTGTTTTTTCTCTAAATTTTCATTCAAAAAATTTTCATCATCATCCAACACTTTGATTGCTTCTACTATTTTCATTTGCTCCACCTTGTTAATGGTGATATTACCATTCTCTTTATTTATTTTGCCATTATTTTGTTGTTGTTGTTGTTGATATTGTTGTTGGTTCCAAAGTATTGTTGATTCCATTTCATTGTTGATCCATTGAAAATTTTCATTATTTTTATTTTCATTATAATTGACAAGATTTTTATTCACAGAATAGATAGCGACAACAGATTTATTATTATTATTGTTATCATTTACATTATTATTGCCATCATCATCATCATCATCATCATCATAGTCGTTATGGCCGAATGATTTTGATAACTTTGAATTATTATTATAATTATTGTTGTTGTTGTAATGATCATTTGAATTTTCCTTCATTATTATTTTCATTATTTCACCATTATTATCATCATCGATCATTAGATTGCCACTACGACTAAAATTTTTTAAATTAAAATTTTGTGGTCTTTTTATTTTATCATCAGTGAAAATATTATTATCATCATCGTCATCATTATTATCATCAGGTAATAGTGTTCGTATGAATGCCCAGCGACGTTTAGCCAATCGTATTGTAGGTGATAAATTTTCATCAATGATTCTATCATCGATTGATCGATCAATTTCATAGTTTGTATACGAAATTATTTCATTAGATTTATTGTAATCATTCCTAAAGTAAAAGATTTACAAAAAATTCAGGGAGATTATGAAAAATATTTCAAATCGAAACCAAACAATAGAATCAATCATCCATTTATGTAATTTTAATATCAAAAACAATTTATGAATCATAGATGATGATGATGATGATGATGAATGAATGAAAATATCATTTCGGATCGATGATTATGAATGAAAAAATGATTTGTGAAAAAGAGAAGAGAAAAAATGATGAAATTTTATTTGTTTGAAAATGCATCAAATAAAATTATGTTTTTTGGTCATTGAATTTCAATGTGAGCCTATCACTATGCACACATACACACACACATGCAAACATACAAAAGGAAATGACAAATATTTTTGACAAAATGAAAAAAATGGAATGAAATGAAACAACAAATGACAAGGACAAATTACAAGCATTTCTATGATCAAGAAACATGATAAAATTGTTTTGTTTAATTTTCAAGGTAAAAAATGACAGGAGAAGAAATGTATATTCATCACTTTCAGGCCTTTTAATATTTGAAAATTTCTATGAAATTCAATACCCTTGTTTTTGAATTATACAAACAAAAAATGAATGAATAAATAAATACCTTGTAGAATTTAAATTTAAATCAGTGAATATTTCATTGTTTCGTTCATATTCAATGAGATTATCATCGTTATTCGCATTTTCCATTCTTTGAATCGGTTCCATAACCATAACCCTTTGATTTAATAAATTTTCATCTAAAATTTAAAATAATAGCCATGAATATAAACATGAATAAAAAAAACTTGATCAAATGATAATTGTTTCATTTGTATTATTAATAATAATGAATCAATCACGAAATCAATTCTTGATTTTTTGATTTAAATGAAATTTTTTGTCATTGAAAAATTCATTATCATCCCGAAATAACAATACAAGAATGAAGGAAATATTGATATCTTCTGGGGATTTTCTTTTCCTTCGTAAAATCAAAGGAATAGATCGATGATCTTGATTTCAATCACAATCACAGTGAATTTAGATTAAACAGAAAAATCAATGACCTTAACGCTTGAATTGAACAGACAGAATATCAAATGATTAAAATTACGAAAACTTATTTGAATAATCAAAAAGTTTATGTGTGACATACAAATTCATTAAAAGAAATATCTTGAATGAAGATTCATTCATTTCAAATAAACTCGTTTATTGAATCGTGTTTGAACTGCAATATTCAAATGATTAAGCAGATGGAAACTCATTTGGATGTTAAATGGATTTGTCCATTAAGGGCAATCAGAAAAATAATGAATTTTTGTTTTGTTTTGTTTTTGAGCCCATCAACAAAATTTGATGAGTGTTTAGCATGAATTTTTCTTGTATGTTCCAATTATAATCTATTCTATTTATTTCAACTAACCTTTTTGATTTTTGCTGTTATAATCATCATTTCGTTTAAATGAATCATCATTATTTTTATTATTGGCATCATTATTGCTGCCACCGTCGTTCCCATTACGGCTATTATTTCGTTTGATAAGCTTTAATTTTGTAATTGATTTTTGATGTCGAAGTTTACTGGAATTCTGCTTTAAATCATGAAACCAATTGGGCAATGATTTCGGTGATAATTCCATGTTTATTTCCCGATCGATCATCTACTCAAGTATCATATTCCATTCCAAATTAAATAAAGGAATGGATTGCGAAATTGAATTTTACAAAGAAGATTATGGTTTCAATTTGATGTTTGATTTCAAATGTTTTTTAGAACAAAAACATTCAAACAAAATGAGATTAAAACCTCAAATAAATTAATTGCCTTTGAGGATTAAATTTTTTTACCTTAATCGTCAATTTGTGGGTAAAACAAACAAATACGCATGTATAACCTGATAATCTTTTTTTTTGACATTTATATTGAATAATGATTTTGACCAATTTTATCCATTATCTTTGTTTTCATTTATTATATTTTTATTTTTATTTTTATTTTTTTTTTGAAGGATCATAAAAATCCATCTAAAACCATTGAAAATATATGTGTAACAATACTTATCTAAAACACTTGTGCTGCTGCTGCTGCTGGTGGTCTTGGATATATTTTTTATTTTTCATTTTCCTAAATTTTGTGATTCAACCTAATCCATTGTCGCTTGCTGTTGATTACTGTTGCCAATCATTAAATGTTATCAAATAATTAAATTTTTATTTTCTCGAGAAAATCTTGAGATTTTCTAGACTTTGAAAGCTTGGCTAAAATCAAGAAAATTATCAAAATTTGCAATACAAATCAAAATTTATCAAATTAATATCATTATTTTGATCAATTTTTTTATTAAATACACGTGAACCAACAGCCAGCAAATCATATTGTAATTTAGCCGATCATAAATTAGAAACAAACTTTTGTTTATTTCAAGAACCATGTGCAAATTTTCCTTTGAAATAACATGCGAAAAAAATGCCTAATTTATGCTTATCAGAGATATTCAAAAATTGAAAAATCACATATGAATAATAATTAAAAACAGAAAAAAATAAAATCTTTAAAAAAACCAGTTCTACCGGAATGGTCACATTTTATCTATGAGAAATATTACACATAAAGATGAATGTATGACATTCATCTATCACATGTTTGCCTTTCTTGATTTTTGATAAACATCTCATACATTTAAATAACCAGAAATCGATATCTACCATTTTGAATTCAATTTCCATAGTCAAAAGAAAACTGGAAATGAATATATTGGGTTGTCCGAAAATTTTTTGCCGATTTTCAAATGTTTTTCAATTATAGTAAATCGGCAAAAACTTTCAGGACAAACTAATATGTTTGGAGTTAAAAAGGTACACATAATTTGTTAAATGAATAAACGTAAAAACTTGAAATGCTCAATTTTCCTCCGAAATTACTTTCTTTTCTTTGGACTATTTATATAGAATGGTAATTCCCGAAATTATATATTTCATTTTCAATTACCAGAAAAAAACTTCAAAACACAGAATATGCTCCATTTTATTTTGAATTATATATGAACTGAATCATTTCATCAATGTTCAATTCATTTTCCATTGAATTAATAATTATTAATATTTTCCAATACATCCGATTTTTTTGTTAAGCATTACCACTACTTGAATTGTTGTTGTTGACATAACAATCCATTCATTAATCCATACATTAATAATCAATAAATAAAAGTAAATGTTTAATTCAGTTTGTTTTTTATTTTTGAAACGCATTTGAAAATGATTTGAAAACATGATTGTTTTGCAACAATTATCTCATTCAAATTGTATATGAACCAGCATTCATTGCTGTAATTGCACATATGCTTATCACATGAAATCACATGAAAAATTCATTTTACTGATTAAAAGAATTAAATAAATTATTCATTGAAAATAAACAGCTTTGTTTGTTTGTTCATTGTTTTGGTGGTGCTTGTTTATTTTGTTTTTGGAGATTGTATCGATGACAAATGACAAACAGCCACAATGACGACAACAACAACAACAACAACGTTGGCAACCACCAAATGAATACCATATGAATAAGAAGACTATGAAGAAGACGAATGAGCAAAGAATAAAACGAACAACTTCAAGATAATGCTATCAAATAGTGAAGAATATTATCTATAGAAACAAGCAAACAAACAAACAAATGATGATTTGTCAAACCATTTGCAAGCACATTTGCAGCAACAACAACAACGAACGAACGAACATATAATGACTATCAATAATTGAAATGTGTTTGAACAAATGAAAATTCAACAAAAAAAAACTCATTTCATGATCAAAGTTATTAATAAATAAATAATTTTCCAACAACAACGAATCAACATGATCGATTGCAATCGAATATTATTGAATTGAATGATGAACGAAGGATCGAAACGAACAAAAAATAATCAAATTTAAATGTCCAATTGAAAATTATTGAATTATTATTTGATTTTTCATCATTTCAATTTACTTCAAGACATGTTCAAAAGCGAAATTGTGAATACATCAAAAACATTCAAAAATTTGTTCATTGCCTCCACATATATTTCATCATCATTATGAATCATAATAAGAGCTTTTAAATTGTCATTCATCATTAAATAAAAGAAAAAGAAAAACAGCGACAGTAAACAACAACAACAACAGCAGATAATAATAATAATAACAATACAACAAGTCATGTTCAACAAAATGTTTGGAAATGAATGAAATTGAAAATGAAAAAATTGAATTAAAATGAAAGTTTAAAAGAAAATAATAATCATGATAATAATGGTATTAATAATGTCACCAAAAAATAAAATTCATTTGTTATTTTCATTCCAATTCAATTCAATTCATTTTGTTAAGAAGAATTAAAATTGAATTTTAAATAATTTTTTTATTATAATAATAATAATCATCATCATCATCATGTTTATCGTCAAAACACGAACTTATATTGACAATAATAATAATAATTGTAATTATAATAATAATAATGATCATGACAATAATCCTTGATCTATATTTTCAAGTTTGGAATTTATTTATTTATTATTTTTTTCAGATTTAAATCTTCATATTGTTTTGTGAATTATTATTATTATTTCAATTGAAAAGCATCGAGAGATTCATTTTGTATTTTGTATTTTTTTTTTTTTTTTCATTTTAATTCAAATGATATTGATATAATTCGAATTTTGTTTTGAACAAAGAGGTTATGAGCTTTTAATTTTTTTAAAATTAAATTTTTTCGGTAAGTATTATGAATAGTCAAAGGTTTTTTAAAGGTTTTCATTTTACCAAATATTTATAAAACTTTTTCTGTACATTTATTTATTTATCCTGTTATTTTAAATAATTCATTATTAAATGTGAATAGGTCATTGATTGTATCTTTTATTTTATTATTTTGTACATTTCTTTTTTCAATAATCCCGCGTACCACAAACATAGATATATTTCAACTATTTTTTTTTTGTTTTTGTTTTTCAAATCTGGAAAAAAACCACATGATAATATGGCTGATATTGGTGGTGGTGGTGGTGTTGATGTATTGATCAATAAATATTGTTGTTGTACACAACAATATTTTGACATTCCATTTATTTGAATTTAACTTTTTTTTATTTTTGATTTGTTCTGTTCGTTTGTTTGTTTGTTTTTTGTTTGAGATATTATTTTGTGAGAAAAAAAAAAAAGATACATTTTCATCAATCAATCAATCAAAAATTGTACACATATATAAATGGTGAACAATATGGCACCAATAAATGAATCATTGAATGAAATGATATTATCATCATCATCATCATCAACAACCATGCAACCATCATCTTCATCTTCATCATCATTAATGACAATGTTCGTCAAAGATCAAAAAGGACAAAAAATTCATGTATTCAATGATAATCAATATTGTTCAATTCTGTTGGAAAATTTGAACATGTTACGCAAGAACCGAAAATTTTGTGATGTTATTTTACAGGTAAATTGAAATGAATTCATAAATTTTTAATATGTTCTTGAATTTGATTTACAATTTTTATTTTTCCAATATATTCAGATTGGAACAAATCATCAAGATATTCATGAAATTTATGCACATAAAGCTGTATTATCAAGTTCGAGTCCATATTTATTTGAATTATTCATGAATCATGAATATCATTCGAATAATATTGATAATAATAATCAAAATAATTCCACACCACAACAATCATCATCACCTTCATCATTATCGATTCAAGCACCACAACAATATCGTTTAATATCATCAACATCATATGAATCTGATCCTGAAGCATTTGAATTGATCATCGATTATGCATATACATCAGTATTGAAAATTCCGGAAACAAAAATATTAGAAATTTATTCAATTGCATCAAGATTGAAAATGTTAAATGTTATGAATAAATGTGGAGAAATTCTGTTGAAAATGTTGTCGAATGAAAATTGTTTGGAAATACGTAATATGAAAGCAATATTGAATGATATGAATCTATTACAATCTATTGATCATTATATTAGACAAAATTTTGAAAATATTTTGAAAACATCATCAAGTTTCATTGAATCAAATTTGTCATATCAAATTAAAATTGAATTTTTTCTTAATTCAGAACAAGAAGAACATATAATCAATGATCGTCATATGTTAAATGAAGTATTAGAATGGATTCGAAATTCATTTGAAAAAGATATCATCGATTTGGATCGTTTCAAAGATCATAATACAATATTAATGTTATATTATGATAAAGATAAAAATGAAATTAAAGATTGCAGTCAAATTGAAACAAACTCACCTGAAGAATCGGAAATGATTGAAGATTATAAAAAATTGAATAAACGTATATCATTGATTAGAAAATCATTATCACAAGACACCATAACAACATCTAATGGTTCATTATCGATGAATAATAATAAATCAACAGCAGCAACAAAACCAAGACAATTTCTTTTCACTAGATCTGATTCTGAATCAATGCTTTATTCATCAATGACAGATGGTGCCAATGGCAGCGAAAACATCATTCATGCCAATAGTGATAACGGTTCAAAAAATGATCATCAACATGACTGGAAAGTGTTAGCTCATTGCCGTTTAGGATCAGGAAATCATACATTAGTTGGTCTTGTATCGATTATTGATGGACAACTTTGTTTATTATCAATCACATTGCGAATTAAAGAATCTGTTAGCAGAAATAATAGCCAAAATGGTAGTGAATGTAATGAATCACAACAACAACAATATTGTTTGATACCGCCTATGAGTTTCGCTAGATGTGCTGTTGGTACAGCTAATTTTAAAGGAAAACTTTTTGTTTGTGGTAAGCTATCGATAGATTTGGCAATTATTGAATTTTTTAAAATAATTATTTTTTATTATAGGTGGATATGATCGAGGTGAATGCTTGAAAACTGTTGAACTTTATGATACAATTGAAAATCGATGGCAATTATTGAAGCCTATGAAAGTACCGAGAGGTCGATTTTCGATAGCAGTTGTGAATGATCGTATTTATTCAATTTGTGGCTGTGATGGACATGATGAACTTTGTTCTGGTGAATTTTACGACGATGCACTTGGCGAATGGAAATCGATTCATAATGCACCGGTAGCCAGATCTAATGCAGGTGTTTGTTCGATAAATGAAAAAATCTATGTGATTGGTGGCTGGAATGGTAATCGTGGAATGACTAGATGTGATATTTATGATACGACCACTGATGAATGGTTAGATATGGCACCACTTAATATTGGTCGATATCAGACTGGTTGTTGCACAATGGATTCGACTACAATTTATTCAGTTGGCGGTTGTGATTCATGGTCATGTTTGAGTACTGTGGAACAATATTCTATTCTTACAGGACAATGGCGTATAGTGGCACCATTGCAAACAGCAAGACGTGGTTGTGGTGTAGCTACGTTTCATGGAAAAATATTTGCTGTTGGTGGTCATGATGGTGTGCATGCACTGTCATCGGTTGAAATTTATGATCCTGATGAAGATCATTGGACATATGGTAAATCGATGACAATTGCACGAGCCAATGTTGGAGTTGCAGTCATTGGTGATCGTCTTTATGGTAAATTTTAATTTATTTATTTTGATTTTAATTTTTTTAAAAAAACCCTTTGTAAAATAATCTAGCTGTTGGTGGATTTAATGGTAAAACATTCCTAAACACAATCGAATATTATGATTATGAAAATGATGAATGGACAACATCAATTGCGATGCCTGAATCTGATTCATACAAAAACAGTACAAATAATTGTGATAAAACGATAATGAATTCTAATGAAAATAACGATTAACAATGAAGATGATTTAAAGACTGAAATTATTGGTAAAAAAATATATAACATAAATCATCCAAAAGGATCAATAAGGATGGGAATTAATAATGAAAAAAAAAAAAAAAATATGCCTGAAAAAAATTTGGATCATTTTATTGATAAAATATTCTCACATATATTTTTGCCATAATCAAAAAAAAAAATTACATTAATAAAATCATATTCATTTTATTTTATTTTTTTTCGAAAAGGAATTTTATTGATAAAAATTTTCATACCTAATCCTACTATTATTATCTGGTTGTATCACTGAAAAATTTTGATTTTTCATTTCAATCAATTGATCATTGTTTACAATGAATAATTGTTCACACAATAATTGATAACGATATAAATCATTAAATATTTTTTCAAACATAATCAATGAATCATTGACAAAATTATTAATGATATTACAATCATCTTCTGAATGACAATTTTTTATAAAATTAATTATAAAATTAGATCTTTGTTCATTGTAACTGGTTAACCATTGATATGCTGTGTATTAGATTGAAATCAAATTAATTTTTTTAGATTGATCAAATCTAAATACTTGAAAAAAAAGAAAATCAATTTACCTTTTTGAATATTACTCATGAAAGAATCAATGAGATCAATCATTTCCATCAAAAATTCGATTGAATTAAATTCACCATCGATTATTTTTGGCATCAATAATTGTAATGAAAAATATATTTGATTCAAATAATCATATAAATCGATCAAATATTCGCTTATTTCATTGATAAATTTATTCAATAATACATCTGATTTGATTGTCGATTCATTTTGATTTAATTCAATAAAAAACGGTCGATGACTCATGTTAAAACATTGTCCAAACGATATCATTGAATTACCTGTCATCATTTCAGTCGAAATTTGTCGTAATGTTTTAGAACAAATTTTAAATAATTTTGAAAAATCAATTGTTTGAAAATCGTTTCCATTGACAATTTGTCCATAAAATTTTTTGGAAATTTTTTCCAATTTCATCAGAAATTGTGAAAACTTTGTGATTACTTCATCGAAATCAATCGATTTTATTAATGATAATTTGTATTCATTCAAAATTTTCAAATTTTCTTGTTGTTTTTGTTTGCTCATTTTTTTTTATTAGGAACAATACTGAATCAAATTAATGTATTTATGGTAAAAGTGGAAAATAGTGATGAAATATATAAAAATTTAAAAATCGAAATTAAAATTTGATTAAGCAAAAATTTCGAATAATTGAATAATGTAAGGGAAATTTACATAAATAAATTGTAAAAATGGAGAAATTATCATTAAATTTTATTTTATTTCATTCTACAATTGTTTGTAATTTTTATTTTGTTGTTAATCATTATTTTTATTTGTCGATTAATTGTCGATCATTATTTTGCGAATGGCATTGTTGTCCATGATGGATAAAATTCTACAGGTTGCGATTGCTGCGGTGAAGGCTGTTCTTGTTTCGATATTTTCAAAATGTCATTTCCAGATGCAATATGTGATCTATCTTCATTGCTATCATCTGATTTTTCTTTTAAATCTTCAACCGGTCTCCGAATAGATTGTTTCGATTCATTCGTTACAATTGTTTCTTCAAAATGATCAGTTGCCGTATTAACATGATACCATGATTTCGATGATGGACAATCAACATTATATTCCCAATCACAAACACGATACATTTGATTAAACATTGTTTGTGGTGGACAATTCATCGGTATACGGCGGCCAAAATTATCGCATACATGAAATATACGACATTCAAAATCAGGATCAGCATAATAACCGACCGGTTTTCCAGCACAAGTAAAATGTATGGCCATACCTCTGTTGTTTTTACGATTATTCGTCGATGATGATGATGATAATGTTCTATGAAATCTTCGTGACTAACAAAGAAAAAAATGAAAGAATTTCCATTTAAAATCATAGAAAAAAATTTCAACAATTAATCTGCAATTTACCTTGCGTAAACGGCAATCTAAAATAATGTAAAAAGTAAAAAATAAAAATCAAAGTATTTTGAAACCATCAACAATGACAATTCATTGTCACGCAATTTGTTACAAGAAAAAAAACATTTTGGTCAAAAAATTTTCATTTTTAAAAAAACAATCAACAAACCTGCTATTGATGCTGTCATAATGATTGACAATAATATGATCATGATGATTGTAAATGATTGTCTATTTGTTGTTGATGATGATGATGATGATGATGACCCCCACCACCACCTCGACCACCATAAACATCGATTAAAATTTATATTATTAACATTATAATTACTATGATTATAATAACTATTAATACATTGTTTTTTTCTACCTAATTTGGCGCATTTATCATTATCAATTTCTTCATTATTATTATTATTATTATCATCTTCATTATCATCGATCATTGAATTGTCATTTTTAAACTGTAAATTTCGATTATTTAAACCAATTTTTGAATTATCATCATCATCATCATTATTATTATTACAACAATTATCGATGAATGGTTGGTTGGAACAGGAAGATGTCGAGCTTGTCAATGATGACCACATTTTGTTTATTGAAGCATTAATTATCATTAAATTTGATTGGTGGGAAATGTTTTTTTTGGTTGAATAATGAATGAATGAATGAAAATGAATGACCAAATACTATCGTCTTCTTGTTTTTCAAAGCAACAGATAACAATGGGTGTAGCATGAACAAAAGAAACGAGAAAATTTCCCTAATGTTTTTTTCGATTGTATTTTTCGATTTATTTGTTTCGTTTTGTCTTTAATGGTTCGTTTGTTTGTTTGTTTGCATCAAATCATCAATGGGTTAAATTCATTTTTGACTGTCATATCAGCTTGTTTGTATTGGGGAAAAAAATTGTAAAAAACTATAGACAAATATGGCAGTTTTTCTGGTATTTTTAAATATTTCTTATTTGTTTTCTTCTTATGATGAATAATGAATCGAATCAATAGATAATAATGATGATGATTGAGATGATGATCAATATATTTTTATTTGTGGAAAAAATATTTGTGTTCCGGAAATGTTTATTATTATTATTATAATATTTCAGGGGATGAGTATTTCTTAAATGGTTCTAAGAAATTTTTGAAAAAAAATATTCGAAAATAAAAATATGAAATAAACTAAAAAAATGATTATTTTTGAAATATTTTGATCAAATGAACAAATGAACACCGAATGAAAACCGTATCTGATTTGTTTTCGGAAATTTTCCCAAATTGACAACTAATTTTTTAGGTTTGGTTCTTTTAGCTTGATTATTTGGGATTTCTTCAAAATGAAGAAAAAAAATTGTTTTATGGTAAATAATCGATAATAATAAATGATAATTTATAATAATAAAAATAATGATCATGATTAGTGTTTCGAACATCAACAACAAACGCCCATCTTTAAAAATTATTAATGGAATTTTGCAAAATTTTCAAATTTGGAAATATTTGAAAAAAAAAATATAAATACAAAATATTAGAATGTCCCATAAGTTCTTGCCGTTTTTCAAATGACAAAAAAATTTAAAAAACAGCAAGAACTTATGGGACAGCCTAGTGTTTGAAATTAGTATCGATTGTCAAACATTTAAACATGTGTGAATGAATGAATTGAATTTGAATTCAACTTATTTTTTTTTAATTTAAAATTTGTTACAGATTCCTCATTAGTATTAACATCATTCTATGGTAATAATAATGATATTTGATCGTTACAAATATTAAAAAAAAAACATTAAATCAATTGGAATTAGCTCAAAACGGACACACAAATAAAATTATGTCGAATCAATTTAATGCTCAATTGCTGTAGCTTTGAATTGAAGATTTTTTTGAAAATCCCCAGTAATTTTTTGTTGAAAAAAAATTATTCATAAAAAAATCAACAATCATTCATTCCATATCATTATTACAAGTATAATGATTATGATAATAATAATATTGTATCACATCCATTAACAAACATGTGTTACATCATTGAATAATGTGGTTTGATTTTCATTTTTTTTTTTCATTTTCCTAATCCATTATTTCAATCAATTTGAATTTGAATTTTAAAGAAATTTTTGTTCAATTTGCTTCAAAAAAAAAAAAAAATTTCCCGGACATCAAAAATTTCTTTAAGAATCGCTCATCATGATGATTATGGTAATGATTTTGGGGAGGGGAGAATTTTGATCAATTTACAATCGATTATCGATTTCATATTTGATTAATTTGACATTTGACTATGGAAATCAATCGCAATTTCAAATTAAATGATAAAATTATGATTGATTTGGCAGAAAAAAAGACAAATTTTACAAAATGTTTCGATATGTGTCAAAAAAGATTGCTCGATATGATGTGATAGTGTTGTTGTTGCTGTTGTTGTTGTTGGTAATGTCCGATAACTTTATCAAATCACATTCATCGATGAAATGCTTAGATTTTCGATCATCATCATCATCAGCAATGATTTACATTTGTACGAAATGAATACAAAGTTTCATTGGAAAATTGAAATTTACATGCCCGGAAAAGTATCAATTTATTTGATTTTTTCCGAAAAAAAAAATTTATTTTAGGTTGTCCGGAAAGTTTTTGCCGATTTATCGATTGAAAAACATCTGAAAATCGGCAAAAACTTTTCGGACAACCCAATATTTTTCTTCACTTATTGTTCTTGATTTGATAAAATGATCAAAAAGAAAATAAAAATAAAAATAAAATACGGCATTTCATCAAATCATGAAATCGATATCTCAGAGCTGAACTGAGCTGAGCCTTAATTTTGGGCAAAATATTCAAATATATTAAACCAAACGGAAAAATCGACCCGATAAATTTCAGATTTATATCCGATCAGATTTCAAATTTCAAAAGATTGATGACTTTGATTGCAGCAAAAACGAAGGTGCAGAAAAGTAATCATTTTAAAATGATTTAAAATTGAAATTTTCTCATAATTATATCGAAAATTTTGGATGAAACAGTTCAAATTTAAGATCAAATTGCAATTTAAAATCAAATTCAATAATATTTATACATAGTTGATAATGTTGATTAGGCCAAAGTGACCATTTTTGGTCAGATACGAAAAAAATTAAATTCAAAGGAATTTTAAATTTCAAAAATTCATTTCAAAAATAAAAGTCAAATTCATTTTCTGAAATGAATTGTTACATTTGTATCATATCATTCTTCGACCAAAAAAACATAATCTTCGGCCGAAAAAAGACCGCATCACTGCAAAATGATGACAACGGTCACGATGTAAAAAAAAATTTCATTTCAATTTTTTTTTCTTTCAATTAAACCACCGTAAATATCATATTTTACGTTCAAAATGCATCAACTGCTGCAACCTAAAACAACATTATCGTTTGTACATTGTGCTATTCAGTTGAATATGCACTTGTATATATGCATAATCACGTTATCTAAAAATGAAAATATTGTAATAACAACAATAACGATGTAGACGATGATGAAGATAAGTTTAGCTTTTTCCGTTTATTTTGAATGCAAAAATATTCATTTTAAGAAAATATTTTTTTAAGAAAAATGTGGTTGCAAAAATACAGATTCAAATTGAATTACTTTTATTTTTATATTTTATTCATTTTATTTTTATTTTCAAACAAAGATAACAAGACACCTAGGTAGTTTAAGGTAGTCTAATCTAATACACAATCTCATAATGTATTTTCTTCCGTTTTTTTTTTTTGCTTTGAAAATTGAAAAATTTTTCAATTTTTTCCCCTAAACAAAAGAATCATGATATGGCCAACAACAAAATATGGTCAACAACAATAAATGATGGTGGGCAACGATGATGAAAAAAAAAAGTGATTTAATTTCATTGTTTGGTGTCTTATCAATGTCTGATGATAGGTTGTCCGGAAAGTTGTGGCCGATTTTATGTCAGCAACTCTATTGATTAAGCAAAAAGAACTTTTCGGACAACCTCACAAAAAAAACAATCATTCAAAAAAATATAAATATTTCATCATTAAAATGAAATAATAATAATAATGATGATGACCAGATAAAAATAACGATTATAATTGCAATATGATATATGTATGCAAAAAAAGCAGTGAAATTTTCTTAAGTCATTTTTTGCTGTTTGGATTTATCTCTTTGATTTTTCTCATGGATAAAATATGGCAATATTCATTTAGGTTTTTTTTTCTTCTATCATTATTATTATAATCAAATCTTGAATTAATTTTAATTAAGTTTTTTTTACACAAATTAATTTCGCATAATAATAATTGAATCATAAATCAAATAAATTATGAATAATAATTTAAATTTTTATTCATGAGAATATTTTAATAAGAAAGGAAATTAATTTTTAAATTTTTTCTGGTAAATTGGCAGGAAATGATTATGGATAAAATTTGATTAAAGGGAAAAACTTACATTTTTCATTGGATTTATAAGATTTTTGGGTTTCGATGAAGATATATCAATTCTCGGGTGATTGAATTGAAATAAAATGATCGAAAGTGGATCAAATTATTCGAAAATGTTTGTATTATTCGACAGAATATCAAAAAATATTTCACTGAAAAAAATTTGTAGAAAAATTTTCAAAACGTTTTCAGGTGATTATTGGTGAATTTTTCATAGAAATTCGCTGATGAAATTCAATAAAGAAAATTCTGATCAAGTCAAACAAATGGATCGAAAAAAAATTGAAAAGATTCACCAATCAAAACTGACTTTTCATTTATTGACATCGAAACATATAATCAATGAAAAATGAAATTTGTAAAGTTTGTTGATTCAATATTTTAGATTTTGTTTTGATTCATTCATTCATTTATTCATTGAAAAATATTTCCAAACATAAATATCGAAGAATTTCACTTTCATTGAAATATTTATTTTCTCAAAGAAAAAAAAAATGAAATGAAAATTTCAAATTGAATGCAAAAAAAAAACTCTCCATTTTATCCAAATTTCATCTCATCCATTTTATTTTTTTCTAAAGCACACACACAAATCGAGACATACACATGCAAAAACATTTGAAATTGGTTCTCTTTTGAGCCCACAAAAATCTTGGAAAAAAATAGAAAAATGAATGAAAAATGTAAAATTTAGTCATTTGAAGATGATTTAAAGATGTCTTTAACAATAAATGAACAACAACAACAACAATCAATCCATTTATTTTTTCTTTTTCAGTCGGTGCCATCATCATTTGTTGATGTTTGTTTGCTTGGGCGTCACACGCACACACACACACACATACACACAATAATCAAACCAAAAATGAACCAAAAAACAATTTGTTAATTTACCGAGTAATAATAAAAGTTGATTCACAGGGACTTGTCATTCAGTTATTTTCATTTATATTCATCATCCAACATGATTTCCATTTACTCTTTACAGTTATTTAAATGTTGGTGGCTGAACATTTTTGATTGTCTCTTTATTATTAAAACGATGATGATAATAATAATATGAAACGCCAAATAATGATGAGACCGATAATCATAATCATAATAATAATAATCATTTTATTCAATAAATAAAGTATTTTATCCACTGAAGAAAATAAAAAATAATTGAAAATCGAATTCAAATCTCTAAAAATTTAAATCCTCTTAACAATATGTTTTTGGTTTTAATATAATATTAATATTTTGCATGGAAAATCAATAATTTTTGAGTTGATTTTGATCAAAATTCAAAGAAATACCAGAAAAGATGACCAAAATATTTCATTATTTTGAGATGAAATGAATTTTAAAAATAAATAAATTTTGAAAATAAAATAATTTTTAAAAATAAAATTTCAATTTAAATTAATAACAATAATAATAATAGGGATAGTACAGAAACGCATACATTATTCAAATCACGATTTTTTTGAACATTTGAATGTATTTTTGAAATGAAACGCTTGAAATGCAGAGAAAAAAGTTATTCAACTTTAGAATAACACAGAAACATGATTAATTAATAAACAAATAGAAACAATGGATGATGATGATGATGAAGAATTTGAAATGTCAACGAATAAATTTACATATGGTCAAATTATCTTTGAAATTCAATTCAAAATAAAAAAAACAAATTAAAATAACCTTGAAATTTTGCTTATTTATTTATTTATTTTTTAAAATGAACTTTACAAAGGCAAAAAATGAAATATTTTCAATTAAATACGGTCATCAGGTGGCTTGAACAATACTGTTTTTTTTTCTTTGGATGAATGATGACAGTGTCCATAAAAAAATTAATTAATTAATCAAGTGTACTAATTATTCATTCACACATCTATGGTGATCTATTTAGATTTAAATTTTTTGAAAATTTTTAGATTTGTTTGTTTAGTGCTTTTGTTTCAGCGATAAAATCTGTTTCAATTATTCGAATGGTCAAATTTAAACTGGAAAAAGTCAACAAAGATTAATTCAGATTCTTACGAACTAGTTCACCAATCAAAGGTCAAGCTAAAATAATTCCAATATTATTTAAAAAAATCGTAAAATTTTCTTAGAATCAAAATCATAATCATCTTAGTTGAAAATTATTATTTTTGATTGATTTTTTTGTTTAATCGAAAGGTCGATGTCATCACTATCTCAGTGATCACTGAATCAATATTTGAAAAATTGAAAATTGTGGAAATTATCGAATTGAGAGGAAAAAAAGGGCACAAAATCTTCGGGTCAATAAGATTTCAGTGTCCATCAATGTTTCAAATTTGACATGATACATGTGCCATCATGTAAAAGTTTTCAATGCTTGCGACATGATTCATGAAGATCATTGAATTCAATCTGTTCAATGAATGAAATTTCCATCAAAATTGTCATTTTTGATTAAATTCACTGCATTGAAATTTATCAATGAATTTCAAAAAGAAGAAAAAATGATTTCTTTCAATTCATATCTATTATTTTTTCTCTGTGCTTTCAACATTTTTAATAGTTATTAATAGAAATATTATGAAATAAGATTTTGCTTCCATTGTATCAACATCATCGTTGAATTTTGATTCTACGAAAAAATGGAAAACTGAAATAATCCAGATTTTGATTTTGAATTGAAAATTTATTTTTTTAATTCAAAATAATAAATAAATATTAGGTTGTCCGAAAAGTTCATTTCGTTCACTCAGTAGAGTTGCTCATGAAAATCGGCCAGAACTTTACGGACAACCAGATAAATAAACATTGAACCATGTACAACATATAACATAATTTGTTCTAAATATCTTGTATTAAGATGACACAATTCAATAACGATGATGATCATCTGTATTGTGTCATAAATCATCATCATCATTTCTTAAATTTGATTGCTTTATTTTCTACATACACCTGGTAACAAGTAAACGAAATTATTATGTTGGTCAATAAAGAGAAATGAATCAAAAATGAATTAAAAACAAATAAAAACAAAAACAAACAATGAAATTAGAGTAATAAAAAAAAAATTCGATTGATCGATTATGATTGATTGAATGTGTATTTGGTCAATAATGATCGATAATTAATCTCAATTCATTTTGCTTTCTTTGATTTAATTTCAAATAAAAAAGCATTAGCAGCTACAACCATGCTTGCTAAACATAAAAGTTGAAAAATTAAACCTTAAACATTCTTTTTGTTTCCTTCATTTTTCAATATTTGAAAAATGATTGATTTATCAGTAGTAATGATTAAGATGCATTATTTTCACCTGTTTTATTTTATTTTGTTTAACTCAAAAAATAAAATAAAATAAAATAATTTTGAAAAATTTGAGGTTCAATCGAAAGACAATTCAATGATGAAATACAAATAATGAAAAAATTTTTCAGAAATTGAAATTTCAACATCAAAAGAAATTCATTTTTTACTTCAAATTTCTTTCTACCATTTTCAAATGTCAATCTAACAATGACAATATGGAATATTATATTTCATAAGAAATATAAGAAAATTATTTTTATTTCAAAAAAAAAACATGAATAAACATAACAATAAAATATTGAAAAATAATAATTTCAAAACATAATTTGGTCGTGATTTATTATAATCAAACTCATGATGATGATAATGATGATGATGATGATGAATGTATTTGTATTAGGTTGTCCGGAAAGTTCTGGCCGATTTTCATGTGCAAACTCTATTGATTAAGCAAAATGAACTTTTCGGACAGCCTAATATATTTTCATTGCTTTCATTATTATTATGATTAATATCATTATTATTATTATTATCATCATGTAATGTAAATTGAAATCAAATGTGAATCGGTTTTGTGTGCATTCATTCATTCATTTACATGATTCATATTCAATTCAAAAATTCAAATCGGAAATATATCCGGATTTTTTTAATATTTTTTTTTTTTTTTTGGGAAAATGATTTTAATTTTGATATCATTTTTGGCTTTTCAAATTGAAATTTTCAAAATGACATGACATGTTTGGTGAAATATTATTATTATCATTATTATCATCATTATCATTATAATTATCATTTACAATTATTTTGATTCATTCTTTGACAATGACAATCAATTTATCTCCTACGTATGAAAAATTTCCTTTTTTTCCATCAAAAGCATTGATGAAATTGAACTTTCAAACTAAACTTGAATGTATTCATGACTTTTTTTTGTGTATGAATGAATGCACACACACAAACACACACACGTTGAAAAAATAAGTGTAAAATTTTTACCTTTTATTCATGAATCGAGAGCAACAATAAACTTCCGATATTCAAATAGATATCATCAACAACATTCATCAGTAAAATCAATGAATTTTATGTAAAAAAAAAAAAAATAAACCGTTCGATTGATTGTTGTCCATCATTGATTGTTAGCGATTGATGATGATGATAATGATTTTAAAAATTTATTTCCAATTGATTTAAGGAAATAAAGAATATTAAAAGATTGAAACGATTTTTGAAAATTTTATCTTTGGTGTATTGATGATAACAAATGTCATTATTATTATTATGATCATAGATAATGATTTCAAAGAAAAAAAATTTTACATTCAATTTCAAATCGATGTTGTTTGATATCGATTTCAATTGATTTTTTTTGATTCCGAAATCTTGATTAAATTTGAATAAATTTTAAAACATTTCGATAAAATCGTATGTGATAAGAATGAAAATGATTTTCGTTCACTTTTATTGATTTGAAAAACGAAATTTCTTTCAAAAGAAAAACCGACACCTGTTGCACATCTCTGGTCATAGGTTGCATTCGTTTGGTATTTGATTGTAAGACATTAAGATCAAATGAAGAAATTTATTATTTTAATAAAAATTAAATCTTAATTGCAAATGAATCGTTCAAATCGTTATTATTTAAGGGTATTTAATTTATTTTTTATAAAATTTTATTTTCCTTAAAAAATTTCAAGATCAATGACCACATTTTTTATCTTTTTTTTTATTTGAAAATGAAATTTCGAATTCGTTTTCAAGTGTTTTTCAATGAATTTTTAATGATTTAAATGGCTGAAATTCATGAAAATTCATTTTAATTTATTGGGTACTTTTTCTCTAAATCAAATCTGGTTGTTTATTATTGGAAAGAAGAAAACTCTCTCTCCGAATGCCAATAATCTACGTGACGCCATAGCAATCAAATAATATTGTGGGTTCATGATTTTTTCTTCTTGTTTCGAAGATTATTTATCTTTTCATTTTCAGAAAAAATTGAAGAATAAAAAATAATGATAATTCCTTAAAATAAATTTTTGGTAAATCTTATCATTCGACATAATATATTCTCGTTTTTCATGTAATAAATATCAACTGAACCGAATTCATTCTTTTTATCTTCTCAATTGATCTCACGATGTTTAATTGAATAGAGATAAATTTTAGATAATTTATGTTAGGTTAATGAAAAATTCACTATTATTTTCATTTGGGCTGATAATTTTTTTTCACTTTCATCAAACTTTTTGAATGTCAATAAACTTTTGATTTTCATTAATTAAATTCAAAGATTTGAAAATGAAATTTTCTTTATTTCAAAGCAATATTTATCGTTGTTTTTTTCGGTTTTCATTTTTCAGTATATCTTTAATCATTGATCTTCAAAAAAAAGTGAATTTTATAAGATTCTAATAATAATATTGATAATGAAAATAATCAACCAGTTTTATATGGTTGATCAATTTTTTTTCTCGAATTCTACTGGTCAAGTAGGTTTTCATAGGTAATCTGAATTTCTTTTCTTAAATGTTTGGGTATAAAAACATCTCAGAATTGGATTTTTTCGCTCAGATTTTTTTCAATTTGTGTCTATGTATTTTTAGTATTTCGGTTTTGGATTGTGTTTGTGCTGGTGTATGTACTTTTAAGTGCATACAATAATTGTTTTTGCTTTTTTAGCTTTTTTTCCATTTTTTCACATTCATCCATTTCACACTGAAGATGTTTCACAAAGTAATTTGTTTAACATTATTGTTTCAAATCGGTTTATCGATTGCCGATCCAATACCTTATTATGCATCTCAATATGCGGAAAAACAACCGCGTAATGCGGCAGCAGCTGCAGCAGCATCAGCCGCTGCATCAGCAGCTGCTATCGTTTCATTAGCAAATATTACTCTCAGCGGTTCATCTGGTGGTCCAAATTCATGTCCACCATCGCATTTATTCGCTCCTTGTGATTGTTATGTACATGAAGAACGTGCTCGTATTATTCGTTGTATGGGTGAATACAATATTGATTTGAATTCAATATTTCAACGTTTATCAATTTATTTGCCAAAACCGGATAAACATTTCCATATGTTTTATTTGAATAATACAAATATTTCATATTTAGGAAATGTATTGCATGATATTACTTTTGAATATATTTGTAAGTAATCAAATTTCGATTGATTTGTGTCCTGAAATTTCTCATGATTTTATTAATGACTTTATCTTTATCTTTAGATTTCGATGGCGCCTCTTCACTAGAGTTTATCGATCCAAATGCTTTTGATATCACTGGTCCATATGTGAAAGAAGTTCGAGCTTTCAACACAAAACTTAAACACAAATCTTTAGAAGATTCATTGTTGGGTCTTTCAAATTTATTACATTTGACAGTGTCAAATGTTGGAAAATGTCCACCCGAAGAGGTAACACGTCCATGCCGTTGTGAATATCGCAAGGATAATTGGCAATGGATGCAAGCAAAATTCACTCGATTCGTTTGTGGTGAAGAAACTGAAGAAGATTTACGTATGCAATATGTTTTGAATGCAAATCGTACACGTGAACAATTTGCTTATTCACAAACCAGACGTTTGCAAATTTATTTCGAACGTTTGAGTGAAAATCTAGCCAAACTTGGTTGGCAAAAACGTTTCGATGAATTTGTCATACAAAATTCAGCAATATCCGAAATACCACGCAATCTGTTTGGTGATATTATTTTTTATAATGTTAAATTTGATAATTGTCCCGAATTGACTGCAATACATCCACAAGCATTTCAAATTACTGAACCATTTATCGAAGAATTGACCATACGTCGCACACGATTGGGTAATGAACGCTGGAAATTACGTGATACATTCAATGCTATTACAAGTTTAACAAATTTACGTGCACTTTATTTGCAAAGTTCTGGATTGAACGCTATTCCTCATCATGCTTTCCGACCATTGAAAGGAAGATTTCAGCGTAAATTGGTTAAGATTGTCATCAATTACCCGAATGTACGAGAAAATTCAATCAGACAAATTGGTAGCTATGCATTCTATTATCTTTCTAATTTGCGTTCAATCGATTTGTCTGTGAATGCAATTGAAAAAATTTATAAGAATGCATTCTCGTTCCGTTGGGAATCGACCGAAACATTGACAATTAATTTAGCTGGCAATAATTTGACTGATAATAATATTGATTCTGGTGCATTTGTTGAACTGCAGCGACCAGTTAAATTAATTTTAGGACAAGGTGAATTCGGTAATCCTGGTCTCAAACATTTGGAAGAACGTGTTTTCCGTCCATTGTTGCAAGAAAATGAGAAAAATATCATTACATTAAGCTCATCAGAACATCCGAATAATGGTAATCGTTTACAATGTGATTGTCAATCACGCTGGATATTCAATGAAATTGGTCGTATTCGTAACGGACTACGCGATATAATGTGTGTTAGTAATGGCAGTTGGGAATGCTTACCACCGTGTCTTGTATTCGGTCAAGACTTGTTACATTGTGGATCGAATCAATATTTCAATATTGAAGATGTATTCTATTCGCTGAATCGCAATTTACAGCCAGGAGAAAAACATTTCAAACGTTTCATATTGTCTAATCAACAAATTGAAAAAATACCAAACAAAAGTTTCGGTGATATTACTTTCGAATCATTCGAGCTGGATGATTGTCCTAATCTCAAATACATTGACGAACGGGTAAGGTTTATAAAATTTTCAAATACCAATCTTATTGGTTAATCATGATTAATTCTATTTTTTTGAAAAAGGCATTCGCAATGACCAAACAAAATCTTACGAAAATTGTCATAAGAAATACACCACAATTACCAGAAATGCGTTTTTCATCATTCCAAAATCTGGAAGAATTAGCCATTAAATTCGTTGGTAAATATCGATTAACGGATGAATCATTCAAATCCGATTTACCGACCGAAACATTATTGAATTTACGTGTCGATGTTGATGGTTTGTTACCATCATCAATCGAATCGAATGCATTAAGTTATGCTTATCGTCCGATCAATGTTTATTTGGAACATCCAGAAAATATTGGCAAACAATCTTGTAAATTATTGACATTGGAAGAGGAGATTTATGCACCATTCTTGGCCTCTAATCCTGATAATAAAATTCTTATAGAAAATTGTCCAATTGTATGCGATTGTTCGATTAAGTGGCTGTTTGATGCACCAAAAGATTGGTGGATGCGTGTTCAAGCTGGTGAACCAAATATCGGTTTACAATGTGATGATTCACGTTCATTATATTTCTATTCTGATTATGATTTCCGTTCATGTCCAAAATCTAATATATTGAAATATTTCATACCCGATAAATCTAATGGTGAAAAATCATCGATTACTAATAGTAATGAAGCTGCATCATCATCATCATCATCATCGACATCATCAGATTCTGAAGCAATGTCAGTATCATATGTATCTCATGATTCAATTCCTGTTGTAGCAGTTGATGATGATAAAAGCAAAAGAGATGATGAAAAAATTGATACGATCGAACATCGAAACGATGAAACACCGAGCGAAGAACCAAAAGTCGTCGAAAAAGCACCAGAATTGAAAAAAGAATCGATTGATAATGATCAACCGGCTGATTATGAGAAAAAATTGCCTGACGATGTTCCAGTTACAACCGTAACAACATTGAATAGCGAACTATCGACCGCAGAATCACCAAAAGATGTTACTTATTAAATAGAAATTGTTCCGAAACAGATCTCATTTAAAATTTCAAAAAAAAAAATCATAGACTCACTGAAGCCATCTATAGACTCTGATTGAAAAATAAATATTTTTTAAAAAATCAAAATTTAAAATTTTTCTCATTGTGAATTCAATATTACGTGCCAAATGTGTCATCATGAAAAATACTGTCATATTAATGATTTCAATTTCTAAATAATATTTCCGAATTTTTAATTAATAATATTTTGATATTTCTTATAACAATTTTTTTTCAAATTCAAAATTTGAGTAAAAATCAAAATTCTTAATTTAATTTTCAATTTGTTTCTTATTAAAATGGAATTTGTTTCCGATATATTCATCGAACATGGATCTCAAACTAATTTCGCTCCTGTTTTTCATGAAAATCATCAATACCAAAGCCTTTGATCGTTTGAAAGATTACCACGGACAATATGTCAATTGTAATGAATATCAATCATTTTTAAATCGTACAATTTCAATGGTCATCATTGAAAATGATTTATGGCTGTTCACCACAAACATTCAATTGATTGTTTATCCACGTGTAATAAATCAATCAACAAGTTTAATCACTGAACCAATCGAATTATTATGGGGCCATATCTATACATTGAATCATACTTTTGAACAAATGAAATATGAAACAAATCTAACACAAATATTATTTACATATCAAGGGTCATTATTGAGGACAGCAAGTTCAATAGGTTTACGTGTGTTTGCCAAAAACGATAAAGATCCGAATGATTATCGAATAACAATGAGAATAGCTATGAATATGCGATATGTTTTTCATAAATTTCTGAGCATATTCACAGGAATAGAATCACTGGCAGGCAAAGTATTGCATCAAATACGAAAAGAATTTGAATATGAAATTAATTTCCATGAATTTATCGAAAATAATTATGATGATGATCAATCAACCATCGATGATTACATTGAAAATGGAGCAATCGAAACCTTAATTGTGAAAAATTCATTTGAATTACGATATATAACCGATATGAATAATAATGAAATATTATCATTTGTATATGAATATCATTTAAACGGAAGAATATTAATAAGAATATATGATCAACATATGAAAAAATTTTTGGGACAATTATGTTATCATGACGATCATATAACATCGGCAAATGTCAAAACAGATTGCAATGTTCAACATACAATATTATATCCACCATTTGATTTTGGTTTTTATTATCAAAAATTTTTATATTTAATATTTACATCACGTCCAATGGTTCTTAGAGTTGATAAAACAATACAAGATTTATCGATAGACAAACATCAATTTGAAATATTATCATTGGATGATGTGTTTGTTTGTAAACCAATTCAACATATCAAGAAAGACAACAAATAAAATAAAAAACATTTTAAATTTATTTAATTTTATAACATTGATATCTTATTTTGATAAAAATGGAAATGTATCTAATGTAAAATAAATATTTGGATATTGTTTTCTTAGTTTTTTCATAATTGTTTGGTAATTTTTCCTCGCATTTCGGGCCACAATTTCGACTATTCGATTGCATAATTTAATGAAAATTTCATGTTTAAATAATATTTCTATTGAAATTTTCAATGCAAAATAATCAAAATAATCCTTGAATGTCCGTAATTCATAGAGTTTAGTGTTAAGACTGAGACTTGGTGCAACATAGTGCATAATAGAAGTGTAATTGAATGAAAATTCTAGCTTTGAAAATGAATCTTGAATAGCTCGACTGATAGGGTAGCGTTCAGCACAGCGTTGAATTCTGGGCAAACAATGTTCGAAGTATATAAAATGACACATTGCAATAGTTTCATCATAATCATCACTATCGTAAAGGTTAAATTCATCAGATATGCCGAGACAATAACCGATTGTACGCCAAAAATGGAATATTGCATGATAATCATCGCGATTAAAATGATGATGATAACCAAGCTTTTCGGGAATAATAGTTGACAAACCAAAAAATGCGAATTGTGTCATAAACATTTCACGTTGATTCATGCAAAGATCAGTGAAAGGTTTTCGATTTTCATTCAATTTATTCGCTACATTTCGATGCATAGTTCGTACCATTTTCAATGATTTAAATGCTTCACTATTCTCATCGAATGGATCATAACGATACCAACATTCTAAATGTCGACCAGTCGACAAATATCGTTTGAATAATTTATCAACAGTTTTCGAATTACCTGTTGATAGTAATATTTTCAAGATGTCATCATCAACCATTAAACCAAGCAGCAATCCTAGCATTGATGTGAAATCTATTCTGTCATTATTATTTATTTTCAATTGTGAATAATTCGAGACAACAAACCAAATTAAAACCAAACTTACATTACACGATATTTTCCGTACAATATTTGTGCATGTTTGAATGCCCGCTGATCATACCAATGTGGAGGTTTTGTTGCATCCAAATCGGGTCGTATGCCATTAAATTTTCCACCATTTTCACTGATATATTTCCAACGATGGCGGATACGATCATCAAGATTTTTCTTGAAGATATATCTTCTGAAAATTTTATTATGTAATCGATGCATGTTTTTTTTGTTGAGTGGTTTATGCCTTGGAAAAATTGATACATTCGGCATATTTATACAAGTCATGAATGATTGATAATTTTTTTTTTTTTTTTTTTTTGAAAAACAAGCCAAATGTAAAAGTAAAATAATAAAGCCTAAGTGATTACTTGAAAACAAAAATATCAATTAAATAAGGAGATTGAAAAAAAATTGGGACAAAAATTGTTTGTTGTTTTTCTTAGAAGAAAAAAAATTTGATTCTCATTGATCGTACGATTTGTTATATAATAAAAATGAATTAAATAATAATTATAAATAAATATGACATCGAAAATCATTTTGTCAATCAAATTTGAAATTGATACAAAATATTTTCTTAGACAAAGTTATTCATATTTTTTTTTTTGTTTTGATTAACCCATATTTCACGCCGGAAATTCGCTGATTATGAACAAGTTCATTTGATATTTTCTTTGATTTTTTGTTGTATTGATTTAGAATTAATAATTTTATTTTGAAAAGAAAGGGTATTCAAATCAATCACAATTTACATTCATTTATTGATAAATATTGGTAAAATTGGATAAAATTATGAGCAAAATGATTTGAATCAATTCAAAAATATATGGCAAAAATTCATTTGTTTTTTATTTGAAAAAATGCACTTTAAAACCGGGACGTTCAAGAGAAGTAAAAAAGTTTTTAAAAAAATTGAAAATAATAATAATAATAATTTGGCAACAAAATTTCATTCCATGAAAGAAAAAAAAAATGTTTGAGAAAATGTGAAAATTCCATCATTTTACATTTGATCATATTCAAGTAATTCAACAATGGTATTATTTGATGGTAATCGGGTAGAATTTTCAGCATTAATATCACGATAATCATTGATTATTGTTGTTGTTGTTTCATGGTGATCACCAACATCAACATTATCATCATCATTTTTATCATCAATATCATCACCATTATCATCGGCAAAATTATCATTATCAGAAATATTGACCATTTCAGATGTTGTTGTTGGGGCTATAGTCGTGGGTGTTGGCGCAACGGTTGTTGTCATTACAATATCTTCATCTTTATTATCATTATGATTCTCCAATAAATTTACCACAGTATCGTTATTATCATTATTATTATCACTGTGATCATTAGATTTTCTAAAAATATCATCCAATTTTGTAATATTATCAATATAATTATCGATATTTGATAAATTTAATGATTCATCTAGCAAAACATCTTTATTATCATCATTATGATTAGTATTTTGATTATGATCATCATCATTGATATGATTTTCGATTGATGAATTATTCATCAATGATAAATCGACATTATTTAATCCTCCATCATTGATTAATGTATGATTTTCATCATCATTGATCAATGAAATCGGTGTCGTTGTAGTCATTCCATCAGCATCGCTATCATTTACTGTTGTTGATTCTGTTTGATCTGAGTCCACAATAGCCTCTGGAGCGATTGTCGTTGTTGTAGTTGTATTCAATGAATTTTCATTAATTTCAGTATCACTTAATGGCTCAGTTATATTTTGAATTGATGTTACTGGCAAAATTTCATGACTTGTCTCATTATTTTTATTGTTATTATCATTGGGATCATTTTCTATGGTTTTATTCATATTCATACTTTTTTGTTGTCTCGAATCTTGTTGCTGTTGTTGATTTTTTTGTTTTTCCAATTCCTGCTGTTCTAATAACCATTGTTGATCTTCAACACTACCAGCTACGATAAATGCTGAATGTTTTTCTTCTATTACATCTCCATGTTGATGTTCATTATCGTGATTAGAATCATTTAATTTTAAACGTTTATGACGACATGTTCCTTGTCCTAATGTTTGTTCAATGAATGATTTCATTGAAAATAGATTTGAAAATAGTGTAGGATGTGGTGAATAACCACGAAATTTACTAAGACCAGTGATTTGATCACAACCATGTTGATATGATGAAAAACCAGCAATATACCAATGTGAATGACTACTTAAACAAATCAATGGCAAATAAGGTGGCAAACATTGTCCTGGTTTCGATTGCATTATTGCCATATTTCCAATATCTTCGACAGCACAAATATGACGATCAGTTAATGAACCGGCAAAATGTTCGGTTGAATTACAATAAGTTGTTTCTAATACTTTGAATGCTGTATCACTATTTCGATAATTGCCAATGAAACATGTTATATCTGGATCTAATTTGGTGGATGGCAAGCATATTGATGAATGATTAATGAATTGTTCTGGTATCGGTTCATCCGTTTCAATCAATGCAACATCATGATCAGAGAATCTTATTGTTCTGAAAATTGAATATTTTGGATGTTTACGAATATGTTCAACTGTCAATTGTTTATCACCAACATTCACGATTAAATTTTTTTCATTGAATTTCAAATTGCTATAGAAAGTAGAAATTTAAAAATGAATTCAATAAGTAACCATAAAAGTTAAACATACGTTAAACATTGACCACTTGTCAGCAGCCATCTAGGAGATAATGCATATGCTGTACAAGATTGTGCACTATGGTCATTTATCCTCTTCATTGTAGAATTATGAATTGAAATTGAAGTAGGAATTTCTTCCGGCGTTTCAATTTGAATATTTGTTTGTTTCATATTGATACGTGAATCACAATATAATTGTTCACATTCTAATTTTATGGCCAAATTTGTTGAACAAGTATCACTGAATGAATCAATTTTCATCGAATTCGGTGATAAAATTGCCCATGTAGAATCATTCAATAAATGACTAATTTTAACGATTGTATAATTGATTGCAAACGACATTCCCATTTTCATACATAATTTATCAGCATCATCATGATCAAATACATTAGGTACACATAATAATGACCAATGATTTTGTTGACCATTAAATGCATAAACATAATCATTAAGATCAGATTCGACTACATGTAATAATAAAAATGATAAAATCAATTGCATGATAATAATATTAAAAAATGACAATAAGTGAAACTTACAACAACGATCTTCATCTGAATAATCAAGACAATCAATATGATTATCACAACGTTTACTGCGATCAATACATTCATTTGAATGTAAGCAGAAAAATTTTGAATCTTCTGCACGACATTTTTCCGGTTTGTCTGCGAGTATTAATGTGAAAAAAAATATGTAATAAAATTTAATTAAAATTATTATTTTCTCTTCACACAATAACAATTTAAAAACACATACAACAATCTTTTTCATCGGCACCATTTATACAATCGGCAATTCCATCACAGACCAGTGATTTACTAATACAAAGTGCACTATCATCACAATAAAATTTTCCATTCGATTCACAGCTGGATTTTGTGCCTGGGTGAAAATTTGAAATATATGAAAAAAATAATGGGATAAAAATTTGATTTTTTTCAACAACATTCAAATATTTTTTATTATTATTTTAATCTAATCTTACCACAACCAGCTTCATCGGAACGATCACGACAATTATAAACACCATCACATGCTTGTTTACCTGTAATACAAGCACTATTATCACGACATAATACTTTTCCTGATTCACATTTATCAATATGACAATCGATTTCATCTGAACCATCATGACAATCCCAAATACCATCACAATAATGTGAACGTGGTATACATTGTGCATTTAATTTTGTTTTCATTGATATTGTATCGAATTGTAATGAATTATTATTCAATGGTAATGTTTCATTTGTATCGGTTGCCGCCATTGGTGGTTGTGTATGTCCACACATAAAATTTTGGCCACAATTTTTTGCTTGACAATCCAATTCATCAAAGTGGTCATCTAAACAATCAACAATTCCATCACAAATACGTGATTTATCAAAACATTCTGACATGTTACTATTTGGACATTTAAATTGTGTATCTAGGCATAGCTGTGTTGATGATTCAATATTTTGTAAATTTGTTTCATTTAATAACGTTGAATTATTATTATCATTATTTAATTTTGTTTCATTATTCGAATCGATAACAATACGTGCTGTACGACTACTTTCCGGTGGTATTGTTGTTGTTATTGTTGTGGTAATTTTTTCATTTTCACCATTAGTATTATTGTTAGTTGTAATTGATATTATTTGAGTACTATTATTGTTGTCGGATGAAAAATCGATATTTTCTATTGTTGAAGAATTTTCATAATTATCAATTATTGTTCGTTTTGTTATTGTTGATGGAGATGATGTTGTTGTTGTTGTTGTTACTGTTTCTGATTCAGTATAATTATCCATAGCAGGCAATAACCATTCAGGTGCTAAATATGAATACGGATCAATTAATGATTTGTTAAATGCTGTTTGTGGTGCTGTTGATGTTGTAATTTCCGGTTCAATAGTTGTGGTGATTGATGGTTCAATTGTTGTTGTTGTTTCAAGATCATAAATCGATTCATTATTGTCATTGAAATTATCATTATCATTAAGCGTTGTTTCATTCATGACTAATGATGACGATGATGATGATAGTGATGGAGCTATTGTTGTTGTTGTTGTTGTTATCATTACATCCATATTGTCATCATCATTGATATCAGAAGGATTCAATGAAATTTCCGTTTTATTTGATTCCAATAACTCCAACGGTAAAATATCACTAATTGTTGTTGTCATTGGATTTGTTGAAAAATTAATTATGGGATTAAATACGTCATTAGCTTCATGACTTGTTTGTTTGATTGTATTGTTCATTTCTTGATTGAATTCATCGATCAATGATGAGAAAAAATCAGTTGTTGGTGATGATTGAGCTGTTGTTGTTGTTGTTGTTGTAGTTGTTGGTGAAGATTCGGCTGTTGTTAATGGTGACTCAGTAGTTGTCGTTGTCATTGAAAATGATGATGATGTTGACGATTCAGTTGTTGGTGTTAGATCTGTTGTTGTTGCTGTCGTCAATGATATTGGTGACAAAGTTGTAATTTTTTCCTCATTTTCGAGTGACGAAGGTGTTGATGATGATGATGATGACGTAGATGGTGGAACCGTAGTAAATGGCGATTCCGATGTTGAGGGCTGTGGACTTGTTGTTATTTGTTGTAATTTTTGCTGATCAAAAATTGATTCTGGCAAAGACGTGGTTGTCTCATTCGATTTATCATCATCCTCATCATCGCCATAATTATAAGACTCTGTTGTTGTAAGTGTTGTTGCAGTCGGTGTTGTTGGCACTAATTTTATATCCATTTCATTATTTTGATGATTTGTATGATTAAAATTATCATCATCATTACTATAAATCACAGTCGGTATTGGCCGATCTATCATAGTATCTGTTGCTGTAGTATTTCTTAATAAATTCAAAGTAACATTGGTTTTATTTTTATTGTTCAACAAAAAATGATTAAAACGTCCTGTACGTTGAACATTATCATTTTCCGATACTAAATGATTTGTATCTGATGATAATGTTGAAGATAAATCACAGTAATTATTGTAGAAATCTTTTAGCATGAAAATTAACAGGGAAAAATCATGAAATTCTAATTCCAATTTATAAAAAAAAATGAATAAACTTACATTGTGCAGCCAATAATCCACAAGCGAATGAGATACCAATCAGCATTAAAAGGGCTAAAAATGATAAAATCCATGAACAAAGAATCAGTTTCCATGATTTTTTCATCGGGTGTTTATCATTTAATGATAAATTTGATGATATTGTTGTTTCGGCCAATGTTGTTGATTCTGATGATGTTGGACTTGTTGAAGACGATGATGATGGATTAAAAAATTGATGAAAACGATTCGGATTAGATGCTGATTCTGTTGATAATTTTCTACTACTTTTTTTCGATTTTTGTTGTTTTGATGATTGATTATTGTTATTATTATTATTATTACTACTATTTATCGATATCGTACATGATGGTGTTGATTTTACATCATTCATAATAGGTAATATGATACCATTATTTGTACTGTTTTTCGATGATTTCTTTTGTAAATCTTCATCAACAATGATAACATCATCATCTAAATTATCATTAACACATAATTCTTGTTGTGATGATATCGATATTGATGAATTATGACCAGATGGTATATGTAATTGATGATAATGATTATCATTATCACTGATATCATTATTATCATTATTATGATTATCTATTTGTATATTTTGTGTATAATCATTATGATCATTATCATTTGGATTAATAATATTTATTATTGAACCATTACTTTTTTGATTATTATTATTATTCATTGATAATGCTTGCGGTAAATGTTGTGGTTGTTGTTGTTGTTTGATTTGAAATTTTGCTGTCGGTAAACCATTACCATTTTGTACCGGCATTGTCGTACCGTTTATAATCATTTTGGATGATGTTGATGATCTGTGAGTTTGATTAACAAAACAAATTTAAATTTGATGAAAATTAAAAGTGATTAATTAAGAATAATATCGTATAATTTTAACATTTTTTGTTTGTTGAAATTGAAAATTTGATGAAAGAATTTCAAATTCTTTAACACAGATTTTTGAAAAATGTGAAACAAGTCAATGGACTTTCATTTAACGAAAATCTTCAAAGTCTTAAAAAAATTTTAACCCTTTCTCAATGAACAATCAATGAAAAATAATAAATCTCGAAAACATTTGAACAGGTTTCAAGCCAACCACCGATTAATAAACCGAGAAAAATCAAAATCAAACAAACATTTAAATTTCAGAAAAAAAAATGTTTATTTTTTCACATTTTTTTTAGTTTTTGAAAAAATAAATACGCGACAAACAAACAAATAAAATGTGAAATTAAAAAATCACATTAATTTGTGTTTTGAACATGAATTAAACAAACACATTGACGCACACAAACACACACAGAGACAAACATTTCTAAAAATTCAAAACCATTCAAAACAACATTCAAAATCAAATAAAATTTGAAAATATAAATGAAATAAATGAATAAATAAATAAATAAAACTTGTTAAGCGTCAAACACTGAAAAAATCTGCCAAAAAAATCACATTGAAAGAGATGACCAAAAATAAATATAAATAAATAAATGAAATAAAAGTAAATAATTCAAAAGAACCAAAATTGGACAAAATCAACGTAATGGATTTGTTTGGAGATGTGATTTCGAAGCAAAGACAAAATATATCATCATCATCATAATCATCATCGATCGAGAAGAATACTTTGATTTCTTTCGGTCCTTTTTCCTTAAGGCCATCATTAACTTCTCTTCAAATATTTATTCATTCAATTTAACAATCGATCAAAATGTGTATCAATTTGCAAGCAAACACACACAAACACATTTGCTTAAAACAAACATGCACATTCGTTTTCGATTCATTCGTTCATTTCATTCATAGTTTATTTTTATTAGGTTGTCCAGAAAGTTCATCCCGCTTAGTCAATAGAGTTGCTCATAAAAATCGACTAGAACTTTTTGGACAACCTAATATTTTTTTGTGTGTGAATTGAGAAATATTTATTTTATTTTATTTTATTTTATTTTTTTTTTTTTTTTTGAATTCACTCTCTCGTATGTTTCATTAAATTAAAATCAAAAATAGATACAGATAATCAGGAGAAACGAATCCGTTATTTGCAAAATGATTTCTCTGTGTGTGTGTGATTTTCAAATGAAATTTCGGTGTTGGTATGAATCTCAACATGGAAAATTAATGTCGAAAATTAAAAATTTCCAAATACCATGACGAATCATGGTGAAAAAAAAAAAATGAAAATTATCCAAAATCAAAAAATGAAAATAAAATAATCCACGAATAATGAATTATTTTTAATTACGAATTGATGACAATATTTTTTTTTCTAAATTAAACATTGAAAATAAACATCCAAAAAATGACCTAATCAAAAATTTAAAAATAACTTTTCAATGAAAATTGAATGGTTTTTGTATCCTAAAAAAATCATCCGAAATGATTTTATTTTTTCTTTTTGAAAATTTAATTTCATTTCAATGTTCAATACACATTTAAAATGAATGAAATAAAATGTGTCCATCACATTTTTGCATTTTTGAGATCTGATTTTTCTTCTGATCGATCAAGATTTTCAACGATACTCTTCAAAAAAAAAAAATCTTTGAAAACTTGAAATTGAATTTTTTTAATTAAATTTTTGTGATGCTTTTAAAGATCTTAAAGAAGATCTTTTCACATATCTTCACAAACACTGTCTTAATTATTGGTGACCTCAAAGATGAATAGCTAATAAGCACTATGACGATATAGCTTTTCATTTAGTAGAAAAATTAAAATTTAATTATGAATAAATTATAATTTGAAACAAGATTGATGAAACACAGTTTTGTTTTACTGTGATTTTCACTGAAAATTTTTTGCAACTCTATCGATTCAAACCTTAATTCATCATTGATATTATTGGTTATTGATAACATTTTAATGTTATCATCTGTCGGGTCGTTTTGTCGGGATTTTTTTCTTAGTTTTTTCATTCTTTTTCTATAATTTTTTTGTTGATTTTCATTGCTATTATTATGATTAAATTTATGAGTGTCATCATTATCATTTGTTTGATTTGAATGCTGCAGATTTTGATTGTGATTTGAAAATAATGTCGTTGATAATGTTATCGGTATTGTAACGGGTTTTTTATCTTTCAATAAATCATTTCGCTTATAACCAGGTGACAAGTGATATTTACCACCAATACTAAAGTTATTGAAATTATTCAAATAAAATTGTCGATAATAATATGGATAATATGGCTGTGAAAAATAATAATCTTTTTTATTTGGATTCATTTGTATTGATGTTGATGAATGTGATTTATTTTGTTGTTGTTGTTGCTGTTGTTTGAAAAAATAATTAAATTGATTGGCTGAAAATTCTGATTTAGGTCTATTGTATACTATTGGTGTTCTAATGCCCATTGTTGGTGAATGTGATTGATAACGATGTTGATGATGATGATGGTGAGCTGAATGAGCTTGTGGCGATGGCGGTGTGATTGGTGGTGGTGGTGGTGATAAATTATGATCATTTCTATTGAATGAATCCATTTTTGTTGTGATTTTTCATTTGAAATTTTAAAAATAACAGAGGAAATTAGGTAATAATAACTATTGCATAACTTCGGTGCATTATTTCAATATTGAATTATTATTATTATTATTATTATTATTTGATTAATATTGAAATTTATTTATTATTTTTCAATTATTATCATTTCCCCATCATTAAATTTACTTTTATTAGTATCCGATTGTATTATCAAGACAATAGACACACCAAAAATAAAGTATACACAATGTTTTTTTTTTACGAAGAGAAGGACAAATTGATTATTACAATTGATGAATGTGATTAGCGATTATCATTGATGATTATTGAATTAGACAAAAAAAAACGGATAGAATTATGTGAATAGATTTTAAGAAAGAAAAAACCCAAATTATATGAATAAATGCATTCAAAAAAAATTTGACAAAGAAAAAAGAATGAAAAATTTTGCATGAATACGTATTATAATAATAATAAATCTTTATTTTGGTGCTCTGCCTTGGCATTTGCACCGTATGAATACGTATTTGAAAATTTTCAAGTCATTGAATACATTGAAGAAAATGTTCATATTTGAACACACACATGATGAATTATTATTATATTTAAATATTTGATTATTGTATTTGAATATTTGATTGTCAAATAACGATGATGATAATCATGATTATTACATAAGTGAATATATTTTTTCTTTTGAAAAAAAAGCCAAACAAACACTTGTTGAATATCATTTAAGGCTTTCCACTATTATTGTGTGTGTATTATTCATTTTATATATTCAAAATTCAATTGTTACATATTTCTTTTTCCATCATTTATTTATTCAATTTTCATTCAAAACATTAAACAATAATTTTCAAATAATAAAATTTATTTACTTATTAAGGATTATAATGGTAGAAAAACAAATAAATTGATAATGAAACACAGATGAATAATGATAAAAAATTAAAAATGAAAATGATTTCAGATGCTTTCTTCGGCAGCCAAGCAACAAAAATCCAACAACACAAAAAAAAACCTTATGACTAGATTGAATTTTGAATGATATTTGATTCAAATATTTGTGAACACACGATTCAAGAATTTTCAAACATATTTCTTCATGAATGAATGAATAATGAAGCAGATTTGAATTGAAAAATGAACAAATAAATAAATAAATGACTGATTTCAGTCAGATAATGAAAAGTAAGAAGAAAAAATTCATTTCAAATTTAAAAAGAAATAATTGAAAAAATGGAAAAAAAATTTCAATCCAATACGTGTGTTTGTACGTGTTTTTTTTCGTTTGTTTGTTTGCATGCATTAAATTATCATTGAATGTGTGTATGTACACAAGTGTTTGCATCGCAAAATTTGTGTAAATTTGAATTTTTTCTACGAGAAAAAATGAGAGAAAAATTTCAAATAAAAATAACGAATCAAATAAACAAAGATTAGCCGCAAACACATAGAGTTTTGAACCAATTTTGTACAACAAAAAAAACTGAAAAAACTGAAAAAAACAAAACGATTTATTACAGAGAAAAGAATGAGTGAAAGTGAGAGTCAGCAAAAGCTAATTCATTTGATTTGAAATCGAAAACCATTAAAAGAAATATAGACAAATGTAGTTTTATATTCAGGGAAATCCGTTACTTATTGTCGATATTGTAATTGTAATTGTTCAAGGTATTTAAGCTATCATTGAATAATCTGAAAAATATGAAAATTTGTTTGAGAAAATAATCAATTGATTTCCATTTAAAAAGAAAAAAAACAATCGTTGAACATCTTCATTTAATGGCATATGCACTGCCAATTCATTGAATTGAAAGAATAAATGTTTGAATTGAATTGATACGTGCGCGATCAATTGAAAAATTGTACGAGTAAAGAGAAAAAATGCCGGAAAAAATTTAAGAAAATAATCAAATGGAAAAAACACGTGTTAATTAACAATGTTCGGAGAAAAAAAATCAATTAAAATACTATTAATCAATGTAATATATTTGACCAAGTTGTAATCATTTTCAATCGAAAAATTTTCGCTTTAATACTTTTCTCTTGTAATATATTTCACAAAAACGACAGAAATTTAGTGGAAATAATCCCACAAAAAATTTCATTTTTTCACAATTAAACTAATTAGTATTTGTATTTTTGTGTTATAATTTGGAGAAAAATATAATGATAATTGTGTAAATCTAATCAATACAAGTTTTATTAGATTTGGTTGTCCGGAAAGTTCTGGCCAATTTTCATAAGCGACTCTATTGATTAAGCGGAATGAACTTTTCGGACAACCTAATATTATTTCTATCAGGATTAATTTTCAAATTCGGTCAATCAGTGATTATTATGATAATATTATCTCAAATAATCCATCAATCTTTAGTGCTTTGCCGCACATTTTTATTACTGTTGATAAATGTCGATCGATAATTGATGATGATAAAAGTGATTAGTGATTAGTAAGTCCAATTTAATCACTGTTTGTTTGTTTGTTTCGCTTTAAATCGCTTTAAATCTAATAAATCTTTATCGATTAAAATTGAAATTTTGTTTTTTTGAAATCTCTAATTTCAATTTTATTATCAGCATTATTACCTTAGGTTGAATTGAATTGCAAATTTTCATTTTTTTAACATGGAATTTCAAATTTGATTTTATTTGATTTCAATTTTAAAACATTGTATTTGACAAGCGAAAAACAAATGAAATAACAAAGATTTTCAATGGAAACACAACGATATTTTTTTTTGTTCAACTCAAATTTGTTTTCATTTTTTTTTCATTTCAATTCATTCAATCAAACAAATTTCCTGTGAAAGTCAACTAGAAAGTGAAATAGGAGAATTTTAATTGATTAATTTGTATTTAATTTTGATCAATTATTGTGTACAGCTTGTATTAATTGCAATTTAATCAATAAATAATCAATATTTCCTTTCGTTGGAGACGAAAAATAAAAAACGAATTGAATTTGATTTTCGAAAAATTTTCAGTCATTTTGAACATATTTAGTCAATTGAGCAAAGATGAAATGAAGAAATATTTATTTTTGAACGACAGCAGCCAAAATTGTCGACCACAACATTGAGGTTTTCCAAAGTGATAATTTTTAAAATATTAAATCGATTTTATGTTTGAATTTTAATTCCACTTAAATTCCATCAATAATTATTGCTCTGAAATCAATCAATTTTCAATCAAAGTGTACATGTGTTATGATTTCAGGTGCGCGAAAGATAATCGAGATACAATCAAGTTTTCGAGGGGGAAAATTTCAACGATGAAATCATTATTATCATGATCATGATCATCACCATCGCATATGAATATGCCATGATTAAAATATATGGCGAATTGAATATCATCCTTTTTGAATCATTTGAATTCATATGATTTCACGTTTTTTGACCAAACATAAAACCATCTGTACACACAAAGATAACCATTATCCATATTAGAATCTGTTTCATTTTCATTTTTTTAAATTCAAAATGAATGAAACAAATTAATGAAAAAATAATTCATTATACAAAAACAACAATGTTTGTAGCTCGAAATGAAATGAAATGCTATAAAATGAATCGAAAAATATGAAACAAACAAGTGGCAACTGAATGAATGAAAGGAATGAATTTATGAAACTCAAACAAAAAAACTTGAATGATGAATAAAATTGGAATAATTCATTCATTTATTCATTTATCATTTTTAAAAAGTTAATGATAAACAATCATATCATTATTATTTATTATAATTATTATTATTATTATAAGCCATAAATGATCATGATAATGATTATTTTTGAAAAAAATAAAAATAAAAAATGAATAAATGGTAGCAAATATCAGAAACAATTTGAAAGAAAAATGAAATAATTTCACGGACAAATTTCAATCATTGGAATTAATATGAACAACAGAAAAATACAATCAAACAAATGGTTCAAAAATTGAAAAAATCAAAAATAAATGGAAAAATGACTGGAAAAAAATGATTAAAAATATTATCACAATAGTGGACAAACAAACACAAAAATGTGTTAAATTTCTCGGACCTTTACATCATTTGGACAATCATGAACACATATATATATTGAATGTAGGCGATTTAAATTGATGGAAAATAATATGTTTTACTTGTAATAAACTCTTAGGACAATTTTTCTTCAAAGCTTGAAATTGAATTTTGAAATTATGAATAAAAAAATTATTATTTGAAAACGATCAATTTCATTCCTATAAATCCAAAACTATTCAGATAATTTAAACTCGTATTTTCAATACAAATTTAATTTGAATTTAATTCAAATTTTCGATACTCACCAGTGTATGTAAACGTCTTGTTTTTACTATCGCTGATGATCTTGATCTCGATATCTTGATATCTTGATTTCAATGTGAAACACACACACACACAAAGAGAGAGATGGAGAGACTTTGAAATATTTTAAATTATTTGAAATGATTTGAAATTGAAATTTAAAAAATTTGTCAAAGTTTTTTTCTTTTTCTTTTTGGAACAAGAAATCAATGGATGAAGAAGATCAAGAAAAAAAATATGTGTGTGTGTTGTCGTCAAGTGATTGATTGAAATATTTATGGTTAATTTTTGAATTTGTAATTTATCAAATTAACATTTTTATTTTTTCTTGTTCATTCGGCACAAATTTAAAAAATCAAATAAATTAATAAATTAAATATGATTGTCACATACGCACACACACATTGATTGTTGCTGTTTGAAATTTTTTTTGATTGACGATATACATATCGATATATGTACAAGCACCGATCACCAATAACAACACTTTGATGACGATTATTGTGGAATGAACTTGATCCGAAGCAGCAGATTCATGATAACATTTGAATGAAGAATGGTAAAGGATTTGAAGAGTATTCGTAGCTTTAGAATGGAATGTCCAAAATTTTTTTTTTTGGAATGTTCAGGCTGATTTTTGATGGAAAAATCAAACATCAAATATCAAGCATCAAGCATCCAGAAAACATTTGAAAATTAAAGTTGACGATAACATAAATGGCAAATTGAATTAAATTGAATTGGATGAAATGGAAATTGAATAAATCCAAAAACTGAACAATTGATTTCAATGATAATAATCACAATGAATGATTTCGATGATTTAACACTTTAACACAATTTTCTCTTTGACTAAAAGAAATAATATTTTCTTTTCACTTAGTATTTTTTACTCTTCTGACTTACAATGAATGAATCAATGAAATCACTATCAAAAGAAGCGAAAAATATCCAAAGGTTTTCACTTTTATTATTATTTTTTCAATTTGATTTGATTTGATCAATTTTCTCTTATCACAGGAAAATTCGGAATCGTTATAAAACGATGAATTTGGAATGAAATGATAAGATGTGATGATGGCTATAGCCTCAAATATGGGAATTTTATTTATTTTTTTCTTCAGTATTTTGAAAATGACAATTTTTCAAATTTTTAAATTCATTTCATTTTATTTGAATTTTTAAATGTAATGGTAGCGTTAATGTCGATTCGTTTGATTCATGAAATATTATGTCTTCATAAAGATTTTATAAAATGAAATTCTTTAATTTTCCTTTTCTCTCTTAAACTTTCAAAGTTTTCAAAGTTTACAAAGTGATGAATGTGATTTAGCCAATCATTTATTTTGATTTCTACTATTTATTTGTTTTTTTAAACGAAAATATAAAGAAAACTTGATTGATCAAACGATTAATCGAGTGAACATATATATGAAGCTGAATATGAATTGTAATTGTCAAGCTGATTTTATTAACTTAAATACACAATACAATACAATAATAATAGCTTGACGAATCTATTATTTTGTTATGATAATTGGTAGAGAGAAATTGAATAAAATAAATTTTTTTTTTTTGATTTCTAATATTAATCCATTCATTCGTTTATGTCGTCAAACATGAATTGATGAAATGATGTCTTTTCGATGTTTTTAAATAACAGTAGAAATTAATTTTAATTTTGAAAAAAAAATAAATAAATTTGATAATGAAAACCGGGTAAAATTGAAAATTTTCTATTATTGCTGTCTTGGATACGCATTTGTCGTCATTATCGGATTCCGAATAGAAATAATTGAATTTAATTCAATATCTTTGTAGATTTATGAATCTTTTCGACATTTCAAATTTTTCTAATTTTCACCATGCGATATGATTGAAAAATGCATCTGAAATGCATTATAAAGGACCGTAGTGCCATAGAAAATACATTAGCCTCCATAAAAAATACATTCAATACTATTGAAAATACATTGAAATGCTCTTTCATTGAAAAACTGCCGGGGGACGTATTTTCAGTGAAAATACATTATAAATGACGTAGTCTCATAGAAAATATATTGTAAAGCTTTCTCAAGTTAATTCAATTGTTGATTTTTGATAGACTTTTTCAATTCATTATTCATTCAATTCAATCATTCACATGTGTTGTACGTACATATTCATCACTAATAATAAGGAAAATATAAATTCAAACAATTCAAATTTTTTTTTTAATAAATTAACTAATAAAAATGAATACAAATGATTAAATTATCAGATTGAAATTATCATATTTTTTTTCTGTTCTTAACTCGTTTCCTTTGATGATTATATTTTTTCCCCTTCGGATTTTTTTTGATCTTCGACAATAAGCACAGTTATTTCTAATTTTCAATGTTGCTGTTCGCAAGCAGCAACAAATTACAGATGGCAATCATAATTTATCGAAATTAATATTAAAATTAAATGTTTGAGATAGAAAAAACGTCATTTCCAATATGTTCATCATCATCATCAATGATAATCATTTATAATCATGATCATCATTCATTGATCGTCAATCAATTATAATCAAATTTGGAAATAATACGAAAAATGATGAATATAAATTTCAATAATTTTCAATTTAATAATCAAATTCATTGCATGAAAATCACATAAAATTTTTTTTGTATTTTCAAATATATCATGGATATGTGCTCAGACATGTGCATATAATGAAATATATTAGGTTGTCCGAAAAGTTTTTGCCAATTTTCAAATGTTTTTCAATTGGTAAATTGACAGCAACTTTTCGGACAACCCGATAATATGGATAAGTGTGCGTGTAGTTTAATATGGAAAAAATTTTCATGATTAAATTTATTATCTAAATCAAATATTTTTCGAAAAAAATTTCTAATTTAAAATCTAAATATAAATATGATTAACCATAAATCATCGATTTTCATACATTCATAGCGATCATTGGTTTGAATTCAGAAGAAGAAAAAAAACCAAATTTAGATTTCACTTTACCTGAAATTTATTTATTTTTTATTTTTCTATTAAATATTTTACTTTGCTTACTACTTGCTAAGTATTTTTTCGAAAGAAATCGGATTAATTATCCAAAGATGATATTGAAATATCATAAGAAATAATAATTTCAAAAAAAAATGATAATTTCAAATGATAATGATAATCAAAAACATTATGTATACCAACCAACCAACCAACGATCATATCTTACCTGTGTGTGTGATTATAAATAATATATTTCAAACAGTTTCTTTACTTAATTCTATTCAATGGTCATTTTTGTTTATTTATGGTCGAATGATGGTGATGGTATTGGTATCGGTATTATTAACAAGTATACTGTTAATTTTATCTGATAAAACACCGAAAAAATTGAATCAAGTTGAATCAAGTTCATCGAACTAGTTTTATTTTTGGTTTAAGAAAAAATTAAATTTCTTATTTATTTCTTAATTTGATTTCATTCAAAAAATGATTTTTGTCATTTTTGGCTGTTGTTTCAGTTGTTTTTAGGCTGTTTTTCGTTGTCATTATTAATGTCAGTTAACGGTCAGTAGAAAAGCAAGCAAAAAACTTCGATAAAAATGTAGTTTATGGGCAACAAGAAAAATGGTTGAGTAAATAAATAAACCAACGATATGAGATGAGATGAAATGAAATAACCCAAAACAAACAAACAAACAAACCACAGATCAACAAACAAACATATTTTAAACATCATTCAATGACTTTGTTTAGCTCTTTTCTCTGTTTTTCAAACATCAAAGTAACTGATTAACGATGATGAATGAATGAATCAGAAAAAAACCGGCCCTGAAGCAATAGACAATATGGTGATAAAGATGTTTTCGATGTGCATTTCGCTGACTTGTGGTGCTTGACACATACACACACATCGACCAAACAAATCAAATGAATTTTTTTTTCAGTATTTTTTTCTCGATAATTTAAGATATCATTATCACGAATAGTTTTGCACATATTTTTCTAAATTTTCTTTGAATTTATTCCAAAAAAACATTTCAAATAATGAAAATAAACACAAACACACATAATTTCAAACATTTTCACCCGAAATTCAAGCCCAAAAAAAAAAAATTTGAAAAACTACACAAAATTATACAAAATACATTTCGGGAAATAATTTTCATTTGTTTTGTTGTTTGAAACTATACCCGAAAATAAAATGGAAAACATTTTCCATTTTTGATTGTATTCAAAAATATCAATAATTTCTGTTTCTCCATATTCATTTTCTATCATTCATGCAACGAACATGGAAAAAGTAACCTCACCCTAAAAATTGAATAATAATAATTTTTTCGAAACATTTACAGTCGCATGTGGAACAAGAAAAAAAAAATTTTAAATTTAGATTTGGAATTATCATTGGATTGGATAAAAAATATGAGAATTAATAGATTGGAAAATATAGAAGGTTGGAATTGAAGAGAGAAATGGATAACTCTATCCAACAAAACATCTACAAAATGTGATTTCATTTTCTTGTTCTTTTACGATTCACAATTCTATTTTTTTCCATCATTGAAAGTATAATGTAAGGATATAACCCTAAAATTAAAATGGGAGAAATTTGAATCGAATCAATCAATCGATTCATACACAATCAATGCTTACAACACAATCAATATTATGATTTCGATTTTTTTTGTGATATTTTAATTTAAATTGAAAGTAAAAAAATGGATAAATAATCGTTGTAATAACAATTGGAAAACAATTGTTTTCAAATTGGATTCAAATTACTTGCTATTCACTGTTGTTTTGAACACATTATCTTCGATATAACTGTACTTATAATGATAAATACTTATACATATCGAATAAATAATTTAATTTGAATTTTTTTGAATTATCCAAGCTATAAATATTCATAATTATTATTTTGTATATGCGCCTAAATGCCTAACATTTCGATAGAAATCATTGATATTTGCATCGATTTTCATGCTCGAAATGAAATTATTGAAAACAAATGAAAACAAAAGTAGCGATAAAATGATCGAAAAAAATAAAATCAATCAAGAAAATATATCAATAAATAAAATGAATCAAATCAAATCAATTCATATCAATTAATAATAATCAAACACCTTTATTATTATTATTATTATTATTATCATAATCATTCATTTTCACTTTCGTTTTTGAAAAATTATTCATAATTTATTGATTAATTTATAGTTTTTTTATTTTTATTGTTCAGAAATTTGTTATAATTTTCATTTATTTCATTCATTTATTTTTCAATATTTCGAACACACCTTCTTGATATTGATTTTTATCATTGAAATTGTTTGCTGCTGCAAAAGTCAACGAAACAAAAAAAAATAGAAAGAAAATACAATTTAATACAATGAAATTCATTGAACAACATGGGGAATTTTTACTCAATCAATCAAATCACAATAAATCAAGACAAAATTAATGAAAAATATTTTCAAAAATTCTTTAATAATATTTAAGATTTCAAGCATATGCAACAGGTGAGCAAAATGACAAGGCAATAATGAAATAATGGCTTCGAATAATAATCGCTAATACTTACGCAATCTAATCACACTTAAAATCTTATCAAATTATCCGCAATAACAGCAACAACAACAACAGCGACAACAATATTTCAATATTCAAATTGTCGCATAATTGGTGAAATGTTGGTGACAACAGTGACAACAACAACAAATGAAGCAAAAAACACTTTCATTCTTAAAATTAAAAAAAAACTTTATCCATTCAATTGCATTTCTCCAATTGAATTTCATTGAATTTCACTATTGATTTTCCATAATGTCGACAGCATTTTTTTTGAGCAGAAAAAAAACAAAAATTTTTCCAATAAAAAATCCAAAAAAATTATATTGAATTTGTTTCGCATCAATGATTTGGAAAACATTTACATACGAAAACAAATGAAAGCGAAAACATATTTATCACCATTTTTTTTCCATTTGAGTACGTTGTGACGATTAGAAAATCAAAAAACAATGTTTTGAAAAATCAAATTAAATTTAATTGTCATGTAATTACAAATTTAATTATTTTATTTCATTTATTTTTTAAACGAAAAACAAACAAATAAATTTTGAAATAATAAATAAATGATTATCGAATAAATGAATGATTATTGAATCGAGCTTTGGTTGAAAAGTGAAATTTTATTCAAATTTTTCCAATTTATAAATGACAGCAAATAAACAAAATGAGTGAAAAAAATTGAAATTTTTTTTATTTTTTTGGTGCTGAAAACGAATACCGGTGAAACAAATATCGTTTGACATGTTTTAGGTTGTCCGAAAAGTTCATTCCGCTTATTAAATAGAGTTGTTCATAGCAATCGGCCAGAACCTTCCGGACAACCTAACACTGAAATATTTAAAATCAAATTATATGAAATCAATCATTTTTAGTCAATTAAATCGCAGCTAATTGATAGCTGTTTATGAAAATTTTTTGAAAATACAAAAAAACAAAAAGAGAAAATACAAACTAATCAAGCAAATCATCTGCTTTTTGAATTATTTTTGATTTTTTTTGTAAATATCAATCGCGTAAAGTTAGTTTGAATGGAAAAAACAATGAAATTTATTGCCCTAAATATCTTGTTTGTTGCTCAAATACTAATATCAGTGAAATCTGACAAATGATAATGATATAAAATGATGAAGAAAAAATGAAATTTCATTTCCACGAAAAACAAATGATTGGCTGCTGAAGAAAACAAAATGAAATGAAAAAAATTTTGTTTGAACTCTTTAAACACTCAATTATTCATATTTTTCCATTTTATTCAGTCATTCATTCATTCATTTATTCAAATTTTTAATTCAAATACCGTTTTTGAATTATTATTTGTTCAATTAATAATAATAGAGGCCATTTGATAATGAATATAACGAAGACTTCGTAACAAAATAGAATGAAAATGAAAATGTTTATTCATTCATTTTGATATTCAAAATTTTTCTTTGATTTTAAATTATTATAATCATTAATAGTATTCAAATACACGCGCTTGCTTTTTCAAAAATTACAAATGGATCAAGTTCATTCATTATTTAAATGAATTATTTTTATTTTATTATGTCGTTCGGAAAGTTCTGGCCGATTTTCATGAGCAACTCTATTGATTAAGCGAAATCAACTTCTGGGCCAACCTAATATTTTTAAAATGTTGAATAAATAATTTTTTGTTTCAAACAATAAATTAATGAAAAATTTCATTGCATTTTCGGTTTTTTGAATAAATATTCAAAATTTTTAATTTTTGTCCATTTTACAATTCATTACATTCAATTCAAAAATCTTCGATTACCTCGAAAGATAATTTTTTTTTTTATTTATTTATTTCAAAAAATTGAAAAAAAAATTTCATTCAATTTTTTTATTGTTCTGACATGTTGTTGTAATGAATGAAAATGATGGAATGATGAAAAAAATTTGAAGAAAATGAAAAAAACAAAAGAAATTTGAATGATAAAATAAATTAAAGAAAGAAAATAATGGCAAAATTATCTTCAAAAGATGTGAATTGGTGAATTATTGTTTCTTATGATTTTAGATGGAAATTAATATTATTGATATAGACAAATGACGGAAATCACGATTTCTTGTTTCGCGGTAAATTTTGAATCGAACGTGTATGATTCAATTCAATTAAAGCTTAATTGAACGTTCAATTTGTGAAGATAAATATTAATAACGTTGATTATATTGATTATGTCCACCACCACCACCACCACCGCTCCCGCCACCACCTTTGCCGCTATTTTGATTATTTCCACTAAATAATGAAGCATTCGGTGGTCCTTGTCCAGGTCCACCCATTCCGGATGGTCCTAATCGTACACGTTTCGCTGATGGTAAACCATGATGTGGATCATGTCCTCCTCCGCCGCCACCACCTCCACCGCCATGCATCATACTGTTTGATTGTCCATGATGTTGGCTTTGATGATGACCCATCATTTTATTTGCCGAATGATGATGATGTCCCATCGGTCCATGACCATGTCCATGATTACCGTGACCTTGTTGTTGTGATTGTCCAGATTGTTGTCCACTTTTAGATACCATATCCGATGAAGATGATTGACCGTGATGGCCAGATTGATTTTGTTTTTGTAGATTAGGATTTTGTTGGTTATTATTGGCTGCTGCAGCTACAACAGCAGCAGCAGCTGCAACTGCTGCTTGATTTTGATTTCCTTGGCCATGGTTTGCTTGATTATTATGATTATCATCATTACCTTCATCGGTTAAAAATTCACGTTTTGGATACGGAATAGGCATTCCGTTGAAAACGTCTTGTGTTGGTTCAGGATCTTCACTGAAGTATTGATCTTGCATTGCCTGTTCTGATGTAATCCTTTTGATTGGATCCATAGATAATAATCGAGATAGCAATGAAAAAGCACGAGTATCGGATTTGATTTTATGTTTGTCCATATATTTTATCAAAGAACAATTTGTATAAGGTTGCTTTTTAAAATCTTTTTGTAATTGATTATATTCGGGCATTTTTTTGATATCTTCCCAATCTTTATCCATTGGAAAACCCATTACATTGAATATACGATCTAATTGATCTTGATGATATGGATTATTTGTTTTAATGTCTTCTTGTCGACAATGAAAAATTGGTTCAGATGTTAATAATTCTGCAAATATACAACCAATGGCCCAAATATCGATAGCTTTCGTATAATGTCTGGCACCTAATAATAATTCGGGTGCACGATACCAAAAAGTCACCACCACTGGATCTAAATCAGCTAATGGTTTCAAAGGGTTATTGAATAAACGTGCAAAACCCATATCAGCGATTTTTACACGTCCACGTTCTCGACCTTCACCCATTACTAATATGTTGGCCGGTTTTAAATCACGATGAAGAATCCAATTAGAATGTAAATAATGAATACCGGATAATATTTGAAAGATCAATGATTTCACCATTCCTTTGGGTACATGTACAGTTTTTTTATTTGCTTTAGCACTACGATGAAATTTAATGATGTGCCACAAATCATGTTCAGCATAATCAAATAATAACCATACTCTACGATCAGCATGTGATAGAAAAACACGTTGTAAATTAATAACATTAACATGTTTCAATTCACGAAGTAACTATAAATTAAATAAAAAAAAAATACATTTTAATTTCCAAAAATTAAAAAAACTTACCGCAATTTCACGACATGCTGACATTGATATTCCGCTACCTTCAATCTGTTTCAATGCATAAACACGATCATCATTACTGCCGTGAACCAGAGAAAAAATCAATCAAAAACAATTAAATTAAAACCAATTCTTGAATGTCAAACCTTTCTTTAGGTCTTGCTTTATAAACATGACCATATGTTCCACGTCCAACTTTACAGCCATCATATTCAAATAAATCTTCAACTTTAGCACGTTCTTGTGCTAATTTTTCTTTAAATTCATAATCCATATTTCATTTTTTTAAAATTATTATCTTGAATCAAATTAGATGGACCATTGTTGTATTTAATCCAAAATGAAAAAAAATCAGAAAATTTAAAAAAAAAAAACCAAAACAAACAGAAAAGTTGTTTCATGAATTTTTTCAAATTCAAAGCGCTAGATGTCATACAATAGTTTGAAATGGAAAATTTTCAAAATTAAAATTTTTGAACATTTTCAAATTCATTTGCTTCGAATTCATAGGATTTATTTTGTGAAAAATTTCATATTTGATCTCATGAAAATCAAAATTTTGTGAAATATGTTAAAAAATCAAAATCAGTACGATGGAAATCAAAATTGACATTTGATTTTCTAAAATTTTTTTCTTAAATGATGATAATTCAATCTGATCTTTATCATCGTTCATTCATTCATTTCATAAACATTTCATAGATTATTATTATTATAATATTTTCATCCCGAAAATTAAAAATTAAAAATACAAAATTGGCTCAAAAATTTCTTATTTTTCCAAGATTTTCCGTTCATCATAATTTGTTTCGATGCTTTGAAATTCATTTCAGAAATTTTTCTCCGGAAAATCTGGTTATTGAAATGGAAATTTTCTTTTCTTTTCTTCTTTAATTTTTCCAAAAGAAATAATAATGAAATAATAAACGAGTCTAAAATTCATTAAAATTAAATTTTTTCACCCTTCATTTTTGCTGGCATTTTTCTTCAATTCAAAGAAAAATATTCCACATAAAAGAAATATTTCACATAAAAGAAATAAAACAGAGGAAACAATATTCGCACATGAACATATTCATATGGAATATTTCGGATTTTGTGAAATGAAATGAAAATTATGAAAAAATGAATTTGAAAGCCAAGAATGAAATTCAAAGCAAAAATGAAACAAAAAAAAAAATGAATTTTCATTGCGTGTAATTTGAAAAGAATTGAAAATTCCTCCATACACACAGACAATAACCGGATAATGACATTAATCACCGAAGAAAAAAATATTTAAAAAAAGAAAATTTAAAAAAAGAAAAATTTTGTAAAATTAAATTTCTTTGTTCTTCTTCATCATTTGAATCCGATGATGCATTTGCTTTCTTCCAGTATTTCTTCTTTGGATTTTATTCAATTTGAAATTATCTGCTAAATTTTGGTTTCCGGATTGTTTTTTTTTTTTTTTTGATTTTCTTCGTTCATTCATTCATTTCGTCCATTCATTTATTCAATCGACACAATTAAAATACAATCTTTGCTTCACCATTTCAATCTTTAGCCGAATCAAATGTTTTCCCTAAAAAACATCATCTCAAACAATATTCAATAATGAAAATAAGAATTAATCGCTTCATTAATAAATGACAGATTCAGATTCTTCGTCGTATTCTCATTATTTGTCAAATTCATGTGTGTGTGTGTGTGTGTAAATGTGTGTTTGAAACATTGCCATTTTCAATTAATTTCTTCATTTTATTATCGGAGATGTTTTATTCCATGCTTTTGGAATTTTATTGCTCACCATTAACACTGGACTTTTTTAGTTGATTTCATCTCGATTCTCAGTGCCATTAATTTCATTTCAAAGGATCTTAAATTCAATCTCAAAATATTTATCATTTGTGATTGATTGATTTGTGAAAAAGTGACTTTTTTTCGTCGAGAAAAATTCCGCATGATTTATGATTATTTAGTGTGTCATTTGAAGCAATTAATTATGAATTTTTTCAAGAGTCAAAACAAGCAAGGATAAGATGGATACAATTTTACTTTTTTTTTGGTAAAATGGATGATGATTATATCATTCAATGATCGCATTATCGTATGATAATTATTCCTATATAACAAGCAAATGATAATGGAAATGATGAAAATGTTTCAAAATCTGAATTTACCATAATGGGCTGACGAACAATCATGACAAACACTGATGATTGATGTGATATGATTTGCTGAAATCAGAAATGAATTTGTAATATGAATGAATATGCAATTAACAACATTTGAAAAGTATTAGTTTGTCCGAAAAGTTAATTTTGCTTAATCAATAGAGTTTCGCATGAAAATCGACCAGAACTTTCCGGACAACCTAATAAAAAAATGAAATAAAATCAAAGAAGAAAATGACATTTTTTTGACATGAATATTGTTTTCATTATCGTTATTGTTGTTGATGATTTGGCAATTATGTAAATTAATTTTGCTTTTGCTTTTGTTTCCATTCATTCATCGCTTTCCATCTTTATTTTTTATGTATAAATGAAACAAATAAACAATTCATTTGAATGAAACAAAGAAAATGAAAAAAAATCCATTATCTTAAAGGGTTGAATTTCATATTTTTCATTGATATTTTCATTATATTTCTAGATATTTTTGCCGCCATTTAATAATGAATTCATTGATTATTATTCGTATAATTTTATTGTATTTTTTTTAAGATGTGTGTTTTAGACATTTTCAATCATTTTCATAACAATAATGATAATTACAATGAAAATAAAAGTTTCACTGATCCATTCATTCATTGTTTTTCCACAAAAATTTGGCTTTAGGCAATAATTGTAGGGCAAATCATTATGCGAATGACATTTGATTTATTCAAATGTTTTGATTTCGATGATAATCATTATTTTGATAATCAAAAATTTTGAAAAATTTTCAAAAAACCAAAATTCATTGTCTGAATTAACGCGATACCCTTTGAAAACCCCAGAAAAAAAATTCAAAATACTTCAAAATTCTTAAATTTGAATATTCACCAAAACATGTGAATATGAATTATATTCACATGTTTTGATTATGCGAAATATAAGAAATAGAAGCAAAAGAAAAATACTCAAATTATTAAAATTATTATTTTGATTTTCTTAATTTTATTAAAAGCATTTGGCATTTCAAATGTTTTTCTTATTTTTACGAGATTTTCTTAGATTTTCTGAGATTTTCAATTTCTATCATTCATTTCTTTGAGAAATAATTTGAGTGATTTTTTATGCTCAAATATATTTTCCGTATATGCACAAATATCAGTCAAAAAAAAAGTGGAAAAAATCAAAATTTTCATTTTTCGTGTTTTCCGAGAATAACATTGAAAACGATAAAACTCTGACAACAACAACCAACAACAACCGACAACCAAACAAACACCATGTTGTATTGAAAATGATGATGATGATGATGAATAATTCAATGAGAAAAAAATGGCGAAATATGTATAAGAAAATGTAAATTGAATTAGCTCTTAGCGAATCGTTTCTTCATATTTTTGTTTCACTCCTCTTCTTTTTCGAGAGTTTTTTTTTGAATATTTTGATTCACATTTCATTTTGTAAGGCCCGAGACCGCAATTTTGCATTTGACAACGGCGACATGAATTTTTTTCGTTTTGAATTCGTTCTGATTTCAATTTAATTCAATTTTGGCTTTGTTGTTTTTGTTGTTGTTGTTTTGGCTTGATTATTTCATTTCAAATGAATTTCATTGAAAGAAATGCAATGCAAAAAATTTGAATCAATTCGCATAATTAATTCAATTCATTATTTCATTTCATGTGGCTCTGGTTTGATTTCTATGAAGCTAATTGCGAAACACAACATTTGTACAACTTTGTGACCAGATTTTTTTTTCCTTTGCTTTTGCATATGTCAATCAATGTTAATGATAATTTAATCGGACAAATGAATGCAAGAAATAAAATCAAAGAAAATAATGAAATTTGTGGTTTATTTTGCTCTTTATGTCTAATTGCAAAAAGATTTAGGGTTTCATTCTCATTAATTTATTTATTTTCCTAATTCATTCATTTTCCCAAATTCATTTCCAAATTCAAATCTAATTAATCAAATTAAGAATTTTCCCCGAAAGTAGCTTTGATGAATCGATCAAATTCAAAAGGCTGCTGCTTCTGTGGTTGTCATTATTTCTATTTGATTTTCGGAGAATTTTTCGCTAAATTTGAAAAATAACGAAAGGATTCTCGGATTTTTTTGCCCGTATTCATGAACCAAATAAGGAGAAAAATTTTCCGCAATGAATTCAGTGGATTTACTCTTCACTATTTTCGTAAGTTTCTCGGAATTTTTTCCTTATTTGAAAATTTCATATGAAAATATCTAAATAAATCTATCTATCTATATCTAAATGACTGATCGGATGATTGATGAGTGTTGTTTTTATTTTTATTTTTTATTTTTTCGGGTGATGGAGTAGTAGAATTCTTTCTTCTCTTCTTATTTTGAAAACTTTATTTTTGTTTCACATTCATTTTTCTTAGAAGCTAAAACAAATACGAAAATAGAATTTTAAAAAAAGGAAAAGAATTTAAATCAAATCTTGGAATTCTTAATTCATTTTCATTGGAATTTCTTTTATATCGAATTTTTTTGTTTCAAAATGAATTCAATCCTAAGGTGATTGATACATGAGAATTTTAAGGAGAATTAAAATTTTTTCTCAGAACAAAAAGTTGATTGATCTTTCAATTGAATCAATTGTTTCGGATGGTAATTCAATTTCGGTTGTATCACCGGTTTGGCTCTTTGCTGATTCTTCCCGCCTAATTCACCTACGATTCCGTGATGGAACAATTGGTCATCGAGGGTATTCAACAAGGCCGTACAATGGTCAAACGATAAATTTTTTTTGACGAAAAATTTTCCGGCGACACGAAACTTCTTCACTCATCCTCACACATGGCAAAAGGCGTTTTCACTGCATTAATTCTTGAACAATTTCAAAATCAAAATTTCATGTGTTCATTTCAATATTCATCATCGAAATCTCGTCAATAATGTCGTTAATCATTATTATGAATCGGTATATTTTAGTGAAAAAGCTATAAAACCAAAAGCCTGAATGAAATTAAAGAGACTCACCCTGGCAAGCTGAAAAAGAAATAAAATAAAATTCAATTACATACACAATCTCAACGATTACACATGATAATCCACTTAGTTCATTGTGGAATATTCATTGAAAGTGAAAAAACATTTACTTTAAGCATGAAATTATTATTATTATTATCATTTCTCCAATATTCATTTTATAACATTGTAAATTATTTTGAATCGAAGAAGAAATGATAAACATTTCTTTCTCTTCCTATTCAATACTGTATTGATATTTGCGAATATATTTGCGCATTCAAACTTGAATTACTGCTGTTCAAAATTTCAAAATCTGTATGATTACTTCGTTCCACTACCCGATTCCATGTATTTTTTTTCTCGTTGAATTTTGATTCTGTTCCAACAATAGTATTGGTATAAGCTTTTTTGAAAAATCATTCATATATCACTATTTAGTATGTTTCAAATGAAAATTTACGATTCAATATAAAAATGGTTACATTTTGAAATTTGGTTTATAATTTTATTCTTCATTTTTTTCCTTTGGTTTTTGTTCCATAGGAATATTTTTCCATTGTTTTTTCTGTTCATCGGTTTTTGAATTCAGTTGTTTTTCGCATGTGATTCTGCATTCGTGTATTTGGTGTTTGTTTAAATTCATCTTAGTTTTTAAATTGAAAAAAACTGAAAAAATTTATCACCAGAATTTTCGGTGATTTCGGTTAATTCGTTAATTTTCCACGTTAATTTTGCTGTTTTAAATTGAAATATTCGCCAAAATTCTTCAAAGAAAAATCAATTTTTCAAAAATTTTCAAAGGTAAGACTTATTTGTCCATCAAATTTATTGTCGGTTTTCCTGACTTACGATTCACAAAGGGTCAAAAAATGCCCAAAAAAAAAATCAAATAATTTTGCTTGAATTTGCTTGCTTTCCGATTTAGCTTCTCCACACGCTTATCACTGATGATAATAATCGGTAAAAAAGCAGATAGCGAAGAGAGCAGAATTTCTACCATGATCATCATTCATCATTTTATTTACCGGTTCATGTGGTATTCATGTGTGTTCGTGTGTGTGTTTGTGTGCTTGTGCTTAGATCATGCACACACACATACATACAAACATAATTTGATTGATGATGAATGATGAATTTAATATTTTTTGAGATATGAAAATATGAAAATAATAATAATCGAGTCAATTCTATTATTATTATTCCCTTGTCTGTATGAAAAATTTTTTTGGGAAAAAAAAAACCAAAATGATATTATTAAAACTCTCATAGTTTTTCTTCATATCTAACTTAATTTAAATGATTACTTGATTGTATTTGAGTGAAAATGTTCAAATAACAACAAACAGAATGAGGAAGAACAATGATTTGAACCTATTATATATGATTTGAATGGAAGAGAAAAATACAGAAAAATAAATGTGATTTATAAATCATTCATTCCATTATTGTTGGTCAGGAAATCTGATCATAGTAACAGTGATAATAATATTTTATAATAATGAAATTATGATAGTCAAATTGAAACTGAAACAGAAATACATGATTTCGATTTCAAATACCTGTTATCATTCATAGCATTTATTATGATTATTGTCATTTTCAATATGTTATGACAGTGTTTTCAGCCATAATTTGGCTACCGAATAAACTAAATAATACTCATTTTTTGCCTGAAAAATTTTACATTTTTTCTCATATGAAATTATAAAATTATGAAATTAAATCATTGTTTCATCTACATCGATTGAAATTGGATAGTATTTGCCACAATGAAACAAAATTTATTCGATTAATAATGATCATAATGATCATATAATAATAATAATCATAATTACCTGTAATAGATACATTATTACAAATGTTATTTTCGATTATTATCATTTGTCATATTCTCATTTAGACCATTCCGGATTTCATAATAATAATTATATTATCATTATTCTTCTCATTATTATCAATCATAATTGTTATTATATTATTTCGATTTTCGGGGTTTCTTTTTGAACTTTTTTTCTTCTCCCGATTTTGTTTTAATAAAAAGAAATATAGAAAAATATATTCATTGTATTACTATTTGCCATTAATCATTCAATATTGTATTTATCATTGAATGTGTGTGTATCAATATGAAATTTTAATAAAGAAATAAAATAAAATTATTAATCATCATTCAAATTACTACGATTATTTCTATGAAATATATTCAATGACCTATTTATCAAAATATCAGAATAATAATAATAATTATGTCCGAATTAAAAAGAAAGAAAACCGGATTTGAATTGATCAAATCAAATCAAATTTTTTCCCCGTTTGTAAAGCTCGGATATTTCATTTATTTCATTTCAAAAATTTGACATGAATTCAATATTAAATTTCAATAATTCAAGTGTTTGATCACTGTCAAATGTCAGGAAAAATTCTTCTCAAATTTTGAATCTCAAATCCATAAATAAAAACAACGGATGACAAATCAAACTATTCGTGAAATAAAAATAGAACAAATATATCATCATTAATTCAGATCTGAAATTCTGTATTGTTTTGATATATTCAATGATGACAATAATCATTCTCAAACATGGAAATTTTCAATGATAATCAATTTTTTCGGTCAGTAGAAACATAATAATAATGATGATAGCGATATTAATTGTTTATAATTTGTAACAATAACTTTATCATCATCAACAATAATGTCATTATGAAAATTTATTCGACAATAAACAAAGCAACAAAAAACAGAAAAAAATTGCTAATAATATGTATGAATGCATGGAATTGGAAGCAATAATCACAGTTGATTATGATTATAACAATGAATGAATGATGTTTGACAATGTTTTTGTTTTTCGCTTGTGAATCATCGTTATTCGTTTGTCTGAATGAACGATGTTTATTGTATTTCATGTTGTTATTTACATTATATTTGTTCGTGTTTACATGATAAAATGATACAGTAATCATCAGAAATGAACATGGAAACAAAGAGAAAAATTATGAATTTTTCAAATGTTAAAGTTTCATTTTCATGTTCATGTTTTTCTGAATGAATTCATTTTTATTTTCAATTTATTTTGATTTCAAATCTATTAGGTTGTACGAAAAGTTCTTGCCGATTTTTCAATTATTTTCTACGATATAACCGGCATAAACTTTCTGGACAATCTAATAGAATACAAAAATTCTCGGTCTTTTTCAATGTTTTTCATCGTTCAATTCAACCATTTGATTCCAAACACAAACACACACACAATGACATGGAAAAATATTGAATAATTATAACATTTGTTTGTCTATTTATATTTTGACTTGTTTGACTCATTTGGTCGTCATAATGTTTCGCATTTGTGATTTGATTGTCATCATTCTTTTTCATTCATTTTATTTCCATTTTCCTTTTGGTTGGATTGATTTTTTCAATGCTGCTGTTTGGTTCGAGTTGTTTCAAACAAACAAACCAATGGAAAAAACTGAATAAATTTTTTGACATTTGAATTCAGTTTAGACCAAACAAACCACTGAAAAACAAACTGAAAACGAAATCGTCCATCATTCTTGTTGATCTGGTATTATTACAATGCTTTAAATATGAAAATATTATTATAATCACCATAATGATGATGATGATAATAATAAAAAGATCAAATCATTCAACCAAATATTATAATTGAAAATGAATGAATGAATGAATGAATGTTTGAAGATTTGAATGTTTTCATTTTTCTCATTTTTTTTTCATATTTGAATGCTTTTGATTTTACTTGTTCTTGTTGTTGTTGTTGTTGTTGTTGTTTGGTTTAGTGCAATATATGTCTCTTGTGTCAATGTTTGCATGGAATGTATGTGATATTTTATTTTATTTTTGCTTGTTTTTCTTTTGTAAATCATAATTCTTCGCTCCATTTTTATATCATTCAAAAATAAATTGAGCATAAATTATTATTATTATTTCATTCATTTTGCTTTAAATAAAGACATTTATATTGTTGTTAAATAATAATAATAATAATCATTTATGGTTGAAATGAATGAATGGCAAAATTCATAATTTTTTCGTTTCGCTCTCTTTTCTTAATTCATTTTATAAACCAAAAAATAAGAAAAAATTCAATTATCGATTTGAAATCATTTAGAAATGAATTTTAAATTAATGAATTTCACCCACCAATCAATTGTAGCCGATCAATCCGATGTATTTAAGTTGGTGAATCGAAAATTTTAGAGTTTTCAATGTGTAGAAATGTGAATTTTTTGAGGTGCAGAAAATTGAATTTTCCCTAGAATTCTTCATAAAATTCCAAGAAAAGTTTAAAATGGAAAAATTTGAAATTTTTTTTCCCAGTCCAAAATCAAACAAAATGTATGAATTTGTTTCGAAAAATGGCCCGAGAAGATGTGAAATAAGGACTTGGACTCTCAGACCATTTCAACACCCAAAAAAAAAAAAAAAAAATGACAAGAACCCGAAACAACACCAAAAAACAAGCTCGAAAAAATGAGAATAAAAAACGAATATCGACAATGTTTATATCATCAATTCAAAAACAGAAAAAAAAAATATAAAGATTTGAATTTTGAAAGTGGAAATAAATAAAAATAAATAAAAATGAATAGATATTTTATGCTTAGCATTGCAAAAAAAATGTTTTTGATTGGAATAAAGGCAAAAAAGAGAGAAAAGAATCAAACATTTTTCCAAAATGTTTTACATTGAAAATAAATGTTTTTTCTCATTTCTTATTTTCAAAATGTTGAAATTAAGAAATTGCCAACCAACAAGCATATTCAACATTGTTTCAAGTATCATTTATGGTTTTTTTTTCGGGCCCAAACCAGAATTTGAGCCCAAATTCGGCCTTGGCGAAGGGAACCAAGGAGGACATACGGCCATATCATTGTTGATTTTTGCATTTCATTGAATTTTTTTTTCAGTTTGAATTTTTGCATCCGTTTTGAAAATTAAAATAATCATTAATACATTACATCATTGCATCACATCGCATCGTATCATCGCATGTCTCTAGCCATTTTTAATTATTAATATTCATATAATATTTGTTTGCATTAGACATTGTCGTAACATGTTGTTATCTGTGTAAATTATTTTTTAAAAAATGCAAAATTTTGTAATTAAAAATAAAAAAATTCCCTGGGAATCATTCTGAATAAATAATTTTGAACAAACAAAGCATTGAATACAACGAAAAATGTGATTCCATGCAGCTCTGGTGTCTTCATTGTTTTTTTTTTTCGTTTTGTTCAACACAAATGTGGACTCGATATGATTTTACTGAAAATATTTCCGGAAATGCTAGGCATAAATACATGGAAAAAAATGAAAAAAATAAAACCTCAATAATAAAATTAATGATAATAGTAATAATAATAATCATAATAATAATAGTGATATTACATAATATTACATTATGATTCAATGGCCAAAATCATAATGATGATGATGGAATGTTGTAAAAAAAAATATCAATCAAATTGTCTTGTCGTGTGGTCGTTTCGTTTGGTTGTTGTTGACCAATTCAGGAACTCCCAGTTTGCTGGTTTTGACACACGAATCTTGAACAAAAAAAATGTCTTTTGTTCTTTTAATTTCCATATTCATTTATTTATTATTATTATCAGTATCATAATTGTAATTTTTGATTTTTTTCCATTTCATTTGCTTATCATTGATAGGTTTATCATTTGATTATGAGATTCAAATGTATTCAATGAAATGAAAAAATCTAATAATAACAATATTATTATCTACAAAGTTAATGATTTCATTGATATCAAAAGTATAAAATATATGAATTCATAAATGATATTTGGTACGGAAATTATCATTAATATAATTATAATCATAATCAAAAAACTATGAAGACAAACGACGAGCAAGAAACAAAAATCTGACTACTGACCATTATAATGATAATAATAATAATCATTATTCATGTGCATCCGTGATTATCATCAAATAATCAATGATCAACAATAATTCTTATAATCAATGATTATTATTGATTGATCATTAAAATCAATGATGATGATTATGATGGTTATTATTGAAAAATCAGTTCAATAATAATTATAACTACACAAGATCACTAAAATTTCAAATTTTTTTTTTGTGCAAAAAGTTTTTGAAAAAAAATAGACAAAATGATTGTCACAACTGAATCATCATCTTCACCATCATCATTATCTTTGTCGTCATATGTTCGAAATTTGCTTGTCCATTTACGATTAAATTTGAATTTCAATAAATTAAGACATCAACTTGACTATCAGCGTCATAATCATCTTCGTAATCACCGACGATCAAATCAACATCGACCACATCAACATAAGCAGCAACAATTTTATCAAATTACATTAATTTATTTAATAATAATGAAATTTATTTTCATCACTAAAATAACATTATTATCATCAATAATAATAATAATGACGATGATGATGTTGAATTGTAACAAAATAAATTTAATGGTAAATGGTGAAACAATATTTGAACAAATAAATTCGATGAATTCGTCATCATCAAAAGAAGATCCAATTACATTTGATAAAAGTAAGTCAAAGATCAAGTTTTTTTTGTTGGTTTTTTTCATGAAATTTTAATAATTTTAATGCATGAATAATCATTCAAAATTTGATATTTGAAAAAATAGATTAAATAAATGGAAAAGAGAGATTAAATGTCTTTTATGAATTTGAATTTAAATGATTGAATAAAGCTAAATAATTTCAAGAAATTATTCATTTGAATTAATTTTTGATTCATTTTCAATGCGTTAACATTGAATCGATTTAGAATTAGATTAAAATTAATTGATCATTTGGTTTCTACATTGAAAAATGAAATGGAAAAAAAAATGTTTTCATCAGCTTTTCTTCGATCAGACGACCATCATCATCATCATCATTAGTTTGGTCAATGTTATTACCAAAAATATTTTAACATCATTATTAGTTCACAGAAAATAATCATGTATGCTTTTTGATCAAGCCAATATTATTGTGAATGATGTATGAATGCCTCGATATTTCATTCAATTTCCATACATTTGCTTTATGTAACTTCATAAAAAAAAAATGAAAATATTAGGTTGTCCGAAAAGTTCTGGCCGATTTTCAAGAGCAACTCTATTGATTAAGCGAAATGAACTTTTCGGACAACCCTAATATTGATCGATTTTCTATGAAATTAATTTTTCAATCAAAAAATGTTGAAGCCAAATGTTCAATGATTGTCCCAATTCGCCATACATAGACATTTCTAATGAAAAATAAAACAACAAAAAAAAGGATGTGTCCACCACCATCCACCAACACACAATTTCATTCATTCACATTCATCTTTGATATTGATGATGATGATCATATGTGTGTGTGTTTGGTCGTTAATTCAATGAAAACAAAAATAAAATTATTTTTGTTGTTTTCCAGTAGTCAAATCCTATGTTTATGGTACATACATCCAATGACGACGATGATAACAATATTTTGGAAACCAATTTTTCAATTCAATTCAATTCATTTCGCGAGAAATTCAATACAATTGAAAATATGTATGCGGCAAACATTATTTCATTGTTTGTTGGTCATTTCTGTTTCTCAGAACAAATTCATGATTAGAACAATTTGGTTCGCGTCTTTTTCTTTGTATTTTTGTGGTCCATTGTCCAGTGCTATTTCATATTACTATTATTATCATTATCATCATCAGCGATCTTTTCTATTCGAAATTTTTCGATTGGAAAATATTAAATAAAATGTATAAATTTGTTTCCAAAAATCTATTAGCAGTTGAATGATTATTATTGATGAAATATATTATTGACCATAGAAATATTGAACCAAACCAAACGATTCACACATTGTATCCATTTTATTTTTGATATAAAACATATATTTTTCATTGATTCATTCGCAATGGAAAAAAACTAAAATGAAAATAAAAATCAAGATATTCAAGCCTATGAAACTATTATTTCGGTTCTGTCTACATTTTCAATGCAATTTCATCTATATGAATCGCGAACATCGCTGTCCATTATTATCAATGAATTCATTCATGAATGTTCATTTTTTTTGTCACAGTCAATTCATTGATTCAATCAATGTATTGATGCACATATAAAGCCAGAAATACGAAAAAACATGTGGAAAACAGAATTTTTCGAAACAATATCACTGCTGTTTGTGATGCAAGTTTGCTTGTGTGCAAGTGTGGCCATATTTAATGTATCCATCTCCGTTTTATTCGAATTTCTTGTCGTCGTTTATTTGTGATTTTTTGTATTTTTTGGTTGATCGTTAATTGAAAAATCTGTTCATTGAAATAAAGAAAGCGATGGCAAAAAATCAAAATAAATTGAAATAACAAGAAAATTTCATTTAAAAATAAAACAAAATCAAGAAATAAAATCTTGCAACTGAAAAAAAAAAACATTAATCAATCAATTTGACAATTTAAATGCAAAATATATTCGAAGGGAAAAATTGTATGGAAAAATGGTAAAAACAAACAAAAATAAATGCAAGAAAAATTGCATTCAAACATCATTTTGAATGGGACTTAAACACACACACACACATATACAGACAGACATATACAAGAAAGTAGACATGAACAGCATCGATTGATTGTCAAATTTTAAGCTTTGACAAACGATCGAAATTCATTTTGATTTTTGAAATAATACTTGGAAAAAAAAGAGGGCCTAAAAAATGTTTGAAAGTTTGAAAAAACTCCAAAAAAATCGAGACAATCGCTTTGCTATGAGCTTTTGGTTTCTATTTTTCATCTGAAAACAATAAAAAAAAATTCAAAAACGAAGAAAACAAAAAACATCCATTAAAACCAATCAGCTCGTTGCATTTTTTTTTCGATGTGATGAATGTTGTTTTCACTGTACAAATTTAGTGAATCTTTGAATTTGGTCAAAAGTGAAATGTTTCTTGAATTATTTTTCCATTGGTCATTATCCAATCGATTCAATTTCCTATTGTTTTCGTTTTCCTTTGAATAGGATCGTCGATAAATAAGCACAAGATCATTGCAGATCATCCATTTCAAAAGCAATGTTAAAAATGACAATGAATAAACATGAATTATTTTATTTTTTGTTGAAGGAATTTCCTTTTTTTTTTCATTGAAAAGCCATTTTCAAGATTTTGTCTTATCATTTGAATAATAAATAATCGAATATCATTCAAGAATTCATTTATTTTTCCTTTTGTTCAATTTTACATTTTCAAACAACAAGAATATTTATGTTGTATTTCGATTATTTCAAGTAGTTCACGAATAAATGGTATTTGATTTGAATTTTTCAAAAATTTATTTATTTAAAAATTCCTGGTCAAAATACCAAAGCGAAAAATCGAGAGCAAAATCGATTCCGGTCGATTAATACTTGATTTTCTGTCTTCCTAAATCTACTTGTTTCATTTGTGTCCAGAAACGATGCAGTCAATGAATTCATGAATGCCCAATGGATTTGCGTATGCACACAGTGATGCTCTGCAGCTGATGATTGAAGAATCATTGGCCATCAATTTCAGTAACTTTAGTAGAATTTCACTAGAAAACATTGAAAATTTTAAAATTATTGATTGATAAACTCTGTTTCATTCACTTTTAGTCAAAGTGAAAAGCAACATTGTTCAAATATTCAATGTTGAACACAGTATAATCGATCAATTTTTCATCATCATCGTCGTTGTTTGATTCGTGAAATTGTTTTGGTCTATTTTCCATTATTATTATTTCATGGAAAAACAATTTTTCACAAAAAATTTTTTCACCCGATTTTTTTTTTTTTTGAATGTTTTATTTAATCATTTCATTCATTCATTCATATGTGATCATTGAAAAAACATGTCAACGTGACAAACACATGTCCGAACACACATTGAAACGGTTCGACGACTGGAACAACGAGGAATGGTAACAATGGAAATAACCAAAGAAAATAACCGAAAAAAAAAATTTTCCAGTAATTCAAACATTGAACATGTGCATCTGGATTGTTTCATTGATTTTTTCATTCATTCACTGGGTTTTCTCCCTTTGAAAATAACTGGAAACGAAAACATGTCAATCACTTTGTATTTGGGCCAGAAATGATAGAACAAACGAACGAATCATTTTGTTTGAAACCAAAAACAATGTTTGGACATTGTAATTTTTTGTATTTTTTCAAAAAAAATTTCTGGTAACAAAATAAAATGAAATGAAATTATAAATAAATAAAAGTACACAGTTCATTGAAAAACAAGTTTCGAAATTGATCGTATTTTATTTATTTTCCAGTTGTTTTTCATGGTTTTTTTCTTGATTCAAAACATGGTTTAATTTTCACCAATGTTTTTTTTGAGGCTTGTAATTGGAAAAATTATTAGGTTGTCCGAAAAGTTCATTTGGCTTAATCAATAGAGTTGCTAATGAAAATCAGCCAGAACTTTCCGGACAACCTATTGGAGAAAAAATTGAAAAATTTCGATTGAATGATTTTATTTAATTTAATTTCATGTTTTTTGAACAGAAAATAATTGAAAAAATAGAAAATAATTTCAAAAAAATCTATCGATATAAAAATTACAATTACAATTTCACTCATTCATTGATTGTATGTGGTTTTTCCAGGCAAAATTTGACTGAATTTTAGTGTCGAAAGACACTGATCAAATTTGAAATTTAGTTCAATTGAAAATATCTACCAATTGTCCCAGTGTATTGTGTGCGTGTACATAAAAAATTTAATTGCCATTTTTTGTTGACGTTTTTTTTTGAATTTTTTGTCCCATTTATCCTGGATCGTATTTGGTATTCACTTGCGGTTCTCATTCAATCGTCAATTCACTTTTTGTGTGTCTCGTAAAATTTTCATTTCATTCTGCACGACCATTGTCGTTTGAAATTAATCTAATTATCATTCATTTCGGTTTTCGAGGTTGTCAGGGTTGATTTCTAAGCAATCAAAATGGAAATTTCAGTGGAAAATTCAGCGAGAATTCAGGGGAAAATCCAATGGAAAATTCAGGGGAAAATTCAACGAAAAATTCAGTGGAAAATGTCGTTCAAACACACACACAAAGTGAAATTCAAATTCAATAATTTCTGGGTGTTTGAATTCAATTTTCCAAATTTTTTTCGATCAAAAATGAAATCATTTTTTCCCTTGATTTTCAATTTTCAAATTTTTTTAATGTTCGATTTAATTCTTAGGGAAAAAAATGATTCCAAAAGGCCTTGCAGCCTTTTTCTACATATTTTTCTTCATTGAAATATCCCGAATTAATACATTTTCTTTGCTGTATCTCTGTAAGAAATTTTTGGAAAAATGAAATGAAATTTTGTTGGAAAAATAAAAATTGATGAAAACATTTAGCAGAAAAAAAAACATTTAAAACATTTTTTCTTCCCTGGTCGTACGCATCCATTTTGCAAACATTGAAATTTTGATTCTTTGAAATTTCTTTAAATTTCATTCTGTTTGATTTGCAAAAAAAAAAAAAAAAAATGAAATTTTTTTAAGAAACGAATTTAAGAAACGAAAAATGAAATTTCTTCTGGTGTTTGGCAACGATAATTTCTTTTCTTTGTGGCCCAGCCATTCATTCATAGATTTCGTCGATGTCTGTGTGTTATGATATCATCAGATTTCTTTTGAATGCGAAAAATGAATGTTCAAAGGAATGAATTCTGGAAGAATGAATAAGAAGAAGAGACGAAAATTTATAATTTAAAAATTTAATTTAATTCAATTTCTGTGAATTTTCACCATTTATTCATTCATTCATTCATTCATTTTTATTTTTCTTACATATTTTGGCTTAGATAATAATATTTGGAATAATAATAACACTAACAATGCTACAACGACGATGACGATGACGACGATACAAATGAAATTATTTTATGAAAATTTAAATAGTTATAATCATAATAATAATAGTAGTAATAATAATGATAATGATAATGATAATCGAAAACAATTACATCGTGTGATACGTTCATATTATAAAACATTGAATAATAATAATTATGTTAATAATAACCATCATTTACATGAGCTTTATTCATCATCATCATTAGTATCATCATCATCAATGTCTTTATCTAATGGACAATCATCATCATCATCAGCCATCGTGTTATCATCACCAAAAATTCAATCATCATCATCATCTTCTTTTGTTATAAATAAAAATTTATGGCCAAACATTCAATTTATAAGACCATATTTCATACAAGAACCATATGGTACAATTAAATATTCAAATTTATATGGTTATCAATTACAATGTCAAATTGGTATATTTCATACCAATAATAATAATAATAATAATAATTATTTGAATCATCAAAAACAATCAATATTTGATGGATTATTATTCATGAATGATGATGACAATGATAATATTAATAGTAATAGCAATAATAATAATAATAAACAAAAATTGATTATCAATAAATTAATATCGAAAATTTATTGGGAAGTACGTGATGAACGTTCATTAGCTGATTTTGAACAATATATACCTGTAATGAATGTTGCCGGCATACGTGAACAACGTTCAAATAATGATGGTACGTTAACATTTTTACCATTTGATTATGAACCATCATCACAACAACAACAACAACAACATAAACAACAACAACAATCATCATCATCAAGTGATAACCTTAATAATAATAAGAAAATATCTTCATCATTAACGTCATCATCGACAACAACAACAAAAATTAATCAAGCATATAAAAGTATTGCAAGCGAATTACACAATAGTTATTATCGTTGTGTTGTTGAATTTAATTATGGTTTAGGTGTATTGATATCACGTTCAATACAAATTACTGTTGGTAAGTTGATTATTATTATTATTATTATGTTGCCAATGAATTCATATATATTTCAGCTTGAAATTTAATATTTCACGATAAATTTCAACGAAAAAGAAAAGCAAAAAATTTAATTTTAAAAATTGATGCTTTGAATCAATTGCTTTGATGCTTTGGAAAAAAAACAAACAAAATTTCAAAACAAACATTTTCGTTATTCATTTTTGTTTTGAAAATTTTTGAAAACAAATTTTTTGACAGCTCATTTGACACATTTTCCTTCACACTAATTCAATTTCAGCGATTAAACGATTCATATTTGGTATAAAAATTGAATAATTTTATCAATTATAACAAGTTTATCAATTATGAATTATGTCAAAAAATATAAAACTGAAAAAAAATTGGAAAATTGATTGAAAGTTTTCCGAAACAAACAAACAAAGAAAAATTTCATTCATCTTTTGGTATTAGGTTGTCCGAAAAGTTCTGGCCGATTTTCATGAGCAATTCTATTGATTAAGCGGCTAGAACTTTTCGGACAACCTAATATATATTGAAAAGGAAATTATACATTTATTCGAATATTCGTTTCAGAGATATTAAATTTGAATTTTTTTCCAATGCTTAAAGCCTAAACTTTTGTATTTTATCAAATTTTTCCCAGTTTCTTCCAGTCAATGTTGTTTGAAAATTCAAATGACATATTTAGTAAAAAATGAAAGCCAAAAAAACATAAAGTTGAATTTGAACTTTTGAATATTCAAATTGAATTTCAGTGCTGCGAAACACTGTCATTCATTCATTCATTCAATTTTTTCTCCATTTTTAAACATTTAAAAATGAATCAATCAAAATATGAAAACAATGAACAAACATCAAACAATGTGCGAGATACAAGCACACATACACATGATAAAATACCATGTGTGACTATGAAATGTGGAAAATTTGGAAATTAAAATATCCATCATTCAAACTATTGGACATTCAGCTGTTGTCTTGATTTTGATTTTCTGATTTTGTCCGAATGTCCAAAACATGAGAATAATCATCAAAAGCTAAAGAATTAATCGAATCGATCTCAGCATTTGATGATGATGTGAACATTATGTTAGCATGTTGTTTGTGCCAACTACACACGTTGGCAACATTGGCAAATCATTATTATTGACTGAGAATAATTAATTTTTTTCGATGATTTCTTATTTAATGATTCCATGAAAGTGAAAAATTAATCAATTGATCAATGAAAGAATAATTATAATAATAATTACATAATATGAAATATATTAAAATTGGATTCCACATGAGAAAAAATTCAAAAATAAATAGATTTTTATGTTTTCATCACTCGAAATCGATTAATATTTACAATTTACAAGTTCAATTATTATTTATTTCGGATTCCAATACAATTTGTCATTGATTTTCAATCGATTATGTCTTTTCAATTCATTTTACTGATTAAAAATTTCATTTGATTTTTTTAACCTTGAAAACCTAAAAAAATAAACCAGTGATTGAAAAAAATTTCGCCATTCCACCACCGCCGCCAACGTTAGTGACATTAACGCCAACCACCCAGACACAACCGCCAACAATACGTTCATATGATACGCTTACAACAATCGGTAATGATGCAATATTAAAATGTTCACTATCAACATCCAGCAATGATAATGATCTATATCGAGTAATAGCATGGTATACGGATGATGATGATATTATTTTACCATTTTTTGATGAACAAACACTAACAACAACGACAACAAGAGCTGCAAATTATGTAAATTATGGAATAAATCAGCAGCAGCAACAACAGCAATCACCGAAAGAAACTATTCAATCGACATATTGTGAGTATTTTTTTGGTTTATTTTCATTATTCACCCTTTATTTTCGTTATTTTCTCTGGGTTACTGAAAATGAATAAATTCAAAGTAATTAATTTGATTTTTTTCATGTTTTTTAGACCCAAAATTTTTTAATTTTAAAATTTCAAATTATGAACCTCCAAAAAAAAATTCCAATTATTTTCATGCCAGAATTAGCCATGAATTTTCGCTCATTTTCATTTCGCTGCTTGGTAAAAATTAATTAACAGCAATCGAGCCAAGTGAATAGAGCATTCATTCAATTCATTCAAAAATTTGAGAAAAATCCCTGAAATTGACCGAAAAACTTCATATTTTAAAATATGAATTTTATCCCTGTGAAAAATTTGAATGAAATTTGAATTAAATTTTTAATAAAAAAATGATTAAAACAAACATTTTGAACGAATTTTTCCACCAAAAAAACTAATTTTAAACTAATTTCCATTGAATTAGCTCTTAAAAAACAAAAATTAGGTCCGGTTCGTTGATTTTTTTGACTTTTTTGAATGAATATGAATTCATGAACATTGAATCTCATTCAAATACGAGGAAAAAAAAGTAAAAATGAATTACGATTAACTGATGCTGCAAACATTGCAAATAACCGCACATACGAACACACATTGACCGCTTGAACAATTTTCAATATCATCATCATCATCGCCATCATTTTTACTCTTGATTTCAAAATAAAATTTTTCTCACCCAAAACAGAAACACATGCTTGAATATATGAAAATGAAGAAATGAATCAATATTAATTCCAGCGGTATTAAAAAAAGAATATAATTCCAAAATATAATTAATTACATAACACTTGAAAAATATATGAGGCTGCAAACATAAAGCATTAGAGCACCAATGGAACGTCTTTTATTTCAGTTTTGTTGTTGGCCTTTTTGGAAACAACTTTTTTTCTAATAAATGAATTAATGAATGAATGAAATGTTTTACAGTGAAGCAAACTTTTGCAGTTTCACAATTTTTTGGTTTTTTTATGGCTGTGAAAATATTGGGTTGTCCGGAAAGTTTTGGCCGATTTTCATGAGTAACTTCTACCGATTAAGCAAAAACAACTTTTCGGACAACCAAATATATCATGAAATATTAGAAAATTCATTCGTTTTGCTCCTTCGTTTATTTGATTTGAGAAACGTTTGCGACACAATTTACATTTCGAAAAAATGCATTTAAACTTATTATATTTGCTTCTGCAGCATCCATTCATTTTTTATTTCGTCGGAGGGAAAACCGAGAAAAATAATAATAATAATGATATATTTGAGTGTGAAATTCAATAAATCAAAGTTTTTTTTGTTGTTGTTTCAACTGACTGGCAAAATGATACTGTTTATAACTGTTTCAACAATATGAATATTTGAAAAAGCGATTCAATTCTTGTTTTGTCAATTTTTCAAAGCCATAATGCCACTTACACACACACACACACAAAAACACACATAGATAGTTATAATGACAATTTAACCTCTTGATCTGTTGTTCATCATTTTTCAAAAAAATGAGAAAAAAAGAGAGAAAAAGTGAACGGAGAAAATTGATTGAGATCAAGCCACCAACAACGAAGATAGGACCCTAAAATAAGTTGACATATTGCCTCCAATATTATTATCATTTTATATTCCTGAGAAAACACATGGAAAATTTCCATATTATATAAACCCATATCAATTGTGTGCATTTGCAATGAAACATTGTTTTTTAATTTATTCTTGAAGAGATAGAAAAGAACCGGGAGAGAATCAAGAATAAGAAAATCCTGATATTAACATTTATATTGTGGAAATAAATAGAACCCTTTCGTAAAATATATAAAGTAAGAAATAATAATCAGAATAAATAAATATATTCAATTCAAATCAATTCAATATTCAAAGGTTCAATATATATTCATTTGATGAACCATAAAACCATATTATTATTGAATATTTTGGATTTCTTCCACATTTTCTACCCTATTCTATAGTCTTTACCCTTTCTCACTGATAATAATGAACATTTACAATATTTTCCTCTGAAAATTATATCATCAAAAATAAGAATAAGAAAAGTAAAAGAGTTGAAAATTATCAATCAATCAATTGATCAATAATGATGGCATTGAGCATATATTCGAAGTAAAAGAAATTTAATGAAGAAATTTTTGCTTGATTTGTTTTGCTTTGAAACAATGGTAGAGAAGAGGAATGAAAATTTATGAAAAATATCAGGCTGTCCGGAAAGTTTCGGCCGATTTTCATAAGCAACTTTATTGATTAAGCTGAATGAACTTTTCGGACAACCTAATAAAAAAAATAAAATCGAATCAAAAGCAGCGAAAAAAACCTTTCAAAAAAAAAAATAAAAAATAAAAATAAATGATGCTTCTGCTGTATGTATGTTCATCTATGTGTGTGTATTGGTGTGTGCATGTGTCTATACACATGATATTCGCATGGTAAATTATTATTATTATTATTTGGGCAAAGATTAATGATTGTTGAATGATCATTATTATTATTATTTGATTGTTTTTTGCTGCTGTTGCTGTTCTTGTTGCTGTTGTTGGTGAAAGTGAAATTTCAGTTTTTTATACTTGTTTGGTGCGTTGTATTTTTTCGTTTCGGATCAAAGAACTTTCACTGCGACATATCATATGTGTGTGTGTGTGTATTGTACGGATTGTTCACAATATTTTGAAGCAAAGCGAAATGGAAAAAAAATTATGAAATTTTTTGTTTTTGACAAAAATTTTTGAAATTTAAAATAATTTTTCACTGGAAAAAACATCTTTGGAACACAAAATGCATTGGTGCCTGTATGGATGGAAACATTTTTCTGATAATTTTTTTTTTGAAATTAAATTAATTAATCAATCTGTGTTTCTGCTGCTGTCAATTTTCAATAATTTTTAATTTTTTTCCAAGATAAAAATGGATAAAAATTCAGGAATTTTCAATTTTTTTTCCATTTTTAATTCTGCAAAAATTTGATACTGGTGAATCGCTTCAATTGATTTCTCTTGATCAAATCTCTGATACTCAATTCATTTATTAGGTCGACAACTAAGTAATACGTTGCTGAACAATTCAATATCATTCAAGATAGGAACGAATTATTAATGAAACCACTAAAAAGTGGAGACTTATCAGATCAGTAAAGATAGAATTCACTAATTAATTTACATATAATTGCAAAAATAAAAGTAATATAAGAAAGTTTTGAATTTCATTCAACAGTATTATTTTAATGCTGAACAAACAAACAAAGAAACAAATAGATAGAATGATGAAAATAATAATAATTCTTATTATTTTTAATCATAATAAGAATTTAATTTGCAATTCAAAATCATTTCTATTATTACTTCAATTATTATTATTATCATTACAATGTAATCATTCATTTAGCAAATTCGTGTGTTTGTGTTTGTGTGTGTGAAGAATAATTCTTCTGATTCTCTTATACATTTCTGCGTGTATAATTATCATTCAATTCTTTCGTGTTTTATTTGAAGAAAATTTTCTGAGACATTTTTTCGCTTATTTCAATTCTTCATCTTTTGTATTCAATATTCCAAAATGTATTAACCTTTGGTTATATTCTGAATGATAAATTTAAATTTCTATTATCATTATTGTATCGGATGTTATTAACAAATGGCAGCAATAATAATAATAATGATAATAATATGAAAAATTGAAAATGAATTGGTCACAATTCATATGCATTTCAACAATTCATTCAATACAATTCAAAATTGCTGAATTTTCCACTTTGCTCTTTTATCATTTTTGCATATGGCAAAGATAATTAAAATTTTATGCAAATAAAATTCGTCAATTTCTAAACCACACTACTATTATTTGAAGATTGTTGAAAGAGAGACAAAAGAAATTATTTCTTATTTTTTTTTTAATTTTCTTAAGGCTCTGAATCATTGTTTGATTTTAGTTTTTTTTTTCTTATGGCTGAAGAGCTTCATCGAGCTTTTTTCTATGGCAAAAAAGCACACTGAAAATATACAATCGGAGCATGGATTGAACGCCTCGGAATAATTTGAAATTTATCATTTTGAATTATTGATTTTCGCGAATTTCCAACTGCGTTTACAACAATTTTGTCGCAGTTGTCATTTTTTTTTCGTCTCTTTAAATGATTATTCACCATTTTATTCGTGTCAATTTTGGCACCCAAATGTGCCAAAAATATTTGTTCACAAGCCGTCAAATGGTGCCTGTTTTTGTGTTGGGTAATTTTTGATTGACATAACACAACTAAACTGAAAATTAAATGAAATGACTTGGATTATTTATACACATTTTCATTTTAATCAAAATTATTTTTATTATTATTATTATCATTATTTCTTTTGTTTTATTTGAAAATTGAAAATTGAAATAAATGAAAATAATGAAATTTTCTTGATAAATGAATTTCATTTTGTTGCCATTGTCCAAGTAATTTTGTTTATCTTTATGATTATTATCATTTGGCTTTTCTCTTGAAATTGTATGAGAAAAACACATTAAATTCACACACACATAAACACACACACGCCTAAATTGGATACAAGATGAAATTTGGTTTTTTTTTTTTTTTTGAATATTCAACAACAAAAAATGAAATAAATAAATTTATTCAAATTCACAAATGTAAATAACAATTGATTCAATTTTATTATGGTCAGAAATTTTGTTGGTCAAGAAATGGTCGAAAAATTTGAATAATCATTTGCTTAATAATTGCATAGACGTATAAACACACACATACACACCTTATTATCCAATTATTATCGTCATTTTTATTTAAAATTTTGTAAAAACATTACAAAAAAAAAATAATGAATGATAATAATCATTTATTAAGCATTCATTATGATCAACATTTAATAACTGACCATATGGGCGATTCAAGTAAAAAGAAAATACACATAAATTTTATGTGTAAAATGTTTTGTTTTGCAATTTGAATAAAAATCATTGAAATATGAAAATTTCAGCATAAATTACCAAAAAAAAACCAAAAAAATCAAAAGGTTAAATCAATATTGATTGAAAATGTGAATCGATCAAATCATTATTACTGGTTGTCGTTTGTTTTTTATTTAATATTTGTGTAAATATAAATATTTAAACACAGACACACCCAATATGATAGAATAAATGAATAAATATAAATAAATAAATTTGAATTTGAATTTAAATTTGAATTTTGAATGTAAATAAAATTGGAAAAAAACAAACCAACAAAAAAGATATATGTGTGTATTTTATCCGATAGAAATATCAATGGATAATTTATGATATTCATATATTAGGTTGTCCGATAAGTTCTTGCTGATTTTCCTCATAATTCCCTACGATATAGTCGGCAAAAACTTTTAGGACAACCTAATATTTATGTGTGTTGTTTTATTATTCATACATTTGAATTTTTCGTTTGTGTTTTAAGCTATAGAAAATTCAAACAATTTTCGACCGATTGAAAATTTGAAAAAGCAAAAATTTCAAATTTATTTTCATGGTTATAAATATTTCAATGCTTCACGAAAATAAAATAAAACAAAACCTATGAACGATAAAATGAATGAATAATTCAAAGCATTTATTTATTTATTTAGTTATTTTTCACTATAAAACCGGAATCATTTTCCATCACTCGATATATTTGATGTTTTATTCATATTTTACTGATGTTTTTTGTACAATTTTTGCAATTTTTCCTGATCGAAAAAATCCTATTTTTTTCTCGTAGATATACCAAGTGATACTAGGCATTACATATTGCCAATAACCGGAGATTTATTGATTGCATCAATAAATTCCAATGATTTACGGAAAAAATTTCGTTGCCGTATGGAACATCGGTTAACTGGTGAACGTTTCGATTCGATAAATTGGTCAAGAATCAAGCTAAAAGGTAAGGTTTTCTTATTTGTTTGTTTTATTTGTAATGTTGTAATGTTCGATTTCATTATCGAAATTAAATTTTTCTTCATCATTTTTCCATTCTATTTAAGAACAATCAAATCATATTTTATATCGTCCTCGATATAATCTTGATGTATCATTACGTCATTCATTGATTATTGATGATAATTTTGATAGTAATGATTATTTCGTTCAACAACAAAAATATTCATCATCATCATCATCATCTTCTCCATCCATAATAATTAATAATAATAATAAACCTATCGATATTTATTGTTCATTCGATTCGGAACCACCATCAAATTTGACATGGTATTTTCTTAGTTATTTCAATCGAAAATCACTACAATTTGATATCGATAATCTGATTGCTCAAAATTATTTATTGCCTTTAAATAAAATTAATCATAATTTTAATAATAATAATAATCATTATGTTATCACATCAAGACATTTACGCATTAATCAACCAACAATCAATGATATTGGTATTTATATTTGTTTAGCAAATAATACAAAATATAATGTTAGACATGAAACAGATTTATTATTGAAACGTTTGTTATATTTAAATATTTCCGCCGATGAAAACAATAATGGTCCATATTTACCTGGTGATCAAATACAATTCGTATGTAATTTAACACATTTTCTATCTACATTTGATTTGTTATCATTGATGCCTATATTTCTTAACGATACACAAATAAATGAAATTAAATTGACTATAAAAAACTCGAATAATAATAATGTGAATATTGAAAAATTAAAATTTGATAAAATAAAATTATTGAATCAAATTCTACAATCACGTTTTATGATACAATATTATTGGTATCATAATCGAGAATTGATTCATAATCACAATCGTCAACAACAAAGAATATTACCGAATTCAAAATATCATCAATCAAATTATGAATTATTTGGTCAACAACAAAATATATTGAAAATAAATAATTTAGATTATGATGATGCTGGCCTGTATCAATGCTTCGTTCGAATAAATGGTGGACCAAATTTTGAACATTGGTTATCAACATCGACCACCGTAGTGATGTATCAATCAAAACCAAAATTTCAACAAACATTTAATGAACAAATATTGATGAATCAACAAGAATTATCATTGAAATGTGTAGCATTCGGTATACCTGCACCTCGGATACAATGGAAAAGAAATGATAAAAATTTAACCGATTTAAATGATGATTCAATTATTATTGTTAGCAGTAATAATCCCAATCAAAAACAACAACAACAGCAACAACAACATTTATATCGTTATAAAACAAATTCATATCGAATGAGATCATATGAAAATTTCGCATCACAAAAACAACAGCAGCAGCAGCAGCAACAAAGCATATTATCTTCAACGACAACAAATCAAATTAAATCAAATGAACAACATTATTATTTTCAAACAATTTCATATTTCAACATAACTTCATTACGGCCACAGGTTCGTTTCGTTCAATTTGCCAAAATAGAATTCATTTTATTTCAAAAAAAAAGTTATTCTTAGTTTTATTTTTTCTAAAATTCAAAGAATTCAAAAATCAATTTTGAATTCTACAAATTCTCAGTTATTATTTCCATGATACTTTATGTATTTGATCATGGAAATTTCAATTTTTTTTATTTAAATTTGAAAGTTTTTTCATACTTTGAAAATTTGAAATTTTCTTATTTCTTTCCCATCGAATATGAATACTTTTATTCAAGTAAAACTGAAAGAGAAAGAGAGATGTAAAATTCAATACAATTCTTCATGATTCATTTGATAATAATAATATCATTATTCTTATTATTATTATATGATTCGCATACATTAAAACGATTCAAAAGTGTATAATTCACATTCATATATGAACTTTTATATATGAATTTCAGGGGGAAAAACTGATTTGATTTCATAACTTTTTCTTTCCATCCATTCATTCATTCGTCCATATTATCAAATGTTTTTTTACCATTCATTCAATTCAATGTGTGTGTCATTATATTATTCACTTTTATTCACTTTGAAAAATACGAATAAATTGGTGCATTTCATTATTCTTTACTTTTCTCTCTTATTTTTTTGTTAAATAAGAAAAATCAACCATCAAAATCGACACAGTTTGAATTATTTCTTCTTTTTACTCTTTTTCTATTGAAATTTAAATTCAAATTTAACAAAAATAAAGAAAAAGAAAGAAAAAAGATGTTATCTTGAATAAATATTCAAATAAAATAAAATGAAATAAAAAAAATTTAAAACTTTAAATGTGTTCCAATTTTATTTTATTTTATTTCGAATTTTATTTATTCATTTATTCATATATTAGGTTGTCCGAAAAGTTTTGACCGATTTTCATGAGCAGGTCTATTGATTAATCAAAATGAACTTTTCGGACAACACTAATACATTTTCAGTGCTTGGATTTTTATTTTTATTTTTTTTACTTTTAAAAAAGATATAATGATAATTTTTTCCCATTCATTCATTCATTCATTCATTCATTCATTCCGTTCTACAATGTTTTACAATGTTTTCATTTTAAATAAATGAATAAATAAATAAATGTATGAATAAACAATGCTAATATGTGTGCAAAGTTGGCGAAAAAAAAAAATCATTCGTCTAATCAAACTTTGGCAATAAATGAAAATTGTGAATATTATCACATTATATCACACCGAAACATTATTTTCTGATCAAATTCAAATTGAAATAAATGAAAATGTTTGATCAAAAAGAAAAATAATTTTTGGTGAAAGTGAATTTGGACACCAGAAGAAATAATTCACCAAATTTTCTCGGGCCAATATTCATTTGAAATTGGCCATTATTTCGATTAATATACATTGATCTATTAATTTTATATGGAAAATAAGACAGAAATGAAATGAATAAGAAATGAAATTCTCAAATATTGAAAGAATCTAATTAATTGTCCAAGATCATCATCATCATTTGACTCAAAAATTCAATGAAAATTTTTATTTCAATTGAATTTTTTTGTGATGACATTCAAACATATATTGAATTTCTTTATTTTTGTTGTTTGAATGAATATATTTGTATTCAAATAATGCATATTGGAAATCGATATTTCTTGACCAATTTCGATAAATTTTATGGCTGAATCATCCAATTGGTAGTGTTCATTTGTATTAGAAAAATAAAAGTAAATGATGGTTTATGATATAATCAATATATATCACATAGTGTTGAATTGAATATATCAAAGACGTTATTGCCTTTTGGATTGACAAAAATTCTTTATTTCTCGTATATTCTATCCAAAATAAGGGCTACAAACATCATTTCTTTGATCATGATGCATCCAACATTTCATCATTGTTAGTGTCTAAATAATTTTAATTTTCATTTTGAAAAATTCAATTTGAAGGAAATTTGTCACTTTCTTACATCAAATTAATCAATTTTTTTCTATGGACATTCATTGTATTTGTTTGATTGAGTGTGTGAGCGTGTGTATGTGTTTTCAAACGTTTAAATATTTAAACATTTCTGCTTCTCTCAAGAAGGTATTTCTTTTTTGATTAAATAAAAATAAATTTTTCCCTGTTCATTTCAGCCTGAAATTCATGATGAATTTTCAATGTGAAAATGAAACAAGAAAATTACATGAGTCAAAAATTACATAAGAAATGATGATAAAAGTCATTTCATATTCATGCGAAATGAAGTAGAATAACTTTTTTTTTGAAGAAATGAAAAAATACAATGAAACATTCATTCAAAGAAGAAGACAAAACTCTTGAAATGATATTTTGTATTTAAAATATTCAAAACTAAAAAAAATGCTTCATTTCAACCAACCCTTAACTGTAATGAGACCGAGCATAAAGTTTCATCATTTGACGTAACCTAAGAAGAAGAAAGACTGGAAAATTCCACGTGGTTTTGAGGGCAAACCAATAAGTTGCAATATTGTTTATCGTCGTCCTCGAAACCAGTTTAGGTCAACCATGTGTACATTGCTGAGCAAAGGGTTGACAAAACGTGTTTTTAAAAGCATTTTTTTTTCTTATCATTTTTCCCTTTTTTTTGCTAGTTATTTTTTACCATTTTTTTGTTCATTGCTTGTTTGATCGTCAACGAATAAAGTTCACTATTTTTTCGAAATGTGTTTGTGTTTTGTTTGGACCGAAGAAATCAAAAGGCAATATTGATTGAAAGTGGTTTATACGTTAAAATTGACCATTTTGAAATTTTCCCAACACTTAACATTTGAAGATGCGAAAGAAACGAAGAAAAGGTATCCAGGGAATCGGTTTAGTTACTTTTTTTTATTCCATTTTATTTATTTATTCATTCATTTTTTTTTCAGGGAAAAAATTTGCTTCATTGAAAATACAATGAACCAAACGTTGTATTAGGTTGTCTGAAATGTTCATTTTGTTTAATCAATAGAGTTGCTGAATGAAAATCGGCTAGAACTTTCCGGACAACCTAATAGAGACAAAGAAAATATCAAATAACCTTTTCTTTTTGTTGTTTGCTCGCTCGCTGCTTGCTTCATTTCGCATTCACATGTGTACGTACTTTGCATCTTATATTCTCATATGTGAATACACAAATACATGTAAAAATGTTTCAATGTTTCATCAAATATTTTATTCTTAAAAAAAGAAAATTCTTAAATTTCAAAATATTTTTACTTTCTTCACTGTTTCATCAGAAATTTTTCCCGTATATTTCATTTCGGTACATAAGTTACTGGTGATGAAAATTGAAGCGAAATTGAGAGTAGTGCAAAATTTGTAAATAATTCATAAATGAAAATGTGAAATAATGATAATGAAATATTAGGTAGTCCGGAAAATTTTGGCCGATTTTCATCAGCGACTCTATCGAATAAGCGGAATGAACTTTTCGGACAACCTAATAGAAAGAAGAGAAAATAAATGAAATATTCATTTCATTCTTCATTTGTGTGATAACAATCACAAATGAATAAAATAAATTACTTTTGAAAAATGAAATTTCATTTTATTTTATTTTTTAAAAATTTTGAAATTTGAATTTTTTTTTTTTTGTTCACAAAGCATATTGTTTCATCAACATACAAAGAAACTGTTCTTGGAAATTGATGCGTTTTGTGTTTCCAACAAAAATAAAATTCATCATGGCAGACATTAAAATTTCTTCTTCTGCTTTTGGGGAGTGAAGGTTTTCCACCAATTAAATTGTGAAACACAATTTCCTTTTGTACATTTTCACCGATTTTCAATTATTCAAAAATTTCATTTTCTTTTCGTTATTTAAGAAATAATGAATTTTTCAAGAATAATAATAATAATAATTGAATTAGATTTCAATTATCGAGATCAAAGAGTTGTGAAATTTTATTCAATTTTTTTAATCAAACAATGAACAAAATGAATGAAAGGTCCCATTATCACCATGATTATCACTGTTATTATTATTATTTCCAATTACCGATCATTATTTGTTTGATATTTTCATTCCTTCATTCATTTTTCTATTTATGAAAATTTTCCAATCAAAATTCATCGCCTTAATTCCATGTTTGCTATATTCCATATAGCAAACATCACCATTACGATCATCATCATCATCGTAATAATCATTGGAACACACCAAAAAATTTCATACATTCAAATAGTGTATATGAATTATTATTCATTGCATATGAAATTGCAGCAGAAAAAAAATAAAAGTTTCAATTTTTCCAGCTTTAACTCTTCGGTTTATCTTTGAATCCGTGATTTCTACCAAGAATATTTTTCTTTCTCCCATTTTTGATCGTTATTTTTTGATCATCATCCAAAGATGATGATGATTTCCACAATCGAAAGTGGAACGAAAGAATTTTCAAAATTATCTTAAATTTTTTTTTTAAGACGAAAAATGATGAAAATTCAATATTATTATTATTATTATTATTATTCCTATACAAATGATACACATGGAAACACACTTATAGTCCCTCGTTTTTTTGAAAATTTGAAAATTCAAAAATTACATCATATATTGAATTCATGAGCAAAAAATTTATTTTTCGCAAAGCAAACAAATGCAAGAAATGCATTGAATTTTTTCTTGAAGATGATCGAAATGAACATGGATGAGTGAAGAATGAAATAAGAAAATATTACACATATAAATGAAAATTATATGTAATCATCATTTATCGTGTTAAATAATGCATAACTAAAAGTTTATTATTACTATTATTATTTCCATTTTGAGAATAGTTTCGTAGAACTAAGTGAACGAACGCATAACACGTTCCACGAAGAAGATGAAATGAATTTGAAGCAAAAGATGAGACAAGAAATATTTTCCAAGATGAAATATCTTTGTAATAAATAAAAAATAGGGAAAATAAGACTGATTTCGTGATTTAAAACTGAAAGAATTTATTCAAAAATTTATTTGAAAAATATAAATATAAATAGAAAAGCGAGAATTTCAATGCGAGAATTTATTGCGGGGTAAACAACATTCATTTGGTTGTTTTATAAGGCTGTCCGGAAGTTCATTCCGCTTAATCAATAGAGAGTTGTTCATGAAAATGGGCTAGAACGTTCCGGACAACCTAATATTTTGTTGAATATTTTTAGGGACTTATTTTTCGGTATTTTACCAGAGAATTTTTTTTGTTTGTTTGTTTTTTATGATTATCTTTATGGAAAGCATTGTTCATTATTCGCCGAAATAATGACAATAATCATGGAATTTTGCTGATAATTGCTTATAATTTAACTCTTTTTCCATTAAAAAAAAAATATTCTCAGCTTGTTCTTACTCATTTTCCTTATCAAAGATATTCTCGATTAATTACACTGCGAAGCATTCCAAGATTGTTTTTGACGTAGAACCTCAGAGAATTTCATTTTTGGCATTTCATTGTTTCGATTCAATTCAATTTATTTCAGAAATTTCAAACAGAAAAAAGACAAAACGGTGCAGAAGAACAATTCTGATCAATCAAGAATTCAATCAAATTTGTTATTTCAAACATTTCATTTCATTTTCTTTGTTTTCATATTTTTCTCTATTTTTCATTGTTTTTTGACCAGCAAACAAACGAAAAAAATATGATTTTTTTCCTTCGAAGATGTTCAAAAGTCAATAAATTAATGAAGTATAGAAGAGCTCAAAGCATCAAAGCTGAGCAAAGCAAAGGAAAGATGCTTTTGCTGGCTTTTGTTTTTCCATGATAAAACATTTGTTTTATGATTGGAAATATATAAAAATAAAGAAATTTCGATTCCCCAATCTTGGTGCTTGGTTCTTCAATTTTCATTTCATTTTCTCTCATCTTTTTGGTTGTAGAGTTCTTCGGTCGTTGTCAAATTGTTTTCCAAAAAAAAAAAACAATCGAAACAACTGAAACAAATGCACCAAACGAACAAAGAAAATATTTCATTTATATTTTGAAAATTTTTTGACCAAAAACAAAACAAAAAAAAAATGAAATAAAATAAAAAATATTAAGCTGTCCGAAAAGTTCATTTTGATTTATCAATAGAGTTACTTCATGAAAATCGGCCAAAACTTTTCGGACATTTGAAATAAAATGAAATGAACCAATTGGACGTTTTGAAAATTGAAAATGATTCGTTTTAGTTTTTTTCATTCGTTTTTAGCTCAGTTTGTATTTATTTATCTTTGTGTACTTACACATCCTTTCGAAAAAACAAAAAATATTTCGGACGACATTCCATCCCTTGAGACAAATACAAACACAGGCACACACCAGCACACAAGCGATGTTCAAGTATGAACCAAAAAACAAAATATCAAATAATTTCTATTTTTTCAATATTTCATTTTTGTTTAATTTTGCCAAACAATTTCATGGCAATAACAGTGATCATTGATCAAATTTATTTATTTTCACATTGGTCGAGGTTGTTGTTTGACCAAAATTTGAAATTTCGTGCAAATCTATTCGTATTTTGAAACATTTTTGCTTGGAAAAACGAGAAAAATATTCACATTTTTTACGCTCATTCATTCTCTCTCTGGATATTCACCAGTGTTTATTATTATTTCATTTTCCATCATTTTCACCATTTTCAATTTTTACAGCTTTTACGCTCATTGAATTTATTGATATTTATGTGTTGTTGTTGTTGTTGAACCATTATGATCATCGGTTGTTGTTTACTTGCCATTGTTCCACCGTTGTATACTCTATGTGTGCTGAATATTGTTTGTATATGTTTTGTATATGTTCAATCATTGATCAATTGAATTTTTCAATATTTTCTATCAATTTGAAAATAATAATAATAAACTTGAACACGAGAAATTTCGTGATCTTTTTTTAGATTGAAGAGAGACAGAAACAACCCATACAAACACATACAAATTTCGCAAATTTCAAAACACAATAAGGTTTCGCTGCTTTTTCTCATCTAAATCAATTTCAAATGAAAAATTGAATTTTTGAATAGAATTTATTCGCAAATATATTAGGTTGTCCGAAAAGTTCTGGGCGATTTTTATGAACAACTCTATTGATTAAGCAAAATGAACTTTTCGTACAACCTAATATATAAAAATATGAAAGGCAAAGAAATAAATAAGAAAATAATGTAAAAATGAAAATATCCATAAATTTTCCATTATTTTTCCCACATATATTCGTCTTCGTTCATTTGTTCATAGGTTTTTTTTGGATTCTCATTGAATATGTGTGATTTTCTTTCAATTTTGAATGGAAAAAAATTGATTTTCCTTCGAATTTTTATTGAAATTCTCAGTTTTTTTCGATATTTTTCAATATATTCTAATCAATACATTCATTGAAATAATAATAAATACTAAGAGCAAACATTGTTCATTTTCATTGTTTGTGCGTGTGATGATGATGACAATATTTTCACGCTTTTCTTCAGTGTCAAATTGATTTTTTATTTTTTCGATTTTTCCATTCTCGAAATTATTATTATTTTTTTTGATCAAAGAAAAATCATTCAGAATTATATTATATCATTTTCATTCCAGAATTTCTCCATTGTTATTATTCGAGTAAAATCTCGACTTGTGCGTTGTTTATTTGTTGATATTGATGTTATTATCATTATTGCTATTGGAATAATATTATTTGAAATTTAAATTCAAGATTTGTGAAAAGGTTTGTGCCTTTATTTTGCTACCCCCAAAAAGCTTCAATTTATTCAATGGTTATTTCTTATTGAACATCGAGAAAGCAGCAACAGCAAGCAGCAAACACTGATTATTATTGCATAATCACCCTGTGAATCAGCAGCAATTCAATTCCGGAACAAAATAACAAGGCAAAAGAAAAAATTGATTGAAAATGGATTCTTTATTTTTTTTCGATTCATTCAATGTTTTTCAATCTTTGATCATAATCAATCGATTAACAATAATTCATTCTTTATGCACAGTCATTGATTGATTGATCATCTATGTGATATCAGATGGTTGTTGTGTGTTTTTGGTTGTTTTCAATTGAATTTACAGGGAAAATTTCTCCTTTTTTACTGAATTTATTCGTATTTTTCCAATATTTTTTAAAAAATTTCATTTTTCAGCCCATGAAAAATCATTCAGCTGTGGTTTTCGCCTTGTTTTTTGTTCAATCCATCCATATCTTTCAATCCATGTATCGATGTACTTGAATTGGTGAATCACCGATGTATTTGATGTTGGTTGATGTTGATAGCATAAATAAAAACCATGGACAAATTCGTTCACATATTCGTGTGTGTGAAGACATACATTGAAAAATTGATTTTTTTTCCAATTTTTCTTTGCTTATGTTCAAAATAATAAAAAAAAAAATCGAAATAAATATCGATCAATTCAAAGATATGCTTGAAATGTGTGTATGTATGTTTGTGTTTTGAGTTTGTATTTTCAACCGAAATATATCCAAAGAAAAAAATAAGACGAAATTGATGTTCTTTATTTTCTCTTCATTGGTTTCGGTTTTGAATTTTCACTGTCCATGTTCATGCCGTTCTTGGTTGGCCATGGTTCCCAATGGACAATTCTAAAATAAAAAAAAAAATATTTACCGTTATTTTTTTCCCATTTTTTCGCTTCACAAATAAATAAATAAATATTATCATTTTCAAAATGATTTTTGATCAATAATAATGAGAATTTTTTCTCTCAATAATATTAGGTTGTCCGAAAAGTTCATTCCGATTAATCAATAGATTTTCTGAATGAAAATCGGCCAGAACTTTCGGGACAATCTAATATTATAGCGACATATAATAAATAAAGTGATAAATACAATCGTTTTTTTTCAATTTCTATTGATTTTCACTGAATAAATTAATGGAAAAATTATTTGAAAATATAAATTCAATTCACAATTCAATAGTTTATGGTTGATGTGATGTTTATTTCGGCTGAAAGTTAATATGTTTGGACATAATAAATCTATGAATAGTATCCGCTTGTTTGTTGCTTTATTCATAGTATATTTTAGTGTAGAAAACGCTTATTTCATTTGGAATAATTTCATTTGGAATTACCTTTGAAATTTCTTGTTTTGGTCACGTACAAGACGTGTGACGATTGTTTCGTGAAAACATTTCGAAAACTTTTCTGCTTCTTTGCATTCATTAGCTTTTAATGTTTAATTTGTTTCGATTTGAGAAGAAATTTCGAAATAATTTGTTTTATTTTTTTGAAACTTTTATTTTCTTATTTCATATATATCGGTTTTAGGATGTTGGACAATTTCATTGTTTAGCAATAAATCGTGCCGGTCATATTGAACATCAAGCTAAAATTGATATTATTAGTGAACCAATTATACAGCCAATTGATGATCAAACAGCAGTGATTGGTGAACAAATTACCATACAATGTATTTACAGTGGTTATCCAATTGATGAAGTTTATTTTATTCGTACCACAACCAAACAACGTTTGCCTTATGATGAAAGACATTCGATCAATAAAATGGGACAATTGACAATCATACAGATTGATAAAAATGATGAAGATTATTATTCATGTATTGTTGTTGGTGAAAATGGTCATCGTGTACATCAAACATTTCGTTTGAATACTGTTCAGCCACCGGTATTAAGTCCTTTTATATTTTCTGATGCATTAGAAGAAGGGCAGCGAGCTACGGCTGTCTGCTCAGTGATATCTGGTGATCAACCAATTCAATTAAAATGGTTAAAAGATGGTCAACCATTAACGCAAGAACATAATGGACGAATTAATGATGATCCAAATATACAAATATTGAATATAAAAGAATTCATATCATCATTGATCATAACAAACATAACACTCAATCATCAAGGTGTTTATACATGTTTAGCTATAACACCAAACATACGCGTAAATCGTACGGCTGAAATGCGTATAAAAGCATCACCAAAATGGGTGATAAGACCATCGAATAAAATTGCAATTATTTCTTCAATTTTGTCACCAAAAATACCGATTGCAGCTTCACCAACAGTTGCTTCTTCAACATCATCATCATCTTCATCGATTGATAATCTAATGATGATGATGATGTACAAATCAGCCACAAATCATAATAATTATTATCAAAATTTTCATCAACAATTGAGTGATAATCAAAATACAAAAATGATACGATTCGATTGCCTGGCATCTGGCAATCCAACACCAATTATAAGATGGAAATTCTTGCGAAAAAAACGAGTTAGTGCGAATAATAATGAAAATAATAATTTAGATGCACAAACTGTGGAAACGATACCAATATTAAGCAGTCCACAAATACATGTTCTGGAAAATGGTTCATTATTATTGCGAACAATCGATAAACAAAAATTTGAAGGTGTTTATTGTTGTGAAGTAACCAATGGTATTGGTAAAACATTAGAATCTCGTGCATCATTGACAATATATCAATTACCACAAATATTTATTAAAATTATTAATGATAATAATATTAATAATAAATTAGCACAACAATCAAATGATCATCATCATCATCAACAACAATATGATTATTATCAAATAATAAAAATATCGATTAAATATAATGATCAAATTACATTATCATGTACAGGTATCGGTTCAATACCATTGTCAGTTGTTTGGTATAAAAATGGTAATGAAATCAATGTTTATGATCAAGATACGATTACATCTACTAGTTCATTTCGTTTATTTGAATCATCACTAAATAATGGACAAACAACAATTGATTCGATCGATAAACAACAACAATTTGGTGAACGTAACATTAATTTAATGATAAAAAATGTTAAACGTAATGATAATGGCCAATATATTTGTGTAGCCACAAATACATTTGGACAAACATATCGTATTATCATGTTATCAGTGCTAGAATTACCGGATAAACCGGAATCATTGAAAGCGATCGATGTTGGCAGCCGAACCGTAACATTAACATGGACAATCGGTTATACTGGTAATCTTCCGCTGATATCACAAAATATTGAATATAAAAAAGAAGCTGGTAAGTGATAAGAGAATTATAAAATTTTTGAAATTAAATTTTACACAAATTTTTGAATTTTTCAAAACAAAGATAAAACATGGCATAATGCAATGATGATTAAATCGAATACAAATCAAATAACCATACATGGTTTACAGCCATTAACACCGTATGAATTTCGTGTTTCATTCGTAAATGAATTCGGTACTAGTGAACATTCAAGATCGATAACATTGACAACACAAATGGAAGGTAAATATTTTTTCATTTCTTACAATAATAATAATTGGGAAAATTTCCCAAGTTAATTGAGAACATCAACACATTGATAATGATGATTTACAATAGAATGTTGACGGCTACCATTAATTTCAATCATTATTATTATTATTTATTATTATTATCATCATTATTGTTATTTCTTTTTGATTTTATGTGTATTTCAATATATTTTCATTTTTTCGAAAAAAACAAAAAACAATAGCCCCAACAGTGATGCCTGAAAATTTACGTGCAATACCATTGAGTACACATTCAATTCGGTTAACATGGTCAATAAAATTACCATCAACAACAACAGCAACAACATCAATAATGAAAATTGGTCAAAATACATTTTCACCATTATCATCATCATCGCTATCGACAACAAATTATAACGTAGAAGTTATTGATGGTTTCTATATTGGTTATCGTCCAATATCATCATTATCAACTGAAAATCAACAATCATACACCTATAAAACTATATCAAATCAACCAAGTCAACAACCACAATCATCATATACAAAAATATGGAACAATAATAATAAACAAAATCAAAGATTCATAAATTCATATCATTCATCATTCAATGCTAATAATAATAATAATAATAAATTATTAAATAATCAAACAGATATTATCGATTATGATTTAGCTGCATCAGCATCATCATCATCATTGGGAACTATTGCATCGACAACAATGTCATCAATATCATCATCATCATCATTATCAGCACCTTATAATATACAATATTATGAACATATTGTTGATTCATTACATCGGCAAACACTGTATCAGTGAGTATCATCAAATCTATTCCAATAGTTTTCGTGATAAAACTTAAAATTTTTCAAAAAATCTTCTCCGAAATAATTCCCTGTGAACATAACGAAGAGCTTACACATAAGAATAGACAAGAATAATTACTATGGAAGAAAATTACGATTTCATTTTTTTTAAAAACATTTTTTTTTCATTTTTAATATCAAAATATGATAAATGTAGCGAAAAATAATGGGAAAGCATCTCTAATTATATAAATTATTTATTGTCATTTTGTGTATTTGTTTGTTTATTTGTCTATGTGTGTTTGTATTATTTTTCATTTTCAATGTCTATTTGTGTATTAAATGTATGAGAAAAAAAGTATACACCAAGAGAGTTGAAGAACAAGAAATTATATGATTATATGTACCATCAAGAATCAGATATAGAAATATTAGGTAGTTCGGAAAGTTCTGGCCAATTTGCATCAAGCAACTCTATTGATTAAGCGGAATGAACTTTTCGGACAACCTAATATTATTATTATTATTTTGAAAAACATTATACAATGATCATAATAATAATAACCTTTACAAAAAAAAAGAGGAGAAAACAAAACAAAAAAAAATCTAATTATAAAACTTGGTAATTTATAATCATATACATTCATTTCATTTCATTTATTTCATATTTTCTAATGAAGCATCCCATTGAAATCGAGATTGTTTGGCCGTACATTGCTTTGTATACATTGTTTAATTTCATCTCTTTTTTGTATTTTGACCTGAGAAATTATAAAATGAAATTGGTCAAAAGAACAATGAACAAACAGGCCGAACAATGATAAACTTTTGGTGTTTTTAGGGTGTTTTTTATCATAAAAAATTTACAATTACATTTCATGTTTCATTTCTATTTCATTTCATTCATTCAAATTGTATTTATTATGTTTTATTTTCATTATTTCGATTTTGATTAGATTCATTGTACAAGCATTCAATGAAAAAGGTGCTGGACCATCATCGATCGAAATTAATGCTCGTACATTTACACATGGTAAGGGTTGTATTAGTGAATGATGTTGTATATTGATGATTATGATTAACGATTTAAAATTTTTATTTTTTTCATTTATTTTCATTGACCATAATGGTTTTGATTTGGTGAAAAAAAAAAATTATTTAAACATGTGCAATGTTTCCCATTCGAAAAAATTATGGAATTAAAAAATTGAAAAAAATTAGATCCACCAAAACCTCCAAATTTTCGAATTGAAAATGTTTCAACACATGAAGCATTATTATCATGGGATTATTCTGCAATTATATCGCATGATAATCTTTATTTAATGTCATCATCATCATCATCATCCGGTTCATCATCATCATCTATGGCACTGATTGGTAATGGACAAGATAATACAAATTTATTACAACAGCAACAATCATCATTATTAGACAATAATAATGAAAATGTTAATGATAATAATAATAATAATAATGGTCCATTATTAGTTGATGGTTATGTTATATCATATCATTTAGCTAAAAATTATGTGATCAATGATAATAATAATAATAATAATAATTTAATGATGGATGTAAATGATTGGCAATCAATAACAATAAGTTCATCAACAATAACATCATTTGTACTACGTAATTTACGATGTGGTAGTGAATACATAGCACGTATCGAAGCATTCAATGAAATGGGTAGTGGTCGACCATCGGAAATGTTAAGATTTTCAACGCTTGGCAGTGTACCAATACCACCGGATCGTAAAAATATTAAAAATTTTATTATAACAAATATTACATTTGTTATAATAAATTTAGATCAATGGTCTGATGGTGGTTGTCCAATCACTGGTTACAGTATTAAATATCGACAAAGACATCAACATTATTATCATCAACAGCAACAACATTATCATCGAAATAGTAATTATAATAATAATAATAACGATGGATTATCTAATAATAATGACAGTAATAATGGTGGATGGATTACATTATCAACACATTTAATGCCGGAAAAAGAAAAATTAATTATACGTGATTTATTACCAGGACAATGGCATGATTTAATAATTATTGCACAAAATGATGCAGGTAAACGTGAAGCTGAATATAGTTTTGCAACGTTAACTGAAACAGGTGCAACGGTTGAACCGTTACATATATATGAATCACGTATATTATCGGCAAATAATAATAATAATTTACATTCAACAACATTCATCGGTACATTGTTTGATGATCCAATGATATTCATACCGGCAATTTGTACAATAATTGTATTGATTGTTGTCATTTCTACATCAATATTTTTATATGTAATGCGTTTACGGCAAGAACAACAAACAGCGCTGTACATACAAAATGATGATACATGTAAGTATAAATTTTATCATTATCATCATCATTATTATCTCATTCAATGAAATATTTATAAAAAATATTCAACATTAATTTATCAGATTGTTCACATCGAAATAATCAACAATCGATGGATGAAATGTCATTAAATCTATATCCTAATGGTATCTGTAAAAAATCAATATCATCAGCTACAGCTGTAGCAGCTACAACAAATGCAAATGGAAAAATACTTATAAATTATGGTATGGTTGATGATAAAAATTCAAATATCAATGAACGTGAACCATTTTATGAGCAAACATCATCAACAATAACCACAGCAGCAACCACAACGACTACGACAAATTTTTCGATACCATCATCAGGAAATCATCATCATCATCATCATCAACAGCAGCAATTATTGTTACAACAAAAATCGGCAACATTTTATAAAAGTCCTAAACATAATTTACATAATTGTCATCAACAATTGAACGATGAATTTGAAACAATTGATTTAGCGTCCACAATTAATAATAGCAATAATGATGAAAGCTATAGCTTTGAACCAATATTTGATCATCAATCAATTGGACAATATTTTAAAACACTGCATACGACACGTATTGCTGCTGGTAATAATAATAATAATAATCATTCACAACAGCAAATGTCACAGCAACAACAGCATTCAAACAACTCATCACAATCATCACATTTATATCAAATGCCTGAACAAATCAAACAACAAATGAACTTGATTAATATTCATGGTGAAAATAGTGATGATTTGATGGCAAAAAATACGGCATATCATCCTCATCATCAGCAACAATTAAAAATTGTAGCCACAACAACAGCAGCAGCAACAGCAACTACAACAACACCAGTAACATCATCATCAGTGGCAATAAAACCATGCAACAATAATAATTACATGACAACATTTGGTGTCATAGATCGTTTACCACCACCGCCACCGCCAGCACCACCAGCAGCACAACAACAACCTATGATGCATCATCATCCACAATGATTCAAATTCAATGAAATTTGTCGAAAAAATAGAAAATTTTGACAAGTAAAAAGTGATATTTTAGTTTTAAATTTCGGTTATTTTCAATGTACAAACAAACAATTTGTAAATAATTTTATTGTTTTCACTCTATCTTTCTTTGTTCTATCATTTTCATTTGAAAACTGCCAAATACAACACCAAAAAATTTGAAAAATTTGAAATTCATTTTCTCTCAATTTCAAAAGCTTTGTACTGATATTTTGATTTTTTAAAATTTTAATTAAATTTTTTTTTGTACAAAAATGTTTCGTGGCATTCATCACATTGAATTTGATTGATTCAGGCTGACATTTTCCATGTTTTACGATTTCATCAAAACAGTGAAACATCCACAATGAAAACTCGTATCCATCCATGTCCTAGAATGATGATCACGATAACAACGATTCAAGTGTTGGTGTGAAAACATGAATTCATGTTTTCATGCATTTACATTGGGTTCAACTGAAAATGTTCAAAACTACATTTACAAATCAATGGCTTGGTTTTTTAATATTAATAATAATAGGTTGTCCGAAAAGTTCATCACGCTTAATCGGATAGAGTTACTCATGAAAATCGACCAGAACTTTCCGGACAACCTAACATTTATAAATGTTTATTTATCAAAAGAAAAAAAAAAATTATATTTCAAGATGAAAAACGTGAAGAAAAAATATGTTAATATTTGTTTGTTTTCGCTTTTTTTTGTGTTTGTTTATTTATGTTTGAACAAACAAACTGACACAAACAAACAGAAAAATTTACAAATCAAATCAAATAATCATCAAGAAGAAATCATCATCAACATTTGACGTGGTTGTTTTCACTGCATTATTTGTTTATTGTTGTTGTTGTTGAATTTAAATTTTTTTTCCATCGAAAATTTTCATTTTTCAAAAATCGATTGATCGATTTATTTATCTTATTTATTCTTTCTTGTCTTCGTTATTTATAAATAACGAAGACAGAAAAATAAATAATACATTGAACAAAAAAAAGAAAAACAGAAAAACACATTGAATCAAATCGAAAAAAACAAGAATAAATAATGATGATGATGATGATGATGAAAGTCATTGATTCATTGAATAAATAAAATAAATTTTATTTATTCTTTTCAATCAATTTGAATGAGAATATAACATAATGTGTTGATTCCGTTTTTTTTTTGTCGTAGATTTTATTCAAAGATTTTTTTTCTTGGGAAAAAAAATTTTCAGAAAATTCAACAAATTTTTTGACATTTTTTTTCTTTATACAGAGTATTAGGCTGTCCGAAAAGTTTATTCCGTTTAATCGATAGAGTTGTTCATGAAAATCGGCCAGAACTTTACGGACAACCTTATACAGAAACACATTGACAAAATATTTGCCGGAAAAAGGTGTTAATGTTATTGTGAGCTTGATCAAACAAAAAATTAAAAAAAAAATGATTATTTCGACATGGTTTGATGGTCTAAAGATATAATGATTTCAGCTGAACAGTAACTAATTTTGAATTCATTTTCAAAGTGAAAGAAAATGAAATTCTGAAACTGAAAATTTTCAAAAATTTAAAATTTCAATTTCACCGAAACGAAGAAATGAAAAAATTTGAAAAAGAATTTTTAATTCATTCGATGATTTATTGACTTAAGTGTTTTCCAATGTTTTCTTCTTCATTTCATTTTTTCAAAATTCATTCAACATCACAGCAATATTTGTGTTCATCAATAATAATAATCATTGCTGTTTTGGAGTTTCAATTGGTTGCAAGGTGCAGGGTACACAATGAAATGAAATGAAATCACATCACACACGATCATTGGGTGTTGAAATAAATGAATTTTTTCCATTGTTTCATTGTTTTTTCTGATTTTTTGTTTTGTTCAACGATTTTCAACGTTGATTTTCCTCTTGTTTCGATAAATATTTTGATAAAAGTATTCAAAAGTCTGAATTTTTTTTTTCGACAAATTCAATTGCTTTGAAATCAAATTCACTCACCAACACACGGGTCCTACCATTGTCCATTTCGCCATTAATGATAATTAGTGACTTTCAAAACTTATCATTATTTTCATTGCCCCGAAAAACCTGATATTATTGCATTTTTTACTTCTTCTATTATTTTCCATAAGCTAAAAGGTCCGATGGGAGGATCCAACGTTGTTGCCATTATTATGATCGAAATTTTCCGTAAACAGAATCGGTAATGGTGAAATTTAAAATGAGAGAATATAGTTCAATTCAAAGGCACATTGAACCGAAAAAAAATTCAATAATAATTACATTGAATCAATTTTGATTCGGAAATTTTTGTTTATTTATTTTTTTCAATTTTTTTCAATTTTAAATTTAAAATTTCAGATTGAAAAAAATGAATGAAATCATAAACATTCTAATCAATAGAATCGATTATTTAATTTTTATTTTTTTTCACCATTTTGCTTTGAAAAAAAAAATGAATTATCATACACAAAAATAAAAGGTAAAATTGTTATTTGTAAAATTTGAACATTTTTACATGCATTGAAATCGATTTTTTCCTTTTTTAAATTTTGGAGCAATTACATCATTGTTTTCAATTTGTATTATTTTAATATTAGGTTGCCCGGAAAGTTTTGGCCGATTTTCATGAGCAACTCTATGCAATTAAGCGGAATGAACTTTTCGGACAACAACCTAATATTTTCATTCCAATATGAGAGAGAGCGAAACAAACAAAAGAAACTGAAAAAAATAATTACAGTCCATTAGAACAAATAGAAAAAATAGAGAAAAATTCAAAGCAGAAATGAAATTTGATTTCATGAATTGAAATATTTTCATTTTCATTTCAATTCTAAAATCGATCGATGAATATTTTTCCTCGGTTTGATGATTTTTGGCTTCGATTTTCTGCGTGTTGTTGTAATCATTGTCTGTGATTTTTCGTGTTTAATTTCACTGATATTTGAATTTACTGATGTTTCACGGATGTTTTCCGATGTTTTTTGTTCGTTTCTGTTGGATTCTCCAACAAGATAATAACAACAATAACAATGATTACAAATGTTTAAATTAAAATGAAACAACAGTGAAGAAGAACAAGAGAAGATGGAAAAAATTAAATTAAATTCATAATCACAAATAATGAAACTGATAATGATAATATTGAAATGGAATGGAATTATAAATGAATGAAAAAGTTCATTAAAATATTTATATTTCTTAGGTTATTAAGTTGAATCGAAACTAAATTAAAAATTGAAGAAAAACATTAAAAACAATGTGTCTAATTTCATCATTTTCCATTCTATTTCTATTGCTATTTTTGCATTCAAACAAAAACAAACGAAAAACAACCAGAGATCGAAGATGTTTCTTCGTTTTGAATTTTGTTTTTGATCATTTGAACAACAATGACAACAGTGAGAAATAACTGTGAAAAATAACGATCAATGTTTGTTGTATATGTGTTTGTCAAACGGAATAATCGTTAGATTTGTTCAAATAATAATAATAATAATAATGATAATCAGATAATGAAATGATTTTTTTTGAGCGAAACAAAGCGAGAAATGAAACAACAAGGAACAAAGACCCAGAAATATAAAATCAATGGAATTATTGTCACACATTTTATTTGTTTTTAGATCTGGTTGATGTTCGCTGTAGAAAACCGAATAATACCCAAGAATTCCGAGAAAAACGGCGAAAAAAAATTGACAAAATTCTAATACATGTTTTTTAAACAATATTGAATTGATATTTCTTTCATTTCATTTCGGTTGAATAAAACACATTTTTCGTTTGAATATTATTATTATTGAACAACAATAACAACAATGAAAATTTGGAAAATTTTTCCTAGGCCCCCTTCATTTGTCCCCGTATACTATCACCCATTATCATTTTCATCATCATCATCATTTCAAATAACATTAAAAAATGGTACCAAGAGAGAGAAAATATCAAAGATTAATCTAGATTAATTCAGTTCAATTTTTGTTCAATTTTAGTGTTTCATTCATTTTCTTATGTATTTTTTTTTTCATTTTTGAACAAAACAAAACACAGAAAATACAGCAAAACAACACAAGAGATTAAATCGAAATGAACAATGTTTTTGTCTTTGAATTCATTTTCATTATCAATTTCAATTCATTTCTCGTGTATTTTGGTCGTTTTTTATTATTGTAAAACAACAAAATTTCTCCAAATTTTCAGGGCAAAACACTGGATATTATTTCATATGTTTCATACCGACAACAATGATGGCCATTGATCAAAATTTTTTTAATGAAAAAACAAATAATAATCAATGATATCACAGATATCAATTTTAATTTCATTTGAAATTACCTTTTATTTTTGGAAAAAATCTTTGTCAAGACGCTGTTATTTGGTGATATCGAATGGATTCCGCTTTTGTTGTTGTCATTGCTGACCAGTACCCAAAAAAAAAAAAAAAAAAAGCTGATCATCCATTGTTCATCAATCGAAGGGAAATAGATAAGGAATCACAATGGAAAGAAAAATCAAATTTCTTAGAAAAATCATTTCTATGTATTAGGTTGTCCGATAAGTTCTTGCCGATTTTCTCATCATTTCCTACGATATAATCGGCAGAAACTTTTCGGACAACCCAATATTAAATATATGGCGAAAGCGACAAAAAAAAACAAAATCTTATGGTGATTTATATCCGAAGGATTTATATTTGTATTCATTATTATCATTATTAGTATTATTGTTTCCTCTTATTTTCTACGAAGTTTATTTTATTAATAATTCAACTTTTTTTTTGTTTTGTTTTCTCTTTGTTTCATTCAGTATTATCATCATTATTATTACCATTATTATTATTATTATTATTTATATTTTCATTAAAATCATTATTATTATCAGTCGAAAAACAATGAAATGTTGTGAAACAAAATGATGCGTCAATGATGTTTCATTCGGGTGGTTGTAGTCGATTTCCAGTCTTTAGTCTAATAAGAATTTGGCCGGCTTTTTTCTTTTTGTTCACTTGCAAAGCATAATCAGAGGAATAAACCCGAAAATAAACCCAAGACAATGACATAAACAGCAAAAGAAATACACTGAAAATATAGTAGAATAATTTGAAATAAATGAAATGTGAAAATGAGTTAATACACAAAGTCAAAAACAAAAGAATTGGACCAAAGAAATGAAATGAAATCAGTTAATCATAAGCTGATCATCATCATCATTTTGGATTGGTCAGGTTTTTCGAAATTTTTTCTTCCATTATTTTCAAATGGAAATAAACAAAGGATCGATCATCAATCGATTTCGATTGATTTTGTTGCTTTTGTTTCTTAATGAAAATACTGCAGTAAAACTGGAAAATAAATGAAAAGCTTATGGCATTTTCTTCCATTGTTTTGTCTTTTGTTCTTTTTCATAAGAAAATAATGAAAATAATAATGATAATAACAAGTAAATCTTATCATCATAAATAATAATCCGACAAAACAAAAAGTATTAGGCTGTCCGAAAAGTTTATCTCGCTTAATCGATAGAGTTGCTCATGAAAATTGGTCAGAACTTTCCGGGCAACCTAATACTTTTTGCTTGGAAGAAGAGAATTGAAATAAATATAAGAATATGACGCTTGATGATCAATGATGATCAATGTGAACACACAAAGAGAAATGAATTAAAATTGAAATTTCGAAAAAACAATAACCGAAAATCAAAATGAAAATTCACATTTCAATTCTTAGTAGTTATTTCGTGTTCATATTTAGTTCAATACACACTGAGAGAGTTTATTTGTTTCCAAAGAAAGAAAAAAGAAATCCATTTGTAATTTTTTTAGTTTATTTTGTCTCAAAGATTAAAACAAATGGTTTTTCATTTTCTGATTATTATTATTATTATTATCATTTCCAAGATTATTGTTATTCTATGTGGTTGTCTATTGATAACAAAAACAATACAGGATAAAAAACAGCAGCAGTGAAAATTGAAAAAGTAAGAAGACAAAAACCTTGGGAGAAAAAATATTTTGAAATCAAATGAAAATATTGAAAAATATTGAGCAAAAATGCCAGAAATTTATATTAATATAAATTTATTTCATTGAACAAAATATATGTGCGTTTTACGTGCAAAAATATGGGAAAAAAAATTTCAATTTAAAATGATTTTCAATTCATGTAATTCATATGAAATTGAATGTTTTTTAGTTATTTTGTCTTCAAATTGAATTCAATGGAAAAAACGAGTGATTCTCTGGTTATTCTTCGATGATTCTGGCAATTTTTTTTATCAATTTTTTCCCTATTTCTTCCTTAGATTTGAGATAAATGATGCTTCTGCTGTTTGCTGCTTGTTGATGTTATACGACTGCTTCTCTATTTGGTTCACAAAAAATAATTATATTAATTAAACAACAAATAAAATCAATTTTGAATTGAAAATGATTCTAAATAATAATAAAGATAATGGTCAGTTGTTTGCTTGTTTAAATGTAAACAAACATAAAAAATAAATAAAACAATTGAACTCATTGATTTCAATGCCAATTCCATGTTTCAATGCTTTTTACTTTTACCATGTTTTGATATCACACAGAATCCATTCATCCATTCGCCATTTCACTCTAATTAAACACTGATTAATTAGGGAATAACAATGTAATAAATGTAAATGTAATGTACTGGTTACATTTTAATTGTAATTATAATTAGAAATTATAATTTTCTTATCATTATCATTGTTCGAAGAATGATCATGGTCTAGAAATTAACCCATTTTCAATTCGGAGAAAATTATTCGATTACAATTTCTGATAACGAATTGAATTGAATTGAATTCAATTCAATTCAATTGAATCGATGTACGTAATTCATTTTCATTTCAAATCGTTTCTTTTTTATTCTCAGTTCAAATTATTTCAAATGGCCACCAGGCATTTTTCTTTTGATGTTCAGAATCCCCAAAAATGAGATTAGATCATCATTTTTCGATCATTTTCAAGGATAAATACATTTCGATATTTCTTCGATTAATACTTTATCATTGAAGATTGAAAAATAATTCATAGATTTTATTTGATATATTTGTCTATACCAGTTATTAGAAATAGATCAATCATTTTTTGTGATATCATGTGGTTATTATGACGATTATATTTTCTTTTGAGAGAATAAATAAATAAATAAATAAAATGATTAATACAAAATTGTTGGATCAATTTTTTTCTGGCCATTGTTTTAGCCATGCTACTGCTTAAACTTAATATGCTTCCAATTATTTTTTTTATAACAAAAATAATAATTTTAAATGTTATTAGCAATGAATGAATCATTTGATCCAAAATTATCGTTCAATATTGTCGTTTGTCAATGATTTGAGAAATATTTTTTGTTTCTGGACACAATTTTTAAAAAAATGTAAAATCGATTCTGTTCTAATTGGGCGCAAAATCTATGTCATTCATAGGACAGAAGTATTAGAAAAAAATATCAATCAAAAATATGAAAATAATTAACACAATTCAATGATGGAATATTAGTGATATCATTGATAAATGATTGATTTACTGAAATGTTTTGATGGAATCAATTAAATTTTTGAAATTTTAAATTTGACTCATCTTCTATTTTGTTTTTTGGTAAATTCAACAACAATACTAATGATTCTTAAATTTATAATTTTTCATCCTTAAAAACTTATTTTACGGCTAATTTAATTTAATTCTTAGTATATTTCATTTTATTACATAATTCAATGATGATGATGATGATGATGATCAAAATTTAATCATTTTTCCTTGGTTGGTCGAACTCATTGTCTATTATTGTTGTCGCTTAGGACATTACATCAAATTCATTTTAGTATTATTATTATCATTATTATTATTGAATAATGTTGTCAATAAGATGGCCATTGAATTTGCAATGAGTGAATGAATGAAATGAATTTTGAAAAAATGTTTTCATCTTCCAATCTTCCCAGCAATTTTCAATGTTGAAAAAATTTTTCAAATTTTCGTCCAAAATATTAGTAAAATTTCATTTCAAAGCAATTCTTGACCTCAGAATCGGTTATGAATTTTAAAATTCTCAATTCTTCACTGACTCATTCATATTTCATTCAATGCTCCAGGGTTTTTTTCAAGCATCGGCCAGCCAGAAAAAATAACCGATGCCAAGAATTAATTTTGATAAATTAAATTATCGGTAATTTTTCGCCCATTTCTCATATAAAAATCTATTATTATTCTATTGAAGATTTCAATTTCAGATAAATTGAACACAAAACACCAGAAAACAAATATAAAGAATCCATAAATAAGTTGTTAATATTTGGCTATTCTTCAGCATTTGTTGATTTGAAGAATTGTTCAATGAAAATCTACCGACCAACAACTACCAAACAGCAAACCAACCAATCGACAATTGTGTGGAAAAAAAATTGTAATAAAATTCTTGACACGTCGTTTGCTTCGTTCGTTCTTATTTTGTGTGTATTTTCATTTGTTCAATTTTCAGCCAACAAATATTTCCCATTGATTACATTTCTGTGTTTTCCTTGGGTGAAAAATGAATTTATATTTCTTCCTTTTGTCCATTCATTCGTACATTCATTCGTCCATTCATTCATTCATTGATTCATTTATTTATTTATTTATTTCCATCTTTCTTTGCTTTCTTCATTGGTGATGAATTCGTTTTATCAAAGTTTTGGCTTTGATAATGGTGGTCAAACATATATTTTTGGTGGCGATTCGGTGATATTTTTGGGAAAAAATTTTCCCTCTCTCAAAATACAAACACTTTTCGTCTTCATTTCAGTTCAGCGCAAAAATATGTTTAATCAAATTATAATTAATTCCAATATAAGTTTTTAATGTTTCAATGAAATATTTTCAATTCATATTTTCACTCATCGATATTCTTTTCTCACTTTTTAAATGGGCGAAAAATATATGAAATTATAAAAATTATGAAATGAAACAAACGAAAAACGATTGGACAAAAGAAAATGAATGAATCGATGAATGAATGAATGAATCAATGAATGAATTCAAAGAAAAAGAAAAAAGTTTCGGTTTTCATTTTCATTCAAATGTTTGGTTCAATGTGTGTTTGTTCGTCATCGGCAAATGTGTGTCAGTTTGTTTGGCTGTTTGTCGATGCCGATAATGTTTGCTTTGGACACATCACTGCTGCTGCTGCTGCTGTCGTTGCTGATGTTGCTATCGTAGCACATCCAAAAAACAGCTTCAGAATCGAAAAACTTTTATCGAAATGGAAAAAGAAATTTTCTTCATTCATTTGTCAGTGTTGGTACACATTGAGATGGCCAAAAGTTTTCGCACATTTCAATCTTTCTCATATTTATTTTCACTTATTTTTCCCCCATAAAATATTCAAAGTTGTCAAACATTCATACATTAACTAGCAAATATGGAGAGATTTTGAGGGCAAAAATTGGTCAAACTGCTTTGTTTTCTGTTGGTCTTATATCGCCTTTTTTTGTTACAATCGTTTTCACCCCAAGATTCTCTAATTACCATCAAACGATTTGAATCAAATCAATTGGATTCATTCCAAAAGCATTCTGATTGTGTTGATTGAATAGATTGAATCAAAGAAACAATCAAGGGAAAACTGCTCGACTTTGACTTAAAAATTTTGATTTGTTTTGATTCATTTGATTTGATTTGTGTATTCAAATACCTGAAATTTATATTTGAATCCAAATTTGAAGCTAAACAATACAAAAATTATATTAATTGGATCAGAATTTTTTTGTTCTTGTAAGAAATCAGATTTCAGAAATCTTGTATCATTTGGAATTATTCGAATTGTTGTTATTGCTGTTGTCAAAATTCATTGTGAATAAAAAAAAATATGAAAATAATAAAATATAACAATCGATATAATTGATTTCTGGTAGTTGTTTTTTGCTGGTTGTTGTTTAGATTGTTAAGATTTGATTCAATTTTGTATTTCTCAGCCAACGATTTTCACTTTTTTTTTCATATATCATAGTTTTACATGATGATTCAACATATATAATCATCATCATATCGTCGTTTCAAGATGATTTTCGGTTATTTATTTTTTCATTCATTGATTCATTCATTCATTCATTCGATTCATACTTAACATTTATTCGCTATTCAACGATTCACCATTCATTCATCATCAAACAAACAGCCATCAAACAAACAGCCAACAAACAAACAAATGTTCAAATGAAAAAGTTACATTGAAAATCTTCGGGCAGAGAAGAAGAGAAAAATTGAATCAAATCAAAGATTTCTCTAAAAAAAATTTTCAGCCAAAAATGGATTCGTTTGGTTGAACATGTTAAACATGCAACAACAACATCGGCAAACAACAGCAAAAGCTATAGCTTTTGTACGACAGTACCATACAAAATGTATGAAAAGTTGTTGTTTCGCAGCGAAAAAATATCATAAATGTTTGAAATTATCAACAACAACAGTAACAACAACAGCAATAATAATAATCATAATTTAATTTTGATTTGTTTTGAAGTTGGAGAGAAAAATATTGAAAATCGAAAAACTTGAACTTTTTTCTCCGAGATTTTCATTTTTTTTTCTTGGTGATTCAAAACTTGCCTGAACAATATGCTTACAGATAGAACAACACGCAATTGAAGAATTTTGCTAAATAAAATAATAATAATTATTGTACAATCATTGAATTCTTAAGCATTTTTTTGAAAGAAAAAATGGAAAAAATTCAAACACTTTTTCCAGAATAAGCATACATCGAATGTATTAGGCTGTCCGAAAAGTTCATTCGGCTTAATCGTATAGAGTTGCTTCATGAAAATCGGTCAGAAATTTTCCGGACAATCTAATATAATCATTGGTGATGGAAGATGCGAAATAAATGAATCAAAATGAATCAAATTGCTGTGAAAAATGAATCAAAGAGTAAAAGAAAGAAAGAAATTAAAACAATTTTCTTTCAAACATTAAAATCAAATGAAAGTGAAACTCAAACTCGAAAAATTGTTACAGATGTAATTTATCGATTGAATTTTCCCTTATTTACCATTGTTTTGGCATGGAAAAACACATTTTCATCCCTTCATTCATTTGAAATTTGAAATATTTAAAGTTTCATTTACAAAGAAATGAAAATCAAGGAGAAAACTCCCATACAAATGTGCGTGCTTGGGCAAAAAAGTGTGAAAAAAAAATGTAATTAAAACATCCTTTGTGTTTCGCCTTATTTCTTCCTTTTAATTTGTATTTTTCACAGTTTTTTTTTCACGTGAAATTGCTTCGGCCCTCAAAATGAAACAATTTCGTGACATTTATCAAAATTCGTAAAATTTCTTTTCCACGGAAAATTGTTTCCGATGAATTTTCGACATGAATCGTTGTGCGTGTGTATGTGCTTTGATAACAAGTTTCAAGGTTGAAATTAGACGATAATTTGCTATACTTCTTCATGATCAATGGTCAATTATTCCAGTTTGCTTGGTTTTTCTTGTATTTTGAAATGACATGAAAATTTACGAAATCAAGATGACATTTAGTCTTATTTCTCCTTTCGATACAACACTGGTTTAAATATAGAAACACAGTTTGTTCAATTTTAAAAATTATTTTCATTTTCTCTGTCATTTCCAATAGTATACGGGTATTGATAATTTCAGAAATTAAAAGGGTTATGTTAAATCCACAAAAATCATTGTTCATTGACGAATTCATTGTTCAAATAGTTGATAGCGGAACAGTGTATACCAAGCACAAAATCGCTTGTGATTTTTGATTAGAAAATTAAATAATAGACAGATTCTATATATTTTCAATGCAGATTCATGCCTTAATTCATTCAATGCACCAGTGTGAAAGTGTTTGCAGCAAAGAATTAAATAAAAAACACTGATACCATTACCATTATCGTCATTATTATCGTTATTATAATAATGTCATCATTAAATAGCATCATTTTTAATTAAGCTTAATCGGTTGTCGATGTTTTTCGGTGATGATGATGATGATGATGCTAAAAGTTTTTTTTTTGTTTTGTGTATATACCCCAAAAAATCGAAAACCCATATCTTGTGTGTAACCCATTTTCATTTGATGATTTTTTTTGTATTTTTACAATTTTTTTTCCTGGAAAATATTTTGGGCGCCTATCTTTGAATATGTATGTGTGTGTGTGTACAAACGATGAACATAAACATTTTTTTTTTATTGTTTCTTGAATCGATTTTCTTCTCTCGTTCTCTGTTCTGACGCATTCAAAGATGTTTCATTTTCTATTTTATTTTTGAAAAAATGGTGATTTACACTTGATTTACACCGAAAAAAAAATTTGATTTTCGATTCATTTCACTAAGCTATAAGCTCTGTGTATATTATTACAAATATTTTCAGTTTAATTAAAAATTTTTTTTATTGTTTGTCAATGACATTGAATAGATTTGCCAGTGATTTTAAAAACATTATCCATGTTTTTAAAAAAATAAGCAGAGAAAATTCACGTTCATGAAATCGATTAAAGTCATAGGGCATGATAATGTATAATAATAAATGAATAAACAATGTATTTTCAATACATTCATGTGTATGTATTGAAATGACAGATGATTAGATGTTTTTTCCAAGAAAATTTTTCGAGAATTTTTTTTTCAAAGAAAGCAAAGGATTTGATCCTTTTGTTCAATATGCATTATCAATTAGGAAAATAGATAAACAATTTTTGAAATAAAAGGTTTGAAAGGGTTGAGAAAAAAATCTGAGAAAAATTCGAAAATAATCGATTATTCATCCATTATATTCATTGTATCTATTGATTGTATGCTCATGTAATTATTTTTGGTGAAATTTGTAAAATTTTTTGAACAAAAATCTTTCAACCTTTTCACCAATATTTTCTTTGTTTTGACTTTGAAAAAATTAAGAATGAAATTCCAGGTTTCTTAAATATTAATTTATGAAAATTCAAAAAAATTTTTCTTTGAAAAAAAAGAGTTGAAAAACATTTTCTTTGAGAGAAAAAATTCAAAGAAAAAAAGAATCTTTACAAAATCAACGAAAGGTAAAATAATTGTGTGTGTGTGTGTGCATGGAAACAATTTTGCGCCATGTTTCGCTATTAATCAACGAGCAGGGGAGAACATAAGAAAGAACAAAAAAATGAAATTCTTAAAAAGTTTTACCTCGAGATTAAATTTTTCTCCGGTTCAAAACAGCAACAACGCAACAATCAGACATACCATATAGTATGCATCAATGCAGACAATGTTGTATTTCTGGTATAAGATTTGCGTGCTTGAATATTTAATAATGATGATGATGATGATTTTAATAATGAAATTTGAAGAGATTTTCCTTCCATTCTTACATTCATTCATTTCACCATTTATTTCAAGAAAAATTTTTCATTTTTTTTGTTTCAAAAAATTTAAATTAAAACTAAGAAAGAATTAAATAAAAAAAATAAAAGAACATCCCTTGACATTTAATATTTGAATTATTCTTATAAAATTCAATGATATTATTTTTGCAAGACTCTGAAAAATCAAAAAATCCAAATAATTATAATGACTTTTACTTTATTTTATTTTATTAGGCTGTCCAAAAAGTTCATTCCGCTTAATCAATAGAGTTGCTCATGAAATTCGGCCAGAACTTTCCGGACAACGTAATATTTTTTAAATTTTAAATTTTCTCCAATTTTCCTTTGGCTCAATCATCATCATATGAGCTCACCTACACTCATTGCATCTCATCAACAATTCAATTTAGTTTGAATGCATAAATATTTCAATTTTCTTTTTCCACTCATTCATTCAATGCATATTTTAAATTGAAAATTTTTTTTGATCAACTAAGAATAATAAATATGAATTGAGCATTTAAATAAATGAAAAAACAAGGAAAAAAACAAAACTCATGTTACATCTCATTAGATCAGAATCTGAGAATACTTCAAAGTACTTCAATTCCAAATACAAAGGTTTCGTATAAGAAAAAATAAAATAAAAAATATTTTAATCAAAATATACATTGAAAATGATGAATTTTAAATGAATGAAATTCTCTTCTTTCTTATCGCTTGGAAAATGATCCAAAAATAGAATTCAAAAATGATGATAATCATATGATTTTAGATATTCAATTCTCGTAGATGCTTGCTCGTCGACTTGCATACACACACACACACACACATCTTACTCATCTATACTAACCAATATCTTCATATTTTCTTGCCAATCACAAGTACATCTGTGTATTCTTCATCTTCTTCCATTCATTTTTTACATATTCTTCTTCTTTGGGATAACTTAATTGAATTTTTTTTAGTTTTTTTCAAAGAAAAAAAAAGTTTAGCTGCATAATTATTCTCAGTGGATTTTTTTTTTTTTGGAGAAAAATATGTTTTCTTCGAAGTTTTCCACGAAATTTCTTCAAGTATTTTAAACTTATTTTTGAAGAAAAAATTTTTTCAAAAATTTTTCAAACCACGAAAATTGAAAATTGAAAAACTATTTTTTCCCTCAGCGAGATGAATTGCATGTTGTCGGCGCATAGTCCCGCATTAGAGGACTCGAACCGACTTATTATGTGAATAAAATTTCTTCTTCTCTTCAGCGAGATGAATTGTGAAATGTTTCAAGCAACGATTTTGAGAGAGAATTTCTTCCTAATTCACTCAGTCTAATTCATTAAAATTTCATTTATTTGACTTGAATTTTCAATAATTTTTTCTTCAATTTTTTGTTTCATTGATGAAACATTAATTTAAGTTCATGAATCAGTCATCATCATCATAATCAATGATTGTAATCATCAACCATCCAGAAAACTAAACGAAACGAACAATGAATTGAAGAAATGATCAAAAATTGAAGTTCAATTTTTTTGAATTTTTTTTTTTTTTTTTTTTGGTGAAAACTTTATTATTGATTGAATTCTTATTCTTGATATTTTAAATTATTTTTCAAGTTTTATTTTTATTTGAAAATAAATAAACTTTTTTCCAATTTCTTCGATGCACGTTTTTGTGAACATGAGTTTATACGTGTATATGTGTTCAGTTTAATTATTTTTCATACAAATAATAATCGAAATAAACTTGATTGGGGAAGAAATTCTAAGAAAATTTTAAAATTAAAATTTTTTCATCCCCATAGAAAATAGGGGGACCATAATATCAACATTAAAGCAAGCATTCAATCAAACAAATGTTGATTATGTTGTTTCAATTTTGTGTTTTTAAAATTTTAAGGAAAAATTATTGGAAGAAAAATTAATGTAAATCATTTTACAATCTATAAAACCTTACGATAAAATAGAACATGCAACCACCAATATAACAAATGAATTAATGAATATATTCAAAGATCATTTCCCCCGAAAAAAAATTCTTCAACTTAATTATAACATAATCAGTAATAGTTTATACCTTAATTATATGATGATGATGATGGCTAGCATTAATACCAAATAATGTAATACATGAATACAAATGAACATGAAATGTATGAGTTTTCTCCTGAAATTTTGCTGTTGTTTGATTTCATTTTGTTTTGTTTTGTTCTTTGCCCTTTGTTTCCCTTATAAAATTTCTAATTGTTACGATTTCAATAGAATTTCTAATGAAAAACTAATGTCAAACATGTTTGTGTAATTTAATTTCCTAATTATCGAATAAATGAATTAAAGAAAAACGCAAAGAAATAGTGGCGGAAAAAAATGAAGAAAATTTCATTGCATACAAATTGTATTTTTTCAAATATTCAGAAATTTTTTGCCAATTTTGCTCATGCAACCAGCAGTACACGTAATCATAATAATTGTCCAAATAATAATCATAATAATAATGGCAATGGCATTGGAACAGAGTTTGAATAATCAAATTTAAATTCAAAAAAAATTATCATTATTATTATTATTGCATAAGAATTAAGAATTATCATCAAATGAAGAAAAATATTCGTTTTTTATTAGATTTCTTGGTCAAAAAAAAAATAGAAAAAATAAAGATTATAATAATAATAATAATAATCGTAGAAATGTTGATAAAATAATAATGGTAATTATAATAATAATAATTATTCTTATTATTATTATTATCATGATATTATGGGCTTTATTATGATCAACACACACACACACACATTGAAATCAATTCATTTCGCAAAAATTTGCTGTTTTAGAAAACGAATATTCTGTGAATGTGATTTTATTTTCTCCTCATTTTATTCCATTTTATTCCATTTTGTTGGAATTGAATATGAATTGAAAAATAAATGAGAATAAAATGCATTGAAAACATTAAAACAAAGACAAAATAGAGAAAAATGATGGAAATGATAAAATGAGAATAAAAGATTCAAATTTTATTGTTTTTCTTGGGATATTTCTGCCATTCATTTGGTTATTATTTCTATTATTTTTCCAATATCAAATTCAATAATCGTATTTATTATTGTTATTATTATTATCGTTACTTTTATGCGTATTTATCGCGTATTCATGTGTGTGTGTGTTTGCATTTTATTTTATTTTCAATTCAAAATTTATTTCCAATTTCATTTTCTATGCAATTGCAAGCAAGCAAAGCAATGAAAAATACATTTGAAAATCATTGTTGCTGTGTTGTTGATCATTGGTTACTGGTGTTGCTTTATTTGTCTCGTATTTTTGTACCAAATATCGATTCCGAATTCACGATTATTTCCCATTGTTGTTCTCGATTACACATTTCATTTGGCTGCGTTAATGTTGAAAAATGAATTCACGAATAATTTTCAACTGATATATCAAAGAAAAAGAATGGTAATTATATTTCAAAGCTTAAAGAATAAGAAGTATTTGTTTTTTGTTCGCTTTTCTCACCATCTATGATTATTATTATTGGCATAGGATTTTCGATATTTGGGTAATGATGAATAGAAGAAAGAAAAGAAAAACAAAAAGAATTCAGTTGTAATTCATGTATTGTTTATTATTATTTTTTTTCTGTTTAGTTTTTTCCATTTATTGACAACCATGTCATTTGAAATTCTTTAGTATTATTCTATTAGGCTGTCCGGAAAGTTATGGCCGATTTTTATGAGCAACTTTTATCGATTAAACGGAATGAACTTTTCGGACAGCCTAATATATGTTGGTATTTATTTCTATTTTTTTCTTATTGTTTAAAATGTTTTATTTATGACAAGATAATCTTCTTGTTTTGTCGTTTCGTCTCGTTATTTTCAGTACAAAATGCAATTTTTGAATTGAACTTTATCGAATGATGATTATGATGATGATGATGATAAGCTTCTATAAGCGTTAGTGTTTTTCAGTTTTGTTTTTGTTTTTATGCTTGGTGTCAACATGAGAAAAAAAATTTCATAAATACCTAAATACCTAGGAGAAAAGATGAGAATAAGAATAAGAATTCTTTGAAAATTTACACTCAAGAAATTTTATTGCAAGAAAACAACAATAAGATCGAAACCGAGAAGATTATTACATATAATAGTGGTAATAATAATAGTCCGTATTCATGTTTTACTACGTCTGTAAATCATAATAATCTAGACAATAATAGACCATAGACAATTATAATTTATTATTGAATAAATTTCATTTAATCACAGGTCGAACAATACAAGAGTGGTACAAGATTAATAATGCTCAATGTTCAAATGTTTATTTGAATCATCTCCGAGAAAATAAAATAAAATCAAAGTATTATTTAATATTTAAAATAATTAAATAAAACTTTATTTAAAAATCAAATTTCAACTACATTGTAGTACATTGAAAATTGAATAATACCCTCTTCATTTGTATTAATTCTTCATTTGTATTAATTCAAAACATGGATGTAAATTCAATGACCATGGAATGATAATGATGATCAATGATCATTGATCATCATAGCGACAGTAAAATGGCAAAGGAAAAATTTCAAGACAAATTTTTTTGATCATAAATAAACAATCATAAAAAATGACTGAAAATTTCTGAGGTTTTTTATTACCATTTGTTTGGAGCATCACATTATTTTCATAACGATATGATATTACATTCCATATCTCTATTCTGGCTCTGTTTCTCTCGCTGTTTCGCATAGCAAAATGGCTATAATAATAATAACAATAACAATAATAACAACGATAATAATAATAATAATAATAATAGCCACTTTTGATTGAAAAATGATGGAAATCTATAGAAAAAAAAAGTCAATAACAATCATAATAATAATAATAATTTTATGGACGTGATTCTATACATTATATAATCATAATAATAATAATAATTGTATGGAAAAATAAATATTAGATTGTCCGGAAAGTTTTGGCTGATTTTCACATGAGCAACTCTATAGATTAAGCCGTATGAACTTTTCGGACAATCTATAATATAGTTTGAAAGCATTTTTTTTATAAATATTTTTCATTCTACAACTTTCATTCATTCATATTTGATATTTCAATTTGATTGAAATAGACATTCAAATTCTTTTCATTTTTCTTGAATATCGAATTGAAAATCGATTATTATCATTATTGATTCAAATATATTCGGATATTTGATTCAAATATATATCAATTCTTCTTGTATTCAGCAAATTTCATGATTATGCATATTTCAGTATTCAGCAATTCAGTCGGTCAACGTTTTTGTTTGAATTTTCGGTGATGCTTTTCAGTTATTTTCTGCTTAGGCTTACAACAAATAACGATGGCGGTTAATGGTCATCATATCATGTATGATGCTTGAGCTAATTAAATTCATGAAGGAAGAAAAAAATGTAAAAATGTCTTATGTGTTTGATATTATTTCGGCGAATAAAAAATTAATTTTCTCGCCTTTCGATTTCCACTAAGAAAATGAGCATAAAATCTTAAAGAAATGAAATAAATGAAAAATTCAATTTAATTTTTAAATTGATTGGACAATTTTGAAAAACGAGAATAAAATGAAATTAAAATAAAATAATGGAATTGAATCGTTTTTTTATTATTATTATTATTGTTATTATTATTTAGTACGATATAATCGAAATCACTTAGACATGAATGAATGAATGAATAAATAACTATTTTGATAAATTTAATGTTTCTTCTCCTCTTTTTTTGGCAAGTGGTCAATGGACGGAATAATAATAATCCAATTTTCAGTCAAACATTTACTTTGAAATACATGAAAAATTGTAATAAAAATAAAATGAAATCTTACAGTATATTCAAATGCATACTCTTAGATAGTCAAGTACAACAATTCAGAAGAACACAAAGTAGACCGTAGACTTTTGACAAAATCTTTGTTTCAATGAAATAAAATAAAAAAAATTATAGATGATTTGATTCGATACAGTATTTTTTCCATGTATTTTATCTACTATTTTAAGTGTAGTATATCATCATGATCATCATATACTTTTATGTATTTTTTAAATTGTGAATATATTTTTTTTTATTAGGCTGTCCGGAAAGTTCTGGCCGATTTCGATGAACAACTCTATCGATTAAGCCGTATGAACTTTTCGGACAGCCTAATATTTTTTATTTTTTATTTTTCACATAAAGAAACATATAATCGAAATAAATGATTGGCTATTCTTTCGTTTTAAGGAGAAAACACACACACACACACACATTATTATGATCATTTTTATCAGGAAAAAGGAATGATTCACTCACTTAATATTTAGAATTGAATTTTTCCATCTTTCTTTGAGAAATTTTCCTTTATTTCAGGAATAAAATAAATAAATTTTCAATTGAATAAATCGGATGAATGAATTGCGATTGAAAATCGAAAAATGAATCAAAAAAAAAAAAAAAAAATTGAATTGAATCGAATCGAAATTGAATTGAATTGAATTGTATCGAAATGATGATTTGAATAACAAACAAATTATTGAATAGCATCATCATCATCGACATCATCGTTTTTTTTTCGACATTTACAACAACAGCAAACGAATACAATTTCTCTCTTCGTGAATTCTTAAGGAGAGAAATACATGCAAAGCAAAAGAAACACATGCACAAGCACATACGATCACATCACATATACGATACAACACTGGTACTTTGACTTTGAAAAAATTCAATTTATGATGATGATGATGATGAACGTAAAAGTAAAACTTGGTAAGAATAAATAGAAGAAACGGTAAATATATTTATGGAAGTCTTTCATTCATTCTGATGATGATATTTTGCTGATATAAATAAATAAATGAATAAAATATTTGAGATAAAATAAAGGAAATTTTCTTCCATAGACTTTGAGCAGAGAATTTTTTTTTTCAAAATTCAATTCATGCGATTCGAAGAATAATTTCAAAAAAATTGAAAGAGAGATTGAACTCAAAATTATTTTGATGCATTTAAATATGCATACACACTTGAAGCATCGATCAACCAAAAAACGAATTATTTCAAGTTTGAAAATGAATATTGGACAAGAAATTATTTTTGTACATGAATCAGTTGATATTTAAGAAGGATAAAAGTTCAAATTTGATGACAAATCTACTATTTTTGGCCATTCGCAATGGCAATATCAGCCAAAGGAAATTATTTACCCCCCGAATACACGATGCAAAAACAATAATGTTATCATCATATGATCAATTTCATATCGATTTTTATCTCATAATTTCTTTAAAAATCATAAAGAAAACAATATACAATCAAATGAAATCATATTGATGCATTTTCCTTGATTACTATTATATTATGATTACATATTATGATTACATGTTTCAAACAATTGATAATAATAATCATAATAATAATTTCAATATTTTTTTCATGTTCAAAAGTCAAAGTATTGAATATAAATCTTTGAATTATTTGAATCAAGTGTATCGATTTTTTCGTGCTTTGTTCACATCCTTTTTCCATCCGTTTCATCTGATATTATTTTGAAAATTTCAATTTGAAGGATTTTCAAATTTAAGACTAGAAAACTTCACTTATAACTCCCAAAAATCAAAAAATCAATGTGAAAACAATATTTTTTTCAAATGAAATGAAATGAAATAAAATAAAATAAAATAAATCATTTTCATTTTGTTCATTCTCATTGAACATTCAATCACACAAAATCAATGACGAATCAAAATAATACAAGTTATTAATTTCTTTCAAAAAAAGAAATGGAAATGAAAACAGATTTGATTAGTAATATTTTGTGTTTTTCACATTAATTTCTTTCAATTTAAAAATTTTCCCTTTCGATAATAATCATAATAATTCAAATACATACAGTATTCAAAGTTTTAATTCAGAGTTTTAAAATTTAATTTCGTAATTATACATTTTAAAATTACATTTAAAATTACGAAATTTAACTTTAAAACTACGAATTAAAACTTAAACCACTACATTAATGTATTACAGTGAAAACAACTTTTGTAGTCATAATACATTTGTGATTACATTTACAAATACAAAATACAATGCAATTATTATTAATAAACGATGCTTAAAATGGAAAGAAATTACTACTGTTTATTGTTGTTTATTTATTTATAAAAATAAATGAAATCAAATTAGTAATATAATATAATCAATTATATTTTTTGATTTCCAGTTTTGTGATTATATTTTTTTGTTTGATTTGTCGACTTGTTTATTGTTTCGTTTTTGGCAAAGTTTTTTTCCACTCATTATTACATCAATATGACTTTGTATTTATCGTCGTTAAACACATTTGGTCAATGAGTAAGAGAATAGCGGAGAAATGAGGCAAAACAAAAAAACCTGATCAATTGCTGATTGCTTCAATTCATACCAATACATTAGTCTACACAATCAAAAAAAACTGCCATAGAAAAATGTATTGAAAGTTTTGGATATTCACTTTCACTCTCACTCTCTTTATTTCTTTCCCTCATCAACTCAGACACAAACAGACACACACAAACAACTATGAAAATAAGCATAAGAAATCAAATTAAATCGATATTCGTTCTCATATCATTTATCGTTCTTATAATTTTGTATTTCAGAAATTTTTGATTTTCATTTTTTTTTCCTTCTTTGATATTTGATAAACCAAAGAAAAATCAAAGCGAAAAAAAAAATCAATTTCTTACATCTTATTCGTTGATGAGAAAGAATTCGATACAAGAATATACACTTCGAACATTATTAGATGTTTCGTTTGTCGTTGATTTGATATAATTGTGATGTTTTCTCAAAACTATTAGGTTGTCCGAAAAGTTCATTCGGCTTAATCGAATAGAGTTGCTCATGAAAATCGGCCAGAACTTTCCGGACAACCCAATAAGAGAAAAACTGGGAAAAGTATCCAAAATAATAAGAATAATAATCATCATCATTAAATTGTTTCTTTTTCATCTCAAATTGTTTTCACTCAACAACGATGATTACTACGATGATGATGATAAATTTAATAATTGGGCTCCTTTTTCTTTTCTTTGGCTACAAACAAACAAAAATTTTTCTTTCTTTCTTGCTTTTCTTTTTGGATAAATCAATAAATGATGATTGAAAAGTAGCGGGGAGAGCAAAGAAAAGAATCGATTCTTAATCAACAATGGTGATTGGAAATATTTTTTTTTTTTTTTTTTTGATCTGATATTTTGATGATCAGTTAAAGAGAAGAAAATTCCAAGTAACTTTGATTTTTGTATTCAGAACTAAGATTTGAATCGAATCGATTTCAATTCAGACAAAAATGTATCTTTGAATTTCACGTCAAAAAAATTGATCCGAAATTCAATCAAAATTATGTGGCAAAATTTGATTGGTTTATCATTTGAAATTTAAATTTTTGATTCATATCTACGCTCTACCTGTACGACTGGAGTAAAATTTGATTGACAATTTTTGCAGAAAAATTTTAAAAAACCTCAAGTTTGATTTCGTTATAATTGATTTTCAACTTGAAAGAGCTATTCAAAATCATTTCTGAACTTAATCGTGGCAACCAGTACTTGATTTAAGAAAAACCAGCCAAAACCAAAATTTAGACAAACAAATCTTCAGAAAATGGTGAAATGAAAATAACCAATAGTGTAAATCTTTTAATTCTTGTTTCTTTTCTTTTATTTTTTACCAAAAATGAAACGAAATTCAATCAAAGAAATAAAATTAAACAAAAATAAAGCCAATCATTCATTTTATTATATGATAATAATTATCATAGAATAATATCAATGACGTCATTCTCGTGAATGACTGTATCAAACTATCTTATAAGATAGTTTGATGGTTTGTATCTTTGTTGGTTGTTTGCTGGTTGATTGATTGAACACAAACACATCGAAATAATTACACAAAAAATAATGATAAACAATGCACATTATGACAAAGTTGGATCAACTGCAGTTTTTCTCTTTTTTTTGACGGCTTAGTTGATTCTTATTTCTTTCTTTTGGCATTTTAAATAATCATTATTGTTGTTGATGTGCTGGCTGATGCTAATTCTTTTCATTATTTTCATTATCTTCAGTGGATATTTAAGTTCAGTGAAGAAAATAATCATAAAAAGATCGACACATCAGAACATTGGAAACATTTCCAAAATATTAAGCTGTCCGAAAAGTTTATTCCGCTTAATCGAATAGAGTTGCTCATGAAAATCGGCCAGAACTTTCCGGACAACATAATAGTTTTCAAATTATTTATCGGCCAGAATTGAATGGAAGAAAATGGAATAAAACCGAGAGATAAATGCATGATTAGACATTAACAGCAAATAAATGAAATGAACATTTATAAACAAAGAAACAAACACAAAGAATTCATCAAAATAAAAGATTTTCTTAGGATGAAGATTGAATGAAGATTTGAATGTGTCGTTATTTTTGTGTTTTGTGCTAAGACGAATAACATTTATTCATTCATTCATTCATTTATCCATTAATTCTGTAAAATTCATTTCATTCATTTCTATTCACCAAACAACAAAATAGAATAAACAAAGATAATAATAATCATCATCTGAATCATCATCATCTAAATCATCTCAATCATTCATTCATTCATTCACATCATTTCAGCAATGGTTTCAAATCCCTTCTTCATTTTTTCAGGTTGTCCGAAAAGTTCATTCCGCTTAATCGAATAGAGTTGCTTATGAAAATTGGCCAAAACTTTTCGGACAACCTATTATTTTCAATATTTTGACACACAATGAATGAATGAATGGCTTTGGGTGGAAATTGATTGAAATCCATATAAAACAATTAGATTTAGTCTTTCAATCTTTTTTTAAGAAAATTTTCCATGTTCAAAACTTCGGGGAAAAAACATGATTCATTCAAAAATACAAAGCAAGACTCAAACAATAATGATGACTGTCGATGTTTGTCGACACAATCATCAACAACAACAACAACAATAATAATGATGATCGACATTCATCCATTCATTCATTTACTCATTTAATTCATCTGATTATTATTTGTTTGAAATTATGAAAATTTGAATTTTCGGCTGTTGTTGACAAACACATTTTATTCTTTGTTTTTTGTTGTTTGTTTCAATTTTCAAAATGTTGTTTTCCCCATATTTTGACATGGGAAAATACAAATAAATGAATGATTCAGTTTTAATGGTGGGAGAGTTGACAGAGAAAATAGAGCCATTGAATTCAAAGGGTCTTTTCTTTCGATTATACAAAATCTATAGATCAAAGAATTAAGAAATGAAAATTTCAGAAAAATAAAACAAAAGAAAAGATCACTCCGACTGTGTCAAATCTAATTTAATTCTTAAGTTTGTCGATTTTTGGATCTCATTTTCTTGGATTTTTTCTGGTTTCGTTTTTTGTCAATTCTTGCTTCTTGGTTCAAGCATCGATTGAACCATTTTCATCCAAATGAATATGATGATGTCGTCATCATTGTTGACATTTGTTTGTTTCAACACAATGTTTTTTTTGTTGTTTTTATTGAACATTTGAATTATTAGGTTGTCCGAAAAGTTCGTCCCGCTTAATCGAATAGAGTTGCTTGCGAAAATCGACCAGAACTTTCTGGACGACCTAATATTTTGAATTGAAAATATACAAACAAAACAGACAAACCAACGAAAATACAAGGCATCAAACATCAATTTTTTTGTTCCATTCATTGAAGCTAAAATAAATTCCGGTCAAATTGAAATAAATAAAGAAAAAAATCTTGAATCTTATTATCGACTAAGACGACCAAGACGACTTTGAAAAAGAATTGGATCGAAAAAAAATTTCCTGAAAAAATTGTCAAACTAATAAATGAATGAATGAATGAATCAATGAATTCCATCAATATTTGTCCATTTGAATGAACCATTTTTTTCCACATTTGAATCATTGTTCATTTCAATGTAAAATATTAGGCTGTCCGAAAAGTTCTGGCCAATTTTCATGAGCAACTCTATCGATTAAGCGAAATGAACTTTTCGGACAACCTAATACAAAAAAAAACTGGGAGAAAAATTTGTAAAAACCCTGAAAAAAATAGGAAAAAACAGCAAACAAACAAAACTAATCAAAAATTATTCGATTAAAATACTGCTACATTCACTGCTTAGGCTGCTGCTGATGCTTCTTATCAGCGATAATCAACTTATCATCATCGTCATCATTGTTATTTGTCGAAACATTTCCACAAAATGGAAAAAAAATAAAACACGAACAGCGAAAATGTAAAAGCACCAAGGCTTCGGCCCTCTCCAAATATATATGGTGCACCATTTGAAATCGAAAAAAAAAAAATATCTCACGGTTTTTTCCGGTCCTCAATTTTTGTTCGTTCACGTATTTATAAAGGAAAATATTGATTTACTAATTGGAAACAAACAATTTTTTTTTCTCGCAAAAAGCAACTGTCACATACATTTTCAATTTCATTTTTCGATAGAAAATTATTGATAGATAAGAAATGGGCAACGACAACAATCTTATTATTATTAGCCTCTATGGAGCAATATTGTTTTTGTTAAGAATCGAAAAATAATTTTTTATTTGAAAGAAATAAGAAAAACAACGATACATTCATTTTTCTCGGTAATTTTCTGATGATGAATTCATAGAAATGAGCCTTCAATCTAACGCCATTTCGCTTTGCGTATATTTTATTGGTATTTATATTTTCTATGGTTCATTATTATTATAATAATGGGCTGTCCGTAAAGTTCTAGCCGATTTTCGGGAGCAACTCTATTGTGATTAAGCGGAATGAACTTTTCGGACAGGCTAATATTTTTGATATTTTCTCCATGTCATTGTGCTTTGGATCAAAATTTCGGTTTTGGGTTTCAAATGAAAATGTCTTTTATTTTTTTTTTCTCTAAATATTAATATTTGTTGGAATATTTTCTTCTATTTTCGAAAATTTTCATTTTCTTTTGATTCGAAAATAATTGTAAATAATAATAATACAAATAATAATAATAATAAAATAGTTATGATAATAATAATGATACAACGTACAATATTAAGGCTATACAATATATAGAGGATTATGTTCATTAAATTAGCATTATGATCTTCATCATCATTATTCGCATCGTTTTTTATTTTATTTATTATTTTTTTGAATATCTTTTAGGATGTTGTTTTTTTTTTTGCTTAATATTATGTAACACATTGAATGTGGTATTTATTTATATTTTTTTACTACTGTCGTTGTTGCTATTTGAAATCATTTCATTTTGTATTTTGACAATTTTTATCATTATTTTTTCTTAAAAAATTTCGGCAAATATCAGCATATTTTCAATGATATAAATAATATTCAATGGATATTTTGAATTCAATTTTTTGTTTTGTTTTTTTGGTTATTTCATCGTATTTTCATTTAATCCTTGTAAAATATATCTTTAATCTTTGATGATCTTTGATTATTTTCAATTCAATTTTTAATTTTTCTTTGTTTAACAAATCTTGATGACGATGGTGGTGAATTGTAATCTCGATAATAATCACGAAAACCAAGCTTTGAAGCTTCATTATGTTGTCGATCATCATTATCATCATCATACAAATAATTATAAACCTGTTGGGAACTTTTAAATTCAAATTCAAAATTTACATATATTTCAATGCTTAAAACATAAGTAATAATTTGTAAAACTTACATTTTACCATAACGTTTATCTAAATAATGGAATACAATCGATATGATTGTATTAATAATTGATGTAAATAAGAATATATAACTTAATATAAAATTTTTACCACCCATTAATGATGTATTTGAAATGATTATAAATTTTTTCCCATTAAAACCATGAACAGGATATGCTTTTATTTTCATTTTCATTTTTTTTTTGCACATATGATAATGGCAGAACAGAAATCAAACAATAGACCACATGCAGAATTATCATTATCAATGTCTAATTAGTTTATGATGAAATGAATGAAGAAAAAATTATGAAAATACTTACAATAATTAATTGTGAATAGATAATGACCAGATTGTAAACCATTTGATATATTAAAATTATTATTATAATTATCATGATCAACATAGCCATATGCTTTACGAAATGATGAAAATGGTGATAATTGCATCCAATTAATGAATGCTTCATTCTCGAAACCATTATTATTCTTATCTTGTAAATCTAATTCATAAATTGGTTTCGGCCAATTTAATGGTTTTGTTGTATTACGAAATGCATATGCTAATGTTTCATTCGGCGATACAATTGGATTATGATAACGTTCTGAAAATCTCCAACTAATATTTTTACGAATAATTTTTATTGGATAAAGATAACGTTTAATATTACCATTCTGATCACGACCAAGTATACGTTTTTTTAATGCGAATGTATCATTAAACATACTGTTTGCAGCCATACCGCATGGTACTATTGGTAATGACGAGGATGATGATGATGCTTTACAATCATCATTTATTAATTGTTTCCCACATAATTGTAGGTCATCGATTGAATCAACATATGGCAAATAATTTTGATAATAATATTCAATACTATAATAAATATAAACATTTTTCGGTATCGGCTTATTTATTGTAAATAATAGTTGACATTCACATATTTCACCTGGGTGTTTATCAATAAATTCATAACAATAAACAAAATCATCATCATTATCATGATAATTATTGCTTGTTTTGCTCGGTTCATACAAGCAATCAGTATAGTCGAATTTATATTCAACCACAGTATAATTGAAATAAAAACAACATAAACCAAGAATAAAATAAAAGATTGATAAAAATTTGAATATCGGCAACCATGAACCGATGGTCATTGTTGGATAAAAAGTATAGCTGAACAATTTATTAGCCATTTTCAATCAAAATTTCGCTCAAATTATTGATTATTCATCAACGAACAAAATGCTTGAATGAATTCATTAAAATTTCAAAAATTTTCGTTTTTTTAATTGAAAATTTTTTCGAAATGTACAAATATTCGAGAAAATAAAATCGAATTTCGTTTTTTTCAAATTCAAAAAATTAATTTCAATACAAAATATCAAGCCATCTGCCGTCAACGATTAAAAAAACATTTTTTAAAAACTTCAAGTTTCATTTTTGACAAATTAAAAATGACATCAAAGTGCATTATCACATTGACAATAATCTGGACCTTCACTCGGTTCAACACGAAGGCCTAATAATTGCATACGACAACGCTGGCGATGGAAACGTGGTCTAGCTCTCCAATAACTGTTAATTGATTGAGGACTCCATAGGCGTTCAGCTACGGCACAAGCTCTAGGCCTAGAATTCATTAGAAAAATTACGATTTTTAAAATTATTCAAAAATTAATTACCATGTTCGGCCAATGACATTGGTTGCATCAACATATTCACCCCACATTGTTGAAGAGCCACCAATAACAAAATTTTTCTCCTGTTTTGTTCCATTAAAGTTGTGAGGATCACATTGATAATATTTATACCAATCGACTCCATAACTTATGACATTCAAATACCAACAAGCGGATAATATAGCTTTATGTGCAGCTTTCGTCACTGACTTTAATTCATTTTGCCAATTTTCACCTTTCCAAACATTTACTACAGTTTCTGGACGAATATCGACATGATTATCGAATACTTCTTGCCAAACAATGTAGCTGCGGTTCAAATTCTGTACAATGTTAATCAATTTAGTTATATAATAACTTTCTAATTTTTCGTAATTATTTCCAAAATTTTTGATTTTCATAAATTCTCTTATCAATGGATTTGATCGCCAACAAGAGAAATCAACTTCATCACCACCTAAATGTAAATATTGATCAGGGAAACGTTCGACGATTTCAGTGAATAAATCTTGAATAAAATCATATGTTTCGTTCAATACAGGATTAATTGGTCCAAATGAATTCGGCATCGGTTTTCCTTTTGCATCATAACATTGTGTTAATAAATTTTTTTGTCCTTTACCCCATGATCTTGTGTGGCCAGGTGTATCGAATTCAACAACAACACGTATTCCACGTTCATGAGCATAATTCAATACATCATCAACATCTTCTAATGAATAAATGAAATCTTTTTTATATGAACCTTTGGCACTTAGTTGAGGGAATTTCGTCGAAACAAATGGAAATGATTGATCATCAACAATATGCCAATGAAATACATTCATTTTATTCATTTCCATTGCATCTAATGTTTCTAATATTGAATGTAATGGCAAATAATGACGTGATGTATCCAACAGGTGTCCACGATATTTAAAACGTGGTGCATCATTGATTTTACCCAAATAAATTTTATATTGATTCAAACCAACATGTTCAAGCATTTGGCTGAAAGTTTCTAGACTGCGTAATGCGCCCCATACCGATTTCGATTGTAAAAATGAAATGTTTTTATCAATCACAATCGAATATGTTTCATCCATTGTATGCTTAGGTATCGCTTCACATTTACCAGCAAAATTGATCATAATTTTATCTAATTGTCCAATGTAATCATTAGATTCTTCCATGCTATCATCAGTATTATTCAATAAATAACGCCCAGAAAATTTATCATTCAACATGGAGCAATCTTGCACAAATAAACGACTCATATAACGTTTAATTGCCGAATTTAATGTTTGACATTTTGATTTTGATATAATTTCAAAATTTTTAGCATCAATCGAATAAAATTCTTTTTCCACTTTCATAAATTTTGGTCGTGGCCATATTTTATATGCAGTGATTGCTGTCAAAAAATTCTGATAAGACAAAATAATAAAATGAATAAAATATAATGAAATAGAAGAATCAAATTTCAAAAAAAATTACCAAAAATATAATCAATTTGATCATCATCATTTTTTGCATCCGATTACGCAGCTTTTGGCATCAAACAAAGCAAATGACATAAAATAAAATTATTTGTAGCATCAAACAAATAAAAATTAACATATGTAAAAAATCATCGAAATGACTTGGCGATAGCGATAATAATTGGATGATTGTAATCTTCGAAAAATAATATATTAATACATTTTTAGATAAAATGTATCACTTCAATCAATCGCTCAATCAATCGATCAATCATTCAATTCAATGGCAACAAATATTTGAAAAATTGATTTTCAAATTGAAATCAAATTGATCAAAGTTCAAAATTGCCTTTTAAATAATTTTTTCTGTTGTTGCCAATCGTTGTTTTTGTGTGTACTTGATTTTAAACTACACAAGTGTAGACAGTTGTTGTTTGAAAACCAGAACATATTTTCAGAGAAATAAAATTTTCAATTTTTTCAAACTAATCAATAAGTTAAATGACCATCGAAATTGATAATGATAGGAAATCTCGACGTCCGGTAAATAGATCCACACACACATACATACCAACGACATCAAATTTAGCTTGAAATTTAATCGTAAAAAATTAGATAAATAGAAATATTGATATTGTTTATTAATTAAAATTATAATTAATCGTGAAAATAATTACAATGATGTCAATGTGATGTGGTTTTTTAAAATTGAAGAAAAAAAATCGAACAAATCAAAGGCAATTGATTGATTATTGATTAAATTTTAGGGGAGAAAATGAATAATTATTAAGGCATAATTATAATAATAATAATAATGGTGATTATGGAACATTTAAGTAAATTTAATAAATAGAAAGATTTTTTTAAAAAATTGTCCATCCTAAAAAAAATATCATTTTATCAATTATTCAAAATATTTAATACTCTTTGTTTGAATTTGTTTGATTATTTGAATTGTCTTGATTATTGATATTGTCATTATTTATCATCATTTGATGATCAATTCACTAGTAAAAATAGATATCGTTGAATTTGTATTGTGGATTTGTCCATCGAAAAAAAAACTGTCAAATTGGTCAATAAATAAGTGAAAATGTATAAGATGAATATTTTTTCTTAGAATGAAAATCTACAATTTTTTCTAAATTGTATCGGTGCTAATTGCTATTTGTTTAATATATTAGTCCATTATCACAATTTATCATAATCTTTATGATGTGTTATTCTTGTTGAATCCATCAATAATGTTACTTCGCTCGTTTTCGAATCATCTTGACTGTGATTATATTGAAAAATAAAGAATTGATTGATTTTTCTTTGTAAAAATAAATTATATTCAATAAATACCTTCGTTTAATTGAATACTGATTAATTGATCGACGATGTTTTTGATTCTTTTTATCCTTGTCTTTTTTATTAAATATTGCGCCCGTCTTATGGAAACCATTTTGATTATTACTATTGTTTATTGAATTTAATGTAATCGGAGCAATAGATATATCACGTACAGCACGAAATTCACCACAATTATTGAGATGTTCATTTTCTAGACGGAAAAAATTCCATACAAATCGTCTAAAGGTGAAAAATTCAAGGAAAATTATTGATTTAATAATAAGAGACAATGTGTATCATTTTTATTCACCTAAACAATTCTAGTGTAGCAACACCTGTACCCAGCCAATCGGAATCAATATTTCCAACTTGATTTAATGATATTGTGAACGCCCACATTGTACGGCCAAAAAAATCACCAACATATGCAATATGATAAAATGGTTTCGGATATACTAATTCATTGCGTAATAGCCAATTTTCTGTCGATTGTACATTCATCAAACCCCAATCCATGATTACATCCCAACTATATGTATAAATTGATGATATAATCAAAGCAGCAATCCAAAAATAAAAAAAGGAACTTGATGAAGGGTCACCTGGAATTGCTATTTTTTTTTTTTGATGATGAAATGAAATCATAAAATAATTTCAACCATTTTTCATTGTTAAAACATACTTGCTGTTAATTCGGTCAAGGTTGAAAATGTGATCACAAAAAATGTTGTCGAATATTTTCCAGCATTAACAACATGTGGAAATAAGCTACGATAATTATCATCACGATAACGTCGAAGACATTGTACAAAACGAAACCATGCCGGTAATGCAACAAAAATAGCTCGAAATGTTAGATAAACTTTACCATGTGGCATATGAAATTCTATCTCAAATTTAGATATTTGAAAAAACATTAAGATAATTACATAAAAAAAGGCAATTATTATAATTAAATTTACCATTATGATCTGAAGTTAAATAATTGATATAATAAAAAATGTAAAAGATAGCATCACCGAATAAAATTGATAAACTATTTAGTTGATCAGCAAGCCAGAAATCGGCGAATGTGACTGCATAAAACGGTGCAACTAATAATCGAAACTGAAAAAAAGGTACAATTACAATTAATTTAATTTATTAAAAATAAGATTGCATTGGGAAAGCACACTTACCAATACACGAAGTAACCAAAATCTAGCCGTATGACGCAATGTTTTTGTTGGATTAATTAGAAATAAAATAAATAATATGACAGTTGCTAATGGAAATAGATTACCATCAATGTTGAATAATGTTGAAAATGAATATCCTAATAATGCGAATGCCCATATCACAGCAAATAATAAGCTCACTTCAAATAAATGTTGTTCAGATATATGATCACGTGGATCTAATTCAAATATTAATACATGATTCACACCGGATGTACGCCAACCATAAACATTTATGCCCAAGAGAAATATGAATAACCAAACATAAAATGGTCCACGAAACAGTAAACAAAGATAGTTGAATTCGATATCATTTGAATGCATTAATAATCGTAAAAATAAGATAGCTGATAAAATGATTAAAATTCCTGAATAGAAACCAACACGAAACGTTGTCCATAATGATTGTTGTGCATTCAACGGTGGTACACGTAATCTTTTCATTGCTTTTGAACGATCACCATTCTCTAGAACATTGGCGAATATATTTTCAGTCTTTTCGATTAATTTATCAACATCTTTATTTGTATAAAATTTCGCCTGATCAACATTATCTTGTCTCCATTGATTACCGGAATTTGTGTTCAGTAATTTATCATGTTTTTTCAATATTTTACGAAAACCGGTGAAATTTAATGTTTGATAATTTTGTAACAAAACTAAATTCAAATAAAATTCTGAAAAAGCTAATTTTAGATCAGCAATCTTTTTCAATAATTTACGGCTTTGTTTTTTAGCCGTTTCTTTTGTCGTATTCTTGAAAAATGGCATAGGTATTTTTGTTGATGACGTTAATGGTGATGTTACTGTAGCTGCCGCTGTTAATGCTGGAAATTGTACATTATTATCAAATTGATCTTGATCACCTGAATCGGGTAATATTGATTCTAATTCATTTTTCAGATCATTATATTTTCTTAATGCTTCTGCTAATTTTTCGGCAAAAAATGAATTAATTTTATTCAATTCTTTTTCACAAAAATGTAAAAATTGTTCATCAAATTTCGCAACAATATCAATAAATTCTTGTTCTTGACAATCGATCGGTATGGAATCAACAGCATCATACAATAAATCTTTCATATGCTAAATTTTATATAAGAAAAATAAATAAACATAAAAATCAATTTATTCATTCATCAAAAATTCAATTCCAATCAAAACAAACCTCATATTGAATATATTGTTTTCTCCATTCCGGCGTAATATGCGCCGATAAATGTTCGGCAAATTTCATGGCGTTATGTAATCGAGTGAATGAATGAAAAAAAAATTGAATCTTTTTTCTTACAAAAGCTAAAAATAGGTGAAAAAAAGTAGAGTAAATTAAATGTTTTGTAAATATAAACAAATAAACATGCAAAAATAATATTCAAACAAAAACAGACCATCATAATCACAATCTCATCAACACTAACAGCATCAACAACAATAATTTGAAATAACAACAGCCTTAAATTGAAGAAAAAAAGAGAGAAAATGCACTTGAAATTGATATATCCTTCAGATTGAAAAGAAAAAAGCTAAAATAAACCAGCTTTCATGTGAGAATAACTGAATATAAAATATAATGAGTTACTGTATCGAAATAAATAAATGAATGAATGAATTGAATAAATAATAATGGTTACAGAAACTGCTATTCATAGTAATTTTACAATATGAAACAAGTTTACGTTCATTTCCAATCATTCAATCCATCGTCGATGAATCGTTTAACAATTGAATGACGACGTTATTCAAAATTTATTTTGATGAATAGAAAAAAACGACTGAATAAATGAAAATTTTCTGATTCGAAAAACAAAAAAAAAAGCATTTCACCTATTCACTAGTTTATTTATAATTAAATTTCGTATTTCATCTTTTTGTTCTCTGAAACAAAAACAACAAAAGCCTAAATGGATATAAAGTATCTTTAATTCATTCAATATATTTTTGATTAAATATTAGGTTGGACGAAAAGTTCTGGCCGATTTTCATGAGCAACTCTATTGATTAAGCGGAATGAACTTTTCGGACAACCTAATATTATTTGAACGCGGTAGTGAATGATAATCCATATCTTATCAATGATCAATCTAATCTCTTTTTTTTTTGCCTCATGAATTGAATGATATTCATTAATTTTTTTTTTCTATTAATATTCACAACTACAATCAACTGGAAAATTAGATAAAATAATTATCAACTCTGATAATTCAAAACTAATACATGAATTCAGACATGATATCAATAGAAATATTTTGATCAATTGATTGATTGACAATCAATTAATGAAATGTGAATGCAAAATGAATGAATTAATCAATTTTATCTTCTGTCATATTCATCATGAGACTAGAGGTCGATAATAATTTTCATTGAATTCAAACAACAAAAAAAAGGCTTACCACGCGTGCTACTGCTGTTTTTAGTATAGTCATGGGATAGTCTTAAGAGAAAAAAATTGATTTATTTTGGAAAAAACCTTTATTTATTTTTCCAAAATTTCAAATTTTGAATAATCGTCACGATTGATGTAATATATCATTTATTTGTTTTATATTTTATTTAAAAAAAATATTATTTTTTCATTTTTTTCAAAACAAATAATGAAAAATGATTGATTGATTTGAATTTTATGTTTCAAAATATACAAAGTGTTGTTATTGTTGATTTTCAAGACAAAAGCTTTGAAAATTTGAAAAATTCCTTGGAATTTTTCCTGACAATAAGGCACCAAAATTTGAATTTATTTATTTATTTATTTTTTTCAAAATCAATTGATTTGATTTGATGATGATTTGTTTGCATGATTATCGAAGATAAATTGTCGTATGTTTGAAAATTATTTGAACAATCAAACAAAATTATTGAAAATGATTTTATTGTTTTAATTTCAAATTTTACATTTGGCCGAATCAAATTTGTTGATGTTTATTGGTAATGATGATAAAATGTAATAACATAATTCAGACAATATTTATATAATAATAATCAAAGCAAAAACATTGATCATTTTTATTATTTTTGAATGGCTGTCATTTGATGTATCATTATTATTATCATTGATTTCAATATATTTCGATGATGTTTTATTTTATTTTACATTGATTATTGATTCATACATACATTTAATGTATGTTATATGTGTTCATTGAGTGAGATTTACATAAATAAAACATTATCAAAAACGATAAAAATTAATGTGATATGATGAATTTGTTTTATTTTCTGGTCATAAAATAATAATAATGATTTGATTTGATTTTTATTCGATTTCAAATTGAACAAATTAGGAAAAACAAACAAAGGCACATTGAATGGTGAATAAGGATGATGATGAATGAAATGAATTCAAATCAATTTTATTTAAATGTTTCATTCATTCATTCATTTTTTTTCTTAGCCAAAAAAAATAATGAAACGAAATTGGCACAATTCAAATGATGAATTTTTGATTAAAGGAATTGTTATATTGTTTTAGTTATTTTAAACTATGATCATTTGAATTTTTCAAATTCATTTTCATTTGAAAAATCAAGAATATTTTTCATTTTAAAATTTTTATTCAAAGAAATGAAAACATTTAATTATTCAATATTTCCATGACAACAAAATTAAAAAATTATATCATTCAATGCTGATCATTCAATATGAATGAATCATGATTAATCATTTTGTATGTATAATAATGATCATGAAGAAATTGATGATGAACATTTTAAACAATAGAAAATTCACAGCATCAAATAAACAATACAACAACGACAATATAATAATAATCATAATCAATGTCATATACGACTATGATTAATGAAATTTTAATAGTTTAATTATTTTATAAATGCTTTGTCATAATTTTTTCTTAAAAATAAAAAAGTTACACTTTATTTCAAGTAATAATGAAATTTAGTTGAAAAATAATGAAATCTTCAATGTATATGATGGTAGTTTTTCATATTTTTTCTTATTTTTCAATGAACATCACTACGAATAATATTCGTTTATAATTCGTGATATTTCATTATCAGTCATCAAAACAAATTATTTGAAAAAATGATGGAATTATTCGTTTTTTGTCTTTATTTTCATGGACAAAATTAATCGGAAAAGAAAATTGAAAAATAAAAAGAAAAAACATGTGAAAACATTTGTATTTGTATTTTTATTTGTATTCAATCAAAAACAATCAAATCAAAATCAACGCAAGACAATTGAAATTGTATGAGATGTGTATTTTGACTTTCTTTATTTTTTTTTTACTTTTTCTTCATTCATTTCACTCTTGATATATCATCATCATCATGATCATGATCATCATAATCATTAAAAATCGTTGACAAAATTCAATGAGAAAAATAAAACGAAACAAAACGAAACGTCGAAATGAATGAATGAAAACAAAGCTCAAATTTTCTATATAATTTTTTTCAAATATTTTTTCAAACTGATGATACAACTGATCATCATGTGATTTTCGGTATGAATATAAATGAATAAAAATGAAAAAAAAATGATCTCTGTTTTTTTTTTCATTTCATTAAATTAAACGATTTAAGCAGACAGAGATGATAGAGATATATATATATAGAAAAATTATATATTTTTCATTTGCTTTTTTTTATATTAGGTTGTCCGAAAAGTTCTGGCCGATTTTCATGAGCGGACTCTAAGCGGATTAAGCGGAATGAACTTTTCGGACAACCTTATATATATCACACACTTTTATCAATGATTTTTTTGAATTTTTTTTTCTGTATTTCGGTTCGAGATTACACAACTGTTATTTTTTCTGTTAGCATCCCATATGGCATATGGATTTTGATATGTTCTAATTTTAGCGGAAAAATAAATTTTTTGAAAATTTTTTTGATTTTTGTTTTGCACCAAATGATGGCGATCATGTTTTTGAATTTTGAATTTTTTTTTAAACCATACCATTATGGTTAGAGGCAGATTGAAGAATACGGAATGAAATATCGGGAATAGAATGGAATATTCTATATATAATGAATGCATGGCAAATGAGTTGGAACAGAATTTGGATTTTTTTTTGGGGGGTCCTAAATATTTTAGTTTATGTTTTGAGCATTATTTCATTTCATTTTTGCTTTTCGGCAACAATTTGTCAACGTTGAAACATGTTATTTTGATTGTTGAATTAATGATCATCTTTGGTAAAAATGGCTGATAATCTCGATGATGATGATGGTTATCTTTATGATGAAGATAAAATGTAAGCTATGAATTGAAAATTTGTAATTTTGTTTCAGTCATTTTTTGTGAAGTAAATTTTAAGATTTTTGAATGAGATTCTGTTCAAATGCTTGTCATTTGTTAATGAGTGACAGGATTTCCTTTGTCATATTTTATTTTTTAATTTTTGCCACGTAATAAAATCGTTTTGTTTGTTGTTTATTCTCAATTTGTTCAATTCGTTCAATTTTATTTGATTTCTTGAATTTTGAAATTTTAAATTATCACGAAAAGAAAATATGATCAATTCTGATATTTATGGTCAATTATATGATTATTATCAATGGTCCGATTGTGATCGTTGTTATTATCATTTGGAAGAAGATCGATTGTAATTTTTTATATAATTTTTTTTGTGGGGTTCTAATTTATTTTTTGATGATTTTTTTCATCAGGGGAATGCGTGTAACATCTGGTTCGGTTAAAATAAAAAAAGATGATAGCAACTTGATTGGTATTAGCATAGGCGGTGGTGCACCTAATTGTCCTTGTCTTTATGTTGTACAAGTTTTCGAAAATACACCAGCATCACGTGATGGTACATTAGAAGCTGGTGATGAGCTGATCAGTGTTGATGGAAAATGTGTTAAAGGAAGCACTAAAGTTGAAGTTGCACGCTTGATTCAATCGATTAAAGATGAAGTGACGATTGGTTATAATAAATTACATGCAGATCCAAAACAAGGAAAAACATTGGATATTATATTGAAAAAATTGAAGCATAAAATGGTTGAAAATATGGATTCAGCAACAGCTGATGCACTTGGTCTAAGTCGTGCAATTTTATGTAATGGTATGTGTGTGATTTGAAAATTTGAATTTAATTGATAATTGAAATTTCATTTACAGACAGTTTGGTGAAAAAATTACAAGAATTAAATCGAAATGAATTCATTTTCAAAGGATTGATTACGCATATGAATTACATTATACAAAGTTATATGGATATAACAACAATTTATAAAGATTTTGGTGATGTTTTCAATGAAATAGGCGCACATGAACCCCAAACAGATGCTAGCCTCGCATTTACGCAATTTGGAAACGTACATCGATCGTTTGAAAAAGAAGGCACAAAAATGATTAAAGATTTGAAACCTGTATGTTTCTATTTATTGTAATTAATGCCTCAAATCTATTGTCCCCTGTCAAGGGACATCAGCATTTTAGCTCACAGCTCTGTTGTCCCTTAACAAGAACATTTGATTTTAAGTAATCTTTAAGAAGAATTCTTATTATGAAAGAACTAGTGGTTATTCAAAATCAAATATACTTTCTAAAATTTTTCGAATCATCACTCAATGAGAGAAAAATTTTATTGTCACTCGATTCAACTGAAAAATTGAATTTAAAATGAGCCAAATTTATGTCACGATCCTGTGCAGAGTTGCTAAAAGCCATTTTTGATGAAACACTCTGAGTGCAATTATTTGATATTTACTTTTTTTCATTTTTTGCTTTTCTAGATTCTAAGCGATCTAAATACTTATTTGAACAAAGCTATACCAGACACACAATTGACGATAAAAAAATATGCAGATGCTAAATTTGAATATCTGGTAAATGAATATGAGCATTTTTTCCTATGCAATGACATTATATTTCATCTTTTACTTATAGTCATATTGTTTAAAAGTAAAAGAAATGGATGATGAAGAATACACGTATCAAGCGCTACAAGAACCATTTTATCGTGTTGAAACCGGTAATTATGAATATCGTTTGATATTGAGATGTCGTCAAGAAGCACGTAAACGTTTTGCTATGTTACGTTCAGATGTATTGGTTAAATTAGAATTGCTAGATCAAAAACATGTACATAATATTGCTGTACAAATAACTAAATTTATATCAATATTATCCACATTCATCACCAATTGTCAACAATATTTAGAGCAAAATAGTTTTGTACCATTTGAATTAGATTTATCCAAAAGTTGTCTATTACAACAATCATCACTGGTATCATCTATTGATCGCAATGTAATTGAATATCATGATGATGACAATGATAATGATAATAATAATTATGAATATTATCAAAAAATTGAAAATAATAAAAATAATGATTATTATGATAACGATGATGATGATGATGATATTGAACCTGGTGAGGAAGCAAGTCTATTAGATCATCGAAAAAATGGAAATAATAATGGCAGTGGAAAAAGTGAATTGAAAAATTTGATTGACATATTTGATAATGATCAAGAAGAATGAATCAAAAAACGAATGAATTTTCAACTGTGCAAAAATCAAAAAATTTAGAAAATCTTAGATCATTACTGTCAAGAGAATCATTGTTTACCAATTTGAAATCAATTGTGATTATATCATGACTTATTGAAAGCCAAAATATCACTTGACTAATCCACTTTTTACCAAAAAACATCTGATATTGATTGATGATAATGACAAATATTCCAAGTGCGCATCTTATCCGAGATAATTGTTACGGATCTTTTAACTTAAATGGATCTTTATTTTGCATGTATTGCGTTCAATTTTAATATTGAAAAAAAATATTGATTATTATTTTAAATGACATTGACCATATAAAAATAAAAAATAAAATTTTTTTAAATTGATTAGATTTTGAAATTATCAAATCAATTTTTGTTTCACTTTTTTTTGCGTGAAAATATTCATATATTTTTATGAAATGATTAAAACAAAATTCACACTATTTTTTCTATTTTTCACCATTATTGGCTGCATTAATGCAGTGCAAAAAAGAGGTATGTTTGAATTATGAGTCGAAAAAAAATTGAAAGAAATAAAATTTTTGTTAATATGATAATTGAAATTATAGATCATAATAATTACAAGAAAAATCCTATGAGAATCGTATGTTACGTTGGAACATGGTCAGTTTATCATAAAGTTGATCCTTTTCAAATTGAAGATATTGATCCGTTCAAGTGTACTCATTTGATGTATGGTTTCGCCAAAATTGATGAATATAAATACACAATTCAAGTTTTTGACCCATATCAAGACGATAACAAAAATTCATGGGAAAAACGTAAGTTTCGTTAAATTAACATTTTATTCATCTAATATTCATCAAATAATAATTTGAAATCAACAGATGGCTATGAGAGATTTAATAATTTGAGGTTGAAAAATCCTGAATTGACCACTATGATTTCGCTTGGTGGTTGGTATGAAGGTTCAGAAAAATATTCTGATATGGCTGCCAATGTTATGTATCGAAAACAATTCGTTCAGTCGGTGCTGGAATTTTTGGAAGAATATCAATTCGATGGTTTGGATTTGGATTGGGAATATCCTGGTTCTCGACTTGGCGATCCGAAAGTTGACAAACAGAATTACTTGTGTTTGATTCGAGAACTTAAAGAAGCTTTTGAGCCATATGGATATCTGCTGACCGCTGCTGTTTCGCCTGGTAAAGATAAAATCGATCGTGCTTATGATATTCCTGAATTGAACAAACTCTTTGACTGGTTCAATGTGATGACCTATGATTATCATGGTGGATGGGAAGATTTCTATGGCCACAATGCTCCGTTGTACAAACGACCAGATGAAACTGATGATTTGCATACATTTTTCACCGTTAATTACACAATGCATTATTATCTGAGCAAAGGTGCTAGTCGCGACAAATTGGTTATGGGTGTTCCATTCTATGGGCGTGCTTGGTCAATCGAAGATCGTAGCAAAGTCAAAATCGGTGATCCGGCAAAAGGAATGTCTCCAGCTGGTTTCATTTCAGGCGAACAAGGAGTTCTTGCTTACATCGAATTGTGTCAATTATTCAAAAAAGAAAAATGGACCATTCATTACGACGAATACTACAATGCTCCATATGCTTATAATGATAAAGTCTGGGTCGGTTACGACGATTTAGCCAGTCTTTCTTGCAAGGTACGTCTTTTGAGATTATTATTCCGAGTTTCTTAGTTGAATTTGAATTTTTCTAAAATCCACTTAATAGCTGTCATTTTTGAAACAATTGGGTGTCTCTGGTGTGATGGTATGGTCAGTTGAGGATGATGATTTTAAAGGTCATTGCGGTCCGAAATATCCGTTGCTAAACAAAGTTTACGATATGATCAATGGAAATGATAAGCATTCATATGAATGCATTTTGGGTCCAAGTACAACTACAACCACAACTACGACAACAACAACAACCACCACGACAACCACAACTACAACAACAACGCCTTCGCCGACAACACCTTCTACAACCCCAACAACACCTTCGCCAACGACATCAACCCCAACCACGACAACACCTTCATCAACAACACCTACAACAACCACAACAACTTCAAAACCTACCACACATGAAAATACAACTGGAACACCTAAATACACAACATATGTCGATGGACATTTAATCAAATGTTATAAAGAAGGTTTTCTTCCACATCCAACCAATATTCACAAATATTTAGTTTGTGAATATGTTAATGGTGGTTGGTGGGTAAATATTATGCCATGTGCACCAGGCACAATTTGGTGTCAAGAAAAATTAACATGTGTAGCTGAATAAATTTTTATTTCGATAATAAAATTTGTGATCTTTAAACGAAAAATTATGTTCATTAATTTAGAGCAAATTGGTTCAATTAACTCTAAAATGATTAATTGAATTATATGCTCATTTTAATTATTTTATTCTAAATGGTTTCTGTATAAAAATTAGCTCAAAATTTCGTTCTAAAATTTGTGAATTTCAGATAAACGAAATGAGTTTCAAAGCCTATGAGAATAATGGCATAATACGTAGTCTAAGTAAATGTTATGATTCTCGACAATTGAATCATATCGATGTGGATAAATTTACACGTTTTTATCGTATCCCGAGTTCACGTTTTACAAACGAAGCACAAATATTACAATATTATGGTTATAAATTAGGCAAACGTTTTGCTGAAGGTGGTTTTTCACAAATTTATTATGCAACACATATAATGACAAATATACAAGTTGCATGTAAAAAAATTGATATCGCTAAATGTATGTAATTTTCGTACTGATTATATTAATGATGATAATAATGAGCATCTTTAAATAAAATTTCATTTTTTTCTCTCCTGAAAAATTAATTATCATTAGCTAAAAGTCATTTATTCACTGTAACAAATGATGCAAATAATGCAACAACAAGAACAATAACAAAAAGAACAGTAGATAATAATAATAATAATTATAATAATTCAAAAATAGAAGATTTTAAAAATGAATTATTTATTTTGAAAAAATTAGATAATCCATATATTGTAAAATTATATGCACATTTTGTTATAAATGAAAAACTTTATATATTTTTAAAATTAGCCAATTCAGGTACATTATCCTCGTATGTACGACGAAATGGACCATTAAAAGAACGTGAAACACAAATGTTATTTGCACAGATATTAGTTGCAATTAATTATATACATTCAATGAATATTGCACATCGTGATATTAAATTAGAGAATATATTATTATTACGTCATCCAAATAATAAATTAACAATATTAATCACTGATTTCGGCTTGAGTCGTTTAATTTCTCATGATATAAATGGTAATATTATTATGAATAATACATATTGTGGTACATTGGATTATATGGCACCCGAAATTATCAATGAAAAACCATACAATGCATTTTTAGCCGATATTTGGTCATTAGGTGTTTGTTTGTTTGTTATGTTAAATAATCGTTATCCATTTGAAGCAAAAAATTCATCAAATCAATTACAGTTACAATTAAAACAATGTTGGATATTTGCAAAAAATTTACCCGAATATCCAAATGATTTATTAATACATATATTAACATTGATGCTGGAACCAGAACCATTGAAACGTATAACAATTAAACAATTAATACAACATCCATGGATAATTGATGAATATTTATTTGCTAAAAATTATTTTCAAAATTATAATCATTTAATATATAAACAACAACAACAGCAACAGCAACAACAACAACAACAACAACAACAATCAAAATTAAATCAATTCAAGCAACGATTGAAAAAATAAATTGTGTCGAAAATAAATAATTGTAACAACAACAACAACAACAACGATGAAAATAATCGAGGACCAAAAATCAATAAAATAAAACATTTTAAAATCAATAAATTTTCAAATTGCATCCCAAAACTTGAATTTGCATTGAAAAACATTAATAAAATTGAATAAACAATCAATAAGCATTGCACAAGCAGCATATAAATCATATCAAATTAATAATTTTACATAGAAAAAAATGGATTAATAAAAAATTGTCAAAGAAATTTAAATTTATTCAATCATATATCGACGCTCAATGTCCGTTATCGCTCAAATCGCATAAATCAAATTTTGAATTTTTGAATGTCCAAATCCAATCGATTTATTATCGAATGAAATCAGCTCGTTTCACTGCGTCGAAAAAAAAATTGAAAATATCTTGAAATTCCCCATTTTTTCAACTTTGATGTGAGGACTTTTACTAAATGCCATTTCTTCAAAATGTGTAACATAATACACCAACAATAAATGAAATGGATTATTAAAATTCAATTGACGTTTTGTGAGTATACTTTTTCAAGACTTGAAAAATATTAGGTTGTCCGGAAAATTCGCACAGCTTAAAATCTATATTTTCAATTGAAAATTTGACAAGAACCTTCCGGACAGCCTAATATGAAAAATACAAAAAAATAAAAATAAAAACCAAAGATTGCTTGATAAGCTTTTATCATTATTATTATCACTGGTAGTATTATGATAATCATTGAAAACCCCCATTATCATTGAATCAACTAATTTATTATCGTTTGTTGTTGTTGCTGATGTTGCCTGTCATTGACTATAGCCAATGGTTGAATGAATGAAATGAAATGAAATGGCTTATATTTTTTTAAATGGATCAAAAAATTGAAAATTCTCAGTACATCCAGTGATTTTGTCGAGTTTTTTATTTTTCTCTCGTAGATTTAATTTTATTAACAAAATTCATTTCGAAATCGTTATGATGACTTCCCCTTTATTATTATTTTTTCAATTTTCAAATGGAAATGTGTTTTTTTTTAGAGGAAAAAAAAGTAAATAAAATTGAATACTTCAAAGGCATTTAACACTTTATGTGCTGCATGATCGTGTATTGTTTTGAACAAAATGAATGGACAAAAAAAAATAAAGAAATAAATCACGAATAAGTAAATTGTTTTTCCTGATAATAATAAATGATTTTAAATGAAAAAATAAAACACATCAAATGACCATATGAATGTATCTTAAATTATGTCTCTCATAATGTCAATTTGACAATATTTATTGGCCATTTGAATGCATAAGATATTGTAGTTAGAAGAAATGAAAATAAGATGGAATTGATGATCTGAAAATAAGCAAATCATCATTATTTTTTTTGGTTCCGAAATTGAAATGACCACAAAATTAGCTTCGATTCATATCATTGAACAATGGTTATGATCATCATTGAAATGTCATCAGCATTATTATTGATGTATGTATGTTTCATACAAGCAAATGATAGTCATTAGATCCGGTTCAATTGATTTATTATTGATTTTTGATCGATTCACAAATTCATTTCTTGTTCGGGAAAAAATGACATATTTTCATCGATTTTTCTCTCCATTATTCTTTGATAATTGATCAAAGACTTTTGATCAGTCAAAGGCCAAAAATCAAATGCACGAGGATTTCTCTGAATTGGCACAAATCCGAAATTTGATTTTTATTCTTGTTTTTTCTCTGGAATCACATTTATAAATATTTATTTTTCCAATATCATTTTGAAATAATGATTATGATGATGATTATCGGAATAATTATGAATTAATTAAATGAAAATATAGTAGATTTATATAGTATAAAGACATACAGACCCAGAGATATGGGAAAATATTGGTGAAATATTGTAATTAAACCAGGAAAAATAAAAAATAATGGCAAAACATTAATTAAAGTTTTTTGGTATAGAAACAAACAATGAACCTGATCTTTTCTTTGCTATTTGAAAGCATTAATGATAATCATTTCGATGGAAAATGAATCATATTAAAAATAATATCGAAATGACATTTTTTACTTTTCGTTTTTTCTCCGTTGAAAGTCATCGAATCGCTGGCGAGGAAAATAATCTGAATTTCATTCAGTCAGAATTTAGGTGACGCTTCACGTATCAAAGCCTTAAACCAGTCAGAAAAATCTTTCGACGAACGAAGCATACCTTGGCTTATATGAGAATCAAATTTAATACATTTTTTTTCTTACCATAAAGATTAGTCTTATTTTGTTCATTTTAATAATAATAATTCAACTGTATCATATCATATGATATCACATATGATATGCAAATGTAATAAGTAAATACTAAGATGATGATCATAATAATGATAATTAAATGAAAAATAAACAAATCTAAGAATTCAAATGACAAAGAAAACAAAGAATGAATGAATGAAACATGTTATTGAATTTGAATCAAACCGTTAAACCGAATGAAATTATCTCTTTATTTCAAAGAAATTATATTAAGAAAAATGTTAATATATCAAATGTAAATAAAGGCAACGAAATATTCAAATTTTTCATTGTTTTATTCAACATTTTTTCTCATTCATTTCTCTGTCTTTGAAGCCTTAAGTAAAATATTTGTTTCTTTCATTTGGATCCTTGATATCATATTTTATCCGAGTATAAATGTCGGTGTAGGTATTATTCATCATCATCATCATTTCTTTACCATTTTTTTCGTATTTGATCTTACAAAGCATTCAAAACATCAAATTTCAAATGTCTCAAGAGAACATAGACACACACAAGCACAAACACATAATAATACACGCAAAAGGACAAAAACTGAAACAAAAACAAAAAAAATATGAAAGATCATTTGATTCCCATGGAGAATCATTCATTTGTGTGTGTGGATAATCATGATGATGATAATGCTGCCATTCCATACAGATAGATACGAACATGCAAAATTTCATTATGCATAGTCTGAAATAGGACCGAGAAAAAATTCCCGAAAAATAAAAATAAAAATAAATTCATTAATTAACATGATTATCGATTATCGATTTCCAATGTAAAATGAATATATATTTGATTGTCCGAAAAGTTCTGGCCAATTTTCATGAATAACTCTATTCCATTAAGCGGAATGAACTTTTCGGACAATCTAAATATGAAAATGATAATTTTTTTCATTGATGCTTTATGGCAGTGAAGCCAACATTTATTCCTCGTATTTTCCTTGGCTAAAATTATGCATTTATTATCATCATCAACATTCAAAGTTCTAAAATTTCAAATTCACTTTTGCCGATTTCTGTACATTCGTTTTTGTTTTCTCTGTGTATTTATTTGCTTGTTGTCATCAAATAGATAGAAAAAAAACGATGGTGGACGATGAATTTCGGGACGATTTTCAGAGAGTATCTAATTTCATTCATCATTCAATTCATGGGTAGAAAAATATTTTGTCAATAATTTTTGCTTTGGCTCTTCATCCATCTATCTTTAGTCTTTAAACAACAAATAAATATTTGACAAATTTTTTTCGGCTTCCGATGATATCGATTATCAGTATCGGAGTAAAAATGATCGAAATTGAAATGGAAAAAAACAAATTTGTTGCTTATTTAATCATCATTATTTGTATGTATGTATGTGTGTTATTTGCATTAACAATGAAATAAATAGAAAAAAAATTTGAATTTAAAATCATTTAATATAAAAACGAATAAGTTACAATCATGAATTGAATTTGACATGCGTTGAATTTTGAAAAAGTAAGAGAGAGAGAAAGCGAAATACATATTCTGTGTGATATATGTCAGTGAAACACCAGCCAAACAGTATATAAATGTAATTGCACGACCAACAATTTCTTTCAATCTCGCTCTCTTTCTTCAATTCTCGATGATATTGAATTCAACAAGATCTGATTGAAGAATTATTCTTCATTCTTCGATTATTTTAAATCGAAAAATCAAAATTTCAATGCATTCATTCAACAATCAATCCATATATATTGATAAATTCAATTAATGATTCAATTAAATAATTCAACCAACAACAACAACATCGATTGAAGAAAAAAAAACAAATCATGAATCAACAATTATTTAAAAATTTCATTATAATTTCAATTTGTTCGATTATTATCATTGAAAATCAAAGCGAAATTCATGCATTTTGGTCACCAATAAATAATAACAATAATAATAATAATAATCGATTACGTTTATTACCATCTCAGCAGCAGCAGCAATCATTCCATAATAATCATCATTATAAGGTAACGTGTTTTTATTTGAATTATTTAAAATATTTTTGCTTAAAGCATGAATGATATAATAGATGATCGTTATTCATTGAATATAATGGGAAAAATTCATGTTGAATCTGATCCTTTTTCTCCTCTATTTTTTCCTTTGAACATAAAACTGAATATATCTTTTGGTACTCGAAGAAAATCTTGCCAAGAATTGTGAAAAAAATTCCCATGAAAAAAAAAATTCAATTTTCATTGGATTTAAAAATTTAAACAAAAGAAAAAAAATGAATGAAATTTGAAATTTGAATCAAATCTTTATTCAAAATGACAAAACAGTGTATTTCAAAGAGAATTTTCAAAGAAATAGTGAAATTGATACAACTGAAAAAATTAAATCTCAAGTTTAAAATTTTTCACACACACACAAGCATGCACTTGCAAACTTTCACATATTGTACACTTCATTTTTCAATTATCAAATTCAAAGAAAATGAAATAACACTTAGACTATACACTTATATATGGTATATAAGAATTCAAAAAAAAATCCGTGAAAACTTTGACGATTTCTTTTGTGAAATCATAATTGAAAATATTGAAGATTTACCATTTTAATTTTTCCACTCTTAAATGATTATTTGGATGATTACTTGGATGATGATGATGGTGGTGAACTCTTTAATCACCAATATAATCATCATCAAAATCAAAATTATGACTGTTTAATCATGCACAAACGATGATTATTGTTTGAAATGAAATTATGTCAAAAAAGTGTATGGAAGCAAAAAAAATAGAATTAAATGGAAATATTCATTGAGAAAATGAGAGAAAATTCATTAACACTAATCATTCAATGAATATCATTCATAATTCAATAATTTCAAATCAAATCCAAAATTTCAATTTGATTCGAAAATTGATTATTGGAGAAAGAGTTTGAATATGAAATATGAAGAGAAAATGATGAGGAAATTCAATGAAGATTGAATGAGATTGAATGGAAATTGAAATCATTGAAAACAATCAAACAGAAAATTGATGATTAATTTCGTTCATCATTGAAAAATTGCATTCAAACAAATATAAAAATAAAATTAATCAAATGACAATTATTCACAGTGAATAATCAACGAGAGCGATAGGAAACAAAACACGAATTATCCACAATTTCAAGGGAGAGAATCCAAAAATTTCAAACTTCAAAACAATCAAATTTGAATCAAACTGAAATTAACGAAATGAAAAGAATTGAAAAATCAAAACAAAACAAAAAAAATCAATGAAATTGGCATTCAAACAATCCAATGCGATAAATGAATGAATGAATGTTGGCTTCCCTGCAATAATAATTCATATCTTTTATTATTATTTCTTGTATTACAAAACCATCGATATGAAAAAAAAGCTGCGAAAAAAAAATTGATTTTCAATTTATTCAAATCAAAAATATCAAAAAATTTTTTAAAAATTCAAAAGCATTAAAAAATGATTTACACTTGTTTATATTCGGTTTGTTTTTCCTTGTATTTCGGGGAAATGTTTTTGTTTCAAAAAAAAAATTTTGACGTTTCAATTTTGAATCCGAAATATTTCTGTTACTCCTCCTTCTTGCTTCAAAAATTCTTTTGTCAAACAAAATTGATGATATTTATGAAAAATATTTTCATATTTCATAGGCTATTCTTTGATTTTCCCCAAATGCAGCTTTGAACAATTTGAAATATCTTTCAAAAAAAGGAATTATTCAAAGATTTCTTTGTTTTTCAGTCGGTTTGCCAATGAAAACCAAAGAAGCTATAGGCCTGTATCCTCTAAAAAATAATCAATTTACAAATACACAGATTTTTTTTTTTGTTTTTTCTTCATTTCTCAAATCACTCACTCACTGATTCATGGGGTATTGTTTCAAATTATATTATTTTCATTTCATTTTTCTTGAAAAAGAAAAACTTGGAAAACCGACAATGTGTTAAGTATATGAAGAAATCTGATAGAAATAAAAATATGGATTCATATTGCAAAACAATGCGGAAAATATGAAAAAAATAAGATTCATTTCAAATAGATAATGCTGAAAAGCTTGAAATTTTCATTTTCTAGCTCATATTATATTAGGCTGTCCGGAAAGTCGTGGCCGATTTTCATTGGCAACTCTATTGTGATTAAACGGGATGAACTTTTCGGACAGGCTAATATTATAGACAAAATCGTGAAAAATTTTATTGTTTTTTATTCTCCAAGAAATTTTTTTCACCGAACAAAGTGAGAAAAGAGCGAAGAAGAAAATCTATTTATTTTATCTCATACAAGCACACTCACATGAGCTTTGTTGAAATCTCGTTTGTCAAAATGAAAATATTTTTTTCAAATTTTTTAAATAAAATAAAAGAAGAAAATCTCAATTTCAATCTAGAAAATTGGTATTTCATAAGTAAACCAAACAAAACGTGAAAAAAGTGATGATTTCTACGAAAAATAATGTGATAATATTTATGAAAAACAATATTCGAAGGAATAAAATATTGAAACTGATTTACCGAAATAAAAGTGTACAGTCATACCTCGTTTTACGCTGATCCAATATCTTGATTTACTGTTCCATTTCATATTAGATAGTCAATGTTTTTAAAAAAATTGAAAATTTCCATGATAATTGATCAATATATATCATCATGTGTTCGAATATGATGCGTAATCAGAGTTAAATTTCAAAAAGATCGCCAGCGTTAAACGAGGTATGACTGTATCAAAAAAACTAAACGAAGAATTGAAAAATTGAAAAGTTTTTTAAAAATTTAAAATTTTTGCGGGAATTTTAAATCCCCATTCACAGCAAACAAACAGAAGACGTTTTTGGAAGATTTTCGGTGGAAAAAAAATTTGAAATTTTCATTCAATCATCAAATTGTTTTTCGTGCAATTTTTCAATCAAAAAAATTGAAATATTTCATCAAAGAAAATTAAATTTTGCAGGTAAATTTATTAATAATACCTAAGTTGGAAACTTGGCCAACAGAAACATCAACGAAAAATGATAAATTCTCGTATACAATGGTTGGTTAGCGTATTTGGTTGATTCAATTTCTAATAATGATAATAGCAACAATAATAATGACAACCATGATAATAATAATGATGAAAATGACTTGAAAGAATTAAAGACAATGAATTGCTCGTCAAGGTTTATTATTAGGGTTGTCCGAAAAGTTTTTTCGCCAATTTTCAAATGTTTTTCAACTAATAAATCGGCAAAAACTTTCTGGACAACTCAATATTATTATTATTATTTTTTTGTAATATTTCTTTTAAATTGTTCAACTGATAATAAATGATGATAATAATATTAGTAATATTATTATTTGTTATTATTATTTTTCACTTGAATTAAATTGGCCGCCAACAATTGCATCATTAGTATCAGATTGTTTTCGTGTGTTTGTGAGCTGTGCTAGGGTGCACCAAAGTCTATGCACCAACCAATCTAATAATATTAAATTTTTTACTTGAAAACAAATTGTTTCTTCCGAAAAAAATATTTTTCAAATGAAACACAAAAACACAAAAAACAATCATTTTCATTTCATTTTTTGTTTTTTGCCCAGAACAAAACAAAAATTTTAAATTGAATTGTTAATGTTGAAAAATTGAATTTCGTGTTGTCTTCTCATTGAGAGAAGCGAAATTGGGCAAAAAAAAAACTGAAAAATGAATGAAAATGAAAGATCATTTCAATTTTGCTCGATTCAATTGCATTGAAACAATCATATCAAGAGAAATGGGAAAAAAAATCTTGAAAATAATTGCTGCTGATATATGCTTTTGCAGACTCTTCATTCAATGATCCTGATGATGATGATCATCATCATCATCATCAACAGAAAAAATAGCTAAATTCTTTGGGCTGTTTGTCTGTGATGCAGCAACGAATGAATCCAATTAAACGAATCCAAAATAAGAAAAAAAAAATAAAAATGAAAATTTGTCAAATAAACAATCGATTTGTTCATTTATTTGTAACAAAATTTTTCTTCCAATGGATGAATTATGATCAATCGTATGAAGTGTGTGTGTCTGCATTTTACTCTGGTTCTGCCAAAGATTTCTTTGAATTTTTTTCATTTTATTTGATTTTCATCTCTGTTCATTCATAAATTTACTTGAAACAAATAAACAGTCAAAAAAAAAAAGCAAAAATATAATTTATGAAACGTGCTTTTTCAGGCAAAATTGTTAAATCCAATTCAGATGAATCTAGTGTCATTGTTTTTTGTTTTTTCCATTTTTCCATTGAAAAACAATCACAGTTCCAATGATGATGATGACCAGATTCAATAAATAATGATGATGATTCTTTCGTTATTATTGTTATTATCATCATTACCCGAAGCTATTGAAAAGTTGATATTGTTTTGGTGGCGCAGATTGCTGGTGACAGTCGCTGGTTTTATTCTTCTTATTTTATCTTTTGTTTCAAATTTATTGATGCGACGACTTTAGTAATAAAATAAAAGAAGAAGAGAGGGGGCCAAACAAATTTTCAGAAGTAATTTGCATAACTAATAATATATTCGCGAAGACAACTCAATGGAATATTGGCCCAAAAAACGACGATAACAACAATGTAACTGGAATGTTTTACATTTTTCCTTTGGAACAATTGGGGCTATAGATTTTCTCCACTTTTGAATTTCAATTCGATTATCAGTAATAAAAAAAATGAAAAAAGATAAATTTTGAAGATGAAAGAGAAATTGGTTTTTTTCAATAATTTTTCCATTATGTAACGGGTGTGTGTGTGTGTGTGTGTTTGTGTCTATCGAATAAATTTTGTATTGGATGTCTCTAGAAATAATACTTGTAATACTTACAACGTTTCGAGTCAATTGAACAAACCATGGAAAAAATTGAAAAATAATAAAATTGGAAAAAATGTTTTGGAATGCCATCATCACCGGAATCGACGTTAATTAATTGTCAATGTGTCCATCATCAACATCATCATCATTATTATTATTATCAATCAAAACACATTAATCAACATTATTATAATTGAATGTTTGATATTAAAAATAATAATTTTCATTGTTTAGTTGAAAAAAAGACTACGGAAATAGCTAAAACATTATAATCATTTAAATACACAAAGAAATACAAAGATATTTGATGTATTTTACAATTTTGCTACATTGTATTTGTTTGTTTGTCTGTTCGTTCGTTTTGTTTATTTTGTTTTTGATGAACTTTTCATCAAATTTCAAACGAATCGAACAACTACATTCATTTAAAAAATGGAAAAAATATAAATCAAATTTCGCTCATCATCATCATCATCATCTATCTATCAAATAATGATAATTTGTATTGAAATTTAATGATTCATTCCATTTCAATTTTCATTTATTTTCATTTTCATTTGTTGCAAATCATTAATGTTTATATTTTTCTCGACTTTCTTTGGTGATAATTTAATTTTTTTTTGCTTTTGCTTTTCTCTATCCATTTGCTATTGTTCAGTTAATTTTATTAGGTTGTCCGGAAAGTTTTGGCCGATTTTCAAGAACAACTCTATTGATTAAGCGTAATGAACTTCTCGGACAGCCTTTTATTATTATTATTATCAATTCAGAGTTCTTCAGGGTACGACCGGACATTTACAGTCAATATTTTCTTTGTATTCTTTCTTTAGGTGAAAATCGAAAAAAAAACTGAATTAGATCCATTAATGATGATGATGATTGAATTTTTTTTTTCTATTTTTAAAGACAAAATAATGTATTTTAGATTGAAAATTGAATTTTCACCATGCCAACGGTTCAAAGTTGTTGTATTATTTGTATTTTTCTCTGTTCACAAATGAATCATTGTGTGTTTGTTTGCTTGGAAAACTTTTTTTTTCACTAAATCAATTTGTAAAAGCAAAAAAATAGACGAAAATAAAAAAAAATTTATCATCATTGATTATAGCTATTATTATTCGTTATTATAATGCTTTGATAGTGGCTGGTTGTTCAATATCCTTTGGGACATTTCAATTTCATTTTATTCAAATTTCTTCTCTTTTTTCTTCTGCCATTTTGTTCATTTTGAAATTGTGAAATCGAATTCAATAATTTCCAATCATGATAATATGTAAAACTTACACACATGAAACTAAAACAAAATTTACAAGTTTTCTTCTTCACATAGTAATTCATCAATCATTGATTGTTTCGTATTATTATTATGATTATCATTTCTTTTTTGATCATTTCAAAACTAGTAATTAATAATTGTGTAAATCTTCATTTTTCATCAACGAAAAACTTGAACGTTACAATTAAAATGATTTGTAGTCGGAAAAATAGGAAAAAATAGAAGAAATCCACCGTATATTTTCATTTCAAAAACTGACCAAATACTGACAAAATATCATGATGGCTGATGACAGAATTTCGTTTATTATTCTTTGTCTTTTGTCAAGCGAAAATGATAATAAATTATAGAAAAATATAACCTAGAATATCACTAGTATCGAAAACTAGAACATGTCACACAAAACAGAGAAACAATCATTATATGAAATGATTATAATCGAAAATTTCATTCATTTAACAATGATTAACTCACGCCATGATCGAACTATTCAAAAATTTGTTTTGTTTTGTATTGTCTCCATTTTGAAATCGTTGTATTAATTTTTCATTTTTCAAAAAGTCAATGAGAGAAGAAAAGAGAAGAATGAGAGGATAAAAAAACACATTAATTTGATGAACTTTTCACATAATAATAAAACAAGAAAAGATAGGAGAGATGATTTTTCCCTTTGAAAAATTACAAATCGATATGATTCATTCATTCATTCAATCATTCATTGACCATTAGATCATCATCATCATCATCATCATAATCGAAATCAAATGTTTGTTTGAGAAAAAAAATTTTCCTCAAAAATATTTCCGGACAACATTTATTCATTCATTCATTGATTTTCATTGTTTTGAACATTTTTCAATCAAAACAAATGAAAAATTCTTAACGATTCCGGAAAACTAAATACTGTTATAATTATCATTTATTTGATTATAATAATTTTCGAACAATTTTCTTTTAAATCATATCATTTCAAATAATTCATATTTCACTTTGATCAAAATTCATTCCATTAATAAACATAATTATTTTGTAATGGTCAATCACGAATAATGGACTTGGATACAGAAAATTTATGATGACATTTATCTTTCAAATCTAATTAGATCTAATAATTTTTGGGTGTTGTCACCCAAAAAATATATTTTCTTTTGTTTTTATTTTATTTTTTATTCCTGTCTTGGTACACAGTGATTTATGTACCTAGGTCGGAATTTTTTTATTATCTTTACATTTCTCTTATTCGATCACTATAATCATTATCATTATTATTATTATTATTATTACCATTAAAGCTAATTAATAAGAAATTAATGTCTATTTTTTTATTTCGCCGAAATTTTGGCTCCAACAAATGATAATAATAATAATTTATATGTCATATATTTTAAATAGATAAAATAGTATATCGAAGAAAGATAGATATCATTATTTGATCGATGATTAGTTTTGAGAAACATGTTTCTGATATATTTGTTATGACCTTTTCCATTGTTGTAATCATATCGAGATAAATAGATAAATATATTGAAAATATATTAAATAAATTGAATTTGAATCAGGTTGATTCAAGTGAGATATCAATAAGAAGAAAAAAAAATGAATGAATAGCGAATTGTCACCGATATGTTTATCCAACTGAATTTCTAATTTAAAATATATGAAACAAATATGAAAATAAATAAGAAAAACTTATGAATTTTTCATTTAACAAATATTTATTCATTTATTGAAATATAAATATGGCAAAATTGAATTGAAATGATGGTAGAATAAAGAAAAGCAAAAAGCAAAATATGTTTTTGCTGTTTCATCGAAATTTAATGTCGACACTTAATGGGCGACAATGATCATCATCATGGCTATCATCATCTTCCTATTGAAATAGATTAATGGCCAATAAATGGTTGAAGCTTATGGCTCACACATTTCCTTTACATTTTCTTTTAGGCAGTATGTGCAGCATACCTGTCAAAATTTGCACAACAAAAAGTTTAAAAATTTAAAATTTAAAAAATTCCGAAAAAAAAATTTAAAATAAATAAATCACTTTGAAATCTTTGATGAAATCACTATGAAACTGTACAATGCATCAATGCATTGAAACATGGAAAAAAATAAACAAATTTTCAAAAAAAGAAAAAATAAAAAATTTCAAAAAATCAAAAATTTAAAATCATAGATGTGTGTGTGTAAACACAGATAGTTTTTTATTTTTCTGACTGACTGACTGACCGATCGACTGACTGACTGAAAGTAAATATTGCCAGAAAATGAAAAATAAAATTCAAAGATACGAATAAACGAAAAAATTCTTGTAATATCAAAATACGGAATACAGGAATAAAATCAAACAAATTTCACATAGAATTTAATGTTAAATTGTTTTTTTTTTAAATCAAAATCAAAGTCAAAAATTAAATGAATTTTAAAATCAGTTGGAAAAAATCAGTTGAAATAATTTCGTGACTTTTCCATATTTTTCTGCTTTGAAAATTGTTTTTTTTAGTTAATTAGCAAGTTTCGGTTAGTTTGTCAGTGTTTTGTTTGATTATTTCTTGTGTTTGTTTCTCGCAAGCTTTGTTTTTTCTGTTGTTTTTTTCCCAACTTAAATCCAATCAAACACAACAATCACTGACCTAGAATTAATGAAATTCTAAATTCATGACACATACCAGCAACACCAACCAGTAACCAGCCAACGATGTGAAAGATTGAAATTTATTACCATTTTTTCTCTTCAAAAAAACAATTTATGCAAACAAACAAACAAACGAAAAAATCAACCATTTTTTCCAAACATTGATTCATATCATCACAAATGTGTTATCAAATGAAATTAATTTACACGGGAAATGAATGAATGAATGAGTGAATGTGTGTTTTATGTAATAATATGCCATTTCAAATATTTGAAATGTTTCAAATGTCATTTCATCACCAGGCGAAAAAAATTGATGTTGTTTATTGATGAAATCTTGTACATTTTTCTTTTAGTTCCTTGAATAAATAAATAAATAAATAATGGTCATCAATTAATGTAATGTTGACACATTTATTTCCCATTCTTGATCCATTATGAAATTTGATTTGGAAATGTCATTTGCTGTTCCCAAGCGAGATTTTTTCAGAGAAAATTCATTGAAATGATAAAATTTGCTCATGGCAATATTGATTTTCGATCCATATTCTTTTATCGTTTTTAATTTCTCGAAAAAAAAAAAAATGAAAAATTCCTGATTCCATTTCGATTGAATTGTACGAAATAGATTTCAATTTAAATGCATTAACAAATGTAAATATAATACAAAAAATAATGTAAAACAGATGCCATTTGCATGAATATAAACATTATTATGAATTCTCATTGAATTTTGAAAATAATGTAATTTCAAAAATCTATTGTAATTATTATTATTTTCAAAAAGAATAATTATAAATAATTAATTATTCAATTTTTATTTTTATTTGAAAATATGAAATAAAAAACATTATTTTTTCTTCATTGTGAATGACATGTTCATGTTAATGTTTAATAATATATAAATTAAAACAGATAGTTAAATAATAATAGAATGTTAAGAGGAAAACAATAGATCAAATAATCATAATAATTATGAAAAATTAAGGTCCAATTATTATTATTTTTTTTTTGCTTTGTATATTACGAAATCATACATTATTATAAATCACTAATGATTAGTTTTAGTAATTAATTCAATTCAACGACCACAAGCACCACCAGGACATGTTGACATACTGATAGGACTGCTACGCGGTAATGTGGCTATTCTTCGCGGTCTTCCACCACCACCACCACCTCCTCCAAAACCACCGCCTCCGCCACTTGGACCATCACCATAATATCCATTACTACCACCGCCGATAAAATATCTTTTCATTGATTCACTTTTATCATTCATACCGAATAATGTGAGGAAAAAATTTATGAAAAACCAAAGGATTTTAGCCAAAAATTTTATCGGTGTACGCCATGTAATCGGTTCTTTATCGACAATTTCACCACGTGAATTAATGTAAACCATTTTTGAATTTATTCAATTTCAATCTTTATTCACTAAAAAAAATTTTCACTTGAAAAATCACTGGAAAATCACAAAATTTAAATGAAATCGAAACAAACCAAATCAAATTAAATTAAATCATGCACTACTGACTCATACTAAAACCAAAAATCATCGAAAAAAAAATTGTAAACAAAACAGAAAACAATCACAAGACATTTAAAAAAAACGGAAAATTCATAAAGGACGACTCTGTGCGCATTTTCAAATTTTTTCTCTCCTCTTTTTCAGCCAATTGAATTGAACACAAATAAATCAATTTGAAAGTGGAAAAAATTGGAAAAAATTTCTGTCAATTTAAAACTTTCATATTGGGCAAAAAAAATATTGAAAACTTGAGTTTCAATAAGTTTAGTCCATTCTATTTTGTTGCTGTTTTCTGGACACAAAATTTAATTTTGATTTTTTTTTCTTTCATCCAAAATGTGATACAATATTGATACGCATTTTTCAGTGCATTGAAACACCCATAGAATTAAATTAACAACAAAAAAAAAGGATAAAAATGGCAAGAATTTGTTTCATTTCATTGTTAACAAATTGAAAAAGAAACGAAATGAAATAAGAAATACAAGACTTATAAATTCAATTAAATGTATTAAATAAACCTAATTTTTTCTCCTTATTTTCCACCAGAAAAAATATCCAAAGAAAAGTATAGCCCCATAATGAAATATTGTTGGTAATTTATCAAAATAATATTTTGTAGATTCTCTAAGAAAATGTGATATATATTCAATACTTTCATCATTTTTAGTTCATTTGATTCATTTATTTATTTATTTCATCTTATCTTGTTTTCAATGATTAAAATCAATGGAAAAAGTTGAAGGCACAGGGATAGGGAGAGATCATTATCGTTGTCAATGGATCATGATGATGACGATGTATAAAAATGATATTATTATTAATAATAAATTGAACATTATTGAAACAGGATGAAAACATCATCACGATGATGATGATGAAAATATCCATCATCAAAATCATACAATATTTATATGTCGATGTTGTTGTTGTTGTTGTTGATGTTTCAATGATTTTGCTTGTTTGTTCCGTTGTTTTTAATCCTAAATTAATTGAACGAAACGAAATGGAAAATAATAATGATGAAGCTGTTTTTTTTTCGGGGTTATTTGAATTGGTATTTGTGTTTTTGTATTCGGTTGTTTGATTGAAAAGGAAAAAAACTTTTTGATGATTGATTTTTGATGATCGAAAAGAAAATATTTATTTATTTTTATTTATTCGTTTATTAATACTTTCAATGATCCAATTTTTGTTTTTTTTTCTAATTCATCAATGAATATCCGATTAAATTCATTTATTTCAGTTATTTTTTGGTTCATTTTCTAAATTATTTCAATTTTTCCTATTTTTTTTCTAAAAAAATTTATCCAGAGTCGAGATGTACAATTAGAAGATCTATTGGCTGAAGGTGAAGAAAAATGTGTACAAAAACCATGCGTTCAAAGTGAACAATGTTGTCCAGGTTCGGTTTGTGTTGATTTACATAATCATTATTCGCTACCATTATCATCATCATCATCTTCTTCGTCTTCATCTTCGCAATCATCATCATCATTATCATCATCATCGACAATTTCATTATCAAGAAAATTAGGTAAGTGCTTTGATACATTGAAAAAAAAATTGCTTTATATCTTTCAATATTTCTATCAATTCATGTTATGTTTTTCAATAATATCTATCCAATTTTATTGAATTTATTCTTCTTTATAAATCAATGAATTTTTATTTATTGGTCCGCAATAATTCAAATGTAAATAACAATAAACATATCGATATACCCGAAAAACATGAATAAAACAAATAATAATAAAAAAACACTAATTCAATTTTGAATCAATCAATTTTATCTATATCGATATAATAACGAGAATATCAATGTATCGATGTATATCAATATTTGAAAACAGATAATGCGAATATCTTCATACTTTCTTCTTTCAAATTCTTTCAATTTCGACCAAATAAAATAATAATATTTGAATCTTATTTTATTAAATAATAAGAAAAAAACAAAAGAGAATAGTTGCGATTTCACTTAACCAATACATCTTTATTGTGGACATGTTTTCGAAGAAAAATATATTAGGTTGTCCGTGAAGTTTTGGCCGATTTTCATCAACAATTCTATCGATTAAGCATAAGGAACTTTTCGGACAACCCAATATTTTTGTATTTGTTGTAATAGGTTGTCCGATAAGTTCTTGCCGATTTTCTAATGATTACCTACTATATAAGCGGCAAAAACTTTTCGGACAACCTAATATATTTGTGAATCTAATTTATTCCAAATTTATTGAGTTTATATTTGTTTGTATCTTGTATGATTGTAGTATGTACTGGTGTGTATTTATTATCATTTTTATTATTATCATCATCAAATATTGAACCTTTCAATGTAAAATTACACAAAAACACAAATATAAATAAATAAAGCAAATATTAATTTTGTTTCAATGAAGATGATGCGAGAAAATAGAAAATTCATTCAAACTCAATTCATATAAATAGAACAGCGAATAACAATAAAGTAACCAATGAAATTGGTTGGAAAAATAAAAAAAAAACATGAATGAATTCTTTCTATCAATGTTTTTTACGCTAATTTGAACATTTGAATTTTTTTCCAATAAAATAAGAATTTGTTTACCGAAATCATTGTGGTTATGTGGGTACATGGTGCGTTTTATTGTGTAGTTTAATAACCATCATCGCTGTGTAGTACATCATTGTTGTCGTACATACATTTTGGCTTATTGTATTTGCTTTAGGGCTTGTAAAAATCGATTGCGAAAAATCATTTGCAAAAAACAAAGAGTAAAACACTATTCATTCTCCTTGTTCGAAAAAATTATATTTTTCCAATCTATTGGAGCACGTATTCAATAATGTATACAATAATTTGAATTATGATAATGATGTTTAATTATTGTGATAATTACAATTTATGAATATTTTCATTTCTATTTAGTCAGGGTAAAAATGAATTTATGCTTCAATTGACAGATGATGATAAATCAAATATCATTGAATCATGATTAATTTTTCATTTCAAATCAATAATTGTCGATGCTTTAATTAACAAATTGTTGATGGAATTTTCATAATTTTTTTGGATTTTATAAACTAAAGATGATCTGAAAATAATTATAACTGCTTGATATAGAATAAATATACTAATGAAAAATTCAAAATTGTTGATAATAATCAACATTTTTTAGTGGCTCACTGAAAAATTATTCAAATTTCTAAAATTTAATTTAAAAATTTGTGAAGAAGAAAAAAAATTCAATTTCAAATTCACATATTCTCACATAATAATCATAATTTCATTATGATTGAATTTGATTTGATTTTTGTTTTCTCAAAAAAAAAATTCTTTTTCAATTTTAAATTTTTCCACATTATTTCATATTATTTTTTCGCTGTTTTTTTTGTGAATGAAATGATTTCATTCTTCATTCATTCATTTTCCATTCTTTCATTCATTCACAAATCAAAATTCGGAAAAAAAATCAGAAAAAATCAAAAATAATAATAACCGACGATGATGTTAGGAGTAGTAATCATATTCAATTGACATTTGCATAAATTTAAAATTTCTGATTTAAAATTTTTTGAATTTTTTCTCTTTTTGAAAAAATATTTGACAGAAACTACAATTTGATCATACACACATATTTCGTTGTAAAATCATCATCATTTTGTTTAAAAAAAATAAAATAAAATGAATGAATGAATGAAATGTATAATTTTTTCATATTTCACACCAAGAAAAAAAATTGCGACAAAAGAAATAAGCGAAAAACTGAGAGTAAAAAAAATACATTTATATTCATACAATGTTAAATTACATTATCATCATCATTGAATAAAAAAACGAAGAATACAATAAAGAAATCAACAACAACAACAACAACAGCAAAATCAAGTGATAATGATATGAATGATTACACATGATGTGAATGTGTGAAACAAACGATTGACAAGTATTTATAATGTAAAGCAAAGCAAAAATAAAAATAAAATTTTTTGAAAAATGAAAATGATCAAAAATCGATTGACAAAAGTGATTTGTGCTTTTATTGAAATGAGAAATAAATAAATTTGAATCGAAATGCAATGAAAATTGATTGTTCTTGTTTTTTCGATTCATTTTTATTAGAAATAATGACATCATTATTTGGAAAATTTTTATGCACAAGAATAATGTATGAGAGTGTACGGAATAGTTTATCATCATCATCATCGATGAAGTAATAATGATGATGAACCAGTGCAAAAAAATGTATAAAATAAGAATTTTGTAAAAATTGTCAATTTTCGAGAGAAAAAATGATGATAATAATAACATTATTCAATCGATTCAATGTCTAATGATTATTGAATCATATTTTTGAGTGAAGTGATTTAAGCATTTCGCACAATATTCATCATCATTTTATGATTCAAATATGCAAAGGGGTTTATGGGTTTGAAATTTTGAATTTTTTAAATTTTGAAAATTTTTTGAAGCGAATTTCATGCAAAACAAATCAAGTCAATTATGTCGCCATGATACAATTGTTTAGTTTAGTTTGTGCTTAGAAATAATAAAGATATGAATAGATAAACATGGAAACATCTTGTTGTTTCAAAAAAAACATGAACAACAAAATAATTTTTTACAAATTAATAATGATAATAATAATGAGAATTATAATTCATTTACATTTCATTAATGTCAATTTGAAATTTGTAAATAACGATAATAATAATAATAAATAAATAAAGAATGGCCAGGAATTATTTCTCATTCATTTGAAATGAATTCTATTGAATATATGTGTGAAACATTTTTCGATTAATTTCATCATCACGTTGATTTTTTTTTATTATTTCGTTGATGATTCTTGATGAATGAATGAATAAAATTAGTCGAAAAAATTCCATGGAAACTATCCACGGAATAATGAAACAATTACACATTTTGTCATTTTGATTCTTCGTTTTTCTTTGAACATTTTTCTGTATCATTTCCAACAAAATTTTGGCGAATATTTACTTTTAGCCATTCATTCATTAACATTAACATCAACAATGACAAAAAAAAAAAAAAAAAAAACAAAATTTCATTTCATCATTCGATAATCAAATCATCAAATAATAAAGAAGAAAAAAGAAAATTCTTGTAATCGTAATGTGAATTGTAATAAGAAATAAGAATGAAAATAGAATAAAATATTAGGTTGCCCGAAAAGTTCATTCCGTTCGATCAATAGAGTTGCTCATGAAAATCGGCTAGAACTTTCCGGACAACCTAATAAGAATAAGAATAAGAAATTAGCCAAAAGTGAAAATGGTCATTGATGTGTCAAATTTATTTGTGTGATATGAACAAAAAACGAAGACGAAAAAATAAATAAATTAATGAACAAATGAATGAATTGGTCAAACAGCACACCAACAGCAACCGATTCAATTGAAAATTTATTCGTTTTCTTTAGGGTCCATTAATCAATAATAAAAAAATTGAATGTAAATAATGATAATGATAAAAGTGAAAACAACAGCCAAAACAAGAAAATTATCAGCAAAACCATGAAACAAATTGAGAGAATGAAAAAAAACAATAAATGAATGAGTGAAATTAGCAAAGAAAATTTTTCTGGTACCAAAAATTGATAACAAGGGTTATTTATTATTATTGTTATTGTTATCATCCGTACATTTCATTGAATTGAATGTACAGAAAAAATTATTGATCCAAAAATTATCTACGACAATGATGATTAATGGTCGAAGCCAATACAATAAATATCAGACATTTTTTCGGTCTATTTTATTTCAATGAATGTCAAAGACTTTTAAACTGATTGATAAGAATGAAAATTGAAATCGATTAATTTTAATTCTAATCTCAAATTTTAATTCAAAAATTTTCCAATTTTAATTCAATTTTTTCAATTTCAACAGTAACCGCTGGAACATGTTTACCAATTTATGGCGTTAACGAAGGTGATACATGTCAAGATGATGGTGATTGTGAAAATGGTTTACGTTGTATGCCACAACAACAGCAGCAGCCGCATCAATCGCAATCACATTTAATGTCATCATATTTATTCATAAGTAATAATGATGATAATAATTTACGATCATCATCATCATCAATGATGAACATGTTCAAAACATGTCAACCACCTGGACAAGAAATGTTGAAAAAACAATTCAGTAAGTTCATACCATTCAAAAATATATCCATTATTGTTATAATATTTCAAGGATATTGAAGTATTCTAACGTTGAAAAATTTGCATCCGGAATCGCTTGAATAATAATAGAAATCTCAAGGAAATCTCAGGAAAATCAATCAAATTTTCGAAAAGTTCGGAATCAATGATTGAATATAAATTATTCACAGAATAATTTTGACAAGTTAATTGTATATTTTGATTTTTTTTTGCTTCTGAATATAAGAAGTTGTATTAACAATATTAACTTGTCACCAATGATGTATTGGTTTTGAATGCAATTTTTCAATTTTCTCCTTCAAATTTTTCCAAGCTTACTTTTTATCGTAAAATTGATGCCAATTTTCCCCGCTTCTTGGGTCTTATTCCACCGTTTTTCTCCATATCGCACACACTTATTCAAAATCCATGTCCAGCTTAAATATATGAATAATGTCGTTCTGGTCTGGTTCTTGGTGTTCAATAAATCGTTATTGTTGCTTGTTGTTGTTGTTACTCTTATAAAATTTATATAAAGTGATTGATTTCAATCACACACACACACTGTAATGACAACGATTTCGTTTGAACTTTGAAAATATTGAAAATAAGGGAGAAAAAAATGCAAAAATTCACTTTGAATTTTTCTTGATTCATTTCATAGTGAAAGCAATGAATTTAAACCCAAAAACTATTCAAAATGTCAAAAAAATTACGCCCAAAATGGATCGTTTGCGTGTTATGATGTCAAGATTATGTTTTGGATACTTTCTGCTTTCTGCAGAAAGTTGTTTTTCGTTGAATTATGTCAGAATTTCAACGATCAAACTACGATTCAATTTTTCTGATCTGTTACAGAATAACGGATATACGTTATTTGTCAACGTTAAACTTGTATACTCTTTATTTGTATCATTGCAATTTCTCCCATGTCTCTAAAGATTCGTGAATACACTTTCGTGAATTCACTTCATTCTCGAAATAAAATAAAAATAAAAAGAAATCAAGTGAAAGTAATAAAAGAGAAAAAATTCATGGTTCACGTAAATAATAATAATAATAGCTCTAATAATGAATATAATCATTCAAAAAGACAAAAAATCAATCGATCGATGATTCATTATCAACTCGTTATCGATCGTTGTATCAAAGGTTGACATGGTTTATATAATTTAATTCATTTCACATGTAAATTTTCATAGAAATTTTTCATGGAATTTTCTTGTTCTCTTCACGAAGCGTAGAAAATGGTGAAAATTAAATCAATCGTAACAAGGGTAATGATAATACAAAGAGGAGAAAATGAACAACAACAGCAACGAACAGATCAGTGCAAAACATGAAATCAGAATCAGAATTCATTGATTGTTTTTGACACATCATTTTGCGAAATAATGTTTTTTTGATTCCAAAAAAATATCAAAACCCGTCAAATTCAAATTCAAACAGTTCAAAAATGAATTGAAAGTGAATAGGAAAATGAAATTTAGGCGGCAAAAATTTTTTTCAAAATTTCAAATTCACTTGTTTATTTTGATTTTTATTTTTTTCTATTGAAATTTTTCAAATTTCATCAGGTTTGATACAATTCTTTTCCTGAGATCATTTGTTTCAACACTTTTTCAGTTGTTTTCATTTCTCTTGGGATTTTTCAATCATTTTGTTTTTTGAAATATCTTTGAATGTAAAACAGAATATCTTTCTTCAACATTCGATGAGTACTTTTGATGGTGTTGGAGAGAGAATGAAAAGAGTTATTTGATGCTCACAAGCAAAATCACTGATAATTTTCATTTTTTATTTCGAAAATTCTGCAAAATTACATGGATATTTTCGCAACAAAGATATTCTGTTTGAAAAATGAGATTATCTCTGAGAAATAGGAATTTGTTTAAGAATTTTTTTTTTTTTTTTTTTTTTTGAAGAATATATATTTCATAAACAAATAGACAAACAAATATGCTAAAACTTGTGAATATTTTTTCAAAATGAGACAAGATTATATTTATGATTTGATTATGTTTGTGATGATAATATTTTTTCAGAAAATAAAGATTTTTTGCGAAAAAACGATCCACTTGAAAACTAGGAAAACATTATACAATTGTATAATCAAATGGTTCACATTTGAAATTGTACTTAGGCGAAAAATAAATGTTTTATTTATTTCAAATTTCATTGAAATTCATATCTTATTTCCATATTTCATCTTTAAAATGTGAATATTTGTTCATTTTTTCAAATTTCATTCCATTTTTCATTTTGAATTGTTTTATTTTATTTTTTTTTTTTTGCATAGAAAAACTATGGAAAAATATGCAAAGAACAAAATGAAATAAAATGAATTTAAATGAATTTTCAAGATTTAGATGATAATGATAATCAGCGAGACAGAATTGATGATTGAAATTCGCAATTTTCGAAATGAATTCTGTTTAGTTTTATTTCACAATTGATTCTGAGTCAAAGACAAAATGAAATTTCAATTTTCTTGTGACAAACAATCAACATCAAATTTGAACCAGCAAATTTTCATTTGATTCAAAAATAAAATTTCATTCAAAATAGCAATGATAATCAAACAAACATTTCCGATTGATTTGAAAAAAAAATTCACAGTTTTTTGATTTAGTCGTTTTTTTCGATTATTTCGATGAGTAAAATAAAAATTATCACAATGATTGAAAATCAAGTCAGGAAATTCGTTGTTGCTTGAATTGTTGATGATTTTTGTAACTATAATTTTGATCATCATTTGTGATCATTCTGATCATTTGTAATCAATGAAATAAAAAAACGACAAAACTAACATCAAAATATCATTTTAATTTATTCTTGATTTCTTGAGTTATTTCGATATTATTCAATGTAGTCACATCAAATGATTTTTCCGAAGGAAACGGAATAGAAATGGAAAAAATAAATAAATAATAAACACATCATAATAAGCAGCAGCAACAGCAGAATAGAAATTTTGAAAAAAAATGCATTTTAATGAATTCATAATATGAATTATTGTGTTGAATTGATGAATTTTCAATTGAGATCAATTTATGTTTTCCTGCCGTATTCAATGCAATGCAAATGAATAATGTATAAATATTGATGTTTTAGTTCAAACATTGATTATTTAAGATCAAGATGATATTATCATTGAACCAGAAAGATAGAGATGGGAACGAATTGTCACATTAATTATTTAACTGAAATTTTTTCGGAAAAATGAATTCAATGTGATTCCAATTCAATGAAATTATGACTGAATTTTGATTCATTTTCTATTGATTTTTCTTTGTTGAAATTCATCAATGATCAATTTTTTTTCTTAAATTTCTTTTTCAATCCACAAATCAATCAAATTGATCATAGATGCCGAATGTACAACAAGTAGTGAATGTGATGCAAGCCATAGTCTTTGCTGTCAGCTGATTAAACGTCATCGTTTGCAATCACGTAAAGCATGCATATATTTTTCAGATCCAAAAATGTGTTTAGGACCGGTGGACATAACGTTTGCATCAAGACCACAACAACATTCGCAATCATATTATTATAAAACAAATTATTTTCGACAAAATTGATTCCCTTTTTTTCTTCTGAATAAATTTTGAATAAAAGATTCAATTTGAAAACACGTTTTTTTTAATTTCTAATTGAAATTTAAAAGTATCATTTAAAAATATTGTAAAAATTATTAATGGTGAAACAAACAGTGAATTTAGTGTTTTTGAAAAGGTGAATTTTCTTTTGGTACATTTGAGACTATCTTTTTGTATTGAATTTTCACTGAAATCTTCCAGTTTAGAGATAATTTAGTGGGTTGAAACCACTGAAAAATTATCATTTTTTTTCATCAATTCAGTATACATCAATTGTTTTTGTTGAAATATTCTTTGCTCTTGTCTGGTGCTGGTTTGATTGTGTCCGAACCTGGTTTCCAGTTTGCCGGACATACTTCACCATGAATATCAGTGTATTGAAATGCTTGAACCAATCGAATGGTTTCATCAACATTACGACCAACAGGCAAATCATTAATGGTTATTTGACGTAAAATTTGATTACCATCAATAATGAACAGGCCACGCAATGGTACACCATCTTCAAGATAAACACCATAATCTTGACTAATTTTTCCATTTTTATCAGCCAACAATGGAATATTCATTTCACCGAGACCACCTTCTTTACGCGGTGTATTGATCCATGCCAAATGTGTAAATTTACTATCAGTTGAACAAGCGATTACTTCACAGTTCATTTTACGGAATTCATCAGCACGTTCACTGAATGCAATAATTTCAGTTGGACATACAAATGTACTGTTTGGGTGAAAAAAACCAAATTCAAGAAAATAAAATGGAAAAAAAATTCAAGAAACGTCAAATCTTACAAGTCCATTGGATAGAAAAACAATACAACATATTTTCCTTTGTAATCAGCCAAGCTAATCTCTTTGAATTGACCATTGACAACAGCTTCACCTTTGAATTGTGGTGCTGGTTTTTGTACTCTTGGACCGGATTGAGCCATTTCTCGATTTCTATCTGGATATTGTGGTGTAACTAAATGAATAAAATTATGAAAAAAAATTGATATGAAAATCGATCAAAAATTATGGCGAAAAAGATGAAAACTGACTGGAAATTTCTGAAGCAGATTCCGGTTGAATACGAAAACTAAGTGTTTCTAGGTGGAGGAAAAAGAAAATTTCATAAAATGAACAACTTAGTAATTAATAAGAAATTTCATTTCTTAAAAATAAAAACAAGTTTTGCTTGAAAATTGATCATCAAAATGTTGATGAGATTACAGATCATGATCATACTTCGTTTTGGTTTGAATGCTTTGTTGAAAAATGACATTTTCATTCAAAAAAAAAAAAAAAAAAAAAAAAAAGGTTGAAACATTCGATAATTTAGAAATCGTGATAAAAATTAGTGAAAATTTAATGATGCTCAAGTGATTATTTTATGATTAATTATTGAAATGAAAAAAAACAATGAACACAAATTGGTGATTACTAATGATAATTACAAATGGAACACAGCGGAATGATTCGCTAGAAATTGAAATAGCCAAAATATCAAAAATTCACTGACAAGTCATCAAAAAAATTATTTAAAGATTTTGCACAATTTTTTCACTGAAAAAAAAACACACGCAAACATTCCTAAATAAGGTGCGGACTGCTGCAAAAGCATTGACACAGCTCAGCTTCAGAAATATACAGAAAAAAACAGGCATGATGTGTATCAACCTGCACAGCAACAACAAGGTATCATTCGTGTGTTTCATTTCATTAATCATTTGGGAAAAGGAATGAATGAATGAATGAAATGAAATGAAATACATTCCATTCATTCATTATATTTGGTAGTAGCATCTTAATTGAAATACTTGAAAGAAAAAACTAGATTTTTCAAAATATTTCAACATTTCAAACAGGTGCTATCAGAATGAATGAAGAAACGAATGATGATGCTACATCATGCTATTTGATGCTATTTTTCATCATCAAATTTTCAATGACCAAAATTCAGACAATTATCGCTAAATATATTTTTTCACGAAATATCGAAATTTGAAAATTTTAGGATTGATTAAAAGCATTAAAATACGCCATCTCTGGAGCCTCATCGACGATCATATAACGGCTAGTCATCATTAATATTTAATTATAGTTAGTCTTGTCAACCAATCATTATTATCTTTGTCGAAATTATAATGAACACACAAACAAACAAACAAAATATGGCGTGGTTATGATTGTTGGAAATTTATTCAGAAATTAACTAAATACAGCAAAAAAAAACTTCATAACAAAAGGTTGTTCAAGGTTAGCTAAATGAAATATAATCAATTATTGATATGAATGAATAATTAGAAATGGTATTATGCATGTTAACTGGGGGGAAATTTGGAATTTCTTTGGTCAATTCCAATGAAAATGATCAGAATGAATTGACAGAATTAAATTAACAACCAGTCAATCAATAATCGTAAACATCGAATTGAATCAAATTAAAAAAAATGGAAATGAAATATCAATTATTTCTATGGTGATAATCAATTGAATTTCAATCATAGAAAGATAGTTTACAAATCAATTGATTGTTAATTGAATATTAGACTTTCGAAGGAAAATAAAATAAAATTCAAAACACAATAAAAATGCTTCAAGAAATTTTAGAAATAATAAATTAATAAAACTTACCCAGTTAAAACAAAAATCAAAGCAAAAATTGATTCAAATTTCTTTGAAAAAAATTGATATGATTGAAATTTAGAAAAACGTATAGAAAAAACGCGAATGAATTGAAATATCAAAAAATTAAAACAATTCAAGTCAAAGTAATAATGAAATGAAAATAATTTTTTTTCTCTGATATCTATCAGGTCTTTTATATCGGAAAAAAATGGTGGTTGTTGTTAAAATCAAAAACTGGTGATGATGATGATGATGATGATGATACAAAGCTTAATTTCTATATTTTCAACCAAAAATGAAACTTAATCAAATATTAACGATAGTCGTCAATAAAAAACTAGACACACTAAAGTGCATACATTATTTTAACGTTGAAAATCAAAAAAAAAAAAAAAATCATTTGCCAAAAGCATGTGGTAAAAAACAGCGAACAAGCAAAGTAGAGAAAAGTACAAGTATAGTTCAACTTTTACCACGAATTATGTGTGCATGCATGTATCAAATCATCATCATCATCATCAGCAGCAGCAGCATCTTCATCATCATTAAAACATTTTTTTTTTTGGTAGCAGTGGTAGTATTTATAATGGTAAATCAATTGATTTTCTATATAATTAAAATGCATGGAAACACACATTGAATAAATACATTTATTTAAAATGTCCAAATGATTTTTTTTGAATTTTGAATTTTGATTATTTTCGTGTATGAATCAATGATCATTAATTTTACTCATTTGAATTTTCAAAAATTTGAAATTTTAATTTAAAAAAAAACGTGCTTTTGCGAAGAATAAATGTGAATGAATCAATTTTTATCGAAATTTGATTAAAGAATGGTTCACAATGTTTATTTTGGCTCAAAATAAGATCATATAACAGTAATCAACAAATAAAACATACCATTATCATTAAAATTTATTGATTTAGTCAATTTTTCATTATCTCGGTTATCAGTGGATTGTTGATTATCGTTGATTACAATATTTTTTTGACGTTTTGTTATTTGATGATGATGATGATGATTATTGTTATTGGCTTCATCAAACGAATTATTATCATCATTGATTTCACATAAATTTCTTTTATTATTGATTGACATTTTATTTGTTATTTAAATTTCAGGAAAAATCGATATTTTTTCTTTGATTAGAGAGTTGGAAAATCTGTATTTAAATAAATGTCCAAAAAAAAAACGAATTCATGAAAAATGACATTTGATCAATTGTCAAAAATTGTCTTCGTGTCCATGCTCAAAACATGTCAGTGGCGACATGTTGCGTGTCAAATGGTTGTTAAATGAAAATTTCTAGCAAAAAAGCTATGAGAAAATATTCAAATTTTTATTGCAAAAACCATAGATCGATGAATAATTCATTCAAAATCATAATACAAATAAATGAATAAAATGGAATAAATAAAATTACAAATTCAATATTTACAATTAGATTTAGAAATGTAATTATCTTTTGAAATGGATTATTCGATTGCCATATTCTCGATCATATTCGTTATCATCATCATCATCATCTGAATCACCATCGTATCGATCGTCGTCATTATCATTATTATTCCTATAAAATCTATCAAATTCATCACATAGATTATACATATCATTATCTCGATATTCATCGAGATCGAATTCATTTTCATAATCATCATCATTTTTTTCATTATCTGAATTATCTGTATCTTTATCTTCTTCATCATCATCATCAGAAAATTCATCTTCATCCGGATAATCATTGTAACGATAATTTTCATCATTACTTGATGGTTCTTCATCATCATCATAATTATTATTATTATCGTTTAATTCATTACCATCAATATCATAATTATTTTTTTTATCTTGTTCAACAAAATCGATTAGATCATCCAATAAAATATAATAATCATATAAATATTTTTCTTGACGATTCAGTAGCATTTCATTTTCATTTGATTTGATTGATATCATTGGCTGTCCATTGCATGTAACGATTGGATCTTCGACTTGTTTTTGTTGATCATTTTTTGGTTGATTTTCATCTGATTCGAATTCGGGATAATATAAATTAGAAACAAAACAATACGTTGAATAAATACAAAGCTTACCGATCATATCATTTGGCGGTAATTCTATGTTCAAAATGTCATTCTCTTTTTCTTCATCATTATCGGATTTAGGTTTTTTCGATGAATTATCTTTATCACTATTCAAAAACGTAGAAAATTGTTCATCATCATCAAAATCATTGAAACGAATACGTTTCGGTTGTTTAAAGCCCATTTTTTGTAGAAAATTTTGCGATCGCAAACTTGTTTCATCATGTTTTTGTGAAAACGAACCAAGATGTCTCAAACGTTTATTACTATTTCCATTATTAGATGATTGACAATCATCATAACGATCTTGACGATTTGGATCATCGATATATTTACGTTTTACACGTATTACAGTGTAATATTGATTATCATTATTATCATTGGTATCAGTTAAAGCTTTGGTGGCCATTTTCAAAAAGAAATATGTTCAAATTTGAATTTTAAAACACAGAAAATACAAAATAAAATGATTTCAATCCTTTTAAGACTAAATTTAAAAATAAGTAAACAAAACGAGAAACTTTACGTTTTGCCATCTTTTGATCGTAAAAATCGTAAAAATTTTAAAACAATTTTGAAAATAGCTCAGCAGAAGGCAGTAAATGGCTGATCAAAAAGAAAAAAATGTAATTCAAATTCAAAAATCAGAAACGAAAATGATGTCGAAATCATTTCGAAATATCACAGCATCAAACAACGACGAAGACAACAGCAACAAAAACATTTAGTATTTCATTCCTTTACATGTATTTGTATTTGATTACATCGAATATTTGTTGTTTGTCGTCGTCGTCGTCGTTGTGGTTATGATTGTCGTCGTCGTATAGTCGTATAGTCGTCGTCATTGTGTGTTGTTGTTGCTGATCGATCGTGCCGACAAAATATGCAATAATCCATGCACATATAATATGATTGAATGTTGTGATACCAAAAAGTGTAATGATAAATTTGCAATCTAATAAAGAAAATGTAATACGAACAAATGAATTTTTTTTTTTTTTTGAAATGCAAAAATAAATAAATGGAAATAAACAAAGTTCAAAGTCCTGATCTTTGAAATCAAAGCATGTTGCATCAAGCTTGTGAAACACACACACACACACAGTCAAACACATTTAAAATGATAATTCTCATTATCACAGTTCAAATTATCAAAATTACACACATATATAAATGAACAATCAACCAGTGACTATGACCGAATAATGATTGAAAAATTGAATAAATTATTTTTTTCATTTCCATTTGTCTTTGATAAGTTTTGAAATAATTTGAAGCTTTTATCACATGGAATTGATAATTGAAATGAATTGAATTGAATCGAATTGAATTGATTTGAAAATAAATAAACTTTTTTTTTTGCCACATTCGAGTAACGAATCGATTATTAATTATCATCAAAAAAATTATTTATTTTCCAATCAATTTACATTGAAAAAATAATCATTTAAATTTTGTTTGATGAATAAAAAACATAGTAAAAAAAATGAAGGATTGTGAAATCATTTTCATATTTATTTAATCAATCATTTGATTGATAATGCTATAATATAATTCAATGTCAAATCTGGATTATTGATTAATTTCTCATTTATGGCAAAATAAATCAAATCATTATTAATCAATGTTTCATTTCTTAGGCCATTTTTCATTCGATTACCAGAAAATATCATCGTTATTATGGTACCTTGAAATAGGTGGAAAATTTTCAGAGAAAATTTGAATATTTATTTGAACATAGGTAACATTCAGATAAATGAATGAAAATTGCTTGAAATTAAATTTAAATTTATTCAAAAATCAATGAAAATCATATGAAATTGTATGAAATATTCAATGTAAACGACAACTATACAAAGTATATTTCATAATTTTTCTTTGTTTTTCCACAAAAAAAAATTCATTTCAAAAAATTCATTTCAAAACATTCATATTACTACATGAATATTTGACATTGATTTGATACATAAATGTAAAGTCATTTTTGTATGAATTTATTTTATTTTATTCATTTTTTGTTTCATTCATTTGATGCCATATTTGAGAATATTTCAGTCTGAAAAAAAACGATGGATTACTATTCAATTTAGAAATTTCAAATTCAAATTGAAATCAAATGAATTCATGTTTGAAATATTGGAAGAATTTTCCCGCAAATATTCCATTAATTCGTTCAATCTGTGAATTGAAATTGAAATTTCACACTTATAAAATTGGTTTGACGAATGTATGAAACAAACAGGCCCAAATTATTTAGGACCTAAATACAATACATATGGAACAATGATTATTTGAATATTATCAACCATGGTAAAACCTAAGATAAATATGCATCGCAATTACAATTTTTTTTGTGTATTTTCTAAAACGTCATAGTTTGAATTATTACATTTGAATCATCATTGTATTTAAGCATGAACATTCAAACAATCAAACAACAACAACAAATAAAACGTCATTTAGCTCTAGTGTTCATTCATTTATAATATTATGATCATTCATTAATAATTTCACTTTTTCCAGCAAAAAAAAATTCAAATTTCAATCAATGTAGAAAAAACAACGAACGAACGAAAGAAAATGAATAAATAAATAAATTTCAAACAAATTTGTTGCAACTGCGACAGCAGTCTTCAGCAGCATTCAAACAGCAGCAACAACAACAAAAAAAAAAGGTCATTGTGACCTTAGTCGAGGTCTTATTATGCAATCAAATTTAACAAATTTCAAAGATTTTCAAAGTTGCCATACAATTTTTTTTCGATTGAAATTTCGCTTGAAATTTTGCTTCCTATATTTCAATCTCTTTCTACGAAGAGAAAATTATTTCATTTCGTTTAAATTTCGACGAAAAAAAAAAATAACTCAACAAACTTCAACTCAAACAACAACTAATCAGTGCTTTCACTAATTTTGTGAACAAGTATGGTGGCAATCATTTGAAGTTCATTCAATCACACACACACCACCATAATGCATCGTACATCATCAAATGTAAAAGTGCAAATCAACTAAGAAAGAAAAAAAAATATTGAAATACATTGAAATACAAATAATTGATGATATGATGTTCATTGATGATGATGATGATTATGTAATTTGTCATTTGTAGCACATCAAAATGAATCAATATCTTGTTTGTAATGAAAATATTTATTTATTTGTATTACCTTTGTATTAGTGTGTACGTGAGTGTGAAAAAATTTTTTTCAAATATTCAAAAAAACCATTGAATATTGAAGACGAAAAACTAATATATCTGAAAATATCATTGCGTATATCTATTACATTTCAACAACAGCAAAGAAACACGCGTTAAAATGTAGGAGAAATGGCTATGAAACACAGCCCAAACACGTGTATTGGAAATTTGAAAAATTGAAACGAAATTTCCTTGATTATTATTATTATTCAATGATGATAATAGTATGTGATATGAAGAAAACAAAACGAAAGAAAAAAATGTTCATGTAATTGTTTACCTTTTGTATTTGTGTGTATGGATTTGTGAAATTTTTTCATTTTTGAACAGGAAGAGGAAGTTTGACATTGAAATGTTTTTGAATATATTAAATATTAAATAAATAATAATACTGATAAATTGATAATAAATCATATTAGGTTGTCCGAAAAGTTCTAGCCGATTTTCATGAGCAACTCTATTGATTAAGCCGAATGAACTTTTTGGACAATCTAAATATATGAACAAAATACGCGTAATAATTGACAAAATACGTGCGTGTTGCGTTTGTAAGCTTGTGTGTGTGAATGATACACGATTTATTGGCCAATTTTTTTTTTCTTCCATTTATTTGTGTCTGTACGTGTGTTTCAATGAAATCATTGAAAATGATACGGAAGAAAAACTAAAACTAAAAAAATGTTGAAGAACAAATGTTTCAAAGGAAAAAAAAACCTTGGTTTCAATATGTATGTATATTGAATAAATATTTTAAAAGTATTTTTTTGTGGAAAACAAAAAGGAAGAAATTTACAAATAATAATAATAAATGAAATGATGAATGATGAATAAATTACATAATTTTTACATGGTGTAAAAATAAATAATGGAAACAAAATGTAATGAAATATTTCTGATCAATCAATCAATCATTAGAACGATCAATAGATCGATTGATTAATGATTGATCGATAGATTGATTGATCATCGATTGATGAAACTCTATGTTTACAGTTGTTTGTTTTGATGAAAATAAAATAAAATGAAATCATTGAATAAATAAATGAATGAATAAATAAACATAAATGTTTCAACAGGTGAATGAAATTTTTTTTTTTTCTGAAAAGTTTTCCAAATGTGTAATAATAATATGATTTGATAATGAAATTTCAATTTTATGGAATTTTTTCTTCTCTCTTTGACAAATAATTGATTGATTACGCACACACACACACACACACACACATGTGTGTGTGAACCTATTCACGTAGGAATAATGAATTATTTATGTTTCACAGAATTTTCCATCACGAGTCTTTTATTAAACTATTTTTTTTTTTGCGCATTCATAATGAAACGATTTCGAAATCGTTGAATCATAATGAAACCATTTCAAATTTTATTCGGTTCGTTAAAGGTTAAATATATATGATTATCAAACAACGAGCGGAATGACACTTTTTTTTTAGCATGTGAATAAATGTATTGCACCATTTTTTTTTTCAATTGAAATACTATTTCCATTTATGAAATAAAAAAATGGTTTAATAATTGAGTAAATTTCCATATATTACACTTGTATCCAGCATCATCATGCCATTATCATTGATTTACCACATGTGGTATTTTTCTCTTTTTTTGGCATAATTTGAAATTTAATTGAGGCTGAAAAATTTGAGAATTGGAGGCTTTTTTCTACCTTTAAACATCATTGATTTAATTGTTTCATGATTGTCACCATGGATGACGCCAAAATTAAAACAATTTGGCTTGGAATAAAGCTTTGAAAATCACATGATTATGATAATCCATATAATCGATTTTAATTTTTGAAAAATTGATTACTTGAAAATGAGACTTATAATTATCATCAATAGCGACAATGAAAAGCGTCCGATTGGCGCCCAAAAAAACATTTATATTTTTTGAAATATTTGTGACGCTACCATTGCCAATATATCGCAATCACATGTCATCGTAGACGTTTGCTTTTTGCTGATAAAATTATTGCAAAATCGATTGAAAACTGCCAAGATTTTCGTCGTCATTTTTTCTCTGTGTTTGAATCAATTAATTGGATTGATTTATACATTCATCCATCGATCGATCGATCGATCGATCGATCGATTGATTAATTGATAATTTGTATAAATTATCCCTTCTTTTCTTCTTGATTTTGCAGCCAATACCATCAATATATGATATTGATATGAATATTTGGATGTATTTCGTAAGAGGATAATAATAATCGTTTCATCGTTGCCTTTGTTGTTGCTGCTGTTGTGGTAGTCGTATGATTATTTCATTTATTTAATATTTATGTGCACTGTTTGAAAGCTTACAAATACATTCAAATATTAACAAATTTAATATATATTGGATGAAATTTGAATGAACGAATGAATACAGCAACACACGGATTTCAACATTGTCATCAAATTTGATGCAATAAAAATTTGTATTTTTTGTCTGATTTATTTATTTAATATATTTGTTTGTTATATCGATTGTGTGTTAGCAATTGTATATGTATGAGTTTGAATGGAAAAATAATGAAAAAATAATAATGATTTCCACTTATAATCAATCTATTAGTGTTGCGTTCATATGTTGTTGTATACAACAACATAATCGGATTGCTTAAACCAAATAATTTCAAACAGCAAAATAATGGAAAAATTGTGTGTACGAATTTAAGAATTTCATAAATATTAACAAAATTGTCATTAAATTATTTCATTTTTCTATTTTAAAAAATCAAAAAAAGAATGATTTGACATTGGCATTGGATTGATTTTGGATTGTTTTGTAATTTTCCATCTTTTAACATTTCAAATCAATTAATCAATTTATTTTACTTTAATTTATTTATTTTTTAAATTATTGCAATAATTTTCAAGTGATGTATTGGATGTATTTGGATACTTTGATCGAGAGAGGTATCAGAGGTATAGAGAGTTAAGAGAACATAATGTACTTGTTACAGCTTCTGATGTAATAAAGATGTAGCAATTAGGGTTTGTTTTTGAGTGGGGGTTTTCAAAAATCATCAAATTTCATCATTTTGCAGTGCAAACATTTGCATTGTATTTTATGATGTAAAACACAAGATTTTTAAGACATTTGAAATACTTATGAAAATCTTAAGCACATAGAAACAATGATAATTGATTTTTATTTTTGATTGTGTAATATTTTCGTAATCAAATCAAATTATTTGGAAAAATGTCGATAAAATCAAAGGATTTATCATTGGTAGATTGATGGAAAAAATTTGATTTGATTGAATGTGGGAAAAAATTTTCCAAAAATTTCAAGAAAATTTTTTTGATTTAATCAATTAATCAAGTTAAGAAATTCAAAAATCAAAGGTAAATACTTATTCAAATCAAAAAAATTGAAAAAAAAATTTGTGAAATTAACATGGAAAAATATTTTACAATTTACGGAAGTAATAAACATAAATTTTCATTAATTATATTATTATCACAAAGGACATATATAGACAAATGAAATGCATAATAAATTCAAATGTGAAGATAGAAGAATTACAAAATTTGAATAATTTATTCAATGAATGAATTAATGAATTGATTCATTAATTCATTTACGTATTATCATTCATTAATTATTTGAATACGTATATTATACACGTGTGCTCACACACACACACACAGCTACAGAAGAAAATATACGTGTATACGTTTGATTTAATAATTATTATTAATTATTATTATTATTATTATTATTGAAAACGATATGTTCATTATCCATTTAAATTCATTCACTCAATTTCATTTCATTTCATTAATACGTTTGTCATTCTATTTTGTCATTGAATTTTTCACCATTGATTTGTTATTTTTCTCTTCATTTTTTTTCTCGGATTTTTTTTGTGTGTTGAAAAATTTTCATGTATATTTGTTTGATAATTATTCAAACAAACAAAAAAAAATTCATTCATTCATTCATATATCAATGATTATGGTTATTGCGACATCAATTTTTTATTTGAGCTGAGAAAAAATATCGCTTTGAATGAATGGATGGAAAAACAACAGAAGAAATTAAAAAATGTCTGTTCAAAACGAAAAATTCCAAATTCTACGAATAATTATTGTTGGAAAAATGAATGAATTCAACAAATTCAACGAAATAAAAAATATGTTTAAAAACTGCAATGTCAAAACGTTGGAGTTAATTCATTGTTTCATGATATTCAATCGTTTCTATTAATTTCATTGGCCAATCCACTACAAATTTTGATACTTTGTTCTAAAAAAAAAAAAAAAAAAAAAAAAAAAAAAACAATTCAAAATTCTTGAAATAATTAAAATTAATGAAAAATTTTGATTGATGCAATCTGTGGTTTTTGTCTTTTGTCGAAGGAAATAATTATTTTATAAATGATAATTATAATTAAAATTATTATTATAATCATATTTATTATCATTTTTTAAAACCACACACTTTTTGAATTATGGATTTAAATTTGTTCATATTAATATTCATTTATAATTATTCATTTATAATTCATTTATTTTGTTTTCAATGTTGATTTGTACAATGAAATTTGTACAATTTGACTAAATGAATGATGATGATGATGATGATGATGGCGATGATTATGAAATTATCATTATTATTATTATTATTATTTTCGCCCACAAATTATAATTTATCCTTTTTCATTCAATGATGATGATGATATTTGTAAATGTGTATTCATTTTCAATTCTTTCATGTATTTCATGTTGGAAGGTTGTTCGGAAAGTTCTGGCCAATTTTTATGAGCAACTCTATTGATTAAGCGGAATGAACTTCTTGGACAGCCTGATTTATATTTCATTCATTTTGTCGTTTTTTGATGAAAAATTTATTAATTTTTCATTGCATTTCATTTGTTTGATTTGATTTGATTTGATTTCATCAATGATTATATATGATTATAATGAATGCAATCAAATACGTTTATGGACAAAATAAATACAAAAAAAAATGTTCATAAATAAATATGAATATAAATATTAATGTATGAATAAAACTAATTTTGGTAATTTTTCATTTTTTTTTTTGTTTGTTTGAAAAACCCAACAATGAAATAAAAAAAAATGAAATGAAATCAAAATGTTTGAATGAATGAATCAATTCAAATCAATGAATGAATGAAATAATCATGAGTTTTTTTTTATTTCGCTTGAATTTTATATGCGTCACCATAATCATCATCGTATTGTGCTGTGTTTGGAAACAAAATCATAGAATAATTCCATAAGCAATGATTATTTCACAATGTCCAACAAAAAATTTGTAAAACTATACTGAATTAATTGTATTGAATTGAATCGATTCGACACATGATTATTTCAATGTATTTATATCCAATATTTTTTTTTTTTTTTTTTTTTGATTAGTTTTATCAAATAAAACAATAAATATGAAAAATCCAAAGCCATCACATGATTTGTGATATGAATTTTATCAATGTATTGATTCAATGTAGCAAAATAAATGATAAAATTGATTGAAATATACGAGAAATTTCGATGAAAAATCCAAATGAAATTAATATTAATATTAATACGAATTTAATTCGAAATTGATACGTAATTTTTAAGAGATTTCAATGAATCATTCAAATGATTAATTAATCAATTAATTATTCTTCGAAAGAAAAAAAAAACAAAAGAAAGTGTAAAATACTCAAAGAAAATTTTGAAGAAATTTTCAAGAAAGTAAATGAAATTTAAAAAGATAATTGCGCCTATGAAACAACAAACTTCAAGAAACGAAAAACCTGTAGCTTTTTTATTTGCATTGAAATAATTCAATTTCATTCACTTTTGTGATCGATTCAAGTCGTTTACCTTGTGTTATAAATTGATAATTTTTTTTTAAACATTAACTACAAATGAAAAATTAATGAAAAAAATCAAAAAAAACAATGAAATCAAAAAAATTGAAAACATTTTCTTAAATATAAACATAAATATTCAATATTGAATCAACCACAGCTGAATGTACTTGAATCGAATTGATTGAATGTTAACGATATTTTTTTTGTGCAGAAGAAAATGAACATTTTATTATTGGAATATATGTGTGTATTGTATCGGAATTTTTTCATTTCATTTGTCACTGTTTTGTTGTCGTTGTTCTATCGACTATTTCTGATGCATAGAAATTGTACGGGGGGGGGAAAGCAAAAATTAATAGAAACATACAAAATATTAGATTGTCCGAAAAGTTTTGGCCGATTTTCATGAGCAATTCTATTGATAAAGCGGAATAAACTTTTTGGACAACTAAGTGTATAAATTGACATTGACAATATATATATCAACAACATCAGTGAAAACATGAAAATGAAAACAAGCACAATCGGTACAATAAACTAAACTGAATGCACAAACATGTTAAATTAATTTATAATTATTTATAATTGAAAATAATTTATAATGTTAAATTAATATACGGAAAAAAATTAAATATAATTATTTTAACAAGTGAATGTTCGCAAAGTGAATACGAATATATACAAGTAAACGAATTTATTTTAGTTGAACCAAGGTTAGGTTTTTTTTTTTATTTCATTTTATTTTTTTAGATTATTTACTTTCAATCGGATTCATTCAATAACAAAATTCAGTAATCAATCAGTAAATATATTAATAATGATGATTAATCGTTGTATTGATGATGTTTGATGAATTTATTCACTAAATCATTACATTTTGAATTATATTTCGTACGGAAATCTAGAATATTTATTATTCAATTGAAATAATTAATTATAAGATTATTTTTTACGGCAAACATGTCAACAGAATAATTATTAATTGATTCGGAAATCCGGTTTATTTATTAATTTATTCTATTCATTTTTTCATTGAAAAAAAGTATTGACCTAATCCATTCATAATATTATTTGTTTTCTTCACAAATCAATTTCTTGATAGGAATTAATTTCAACTTTTCGTAGAACGAAAACTTTTCAGTTCAGTTTTCAGTGCTTTCTCAGTTCTATCATCGATCAATGAATCAATGATTATAATAATGTATAGTTGATGTGAAAACAGCTTATTTTGTGAAAGCAGAAGCAAAAAAATTCATGGTCAACTAATATTTTCGATTCGATGATTCATCGATTTATTTATATTTCTGATTAAATTCATATATGAATGAATGAATAACTTGGAATTTCAATGTTTAAGTAATAGTTTTTTTTCTTATTTTATTTTTTGAAAGAAAATTAATGAAAATATATTGGAAAAAAACAAAATTCTATTGAAAATATTTATATGAATATGATTTTATATATGATGACGATGACGATGATGATGATTCAATTAATTTAATCAATATGATTGATGAGAGAAAAAAAAATTTCAATTGAAAATTACTAATTGTTTACTAATACACATATAATTAATATAAATATTTTTCATTATTTTTTCTTGATTCTGTTGATTAATTTCATTTCATAATTTGAGATCTGGAACAACTTGGTCAAAATTTGCCAATGATGATGATGATGATGATAGCAGTAAACCACTGTTACCATGATGAGCACAACATGATGGTAGAAATGATGATGATTGTAATGATGCATACAGTAATTGTTGTAAGTGATGAGCTGCTCCAATTGTTTGCTGATGTTGATGTTGTTGTTGTTGTAACGTACGTATCGATGAAATGGTCGATGTAGATGGTGATGATAATAATGTCATCGAAGACGTTGATGATGGTGATGACGATTGATTATTGTTGTTGGATGATGATGGTTGCTGTCCATTATTGCTTGCGTTATTGTTTGTGATATTTTGATTCATCATCATTGGCGATTGAGGAGGTGAAAAATTCTGATAACCACTTGGTTGTCGATGATAATTATTTGGATTATGCAGTTGCTGTTGTGATATTGAAATCGATGGAGGAACCATGGATGTTGTTGAATTTCTTTTTATCATAATACTATTATTATTCAACATATTTGAAGAACGAAAACTATCAAACCAACGATGCGCTAATGTATCATCGGCTGTCAAACGTTCTTCAGGATCCATACGCATCAGTGATCGTATCAGACATTTTCCATGTTTAGATAAATGATCAGGAATGTTATATATGCCGCGTCGTATTTTACAAAACATTGATGTTGGTGTGACTTCATGAAATGGATAGCGACCCACTAACATAGTATATAGAATAACACCCATACCCCAACAGTCAGCTGCTAACCCACTGAATGAATTTGATAAAAGAATTTCAGGTGAAACATATGCTGGACAACCATGTTTATCGGTTAATGTATCATCATCATCGAATAGCGAGGCTCCTTCCAATGTTTCCAGTTTTAATTGTGTTCTGAATTTATATTTTGTATAAATTAAAAAAAAATTCCAAAGATAGAAACAAAAATATTTTAATATTTTTTTTAAAAATAAGTATTTGAACTGAAAAAAACAACAACAAACAAGCAAATTACCTTTCTTTATTGCTAAAAATAAATTTTCTAAGTTTGAGATCTCTCAATATAATTCCATTACGATGACAATCGGCAACAATTTCAACTATCTGTCGAAACAATGGCATTGCTTCATGTTCACGTAATCTTCGTTTATTTCGTACGAATGAATGTAGATCACCATATGATAATTCAAATAATATAAATGTGTGAATGCGGCCTTTGATTATTTTTTTCACCTGATTAATACCACTATGGCCATCCATACGAAGATGTGGCGCAAAAAAATCATAATAATTTTTGCTCAACACAACCTATTTTTGATTGAAAAAATAAAACATGACAAATTAAATACATGTGTTTCATTATTTGAAAAAAAATGAAATATAACGGCAATATAAAAAAAAATAATTGTGACACGGATTCAAATGAATTTCATTCAGGTTATCAACATTGAATTCACTAGTCATTATCATCATCAGCATTAGTCGCTGAGTGACGACGCTATCAAATTTAAGATAGAAAAAAAAATATGAAAAATAGAACACAAATCAAGTTGCAGGGCATTGCATTTCATCTTATACACACACATAATAAAAAGGAGATCAAACATTGTCTAAAGCTTTTTTTTCTGCATGTGACCTGAACTGAACTGAATTGAGAAATCCTGTTTTTTTTAAATATATTTGTTCTCAAATATAGATGTAACAGAAAAATCCTGATTTGTGTTTGTGGTCGATGGCCTGGCAAAAATTAAAAATATTAAATAATAAACACACAGATGATGGCCTATTAGAGACGTATAGACATGTAATAATCACATCACGATTTGAGCCAATGTACTTAAATAAGGTTAATTCATATTTTTCTAAAAATGATTAAGATATTCATCACTTGTTTATAAATTTAAATAACTTAAGATGCTGAAGTTCAATGTTTTAAGGTACAAAAGAAAAATAGTCATTTGCATCAATGAATCATCAATTACCTTACAACAATATTCTTCACCACTTTGTAGTTCAATACAACGATATAAATTACTAGCTTCGATTCGACTTGTTAACACATAATTATCACCAAAAATTAATGGCAAATTCAATTTGATTGAAACATTTGTATGTGCCGGTGACGTTGTTGCCAAGATTGGCGGTTGTTGTGTTGTCGATTGTGATGTTGATTGTTGGAACCATGATTGTTGTTGCTGTTGTTGATAATTATTTATATTGATGCAATTATTCGTTATTAATGATGATGATGATGATGATGGTAGTGGTGAAGAAATAATTGTTCCGGAATTTGGACTTGAAATATTTGGACTAGTTGTCGTTGATGCCGTCGATGATTTTGCTTGATTTAATTGATTTTGAAATATTTTATGAAAAGGATTCAATGATGAAGATGATAACATTGTTGGTGATGAATTCGATGAGTCATTAGTTGGCCAATTTGGAATTGGACCAAATGTGGAACCGTTCGATATTGTTCGCACCAATGTTTGTGTATTTAAATTTGATAATGGACTTGATGACGATGATCTCAATGTTGATGATATGTTGCTATCAATAATTGGTGTATTTGGTGTTGATGAAGGGGAATTTTGTTTGAAATTGGAAGATAATAATTGATTATTATTAATATTCATTGTGTTTGTTGATGACGACGATGATGATGATGATGATGAAGCTCGTTCATTATTCGATGTATTATCATTGTTTGGTGCTGTAACCATAAAGATTGGTACATTTAATTGATTATTATCATCAATATTGATCACATTTTGTTGTTGTTGATCACTAATTTGATGACTATTTTGATTTTGTTGATGATGATGATGATGATGATTATCAATTAAAATATTTGGCCCGTTGGTATTCATTTCGGTGGTCATTTTTATAAAATGTCAATTCATGAAAAAACAGAAAAAAACACTTTGAAATTTGATGAAATTTTATTTACAAAAATACGAAAAACAAAAATTTTCAGAAATCAATCACAGCCATTTGATGATGTTTTATGTAACATTAAATGACTAAATATGAAAAAAACTTGGAAAAAAGAATTGAATCAATTCTTAGCACATCATCTCATATGAATGAATTGATTTGACATGAAATAAATATTCAACCACCCTGAAAAAATAAATCAATGGTTAAAAATGATTTTTAAAAAATTTGCTGCTCTTTTACATCAACAATTATGATCAATCATTCGAATAATATTATTACACACAAAGAATCATTTTTTTCATATTTTGTTGTTCATCAAATTATTATTATTTCAATCATCGTCATCAACAATCGATGTGCATTAGGCTTTATTGTTATTCATAAACATTCATGTTGTAAAATGTGGCTGCTAGTCGAATTGGATTGAAGAATGAAAGAAAGAGTCTGAATGAATATTTGAAATGGTGAAAAAAAATGAAACTTTAATCAGAATGTTTTGCTTTTTTTTTGTGAATGATTTTCGTCATTCATTTCATTTACTTGTGAGCATTGATTGATTCATTTATTCATTTATTTACACACCATGAACACACACACAAATACACATACCAACAACATTCTCTACATTCATTTGTCAAGTTTTTTCTCTTTTTTTTAGTTGAAGCAATATTTTAAAATAATTTCACTAACTAAAAGACTGAAATATAGACAAACCATACACCATACACCATACACATCCTTTAAATATTATTTACGTAAAAAAAAAATTATAAATGGTTGAAAAATGAATGACGATTTGATGTCGATAAAAATATACAAAAGGATTTGCTAATCAAAAAAATTGAAATTTTTTTTGTTTGAAGAAAAATCAAACATATAAACATTGCTCTTTCTCTTCTCTGCTCTCTTCTCTCTCTCTTTGCTTTTTACTCTAATTGTCTATTGTTTACAATCGAACGAATGTTGCATACACAGAAACTTTTTTTTTTAAGTGAAAAATACGTTCAATTTTATTCTATTTACGTCACAGACGATTTCAATCGCGTACACACACTGCTAGCAGCACTGCCAACAGAGAAGAAAAGAGAACATAGTGTATGGTATTTTCTAAAAAAATATTTTCTTCGGTAGCATTGCACAAGTATATTTCAATGTAAATGTATAAAATTTAAAAGGAAAAAAAGAAGGAACGAATCGAAAAGACAGTGTGGTAGTGGCATTTAAAATACATACATATGAATAAAAATACAGAAGAAAAAAAAATTTCGAAACATAAAATTTTTCGGTTATGGTCATAATTGTGCAACAAGTTTGTCAATAACAAATGTTTGTGCAATTTTTAAAAAGAAAATTGCATTGTGACCATTACCCATTATGAAATGAATTAAAGGGTAAACAAAAACAAACAAAAAAAACTTTTAGATTTAATCAAATAAGTGATTTATAATAAGTGAAAAAAAAGGTTAAATTCATAATTGCAATCATTCAATTTTTTTTTTGTTTGATAAATTATTTCAATATTAATCAAACATATTGCAACTATTTAATGAAAAAAAAAAAAAATGTAAATAAAATAGAAATACAAATGAATGAAGGTTTCACATATTTTTTTTCCTATTTCGTTTTCAACAAATTCTTGCATTATTTGCGCAATAATCATTTTTGTATATTTGTGCATATTTAATTTCTTTTAATTCATTCGCATTGTTTTTTTTTTATTTCAATATATAAAAATTGATCAATTTCATATATGAAAAATGATTGCATCAATTTTTTTTTGTTTTGTTTTGTATTATCCACTTCTATATTCCAGTACACATGATTTAAAGATTTCTGTCAATGATTTACGTCGTCGATTCAATGCATATATATGATTGTGTATCGAAATATGTGTAATGAAGTGTATTACAAGAATTACAAATAAAATTATCATCATCATCATCATGATCGTCATTGTTTGTTTGTTGTTTTCGTTTTTTGACAATCAAATAATGATAATCACCAAACTAACAAATCAATTGAAATGCTGAAAAATGTGCAAAATTTGCTGATTTTATGAATTTTTATGCAATAATCTTGGTGAAAATATAGATTTTCACCATTAACAAACAGGAAAAATACTTTGAAAGATGATTTTTAAAAAAATTTTCGTCTAAAAAAAAGAAAATACTGAATACATTTCGGATATAAATATTAGACTAATGATTATGATGATGATGATGACAATTTTAGACAATATTTCAAGTATAAAATCTATTCATAGACAAAGCAACCGGAGAAATGAGAAGGAAAATGCTTTTAAAAATATGAATTGAAATGATTTTTTATAATAAAAAAAAACTCAAAGAGATGAATGAAGCAAAATGTCACTTATGATGCTTTCGATGATTGTCATTATGTATTCGAAAATTGCTTGAAATGATCTTTGACAATCAAAGAAGAGACGACAAACAAATAGACAATCGAGAACAAGAAATGAAAAGAAAATGAAAAAATTTTTTTCAAAGAATGCCAATGTCAATGCCATTGAAAATTCTATTGAAGAAATTCAAAAGAAATTTAATTTAAATTTTAAAATCAAATTAAATTATAACTCAAAAAATAATGATTCCAACAACCAAACATTACTTTGATTTATAATGTTTTCTCAATGATCACAGATCATTTACCGGAGTGAAATATCAATTTGGATTGCAATTGCGAAACTACTTTACTTTCTTTTATTTTTCTTCGAGAAAAATAAGATTTCTCGGTCGATAATGATGACGAAAATACCGGCAAATGATAGAAATGTGCAAAATTGTATTTTAAATTCTGAATTTATAACAATAATAATGATAACAATAACAAAAATAATATGAACAACAATAACCAAATATGACAACAGAGCAACCGAAACATTTCATCATCATTTTGATTATTCTCGTGAATTTCATTTGAAAATTCATTTCATTTTCACTTTTTACATTTCTCAATGTTATTGTGCAATATGAGAAATTGAATTACCAAATAATTTTTTTACGGGAAAACAAGAAATTTTTGGAAAATAATTTTTCACATATAATAACAATGATCATGATCATTATGATATATGAATTATGATGATGATGATAATGATTATTGAAAAAGTGAATCGAGAAAGAATTTGACAAAAAAATATAAACAAAAATCTCATTTCATTGTAGACGACGATTCAATGTATTTTTTCATTTATTTTTTCGAGGTTGTAAATTATTATATTTTATTTCAATTTAGTATCATTCAATATACGAACGGATATATAGTCAATATCAATAACTATATATCTCTATGAATTCAATAGTCTTTATTATTTTCAATTTACAAAATGAATTATTTCGCAATCATCAATATTCAATAATAATGAATTATGGAACATAAATGAATGCGAAGAATGTGAATACCATGTTAATGATATTAAGAATTGTTTTTGTTTTCATTTTTTTGTTCTGGATAAAATTTCAAGTCGTAAATAATCATTTCCAGACATACACATTTATAATTCTTCACAAGTGAAAATAAATATTTATTTTTCTTATAAAATTTTTTCAATTAAAAATTGTGGTTTTACTTGTGACACACACACAATAATAATTCACTTTGTTTATTTATTTGATAAATGTATCAAATTTTTTCTCCATTTTATAATAATGTCGCCATCGATGTTGTGTTTCAGATTGTATTTTATTGAGTTTTCAATCCCATTCAATTAAGGCTTTTTTTTGTTTGTTTGGGTTAATCGGATACAATTTGATGAAATTATGCAATTTTTCTCGAAAATTTGGAAAAATTTACTTTGATAAATAATTGTTGAAATTCAATATTTGTTTTTGGCCTCCTTTAGTAAATGCTAACACATATTTAATCATTATTTTATTCATTTTAAAACTAAACCAAATTTACAATTTATTTTCTTCACTAATTATTTGTTTGAAATTTATTTGAAAAAAACAAAAACAATTAATGTGATGATGATGCTGCTTTAATTTTTTCACGTTCACCATCATTCATAGATTGATATTGCTGTATACGTTCCATAATTACTGGCCTAAAATGTCTGATCAAGCCCTATTTATATTTGAAATGATAAAAATATTTAAAATAATTGAGATATCGATAATTGAGAATAGATTTACCTGAACAGGCCATGCGGCACCATCGGCCAATGCACAAATCGTATGTCCTTCAATTTGTTTACTCATTTCGTATAACATATCGATTTCTTTTGGATCAGCACGACCTTCAACAAGACGCCACATAATTTTATTCATCCATCCAGTACCTTCACGACATGGTGTACACTTTTTTTTGATCATAAAATAATTATTAATTATTGAAAATTTCATTAAATGAACAAAAATTACCTGTCCACAGCTTTCATGTTTATAGAATGAAGCTAATCGTGCAATTGCTCTTATGACATCAGTCTGTTTATTCATAACGATCAATGCAGCAGTACCGAGGCCAGATTTATTCTCAACTAAAGAATCGAAATCCATTAATACAGTTGAGCATATATCTTTCGGAAGGATTGGTGTTGAAGAACCACCTGGGATGACACCGAGTAAATTATCCCAGCCACCGATAACACCGCCACAATGCCTTTCAATCAATTCTCTCATCGGAATAGACATCTCTTCTTCGACAGTGCATGGATATTTGACATGACCAGAAATATTAAATAATTTAGTACCGCTATTACGTGGGCGTCCAAATGATGCGAACCATTTACCACCACGGCGACAAATTGTTGGTGCTACAGCAACCGTTTCAACATTGTTGACAGTTGTTGGGCAACCAAATAAACCGATATCAGCAGGAAACGGTGGCTTCAATCTTGGTTTTCCTTGTTTACCTTCGAGTGATTCAATCAATGCTGTTTCTTCGCCACAAACATATGCACCAGCACCACGGTGAACAAATATATCGAAATCGTAGCCAGAGCCACAAGCATTTTTTCCGATTAAACCAGCTTGATATGCTTCTTGTATGGCAATCTGGAGATTCGATGCTTCATTATAAAATTCACCACGAATATAGATGTACGCAGCACAAGCACCCATAGCGCTACCAGCAACAAGACAGCCTTCTACTAATTTATGAGGATCGTGACGCATAATTTCACGATCTTTACATGTACCAGGTTCACCTTCATCAGCATTGACAACTAAATATTTTGGACGACCATCCGGTGGCTTATTCATAAAACTCCATTTCAATCCAGTGGGGAAACCTGCGCCGCCACGACCACGTAAACCAGATGCTTTCATTTCAGATTGAATCCATTCATGGCCTTTCAATATTATTTCTTTGGTTTTATACCAATCACCCTTTTCAACCGAATAAATTGAAATGAATGACAATAAAAATTATGATCTTTAAGGTACATACTCTCTTCATTGCACCTTTCAAGTGCCAATCATGACGACCATAGAGATTGGTGAAAATACGATCCTCATCAGCTAACGGGCCAAACTTGGTCTATCAAAGTTTTTCAGAATGTTTAAAACATAACTACAGAACAATCAAAACATCGATTACCTTTGCTGGTGGTGCATCTGATGCAGCAGCTGTTTGTTGAAAACGTACTGAAAACAATTTTATTGGATTTTGGGCTGGAAGAAGGAGGATAAAAGGATCATATGCTTTAAAACATCAAACAAATGAATAAATTCAAAGAATTTACCTGCTATGGATCGATGATGTTGTAAAATTGATTTCATTTTGGTTTTTATTTGTTTTCTTGATTAAATGCGTAAATTTAAAATCGTTAAAACGTAAACAAAAACAAAAAACAACTCATTACATCAGGTCATTCAAAATATTCATCAGAAATTTCTGGAAAAATTTTGCTAAACGAAAGAAATTTCCCGGGAAATTTTTTTTTATGAAAATTTATTTCGTCTGATTTTTTAAATGTTAATTGTAACTATTATTCAAATAATTTTAATTCATTTGTTTATAATCATTTCATAATATAAATATAACATAATCATCAATTATCAATGGAAAATAACGATGGACAGCAATTGGATGATTCGAATCCACAAATCGATGATGATGAAGATCACCATGAAACAACATCGACGATAACAAGAAAGAAAATTTGTACAACAGTACCATTATCACGTGTAAATGTTATAATGCGTTCATGTCCAAATTTGACAGCAGTACGAAACGATGCTATAGCATTGACATCACAAGCAGCCGAATTATTCATACAAGATTTGGTGAAAAATTCATATGAAATGACACCGGATAAATCTAGTTTAACATATAATATTTTAGCCGATTTTATTGCTCAATCAAAGTATACATTCCTGTATGAAGCCATACCACAGAAAATAACTGTGGAACAATATAAACAGCTTCAATCTAATCGGACAACGTCCAATAATAATGATGATAGTGATGAAGACGAAGAGGAAGATGATGATGATGAAGATGACAATGAAAATGAATCTGCATCTGCCGATGAAGAAGATGATCAAGATGACGAAAACGATGATCAAAATCAACAATGACACTCAATTTGTCCAACCTAATATATTTAAATATTTCAAATTTCGAATGATATCAGTATTCAATGAATTTTTATTTGTTAAATTTGTCGAATAAAAAAAATATTTTTATTATTTCATCAAAGTTATTTCATTTTACACGTGTCTCACTAAAGAAATATTTACAAACATTTTTTTTCGATTATATCAACCACGATTTGGCATTTTTCTAACTTTATAGATTCTAACCAACCAATGTTCAGTTGTGTATGCTTCATCCAATGTTTCCAATTCAAAATCTTTATTACCAATTTCGGTAGCTCGCACACGATCATAGCCTGATGGTTTGCCAGTTTCAGTGTATACTGAACCAAAACGATAATAAGACATTTTGTACATTAAACAATTCAATAATGTTTTTGAACCATCTTTGTCAACACGAAATTCGCCATTACTCGTGTAATAATCTTGTTCTTTAATGTGACGACCACGATCTGTCGATCCACCGATGCGTACCATCCATAAAAATTTATTAATATCATCCGATGAATATCCAGTTAAACCTCCGAAAATGACTAATACATAATCAACATCTAATTCTTTCATTATTTCATATGCATGTTGTTCATCCGATGCCATCGCTTGACCAACACGTGAAATATGTGTATTGTTCCATGTATTATTGTCAACAAGAATTGTACGATTGGCCATCGCTGTAATCTGATATCCATAATCCCACCATGACATAATTTTAGCATCTTCTGGTGTATTCATACGCAACCAATAATATGCTTCGCGAAAATCATCAAATATAATACGACTGCCATCATGTGTACGCGCTGATAATACGATTGATGGTGAACTATATGCTTCCGATGTAACCCAGATACAATGGTAACCATAGGATAATAACATACCAGATACAACAAATATGAACACTGTTGCTACTTCTTTTTTCATAAAAGAATTATTTTCATTATTACGTTTTTGTTTACGTTCTGAGTTAGCATTTGATTGACTGGTCATTGTTGAATCTAAATGTCCGCAATATATTGAAAGTAATTTTGATATACCGATGCCAGATAATATGCACATGACTGGTGCCAATACTAACATCAAACGAACCATTACACCCTGTTCAAAATGAGTAAAGATGAAGACTTAATCTCTCTTTAATCACATTTAAATTAACTTACAGCAAAATAAATACTTGTTACTCCATACAATATGATGAATATATTATAATCTGTCAAATTCTTGAAGCAAAAATAGAGACCAACTGGAAATAGAAACACAAGTATTTGTAAATCAAAATAAAATGATGACCATGATGTTGGCTGATGTTCAGAAACTGATGCAATGATCGGTATATTGTTTTTGGCATATGATGGATCTAATAATGAGTAGAAACGGCCAGTCCATGGTGATATTTCTGTCGAAAGAAAAAATTCATTAAAAAACAATAAATCAATCGAATTATGAAAAAAAATACTGACTTCCAATAATTGTCAATATTATAATTACTGACAGCGAAACAATTCCAATAAATAATACAATTGAACGAAACAATATGTTGTAATTTTCATCAGACAATTTAGAACGTATAAAATTACTGAACTGATACAATTGACATAGACCAAACACACCAAATGCAGCCATATGTTCACTTGATTGTATTGGTTGAAAACCAACAAATGGTATCTGCATCGATAATAATGTACCAATACAATACATAATCGAATAAGCGATATAAACTCGTTTACTAAATCTTCCAGTTATGATCAATGTAAATACATGTAACGGTATAAGATTGATCAAGAATACATAACCACCCCATGATGACACCATATAAAAATAAGCCAATGAACATAGACATGACCAAAATATTTGACCAGTTTTTACAGATTTGATCCATAAATAATAGGTAAACAGCATACAGAATATGGCTATTCCTTCATTATCATATGAACCGGCAACTGAACGAGATATGTATCCAGGTACGATCGATATCATTGCTGCTGCAACTAAACCAGAAGATTCATCGGATAATTCTTTAGTCAATGCATATGTAACAATCGTGGTCAATGATGAAAATAATGGGGCTAAAAATACACAAATATTACGAATATCGACCGGTATGTTTAATAAATTAAGCAGATTGAATATTACAGCCGATGTTATCATTAAACCTGGATAAATTGTACCGCCAATAATACGGCCTAATGGATACCAAGCACGATCATCGAACCAATTATGAAAACTGTAGAAACCATTCTCAGCCAAAAATTTTGTTGTACGATAATTGAAATAAGGATCAAATTCATGAATGACACTTTCGAAACGCAATACAGAAAATAATCGGACACAAAATGCTTGAAAATTGAAAAAAAAAATCATTGTTGAAATTCGGAAATTATGAAAAAACATTTTGTAAATACCTAATAAAGCAGACATGATTAAAATTGTTATTTTCATCAAACTAACCAATGAATCTTTATTATTTTGACCATTGGCAGCTGACTGCATGGCTCCTGTTGATGAGGATGAGTTATGAAAACTTTTACCATAGGCTTGTTGGATTCCATTTTTTCTTGAAATACCCATCTTAATTTCAATCTTTAATTAAAATAATTTAATTAAATTAAACCACGTGCCATTAACCAAAATAAAGAAAATAAGAATAGGAGAAGAATACTTTGGATTGTCATTTTTTTTCAAGGCGGCTATTTCACACTTTGCCTAATGGGTTGAAATAGTCGAATTAATTCAAAAAAAAAATTCGGAGCGAAATATTTACAATTCTATTTTTGACATTTGAAAAAAAATCAAAAAAACAAACATTATCTCAAAGATAATCTTGTAAAATTTGTTTCTGACAAATAGAAAAAAGAAATCACAGATACAAAGATGTCATTTACCACCTGTATTTCAAAAATTTAAATTCAAAAATTCAAAAAAAAAAAAAAAAAAATCAAAATTTTCATGTCAATTTTGTTTTCAAATTTCATTTGAATCAATCAATCAAACTGATTAATGCAAAAGTGTTTTTCATTTCTTCTTTATCTTCCTTGTTACTCTATCCGTTTAAATCAGAAAAAAGATTGAAAATCTAAAAAAATAAATCCATCAAAATAAATGAAAACAAACTTTGAAATAATTCTTGGCATTTGTGCTCATTAGCAAAATTTCAATCTGAAATTTTTTTTTAAAAAATGTCCAAAGCTTTGAAAAATAATAATAATAATAATGATTAATTTCTATTTTAATGATTTCTATATTAAGTAATCAATATATATATTGAAGTAATGTAAGATGTCGAGAAAAAAAAATACAAAACAAAAACGCCTCTGTAAATTAAAAATAAACAAATAAACAAACTCAAAAATAATCGGGAAGGTCTTCGTCTTTTTATTTTTAAATTTCTCATCATTTTTGTTCGTGGTTGCATTGCAAATGAAAAAAAAAAATATCCGACGAGGTCAGATTTTTCAATTTTTTTCCCCTGTATTTCTATATTCAAGCTCATCATCATTATTATAATCATCGTCATAGAAAAACAATGAGAAAATTTCCACAATCCTCAAAAATATTTGTGCAAAAATTTTCCTTGACACAACAAACAAGTGAATAATAATAATTGTAATAATAACGATAATCATCATAAAACATGGCAAAATGATGAATGCACCAGATTATAAATTTATTTTTATATTTTTTTTTTGCAACGTGTAAATAATAATAAAATTATTATGATTGGTGAATATATTTCGGCCATGGCCAGATAATACTAATTCATTACCACAAATTGATTTTATTGTGATTGTGATTATCAATTGTTTTTTTTCAAATTTACGTTTTTAGCTATCTGGTTCATTAGATTCAATGTTCACAAATGAAGACGAATGTATTATAATTAATTAATTGTGAATCCATCTACCGCTTATATATACCAACATAAGTGAGAAATATTGTTTTATTGTCTGTCACAAAAGCGCATGTAAAATTTCTGAAAATCCGATTAATAAATGAAAAAATAGAATAGGAAACTTGAATCCTTGAACATTTCGGAAAAAATAAATAAATAAATGAAGGTTCATCAATTAAATTCATGATAATAAAATTCAATGAATAAATAAACAAAACAAAAAACAATAACAAGAATATAAATTTATTTATCAGGTTTCAAATTATTATTATTATTATTATTCGCTGGTAAAACTGATAAATGAATGAATGAATATGATAATAATAAAATTCAAATAAAAAAAATTCTCATCTTTCATCTTCATTCATTCAAAGCATTTTGTCAAACTAATATAAATATGTTAAAACTCTACGGCTAATAGATCAAGTGAATATAATATTTGAATGCAAAGAATCATTCATTTACTGCCACTTTTTTCCCTGCTATATGTGTGTTTTTTCCATGTTGGAATCTCAAACATAAAAATTTGAATGTGTGTAACTGTAAGTCGAGAAGAGTAAAAATAATAAAAAAATATCTTCAAAGAAATTCAAAAGAAAATGTCAATGTGTTGTGTTGTTCATCACAAGAAAATATTTGTGAAAAAGAAACGGGAAAAATCCTTTTACAACCAAAAATAAATGGAAAAAAATAACATTTAAAACTGCAAACTCATTCAATATTTGAAATTCATTTGTAAAAAAAAAATGCTTCTTCCAACCAAATATATATTGTGAATATATATATCTCTTCCAATGGCTCCCAAAAGAAATATATTGAGCCAAATAATATATGAGCTAAAACTCTTTGAAATCAAATGATATAGAAAAAAAAGCAACGCATCGGATTGATCATTATACTTCTACAACCTGTGTCTGTGTGTTTGTGTGTGCTGATTTATGTTTTGCTCAAAGAGCTTGTCGAAGATTATACAATTGAATGCATAGAAAAATACAGCGAAAAAATGCTTCGGAAAAATGTATATCTTTCGACATACACATCATCAAAAATTGAAAAAATAATGAAAAAAAATACAATAATAAATGTTTTAATATAAACACGGCCATTGCAAAAAACACAAAAATGATAACTATTTTCTACAATTATTTTCATATTGGACATACGCGTATAATGATATTTCATTGATATATTTGAGTACTAAAATTTTTCTACAAAAACAACAACAAACAAACAACGAAATGAAACCAAATAAAAATAAATGAAAATAAACTGTAAAATAGCTAAAAAACGACATACGTAATATTTATTAAATGAAAAATATAATAAAAGAAAAACGAGAAGCAAATAAAATAGCTATGAAATGAACGAAATGAATGAATTGAACAAACTAAATGAATGAATGAATAAAATAAATTAAAATAAAATAAATGATTTTATTTTATTTTTTTAATAAATTTTTTTTCATTGAAAAAATAACGACGATGATCAAATGAAATGAAATGAAATGAAAAAATTTTAATATTTACATTTTTTTGAGCTCTTTATTTACTTTAAAATTATTATTATCATCATTCATTCATTGATTCCTACAACGAAAAACAACAGCGAAAAACATCGACCAAAAACAACAATATACATTACCACCATCATTATTATTATTGTTTTTTATCATAAAAATTATTACCATTATTATTATAATCAATCGTCAATATTGAACAAAAAAAAAATGAGAGGAAAAAATAATAATAAAACATCATCATCATCATCAACCGAAAATACATGAGCAGCATCAACAACAACAACAACAATAACAACAAAACAAAATATCATCATTAATTAAAAAATTATTGAAATTTTATTTCAATCAAAAAAAATTCCAATCGATTTTATTTGAATGATTTTTCATTGATTTCTACCGAATTTTTTGCCCTGTAATTTCTGCCATCAGAATTCAACATTTTCATCAATTTATTCATCGGAAAAAATTTTTCAAAAAGAATTAATAAATTAATCTACAATTGTTTTCGCTGTTTGTTTGTTTGTTTTGTTGCTCGATTTATTATTTTTCTATTTTGTTTTTTTCGAAATTTTGTGTTTTGTTGTGTTGTGTTTACATTCTTTTAATCGTATTTGTCTGTGTCTATGTGTGTGTCGGTGTTGAGCAAATGTTTTTCTTTCTTTTTTTTTAAAATAATTTTTGCTCAAAACAAAAATATTTTTAAAATTTTCTTTTTGTTGTTTTTATAATTAAAAATAATAATTATCATCAATTATAATGAATAAATGAATGAATACGTCTAATTTCATCCAAATTGCAACCATTTGAAATTATTTTTGAATATTCAACAATTCTAGATCAATGATTAATTTTAAAATTAGTTGATATGACAAAAAAACAACCCAAAGATGAAACAATTTGACATAAAAAATCGACAAGAATAAGTAAAAAAATGGCTGAATTTAATTGAAATCCTTTCTGCATCTTTTCAACGATCTAAGAATATTATCATTATCATTGTAAGTATTTATTTTATTCATTTATATTTTTCAGGACAAAAAAATAAAATAAAATGAAATGAATATGAATGAATTGAAAGGAATGAAAGTTGATCTTAATATTTTAAATTTCAATTTGAAAAAAAGAAATTCTATGGTTTCATTGAATTATCATCAGCAATCTTTGAATGTTTCCTCAATGAATGATTGCCTTGAATGCTGGAAAATAATTTAAATATTTCAAAGAATTTCGAAAAGGTCAACTAGCTGTTCAAAACCCCTCGATTATGTTATGAAACGACAAATATTTGCTTTGATTTTATTTCAATAATTTTTCATCTGAGATTATCCTTTTATTTTTATAAAAAAAATGCTTTGAAAATTTTTTTTGAAATCATTTGAAATGATCAAACAAGTAGTTTATTTTCTTTTCATTTACATTCATTTTTATTAATACATGCAATCGATAATTATTTTCAAATCAAAATCAAAAATAAACATCTTTGAAAATTGTCTTTAAGTCTTAGAAAATTGAAAAAAAAACGAAACAAATTTACAAGTGAAAATAAAGCAACAGAAGTATCCATAGTTGTTTGGCTGATTATTGGTGTCTATCACCAAGAAAAAAAAATAAAAACTGTCTAACCTCAATATTATCATCATCATCATCATCAAATAATCACATCAACATACATACTGATGTTGAGTTTATATTTTTATAATTTCGATTTGAATGAAATGGGAGATAGAAAAACAAAATTATTAATTTTTCATTGATTTTAACTTGTTGTTTGATGTTTGATGTTTGGTTAGAGAATTACACAGCCAGAAACACTAAAAACACCATTGGGATCTTTATGATGATGATGATAATGTGTTTGGTGAGTTTTTATTTTATTTTTGCTTTCAAATCTTTGCAGCATTCAAACATGCAAACACACATACAAATAAATGCATATCAAGATAGATATAGATACATCATCATCATCATCATCATCATACGTTTATTTGTATGTATGTTTATACATGTCACAGCTTATTATTATCAATAATCTCGATTATTTTAATCATCATCATCATCAACATTATCAATTTGAAAATGGAAAATATATATGAAAGATTTTGGGATGGTTGTGTTGTTGTTGTGTCTGTGTGTGTGTGTGTTTCTGTTTCTGTTTCTGTTTGCATGTTTCTGTGTAAATCAATAGACTAGATTATTACCAATTACAAACATTAATACATACAAAAAAACATTGATGAGATATAAAAATGTGTTTTGTTTCATTTCATTTCATTTATTTATTTATATATTGTTTCAATCAATCGTTTTTTTATTATTATATTTATCTACAAACGTTTGAAAAAATATTTAAAAAAACAAAGCAAATCTAATGTAATGTAAAATAGGAGAAAACATTTGTTATATTTTGTATTATTATTGATCGTATATTTTGTGTCTAATACATATCAATAGTCTTCATCTAATACTGATAGTTTCATCAGTTGTTATTGTTTTTATTTTTATTTTTTTGATCAATCATCAATCAATCAATCGGTTCGGAACATATAAATCAAAGAAAAATATTAAATCTAAAAAATTAAATTTCTTGAAAAATTTTTTCAAAAAGGAATTAATCTCGTTATACATTTGTTTTTTTTTCAAAAATAAAAATATTTCAGATTTGATGGATGATTAAAAAAAAACTGTTTTCATTGTTTTTTATGTTTTGTATTTCATTTATTTGATCATTTATTGCATTGTTTTTTTGTTGTTTTGTTGATGATGATGATTATCCATTCATGTGTTTGTAGAGTATGTAATAGTTGGTCACCATCATCGGTATACATTGATTGATATATGTATTGATTCATCATTATTTTTTTTTTTAATATCATATTTCTCTGATTTATAGTAATAACAATGTTTTTAAATCCGTTTGTTGATGATTATTTATGATTTATGTAATTTTTCTGGTTTTTAAAAATGTAGATTTTGATTACTAATATTTTATTTTTATTTTTCTTAAAACAGATTACAATTTAATATTGACACTTGGTCATAAAATTGGCTGTTATTATTTTAATTATTCATAAATAAATTAATAAGACTAAAATAAAAAATAAATATTAAAAATGTCCAAATCAAATCTTTGTAATACTGTTGTTGGTGATAAATATCGTATAATACGTCCGATTGGTGCTGGTTCATTTGGCGATATATATCGTGCAATTAATTTACAAAATGGTGAAGATGTTGCCGTTAAAGTGGAACCGGTTGCAGCAAGACATCCACAATTACGTTATGAAGCACATGTATATAAATCGATACAAAATTGTTTCGGTTTTCCAATGTTAAGATATTTTGGTATTGAAAAAAATTATCAAATAATGATCATCGATCTATTAGGTCCATCATTAGAGGATCTATTCACATATTGTCGTCGACGTTTTTCATTAAAAACAGTTCTAATGCTTGCTGATCAAATGTTAATACGAATTGAATATTTACATTCACGTGGTTATATTCATCGTGATATAAAACCAGATAATTTCTTAATGGGCATTGGTCGTTTTTCACCACGTGTTTATTTAATTGATTTTGGTTTAGCTAAAAAATATTATGATGTGCGTACCGGCAAACATATTGATTATCGTGAAGATAAACATTTAACTGGTACAGCACGTTATGCATCTGTAAATGCACATCTAGGTATTGAACAAAGTCGTCGTGATGATCTAGAATCATTCGGTTATGTATTATTATATTTTCTACGAGGTTCATTACCATGGCAAGGTTTAAAAGCATCGAATAAAAAACAAAAATATGATCGTATTACTGAAAGAAAAATGTCAACACCAATCGAAGCATTATGTTTAGGTTATCCAGCTGAATTTCAAATGTTTTTAAATTATTGTCGCGGGTTACGTTTTGAAGAAGATCCTGATTATATGTATCTACGACAATTATTTAGAATATTATTTCGTAGTCATCATTATGAATATGATTATGAATATGATTGGACGATACGTAAAGAAATTGAAAGGCGTGCTGCTATCGATAATAACAGTAGTAATAATAGTAATAATTTCACAAACAATATGGTAAATGCAAAAATTACAACAAATAAACAACAACAATTACAACAACATCAGTCACAACAACCACAATCACATCATCATCAACAACAACAACCACAACAACAAATGCAACAATCTGATTCTACACATTTACATCATGATGGTTTATTCGAAAAGAAATAATAATTAATCAAATATTTTTTTTTCTTTTTTTTTCTCCTTTTTTTTCGTTTTAGTGATTTCTTCAAATTTCATAATTTTTTTTTTTTAATTTTTTAATTTTTCTGTGTATATTTTCTGAAAAAAATATATAAATATTCTCAAGCAACAATTCACGGTCAACACATTCATACATACGCCAAACACACTCAAATACACAGATGCTAAACACTGATATATTCGTTGCAATACTGGAAATTGATTAAGAAAAAAAATTTTGGATCAGGCTGCCATATATTTTACAACAACAACAATGATGACAACCACATACTCAACAAGTAAACAGAAAATCTGATGATCGATCGAACGATCAGTTATCCAATATTCAATGTGTAATTATTGCTGATATTCATTTATACAAATTATAAACACACACAAAATAATAATCATATACACATAATCATCATCATCATTATTCTCTGCAACTCGAGTCAATTTCGGATCATTTATTCTCGTTTTATCATTATCATCAGCATTCATTCATCATTTATTATGATCATGCTTTGCATTACCATTCATTTCAAGTAATCCAAACGAATGAATAATAATCGATAATTTTTAATTTGAATAATTAATAAGAAGGGTCATCACCTCATAATCATCATCATTGCAAATCATCTGTTGATATTAATTTTTTTTTGTTTGTTTTCTGTTTATGTTTTAAAACATTTTTCTGTCATTCACCACATCACTTTCATAGTCATCATCAAACAGTCATCAACGCCATCATCATCATGTTCAAACAACCAACAAACAAACTAAAATTGTTCTCATCACCTTGTCCATCTGCATTCAAATGATTTATCACAAACACACACACACCTCTCACACAACTGCACACATATTCAGCATGGCGCCCACAAAATTTTCAAAAAAAAGCAAAATCATTTTCCCCTTTTAGAGATTATAGATTAGATTTTTCGTTGATTTATAAATTTATAAATATATCTAAATATTAGTCTAATATGTAAAACAAACAAACAAACATCGAAAGTAGGTGAAAATTTTTCAATTTTATTCAAAAAAAAAAATCTAAATTTTCGCTTGTCTTTATGTATGTATGTATGTATGTAGAAAATCAATGATAATAGATGATTTTCATTGAAAATTAGGTCTCAAATTTACTAGAAACAAAGATGAAGAATAGGATGCAATTATACTATTTACACAATTTTCAAAACATTATTTTATCTTTGAATCCTTTTTGTTTTCACCCCTTGCAAAGGTTAGAACCTATGTTCACGTATAAATTTTTAGAAAAAAATTTTATCATTTACAAAAGCAATACACAATTCAATTTACACACATATAAAATCATTCATTCATTCATTTTATTTCATTCATTTCATAAAACATTCACATTGATCTATTGATTATTAATTATAAATATTATTATCATTATTAAAAAAATGAAATATATATGAATATGATTATAATAAAAATATTATTATTATTATTATGATTTAAAAAAATTGAAATTATTGCCCAATTTTCTCCAATTATCACTAGTTTTTTGATAAATAATTCAAGGTCCTAATCGAACATCGAAAAAAAAACACCTGTTTCGCACACATCTATAACCTTGTGATACGTTGTTGTTCATCAATTATAATCGTCGTTAGACTTTTTTCCAAATAATTTATGGCCATATGGTTCATCTTTGAAAATGTAAGCATCATGAAAAAATCATTAATAATTGAAATTATTGCGTAATTAAATCATTAAAAATTTCGGTTTTTAATGATTTGAAATTTAAATTATCTGGTAGAACTTCTAATTATTTAGGATATAAATTAATTAATCATCAAAGAATTAATTACACAATTCAATTGTCTTCTATCATTCATTTTATTTGATTGATAAATCGATCAAAATCATACACACACACACACACTTTAACTGTGAATATAAATGAGACGATATTTTGACATTTTTCTTTTTGTATTTCCATATTAGTTCCATAATTAGGTCAATTAATATTTTGCCATTATCATCATCATCATTATTATCGACGCCTTAAAAGATTGTTTTCATTTCGGTTTTGTTTGTTTATTTGTTTTCATTCAATTTTGTTGATTTTTCAATAATAAAATAAAATAATAATAAAAATTAAATTAAATGATTAATGAATTGATGATCGATATTTTCATTTTTTTTGCTTTTCAATTATAGATATCGATTAACAATAGATCGATAAATGGTTTTTATTTTTTTTCAAAAGAGAAAATATTTTCCGGTTTTTAGGGTATTATTATTGCCAATATGAAGAGATGAAATTTCAATCATTCTGGTCAATGGATAATAATCAATCATTTGATTAATTTAATCTAATTATGTTCAGAAACAAACAAAGAAAAACGGATGATTTCAGATGAGAAATTAGGATGAATAAAAACCAACAATTCTCATAATTATTTCATTGATTCATCAGTCGATTCAGGCCATTCAATTCAAAATGACTATTCTTCGAAACGAATGGGTTAAATGGCACTGTTTCATTTGTCAGTTTCGTTCTCACAAAAAATAATTTTTTAATTATTCAATTTCATTTCATTTACACTGATTTGGATTGCCAAAACCGCATTAATTACAATTACGATTGGCGTACTAAGTACCTTATGAATATTCAAATTAATGTGGAAAAACAACAATGGTTCATCATAACTCAGCCAATTGTGTTATTTTGAAAATAAAGACGATGATCATAGTAGCTGATTGTTGCACGTTCCTATTGTTTGATGAATGAATTTAAATTTTTCTACGAATGAAAAAAAATGCGTAAAAAATGACCATTCAATAATTATACCAGGACATTACTAAAGTGAATTGAATGGGTTAAAATAATAACATTCATACACAGAGTGATGACAATTGTCTTAATTTCTTTTTTTATTGTTTGTCATTTTTTTCAAATGATATGATAATATTGTAATTGGAATTAATTTTAGTGTTGAAAAGAGTATGGAAATGATAAAGAGATATGCATATAAGATTATTTTCTAGTGTTTCGATCAAGGAAACACAGAGAGAACAATAGCAATGAATTTTGAATATGTCAAAAAAAAAAACAAGAAAAATAAAATAGGAAATGAAAAAAATGGTTTGCGGTTTTTTATTTATTTCAATCAATGTGATGATGGCAAATATAATCAAATATATATCATCAAAATAGATAATGATAATTCTATAATTCAAAAGCCTTGATGATTAATTGTTTCGAATATTTTACAAATTATTATTTTTTGTTTCAAATTCATTTATATTTTGATAAATCATTATTATATAATATTCATAGCTGAATATTATTTCAATTTTTATTACGATTTTTATTATATGATTGATTCGATGATTGTTGTTTACGATTATTAATATTACGGTTTGAAAAGCCACCACCACTATTTCGATTTAAAATTGGACGTTTTTGATTATCATTTTTACCACCACCACCACCACCACGTGATTGTCTATGTTGTTGATGTTTAGATTCTTCTTCTCGAACCATATCAATAACTTCATCTGGTATACGTAAGTATTTAATATTAACACCACGTATATAAACTTCCGGCATACGCCAAAATCGATCACCATCTCTTGATGTGCAAATTACTTCACGTAAATTAATATTCATCCAATTATCACAGCTAACAAGATGACCATTATATGTTTCACCATTTTTCAATTCGACTAACATTGGATGATTTTGTGCTGTCCGTAATAATGTTAATGGTAACATGATGGATGCTTAAAGACGATTTTGGAGAAAAATTTTATAAATCTAATTTTCCCTTTTAATCTGTGTCAAAATTTGGAAAAAAACATATGATCGTCAGATGGTGAAAAGTAATCGATTGTATCAATAGATGGCCTTTTAAATTTGAATTTTTTAAGCGCCATCTTTTATGAATGGTTTTTAAATGAAATTTAATTGTCAAAACTCAAAATAAAAGTTTATTGACACTAAAAAATATAGCAAGAATCAGAATATTCTGCATCATTCTTTAAAAAATGGAAACCTACGTACCGATTATGAATTGATCATAATTTTATTTCTTTGATCGATTGTCCAATCTTTTTCAAAGGTGTTTAAGGTGAAAAGAAATGGTCATCGATGATACAAGATGGAATTACCTACCATCGAACATAATTGAAATGATTGTTTCAAATTTTACCGATTTACATGATGTACTGTCCTGTATGTTGGTTTGTAAAAAATGGTACTATACATTGAATGATGATCGATCAGATATTTGGCGAATATTTTGCCACAATAATCTATCAAAATCAATAATTAAATCAAATGTATTATCAAGTTTACAATCATATAAAGCGAAACTTCGTGCATACTATTATTCATGGGATTCGAATGAATGCTCAAGAAATATTTATATCAAACCAAATGGTTTTACATTACATCGCAATCCAGTCGCACAAAGTTTGTTTCATTTATTTTCATTTTGTTTCTCTGATTGATTCCTTTTTGTTACATTTTCAGGCACTGATGCTGCCAAAGGCAAAATTGGATTCTTGAATGGCCGACATTGTTGGGAAGTATGTTGGGATGGTCCACTGGGGACAGTCGCCGTTGTCGGTATCGCAACCAAAGAAGCTAGCGTGCAAGCACAAGGTTACGTTGCATTAATAGGATCAAATCCACATAGTTGGGGCTGGAATATTGTCGAAAATCATCTAATACATGATGGTCATTGTATCGGTACATATCCACGTTTGAATAATGCACCACGTTATCAAACTGGTGATCGTTTACGTATCATATTGGATTGTGAATCACAAACCTTAGCATTTGAACGTGATTATGAATTCCTTGGAATTGCGTTCTATTCGTTACCTCGTAAACCATTGTATCCAGCTGTATCGGCTGTTTACGGTAATACAGAAATCTCAATGGTTTATTTAGGCTATCCATTAGATGGATGATATCTATCTTCATATCTAAATCTTATTCATTAAGTTTGCTAAGCAAATCAATTGAATTTTATTTGTACTTTAATACGCCATCTACTTGTAAAATAAAAGAGGTAATTACTCAAAACTAAAATGAAATCAAGAATTTACCATTGAAAATTCCAAAATCAAAAATGAAGTTCATCCAATATTTGTCAACTTTACTGATTTCATTGTTCATTTTGAAGTTATTACCGATAAATGCTTGTCAAATCGATAATAAAATGATGCATGCTTGTCTACATACATATTTGGAAAGAGATTTTTCAATTATTGAAGAATTATTAAAGCGTCCACCATACAGTAATCATGGACATGTAATATTAGAAGAAAGTGAATATGATGTTTGGTGTTCAAAATTATCGGAATTGAAACATTGTTATGAAAAAATGATGTCTGCTTGTACATCATTTGTTCAATTTAATCATATGAAACGTGTGATACGTACACTAAGATCATTGAATGATTTATATTGTGGACAATCAACATTTTTAATTCGTTATCTGATTGATGGTGGTTATTGTATTGAATATGTACGCAAACAAAGTGATTGTAATAGTTTGACGGTGAATGATTTACCAGAAAAACAGCGATGGCCATTAACATTGGCAGCAATGTTTCGTTTTGAAGTTGGTAAAAATATTTGTCCATATTTATTGAGCTTTACTGGATGCCTTTCACCATTAATCGACAAAAAATGTACTGAGACAACACGTGAATTATGGAATAAATCAATGAATAGTTTATTGAAAAATTGGTGCTGAGAATCATTTTATTCCGAAAAATAGAGAAGAGAAACGAAATTATAGAAAAACGTTATCGCTCTCGATTCTCTTCTTAAATGCTTGATACTCTTTATAACGACTTTCTGCCCAAATCTATAGTTGAAAATGGAAAATATTTTCAAATCAATGTCATTTTTAATTCATAATACATACACAATATTTAGATCGATGATTTGGTTGATAGATTGCCTCCCATAAGCAAAATAATATATCAATCATTTGTGCAAGTAATACAAATAATTTACTTTCATTCAATAATTTTCTGGCTAAATTATCTGGATCATCATTTTCAAAATAATGTTCACCATAAATTTTATAATTTTCATCTAAATAATATTTGATAAAACGCATCATTTTATCATCATTAATTATGGTTTCATGTGAAAATTGTTCATATTTTTCACAATCGGCAAAATATCTACCAATGTCCATACATCTATGATTGTAACCAGAATAGTCGAAATCGATGAATTTAATAATGATCTCATCATTAATCGTCGATATGAATATGTTACTATGATTCAAATCTTGATGGCAAAATACAATGAATGGATCAATTTTATTAATTTTTTCACGCAAAAATTCGCATTCATCGCGAACATTATTATTCAAAATTCTATGACAGCCATTGGTAACCAATGAATCAATAAACGATTTATCCGTTCCATAAATATGATTCCAAAATGTTTCGTCCGCCCATTCTTCAAATATATGTTTAAAGCGTTGTTCAAGAGTATTTTTTTCTATTGGTACCTGTAAAGAATGAAATTTTGCCAAACTCCTCGCTAGTAATTCAAAATATTTCTCATTCAAATCATTATCTCTTGTAAATGGTTTAGCGTCTAAATATTCCATAACCAAATAATCATCACCAATCAAATAAACTTTCGGTCCTAAATCATTTGTTCCAATAATCAATGAACTTAATTTTGATTCATTCGGATTATATGGTGGATCTGGACGAAATAATTTAATTACTACTTGTTCAATTTTTTCACCATCCAAGATTGGTAGATTTTGTTTATCTTTGAAAACGATACGATAAATTTCACTGACCATTCCTTGGCTGTTGCATAATTATAAGAAATCAAAATACAATGACGGCCAATCAATTTTTCTTAAGTACATACTCGAATTTTGAAATTTCCAAATCATCTAATGTGGTTTGAAATCCTATTGAAATTTGATTTAAAATTTCTAATAATTTTTTATAATTTTTCAGGTTTGAATCATTTTCAGCATCCATTTTTTTTTTCAATGAAGAAAACCTTAAAATATGAAGAAATTTTAATCAATCAAAATATCGAATGAACAAATGAAAAAAAAATGAAAATTGAATTCACATCTCATGTTCAATATTTTTCAACAATAAACCGTAATCAAATCGTATGAATATGATAATGATAAGATGGCAAAAATTTATATTTCGATACATAAAAAAAAATCTTCATACAAAATAATAATTGTCAATGATAGTATTAAATTCTTTTATGATTATTTTTTTTACAAAAAAGATAAAAAATTGCATTGAATTATTATCAGAAATTATCATGTATGACAATGTGTAAAAAATTATCTAAATAACTTAAATGTTCACTCATCCATTGTAATGGTGTGTCGAAATCATATTGAATACCATGTAATATTAATTTAAATTTATTATTATTTAAATATTCATCACCAAGTACTTGTCTGATCAGATCACGATATGTTGCATATTCACCAGTATCTAATATTGGTTTTATTAATTTTTGTATTATTAATGGTCGATCATTATTGCCACTTGCAGTTGTGGTTGATGAGGATGATGATGATGATGTTGTTCGTGAATAGAAACGAAATGGAATAAAGCGAAATGTTTGAATATTTTTACTTGAATTATCATAAGCTGATGGTGTCATTAATCTTCGATTGATTGACCAAAATTGATCGAATCGATGATTTACTATGGCCGTCCATAATTGATTATGATCTTTTTTAGGCATTTTTATAACTAATTGTTCATGATGTTTTAATGCATCAGCTTCTTTTAAACTTGAAAGATATGCCGATTCCATCGATGAACGATTATTACAACGTAAAATTGTATCGTCAGGAAATCGCTGCATGGAAAAATAGGAACATTACTATTGATTATGATATATCAATTGATACATACATCAAAATTCACAGTTATATTCCAAGGTAGTTGTATATCAGGTTTATATAAATCATATAAGAGACCAATTGGATAATTACTGTAAAAAATAAAAATTTGAAGATTTAATAGAAAATTGATTGTTTAAAAAAAAAAATATTGAAATTACAATTTTAGTGGAACATCTAAATAATCAAGCCATAAATTTGATAAGGTTTTATTATTATTAGATGAATCAATAAATTGTGAAAAATATATAGCAACTTTTTCGATTATCAATGAAAAATATGAAAGACGTGGTACCATGGACTATTTAGAAAATTGATAAAGTAAAAACGAATCAGAAATTCAATCAGTATTTACAAAAAAAAATCACTTACAAAATATGGTTCAGGCTTTTTGATTGAATATTGATCTTGATCTGATAAATGAAACGCAACGGGTAGTGTTGAATCCCAAATATAACGAAGTATTTCACCATCTTCAGCCATTTAAACAGCAACATTAACAATCATTACATTGTATCATTTAATTCATTGGGAATTATGCTTTTGAAAGAAGTGAAATTTTGGTTATTTTTTTGTTATTTTTGCTTTAAATTTAGATAAGAAAAAAAATTTTGATTTCAATTATTTTTGTTTTTTGTTTTTTTTTTTGAACAGAAAACAAAATCAACAAAAAAAAATAATTGCAATTTTAATGGCTATTTACACATCATATAGGTTTGGCTATTTTAACAAATTTGGTCATCAAGCAAGGTTGTGAGATAAAACATAATGGGTTAAAATAGACTATGAGGTACAAATAGGCACCTTAAATATTTCTAAGCAAACGTTCAGTCATCTAGTCATTGTTCATATTATTATTTCGTACATGTTACATGCATAATCTGTTTACTTTTGCAATACTTGCGAAACATGTGTCTTTAAAAATTTTGTTTTGAAATTTTCTTTAAAAATTATTTTTTGTAAAATCATGGGCTCAAATTCATCAAAAGAAGTATCTGGTCCGTTGGGCAATGTCACGATCAATGATAAAAAAACTAATGATAATAATAATAATAATGTGCCACCAGAAGGTTGCCCAATGCATGCAGCAAATAAAGAATCACAACCGAAACAACAAATTGTTTCTGAATGTCCAATAAATCCTAATAATATGATGCCATTAGAAGCAAATCAACAACCATCAGAAGGACAGCCATTTGAATTAAGCAAAAATCGTCAGACATCAACAATACCTAAACATGATCCTAAAAATGAAAATGATAAATATTGGGTTTATCCTTCTGAACAAATGTTTTGGAATGCATTATTGCGTAAAGGTTGGAAATGGAAAGAAGCTGTCGATGGTAAAGATGAAACAATTAATCGCGAAAAATTCACATCAGAAGATATGAGTCATATAATTAAAATTCATAATTTCAATAATGAAATGGCATGGCGAGAAGTACTTAAATGGGAAATGTCATTTCATTTGAAAGAATGTCCTTGTGGTCCGACCCTTAAACGTTTTGGTGGACGCGCTCAAGATTATTCGCCAAGAGCTAGAATTCGAAGCTGGCTAGGTTATGAATTACCGTTCGATCGTCATGATTGGATTATTGATCGCTGCGGCAAAGAAGTTCGCTACGTAATCGACTATTACGATAGCGGAATTCTCGAAGATACCGGCAATTTCGCCTTATTAGATGTCCGACCTGCCTTGGATTCATTCGAAGCGTTATGGGATCGTATGCGTGCCACATATTGGCGTTGGACACATGAGTATTTTGATTTTGGAAATAAAAATCAGCAGCCAAAATTGACTGAAAAATCTGCATGAAATTTGTAAATTTTCTCATTTAATTTGTAATCACAATTCCTATCTGATTTAATTCATAATTGATAGTCATGATCATAATGGTAAATAGTTTTCAATCAATAAATTGATTAATAAAATGATTCATTTCTAACAAAACGTGTAATCATATCCAATGCTATCTCTGGTTGATCATATGGTAGAATATGACCAGCATCACGTATGGTTAATTGATAAAGATTACGAGTTTGTCGAATATAGCCAGCAACCATGTCATTCAATCGATAGATATAACGTTCAGCACGGCGATAATCATCAGCTCCATCCCATTGTAAATGTTGTAGAAAATTTTCGGTCAATGGTGTAGCAACAATCATATCTAATTGTCCACTGTAGAATAAAATGCGATATTTTGCGTTCAATAATTTTTCAATTATAGGATTTACACTGTCCATTATGTCATTCATTAAATATGATTCAACTTTATATGACAAATCGCCAAATTTGATATTTCCAACATGTATAGCATCACGTACATTTGATAATGATAAATATTTGTCATAATATTCAAAGTCTTTTGGCTCTTGATCATAAAGAATGTTATAATAAAATTTCAAACCAGTTACATTATAAAAATATGATTTTTTATCAAAATCACCCTCCAATAATCTATCGAATATTTCCGCTGCTTTTTTCATTTGTCCACCATCTACATAATCAATTGCTAAACTCTGTTGTTGTTTAAAATATGAGCGTTGTAACCGATCAATCAGACCAACTTGATATAGATAGTCGCCATAATCGAACATATGCTTCGGATCACAGAAACCATCGCCAATTGCTAAACCTTGAAGATTTATTCCATGATTATTTTTAGCTACATTGCCCATTTGATGAATCTTGTATCCGATTGCAGGTACATATTTACCAGCATATGATTCACCAGTCAAAAAGAATGGATTATTACGATATTCATAAAATATAGTAAAAAATTGTCGCAATGCTTCATAAAGATTTTCGGCAACATCATCCTCATTTTTTGCAAATCCATTCTCATCTTTCGTGAAACTGAATCCAGTACCTACTGGGTTATCGATGAATAACACAGCAAACTCTTTGTTCCAAGTATGATTACGTAAAACAGCAGTGCGACCATCAGACAAAACTTTTAGTGGTCCATTTTCGACAAATAAACCAAATAATGATGATCCACCTGGACCACCTTGTAACCAAAGTAATATGGGTACATCTTTAGTTTTTCCAGTCTAAAAATAATCATACATTTTGCTTTTTATAAAAATCACATTGATATTTGAAGAAACGTACCATCGATGGAAAAAACCAAAAGAACATATTTGAATCATATGTTTTATTAACGGTCAAAAAGCCAGAAAAACTTTCCAATTCCGGTGATAAACCAGACACTTTACTCATTTGTCTTGCTTCATCAATTTTATTTGCTTCAATGTATGGTGTCAAAAATAATGGTTCAGAATCAACATAATTATCACCTCCATTGATTAAATATTGATTTGCGAATTTTATTTTTGGATAAATATTGATTGGTGTTCCATTGGCAAAACCAATCAATATCATTAAACTTATGAAAATCATTTGGATCATCGTACGGAGAAATACAATAAAATTGAAATGCTTCCTGCAAAATTAAACACTTAAATGTTAAATATTTAATTGTGCTTTAACACTTGAAAACATATACAAAATGTTTCAATTATATAAAACCCAAAGACTTTGAAATTTACAAATTGAATGAACAAAATAGTCATATCATAAGTCATACTTATGAGGTATGATTGGCAACAGCCACATAAGAGTTTATTATTTCTTTTTTGCTAATCTAATCAATCAATAATTCAATTGATAATTTAATAATTGTTTGTCAAGATTATTAACTCCATATTTGCGTCAAACGATCAAAGAAGAAAAAAAATTTTGAATTTGAAAATTTTATCTAAAATTCAAATAATCAATGAATCATGTATCATTGACATTCGTGTGTGTTTGTGTGTGCATATGAATGTAATAAATATGTGCTTGAATGTTTTAAAAATAGAAATATAACCATTATTAACAACAAATAAAGGATTATCGGCGGATATTAAATTTCAATGGAATTGATTATTTATTTATTTATTTTTCTAATAATTAGACCTAATAAAATAATTGCATCTATGCATATAATATAACCTGTTAAAGAGGAGTTTGTGTATTTGTTTGTTTGTTTGAAAAACAAAAAAATAAATAATTTTAGGAATTTTGTTTCAATTGAAAAAATAAATGAAATTTGTAATCGAATAATAATTTAGTTATTTTGAATGGAAATGAAAAATAAAATTCAATAAAACATCGTTTGATTACAACCATAATAAAATATCAAATATGAAACATTGAAAATTTCAACAAATTTGCCATCAAAATTACCGACGAAAATTCCAATCGTATCCTATTTGGAATCGATAATTTGTGTGTAAAGGAAAAAAGAAATTTATTTCCAGTAAATACAGTAGAGAGAAATGAAAAATCACAGATTAATCTCCTCTTATCATGGATCCATACATGTATTTAAAAGAAATAATCATTTGATTTGAATCATCATTTGTTGTTGTTGTTGGCAATTTTAAAATGTAAAATTTTTAAAACAAATTAAACCAAAAAAGAAAAACTTGTATTTTTTCTTACCAGATTTTTATCAATTTTAAAATTTTTTTAAAAAATCAATTTTTCATCAAATTCAATCATCGATTATCAATTCAATTGTGTGTGGTGTGTGTGTGTGTGTGGTGTCATTTCTTCTTCTCCTTAATATCATTCATTGTATGTTTTAAGATAGTTCAATCATAAAAAAAATAATAATAAAAATAATTATCAGTGATTTTGTCACTGTGTTTTAGAATTTTTAAAATTTATATATCAAATGATTTTTTTTCTCTGCCAGACATTTATTTATTGTGATTTAGATAATAGTGAATAATAATATTGATTGATTGATTGTGTGATTGTGTTCTATTGTCAGTTTGATCCGCTTTAATCATTTTTTTTATTTGAAATAATTCTAATATTAATAAAACAAAACTACCATACAATTTAAACGTATGTATCATTTGTTTGATTTATCATTCGATATGATTAAATAAAGAAAAAAATCAGAACATTTTTTTTTTGCCAGAAATATTTTTATTCAAACAAAATTCTTTTACTGGTCTTCAACTTCATAGCATTTTTTCAATTGCAAAAACAAAAAATGGTTAAATCACAAAAAATTATAGCTGATATTCCGATTGATAGGTAAATCAATGATTAGATCAATTTAATAATGGAAATTCCCCTTATAATTTTATAATGATTATAATTCTCTAATTTTATAGAATGAAAATAATATTCATTATTTTCTTCATCAACGGTATTGGCACATTATTGCCATGGAATATGCTGATCAATGCTGATAAATATTTTGTTTCATATAAATTAAATGTCACAAATTCAACGGCTGAAATTGACAATTATCGTAATTCATTTTTATCATATCTTGGTATTGCCAGTAAATTACCCAATATTTTATTACAAATTTTTAACATGTTCATGCTTAGTGATGGGGCACAGTAAGTAAATGACTAATTAAAATGATTAATAGGAATCTATTTTAAATTATTCATAAATAATATTGGTGATAATCATAGAAAAAGTAGTAACCTCACACATCGGATAACATTCTCATTGATTGCTCAAATATTAGTATTTTTATTCATAACTTCATTGTCATTGGTTGATTCGAGTGAATGGCCATCAATATTTTTTTGGTTAACAATGTTATTAGCAGTTTTAATTAATTTAGCCAATGGCATCTATCAAGGTTGTGTTTATGGTTTAGCTGCACGATTTCCGATGAATTATACAAATTCAGTTACAATGGGCATGAATATGAGTGGTACAATTGCAGCCATTTTAATGATTATATCAATAGCATTATCACCTAAAGAAAATATTGTAGCATTAATATTTTTTACATCTGCTGTCATCATATTGTTCATTTGTTTTTTGGGACAATTTTATGTAAATAAAAATGTAAGTTCAACATTCACATACACAACCGATTATGAATCGGATCATTTCCACTGATCAATTTAAAATTTCAACAGGAATTTTTCAAATTTTATGCAACACCATCAATGTGGAATACAAATTTAAATCTAATACAATCTATCAACGAATGTCCTAGTTGTTTTGAAAAAATGGGCGATACGAAAAAATCTAAAAATAATAATAATAATAAAGATCGTTGTACGCATTTAGGACGTGCATTACAATCATCAGTTTCCTATGATGGTAAAACAATGAAAGACAAACAATTATTGTTCATTAAAAAAGAATCAAAATATCAACAATATTTTCGTGTATTTAAATCGATTTGGATGTTATTATTGAATATAATACTGATTTACATAGTATCATTGTCATTATTTCCAGCTCTACATGCAAGAATCAAACAGAATAATAATTTCATTGATGATGATTACTTTTCACCAATATTTTGCTTCCTATCATTCAATTTGTTTGCAACAATTGGAAATTTATTAGCACAATTTTTACAATGGCCAGGACCTCGATACATTATTATATTCAGTTTATTAAGATTATTGTATATACCATTTTTCATTTTTTGTAATTATCATCCAATTGGTCATGAGAGAACATTAATCGTTATATTTCAAAATGATTGGTATTACATTACAGGATCTGTTACGATGGCATTGACATCAGGATATTTTTCCAGTCTCTGCATTATGTATGCACCGAAATGTGTGCCAGCACATTTATCAACGATTTCTGGACAAATGTCTGCGCTTACAATTTTAGTTGGCATATTGATCGGTATGTATGTTAGCCTGATTTATCCGTGCCTGGTTTAGTCGAAAATGAAAATGATAAAACACTTGTTTATATTTAAAAAAAATTCAAATTTGATAAATTAAATAATTTTTTTGAAAATTATTATTATTATTTTTTTCATGAACAATAATTTGCATGAATCAATGATTGTTGACATATATCATTGATAATTTTTTTATTTTTTATTGATAATTGATAAATTTTCAAATAATTATAGAGGATTCCATCTAAAATTTTTCTGATCTGCATGCAAACATAGTGTTGATTATGTTTGAATAATAATCGTAAATCAATTGATTGTGGCTTCATTATGATCGATTCGATCATATCATAAAAATTATCATGTACATTAATCAACCATGATTGTTTATATTCCAGATCCATGCTACAATTATCTATTGTATTGTAAATAATTTGCAATATTTCATTTGAAAATTGCTTCGATTTATCATATGGTGATTGCATTAAATTTAAAATGAATTTTATTTCATTACATTTCATTTGAAATGAATTAATTTCATCCAATAATTTTTGTATAAATCGTATAAAATTTTCATTGAATCTAATCACTCTACCATTATTTGGAATCAAAATGACCGATGATGAATTACAAAAATATTCATCAAAATTTCTCTGATAAAATTTTTCATAAATTTCTAAATCATTAAATGTTAAAAATTCATCTAGCATATGGCCATCAATTATTATTGAATTTTCATCGAAATTTTCAAAATGAAATTCATTTGAAAAATTCAATAATCTTTGTGGACAATATTCATTGAAAAAATGATTAAATATTTTCAAATGCTTTTCATTGAATAGGCCAGAAAAATTTTTGTTTGCGATTGATTTATGATATAATTTTTCAATTCTAGATGTGATCAATTTCATTTGATCTTTATATTTGGACATTTTTTTTGTAATTTTCCCATTAATTTTGAATAAATTATTTTTATAATATAGAATAGAAATTCTCTTCGAAAAATTCCAAAATTTAATTTTCATTCAAAATAAAATTCAAATATTCATTAAAAGAAAAAAAAAGATTAATTTTTACTCTTTGTTGATGATTTTGTTGTCGATGAAAATGCTGATGATGCCGATACTGAACCACCACCGCCACCACCAGCTGTACTACTGACAGCTGAACTAGATGCACCACCACCTGTTTCCGATGCAAAACTACTGCCAACTGAACTAGCTTTAGTTTTAGAACCACGACGTTGCTGTTGTTCATTATTAATTAATGAATTTTTACTGGCCGATTTTCCAACATTTCGACTATTATTATTAGTAACTTCACTTGTAATATTACTAGTGTTTACACCACTTGTGCTAACACCGGATCCAATAATACTACTTCCTTTAGCACTTTTCTGACCAGAAACAATAGTACTTGTCGGTAAAACGCTACTACTGCTGCCACCAACAAAACTTGACATTTGATTGGTGCTATTCACGGTAGAACCAGCAAATGATGATTGATTTGCTGGATCTAATTTACTGCCAAATTCACTTGGCTGTATTGCTGAACCGCTCATAGCAGAATTTGCACCATACACAACAGAACTTACTGCATTAGATTGATTTGCAGATAATGTTGATGCTGCATCAGAAAATGTTGATCCAACCATTGAACTATTAGCATTCGATAATGATATTGAACTTTTTGCATTCGACATCACTTTTCTGTTCACAATTTTTGAATCAATTTTACTTTTAACATTTGAAAATTTTGATTTAATTTGATTCATTTGTCCATCATCGGACACATTAATCGAAGCGATTTTTGAATTTTTCATCAAAATTTTTGTTTGATCATTTTTTTCGCTTGTACTTGTACTTTTATCAGCAACTGTGTCTGTTTTGACATGTTTTATTTTATTCGATTTTTCTTGAAAACGACCCTCATTTGGTTCAAAATTTTCTTATTATGAAGAAAAACAATTTATAAATTTGAAATAATGACATATTTCATTAGCTTACTTGATGTTGCGCAACCCATTAATCAATTTTAAACGTATGAATAAATATATAAATTTAAAATAATAATAAAAAATTCAAAATCAACAAAATACAAGTTCGTATTATTCACAACGTCCAAATCAACCATTTCTACTTATACTTCGATTTCATTAATTGTTATTATTAATTTTCGAGAAAAATTTTAAAATTTTATTCAATTAAAAAAATATATGCTTTTAAATCAAATAATTATATTATTTATTGCGAAGGCGGTGTTGACATCATCATTACATTCGATGATGACATAGCTCCGGTTGTAGTTGACGATGCATTTTCAGAAGGCAAAGAGCCCATTTGATTTGATGACTGTTGTCCATAAAAATTATCTGAAGGTGATGGATAAGATGCAGTTGCACCAGGAAATGCAGTTGGTTTATATGCTGGCAATGATGATGTTGACGATACCGACGTTGAACTATAAGGTGGTGGTCCAATCACCGATGGTGAAGGCATCGTAAACATCGGTGGAGGCTGAATTTGTCCTCCTGTCATAAAAGGCATTGATGATGATGATGATGATGATGCTATTGATGATTGATAGCTAGATATAAAGGGGGGTTGTATCGGCGCCGTAGACATCATAGTTGAACTTGAAATTGGTGGTGGTGGTGGCGGCGGATTATTGAAATTCAAAGACTGTCCGAATTGTTGTGATATGCCAGTTATCGGATCATAAGATGATGTTGTGGGAAATGAGGGAACTCCTGATGAAGATGCAGATGAAATCGGATTGGGAATGGGATTATTATTGTTGAATGGCGCGGCAGGAGTGAAATATGAAGTTGTCTGATTACTGCTGATAATTGGTGGAGGCTGAAATGTTTTCGATACTGACGATGCAGATTGATTGAATGGAGGGGTAATTGTTGCTGACGGCTTATCTACTGCTGATATTGGTGCGGCTGAAGGCATGGAAGTCACTGAAGTTGTTATCGTAGTTGTCACCGGTGAGATTAGCGTTGTTAATCCCGTTGTTTGTGATTGCTGTTTTTCATCGCCTGTATTTTTAGGTATTACATCTGATGATCTTGATGATGCTATCACCACAGGCATCGGCTTAGGCAAGTCATTTGATTGTCCTACGAGTAAATTATTACCAGTCCAAAGTTGATTCATTTCAGGAGAAGATTGTTTTTGCGGTGTTAGATTTGTCGATTGTATTTTAGGGACATTGTCATCCTTTGACACCGATAAAGGTGAAGTCTCATGATCATTCGATTTCTGTGTTTTAGGTATTCTATGTAAATATCCATAGCCAATATCACACCCAAGGAGACCAGAACCGCCCCAATTACTATGAACGAAATTAAGAAATTGAAATTTTGATTTAATAAGGCTTTCATGGATTACATACGAGTTAGGCACAATAACAACTTCACGACAAGAATCAGTGTCAATATTATAAACAAATAATTTTAATGATTTGCCTTCATATGTTTGTATCAGATTGAAGATGTCATCGTTCTGGCAAATGAAAATAATGCAATCTATAAAAGAATTTAATTTATAAAATTGGAAACATACATTTTGTAAAAATGAATCTGCACCAATAATATAATCACGATATGGTTTTAAACCGGCCAAATCAGCAGGTGAATTTGGTGCAACATCCAACACATGCCATACATTTTCATTTGCATTTTCAAACGATGCAAAACGTATACTAACACCTAATAAACCTTGTCCATTCCAATTGTTTGTCGGAACAATATCAACACTTCTGATATTTTGTTGTTTTGAATTATAGACGATCAAACGTAGTGTTTTATCAATGTGCGATTTTAGAATATCTTTCAAGTCATCATTCATTTGATTCTAATTAAGTGATAAGTCAATTATAGTAAAATTAAAAGATACAAAAATGCATTACAAGATCACATACCAAACGAGTATTACCAGCAACAATTATGTAATCAAAATATGGTTCTAAACCGGCACGTGAACCAGGTGAATCTTCTTGTACCTTTAACGATATGTTCAATTATTTTCATGTTGAAATCTGAATCATCTTTTATTTTGATAAAACAAACCTTTAAAACATGATATCCTTCAGTACCACCGCCAGGAATTTCAGTCGATTGTGATCCACCCATATTTTCAAGTGTTAAATGATTAAAACAAAAAATTAAATCTAAAATTTAAAATCAAAATAAATCAGAACAGAATTTCGGTAAATCAAATTCAATGTGAAAAACTCAATTCATCGTTAAGAGTTTTACACGTCAGGCTTTTAAAAATCAGAAAAAAGCAGGTTAATCCCATTCAAAAACAACGTTTGTCAACAAAAAAAGGTTAATCAATTGTTTATTGATAGAAAAAGGTTAATCGGATCTTTAAAAATTATAAAAATAAATAAATAAACCTTCGAAAAAAAAGGAAAAATTAAAAAGGTAGAAGCATTGATGAATGAAGCGGTAAAGAATCGGTGTTTGTCGAAAAAAAATTTGTAGCAGTGGTAGATTAGCAAAAAATAAACAAAAAAAAAATTCCATGTTCAAGTTGTTTTTCATCAATTGAAAAATATAAACCGACTCAAATTCAATTTTTAATTAATATTTTTTGAAATTATCGTCTATAAAAGTTCATAAAAATCAATTGTTTATTGATTTTTCTTTTTTATTTGTAAACAAACATCATTTAACAAGTATTAATTTTCATTGACATTTTTTTCAAAAATTTGTTTTTCTTGCTTTTCATTTCACAATAAGTATTTCAATATTTTTATTTTTATTTTTAGAAAGATTATCAAACAAAACGAAATCAGAAAACGAAGAGGAGAAAGAATAATCAAATGATTTAAGCTTGGTAAGTGTATATTCTTTTTATTTTATTGTCATATTTTGTTTCAATCAACAATGAATACAATGTCATTTTGTAAGTTTTACATAATCATTTGTGTTTTGTTCTCATGATGATGATTATTCTCAATTCAATCGTTCGTAGACTTTTTTAATTGTTTTTTTTTTTTTTTTTTTTGCAAAAGAATCTGTTTTTATTTTGATGTTTTCAAGCGATAATATTTTTTCAATATGAAAATTCGTTTAAAATTTATCAATTTTCAATAATTAAGACATATGTTTGATAAATGTTTTTGTTTTTCTTCTAATTCTGATTTACTTTATTGTCAATTTCATATTGTTAAAGCGTAGAATCTCGATTTTTCTGTTAAATGTAGAACATAAAATAAAACTACGCATTTCATAAAGAATCTATAGTTTTCATCATTATTTCAAATTATTCAGCATATTTTCATATTTATATTTTTGTATGATATTAATATTAGAAAAAAATGGTACAAAATGGATGAGACTAAAGAACATTTGAAACAGCTGGTAGATTTTTTCACCGGCCCTTATTTATCATGGCTAAATCAACATCAACAGTTAATCGAAAGTAATATCGCCGATAATAATGAACATCAAGAACAAACATCGTTAACATTTGATTCAGATCAAATAAAAGCGTTTATTGATGATTTAACATCCCAAAATGATGATGATCAACAACAAACAGCATCATCAGGATCTAGTAATGCAACTATTGAGCTGCAATCGCCCATATCACGTCAAGATATGGAATCGTTAATCAAAACACTAGAACTATGGTAAGTTGTCTGATGTAAGTTTTTTTATGTACAGTTTTTAACATTTTTTAAAATTGTATTCAGCAAAAATAATATGATACATTTCGCTGCAAATGAACGCTCGTATTTGATGCCTTTAATGACATTATGTGGTCATGTACTTCTTACTGAAGTACAATTGAGTAAGTTTCTCAATTATCGATATCCAATGAATTCCTATTAATTATTAATTTCATTTCTTCCATCAAAGTTTCGCGTTTACATCTATCGACAGTGTCTGAAATTTTGATATATATTCTACAATTTTTATTGAATGAAATATCATCATATTCACTGAAAGATGATGAAAATAATTACAGTGAATTTAATGCACAATTTTTAAAACAAATGAGCAATACTAATGAATTGGATCCCGACACCGATGATTATTACCGATATTTCATAAAATATCGTTTGATCAAATTTTTGAGTTTCATGTTAATTGATAATCATGAAAATATTACATCAAATGATCATAATAGATCGTCATTGCAAAAAGATTTGATATCATTGTGTCAAATGTTGCGCATGAAACCGATGCCTGATACTTTACGTTTGCATCAATCAACATCGTCAAATATTGATTCAGGATCATCATCATCATCATTTAATAATGATATAATACAATCTTCATCTTCAGTCAAACGTATTCGTTTAGCCCAAAATTTATTAGAAAAGAACTCCAAAGAAGAATTTTTCGATCAATTACTTACACCATTTATTTTTTCAAATACGGCTGCAAATAATCCGAATGATTTGTCTATTGTTTCATCATCACCAACTTTAACATCGTCATCATCGGCATTATTGCACTTACCAACTAAATCTGTTTCAATGCTTGTTAAACCATATTCATTGACTAATGTTACTGCTGCTGAATCTAATTCTACGCAACAACCAACATCTAAAAATCAATCGATGCATCAGATTAGATCTTATTTGATAAGTCATAATCAAATGTATTTTCAATATGTTGGTGGTGCAACTTCTGTATTGAATATGGTCAATAATTACACTTTGCTGCGTCCTTATCTATTACATTTATTGGCTATCGAAGAAGGCGCCAATCTTCGTTTTCATCGCTGGGATGGTGGAAATTTTGATCTGATCTGTGATCTTCTTCTTGCTGATATTGAGCTTGTTGATGATGTATTCAAATTGGATCGTTTGTTAGAGCCATTAAGCTGTGATCGTGTATCAAAAATGATTGTGCTTGTTCAGGCTGCATTAATGGCTTGTCTTTCATTGATATCATATGCGAGTCAAAACGATCAATCATCGAATCTAGCTACTGTTTCATTGGCTGACTCTTCTGAATTGACTCGATCAGAGCGATTGACATTGAATATTATCGAAAAAAGTTTACAGCTATACGATAAAGTCTTTGAAATTTTCCGTCATTCAAATCGTGTTGCTGGACAAATAAGTCAAAATGCCCACATGTTCACTGCATGGTTATTGTTGACTGGTTTACAAATGATTCTAAATACAAAACAAACAACATCGAATAAGCGTTCTCACGGTTATAATCTCTTATGCATCCCATTGGCTAAACATGCATTAGAATTGATGTCAATCCTATATAATGATTTACATTTGGAATTTGGTGATCAAGCAAATAATACCTTCGAAGAACAGTTTGATGATGTTGATAATGATTCAGATAGTCATACTAAGAACATTGAAAAGCTCAATTTCTTCAAAAAATTTTCATTTAATGTTCAGCCATCATTGATGAATATAGCAAGTGTGACGACAACACCTGCATCAACACCGGTTGAATTGAGTCCAAGTTCATCGCGAACATCGATATCTGTTGCCAATACAATGACAACAAATGCATCAAATAATAATCGAGCCATAAATGCTACATTTAAATATAATAAATTTGGTCATTATTCGGCATGGCAACGTATTGACATGATTGTATCAAGTAATCTAAATGTCATATATTTACTTTTCAGTTATTTATCAGCCGCTTATCGTCGAGCAACATTATTGCGCCATTCACGCAGTAAATTAGCCATGGATTCGAATGCTAGTTCAAGAAACGAAAATGAATCACAATACAAACATGATGATGAATTCAAATCGATTGGAAGAAAGTTCATTGAACAACATCAACAAAATAATCGCACAGCAAGTAGCAAAGATGATGATGAAGTTTTTGAAAATGAACTTGATTTGAAAAATTCTGTTCTATTTGAAACATTCAATGAACAATTTAATAAAGCTGATAAAAATGAATCGGCAGTGAGAACAATGGCCAAACAAACATCGGATCTTAAAACGATGTCAGAACGTGATATTGAAAGCCATTATGAACTAGTCATTTCGATATTGGATCATCTTAATTATTATTTCATTTGTTCTAAGATTGATGCGTTGAGATCCTATTTCAAACAAATGCTTACTGATGCGCAATTAATTGTATTAGCACATGTTATACAAGATTTAGATTCAGAAATGGATAATGTTCAAACACTTTCACCACTTACATCGAAAACATTCAATAGATTTTCAAATTCTTTAACATCATTGATGCATAATTTAGTCGCCGTGCAAATTTTATCAGATGAACAACAAAATTCTTTACTTGCATATCTTGGTTTTAAACCGAGTTTTGAATCGGAATGTTCATGGCCATTGTATCATGGTGTACGTAGTTTGGCAATTTTAGCACAAATAATATTATTGCGACAACAAAAAGAACAAGAAGATATTAAATGTGATTTTAATTCAACGACCATACAAATATGGAGAGGTTTCATTAATAAACTCAAACAATCAGCACTGTCATTCAAAGGCGAAGTTTCATTTTTCAATCCAGAATGTCCAGATTTTCAAGAAGATCTTAACGTTGAGCACGCACAATTGATGTTGTTTTTGTTTCACAATCTGAAATTATTACAACGAAAACATGTATTTTCATTAGTTGGATTAGCATTGAATGAAATATCAATGAAATTATCGAATAATAGATGCTCGATATCGGCTGCACAAATATTATTTATTGGACGCATCATTCATTTATTTGAATACATGTGTAAAAATCTCTATGATACGCCTGGCTATTTATTCGAGCAAATTAATCACAATTTATTGAATCTAATTATAACTGATAGCGATGAACAAAAAATACGTATTCCACCGAAATCAAAAGAAGATCTAATAAAAGTTAAATTAGAAGAAATCCAAAAATCTCCTGATTCATTTCGAAATATTAAATTTTTTGTTGATAAAAAAATCGAACTAAACTATTTTAGTCATTTGATTTCTCAAAACTCAGCAACACCTTCATCGATGACCATGGATAATCTTAATAATCTGAATGTATTTGATTTTATATTGCATCCGCGATTCTATCATTTAATGGATGTCACCACAACAACACCTAAACCATCGTCATTACGAAATTTTAAGCCCAAATTAGATGGTATTGCATGTAATTTCATGTTGGCTGGTTTTCAATCATTATCATATGATCAATTCTATAATTCATTATTGGATCTATGGCAATACATTGGCTATCAGTATGATTTTGATATAAAACAAAATCATCAACAAAATTCTGACGATAATAATCATATGAAACGTTTCCCACAATTCGGTTCATTTGGTCTCTGCGCTATCGATTATTCATTAGCAACTATGTGGCGTTTAATGAATCAATTACCACCGAGTATACAATATTTGAATAAAATTCAAACATTCGTCAATTTATCCGACTGTGGTACTTATGATGATGATAATGATGACATCGATTCATTTCCTGCAATCGATGCGTCAAATATTTTAAACATGTGTATATGGTTACCACGTTTCGAAAATAATCGCACTGTAAGTCAATGGGTTTCGGAACTACTTAGTAAGCAACAAAGTGATATTAATTCGAATTCGGTCGATAAATTAATCAAAGATTTGGTGCAAAATTTGAGTTCATTAAAATTCAATTATCGCTTATCAAAATATATTTGTTGGTCATTTTTACGTCATATCAAAGCTAAAAATTGCTATAATAATTCGTCATTGAAAAATATGTTTCTAACAAAGCAACAACAATTAATATCATTACAATCTTATCAATTTCCCAAGTTTTTCACGTTATTCACAATGGAAATATATGTCGAACGTTTAATATATTTGTTTAATGAAGAATTTAAAAAAATATCAAAAAATAAATTGGATTCAAATGATTCTATCGAAATCGATATTGATGCCTATTTGGCCATGATGCTCAGTTTGTACGATAAACTTTATCAAGAAGTTAATGCAATTTTATTTTATGATTCACCATTATCCAATGCTGGTCAAAACGATTCTGCCGATATGCAATATTTATTCTATCGTTCATTGAACGATTTAACTTCAATCAACGATTCATTTGATGCCCAAATAACGGAAATAGCATTGAATATAATCAGCTATTTACCACAAACAATCATATCAAGAAGTGATCATTGGCATCGTATTTATATTAATGATGATCATAGCAATATTAATGAACAAGAAATAATTACATTATTACAAAAAGGAATATTATTTGAAATGCCATTGATAGAATTATTTGGTCAAACATCAACAACAGTAACACCATTATCAACAAAAAATAAAACAAAATATCTTTATCAATTTTCAGCATTCATAAATGAAAAATATGCCATTGATACGCCAACAGTAACCTCGATTGATACCGGTGAAGCAAATATTACATGGATCAAATTAAAACAATTAATGGTTAAATTGTTTAAATTTATGGAATTCATTTATTCAAAAAAAGAAAACTTACAACGATCAGATCCATTCTTCAATTGTTTAATGTTCCAATCGGAATTTATTTGTGAATCATTAATATCATCAAATGATAATCAAGCATTAATCACTAATCAAATTCTTAAAAAACTAGGCATCAAAACTAAAGATTATAAAAAAGGGGATTTGGTATCGGATGCATATAGTTCGATTATTTATCCTTACTTTATTGGCAATGCTTTTTTCATTTTGACCATTTTTAATCATCCTTTATATTCGCAATTGAGAGAATCAGATCAACTTAAATTCAAGAAAATATATAAAATTTGTTCGCCAGAATTTTTCAAATTTTTCGGAAAAATTCTCAAAAAATCATCTTTCGGTGTCTTAGCTTTTGAAGAATTTCTGTTTGACAATGCACCGACAACACCCAATAGTGTCATGCGGCAGCAACAACAATTATCATCGAATCATAGTTTATTAGATTTGATTAAAGTTACTGAACATCCATTTGCAACATCAGATTATGCTGTTAATTTAATGAAATTGGTAAAAACATTATATTCACAATCGGAAAAATCTTCTGATCATCCAAGCTGGATTCGTTTGTGTATTGGATTATCGAACGAACTTCTAGACTATATGGATCGCATAAAATTATTGACCCATTGGTTCGAATTAGTTTTATTCAAACCTATTGAATCTAATGATGAAAAATCATTTAAATTCTATATTGATGATTCATGTAATTCGAATATTTATCTATTCTATAAATTTGTTTGTAATATTATCAAAGGACCAGGTCGAATGAACGATACAGTATTGTTAGCTGTGACAGAAGCAACAATTAAGAATGTTCAAACATTGTTAAATGATACACTTGTTGATTATTCACGCAGTACATTTCTATATTTTTCAAGCTTATTCACTTGTTTGATTCATTTGATTTCTGCCACTGGTAATATTGGACAACAAGAATACGATTCAACAGGAAAATCATTGAATGGACATTTTCGTTTGATCAGTGAAGTAATTGAATGGCTAAAAATTATTAAAAATGAAATATGTAAAAATAAAGCCAATGATAATGAATTGAAATTCGATAGTTGCAAACAGAGATTTTTCTTAGAATCTGGCTATCAAATGCTTTCTTATTTATCAGATATATTCAATGCAATAGAATATCGTTATGTATCGGTTAAGAATCGAAAAGAAGTTATTAATGATGAAGAATCTTCTAAGCAAAAGAAAGAAGATATGCACAAAACAAGATGTACAATGAATCGTTTATTTATTGATGATGATTATGAAAATGATGCTGAACAAACAACCATTAGTGATAGCGATGAAATGGATCTTGACTATGAAGATGAAGATGATTTAGCTGGACAATTGTGTACATTCACACAAACAGCCAAAGACTTTATTAATCAACATTGGTATCATTGTCATACATGTAAAATGTTGGATGGTGTTGGTGTTTGTACTATATGTGCAAAAGTATGTCATCGTGATCATGATGTCACATATTCGAAATATGGATCATTTTTCTGTGATTGTGGTGCCAAAGAAGATGGTTCATGTAAAGCATTGATTAAACGGCAGCCAAATAAAAATGATGTTGGTGATCGTAAAATGTTGGAAAAACGAAATCAAAAGCAGCAATCAACAAATGTGAAAAATGAGGAGGGAAGTAAAAAACAATTCATTGATCGTATTCGTAATCTGCGCATGTCAAAATATTGGTACCAATCATACTATACTTATGATTCAAACATTAATTCAAAATTATCTGATAATTTTAAATTATATCGTAACCGATTTTCATCAAATCCTATGATAGCACAAAATTATGAACGTTTTGGTCTTAAATATGATAATCTTGATTACTATGCATCAATGTTTATGTCACACATTGTGCCATTATCAAACACAATTATTTCATTGGTAGAATTTTTTGTTCCAATGTTACAAAATTATTTCGACATCAATTCCAACATTGGTTATTTGAAAAACATACGTGATGCATTCAATGAACATCATTCTAATAGTCAATCATGGTCATTACAAAAGTGTGAACAATTGATGACTATTCAAAAATCATGGCAAGATTCAATTTTCGATAATGTTCAACCTGTTAATGATCAAAGAACTTCGAATAATAATGGTGGCAATTCGATGATTCATCGACAATTAATGCTGACAATCGGTACTAATGCTAATGATAATTTTATATCACAGTTTTATCATTCGCAATCATCAACTATGTCGTCATCATCAGCAGCCACAGCTGTAGCATTACCATCATCAGTGACAGCAGCCAATTATCCATGTCTGATAGCAATTGTACATGATAAAAATCGTTTATCAATTATAAATTCTAACCAAATGATTGCACAAGTTTATTCGAATTCTAAGAAAAAATTGAATCCACTCAAAGTATCGACAATATCTTTGCCATTCACAATAATGTCAATTTCTAATAATTCATATAATGATGAATTAATTGCAATTGCTGGATCAAAAGATTGTCATGTGTTATCTTTAGCAAGTAATGGTACAGTCACCGGTCATTATTCATTATCAATGTCATTGGATAATAATAATCAAATAATCAAAACATTTTGGTTTCCTGATCATCATACTGAATTGGCCATTGTTACATCAGATTTCATTAAAATATACGATTTATCGCGTGAACCAGAACGTGATCAACCGGTTTATAATTTTGTCATAACACTTAGAAAAATTCGTGATATGACATATTTTTCATATAAAGATCGTAATGGTAATATAAAACGTTTCATATTGATTTTGTCTAGTCGTGGACATATTTATGCTGAAGAATTGAAAAATGAAAATAAATGTTCATCAACTACAGATGTGTTTTATGTCACAACAATTTTAAATGTTTCAAATTCACAAATTAGTAGTAATCAGTCTACAAATATTGGATTTTCAATTTATTATTCACACTTGTTACAAATGTTATTCGTTAGTTATATGAACGGTTTTTCATTTTGCACACCATTCGATATTCGTAATATAATTGACCAAAGTATTAAGAATATTATGTTATTGGATTATCAATCAATGAAGCAAGAAGCAAACATTACACATTCATCTGATCAATCATTATCAAATTCCCAGCCATTAACCCGATGGACTGAACTATTGCAACACCCTGGTTTATTATTCGCGATGACAAACAATAATAATATTGTTTGCTTTATGATTGAAAAATGTGTGATCAAATTTCAAGAATTGAAATCTAAGAAAAAAATTATTGATTACGTCGTAACTTCTACGCAGACTATCAATGATCAACAATATCAGCCAAAAATAACAACATTAGTTTCGTTATGTGACGATGGTTCATTGCGATTTCATCGAGCAGTACATGAACAAACAAATTATTGGTTGAAACCAGAAATACACGATTTAGATGAAATTCCTGTGTATAATTCTTTATACATGTTATCGAAGAAGAATCGATCGAATTTATCATCACGCGCTGGATCAAATGAACCACAACAACAATCAAACAAATCGACACCACATTTTGCTATTGATTTTTTTGAAAGATGTACATTAATGAATGACATAGAATTCGGTGGATCAGACGTGTTAGAAGTGTATAATGTACAGCAGATCAAAAATCGTTTGAATTCAACTAATATGTATATTGCATGCACCAAACCGGATGGTTTCACTATGACAATCACACAAACTGGTTCGTTTGATTTGGTAATGGCTGGTGTACGCGTCAATTTGGGTGTGTGTGATCCAGAACGTGCGCCTACTGCTATCGAAGTTTTTGGTCGCACAATTTGGGTTGCTATTAACCGTCATCGATGGTTTGACATACCATTCACTAGATCTGAAATGAAAAAATTGATCGAAACAAATACTTTCAGCATGCGATTTGCTGCTAGTCAAAATCAAGTCACCATTGTTGATTCTATTCGTGTTTATGGTCGTCTCCGTGAACTGGTTGGGTTACCATCAGTGAATGAAGAAGAAACTGCTATCAATGCTAATGCGTTGTCCGATGATTGTCGTCGAAAATTTTACCAGCCACGGACACAATCTTCTTTGATATCAATGAAATCACCGGTTCAGAAATTGCGTCTGCTTTTATATGCTCCAAGTATTACTGATGATGAATTGATTATATCATTAAAATCTTCGACTCGATCGATCATTGTCATCAATCGTTTAATATCAAATTCATTGGATGTATTAGAATCAATCATATCATTTATAAAATCTACATCCGAAATGCATGTTGATCAGCAACAGTTGCGCTTAGTATCATCCACAATATGGATCATGACTGCAAGAGAATTATGTAATGGTCCTGAATTCAGACAAAATTGCGATACTGCATTATCAATTGCATCAAAATTGTTGACAATTTCATTAAGTAATCGTTTGGATAAATCCATTTGTATGCTCATGATAAAGTTATTATCATCTCGTAGTCAATATGATGAACATCGTAGTGATATATTATTTGAAAATGGTGTCGACAATCTAAATCACATTGATGATATAAATGTTTATGGATATTATTTATCATTGTTTCGAGAAATTGTTCATGAATATCCGAAAAATTTTATACGTTTAATCATCAAGTATTATGGTAAAAATTCAAATGACCCATGCCTGTTGGTATTGCAATTTTGTAGTTACTTATACGATTTGTTTTGGCGTCTTTATTCACGGAGACCATCAAACGATTTGATTTGTCCTTTGACAATGGTAGGACATTATTATGGTTTAGAACAAATTGTCGATTCGATAGTATTTACATTGCATTCCACCACATATGCTTTCATTTCATCAACTGGATCACAATCGTTTGATCAACATAATGAAAATCAACAAAAAGTCATAAATAAATGTTCACAATTAATCATACAGATGTTATGTTCGAGTGATCCAAGAATATCATTTGCAACTAAGAAAGCACTGTTGAAAATTTTGTTTTCAATATCAAGTGGTGTTTATCGTCATCATTTAGACAGACAATCATCAAATCGTGCATCAACATCATCTGGATCTTATAAGCAACAATCATCTAATGCTTCGACATCAACGATTAACAAATCAGAGGGTCATCGAGAACGACGACATTCAACTCGTCATTCTGCTGATAATAATCGACAACAAAATGATGATTCTTCGATGAATCATCAAGAGCCATCAACTTCATCTGGTGCTAGTTTGTTACATCGTCAAGGTGCAACTAGACGTTCACGATTATCAGGTCTAAGTTCTAGTTGGTGGTCCACAACCAATCGTGCATCAGATCAATCATCATCAAACAATAACGGCCGAAATGCCCAAGGATCAGGTTTAAGTTCAAGCCAAAGACATAGCTCTATACCTGCATATCTTTTAGAACGCGTTAGCGAATCAATTTTCGATTCTGATTTCGACCCATATCAGAATTTATTGTTAAATATTGACAGCGAATTTCCATATTTTCAAGATCTTATGGCTAATCTTCGTCGTGAACATCATGAACAACAAGAACAAAATGGACAAGAAATATTAGAATCGATCACAGGAGAAGAAGAAGATGAGGATGATGATGAAGATGACGATGACGAAGACGACGATGATGATGATGATGTTGACGTCGATGAAGATGATGAAGAATTGGATATTATTCCAGAGATGATTTACGATAATAATAATGGTGTTCAACTTTCAGGTGGAAGTTCATCTGCTCCTCCTCCATTATTTCCATTGAATTCTGGTCAAAATAATGGTTCTAACTTACAACAGCAACATTCGATCCCATTGGAAGAAGTTTTAGAGGTAGAAGATGTACCGGTCGATGAAGATGAACATGATGAAGATGATGATGAGGATGACGATGAAGATGATGACGTAGATGAATTCGAAGCAATGGATGAAGATGAAATGATGGAAATTGCTATAGCATTAAGCCTGGAAGAACAACAACGAGAAGAAAGCGCTAGTGGTGAAGCTAGATCAGCGGATGGCGAATCTGATCCAATCAATCTTGATGATCAAAGAAGACAGCCAAGTCGAACATTAGAGGAAATAGTGGCTGATTATCAACGACAACATATGCGACATCGACAGCGAAATCAACAACAACAGCAGCAGAGTTCTTCAAACATTATTTCACCTGAAGAAGATGAAGAAATCGTTTCTCGACATCAACAGTCATCAAGTCACGAACAAAATCAATCCTCACAGCAATCTGATCGTGTTCAAGCATCATCGAATTATTCTGTTCATTCGGAATCAGATGATGATGATGAAGAATTATTTGATGATGAAATCAAACTAGCTGATACTACAATGGAATCAATTGAAGTTGAAGAAGAACATGAATTCTATGATGACGATGATGCTTCTGTCCCTATGGATGGATTAAAAAGTTCCAAATCAATTTCAAAATCAAATGAAGCTATTTCGAATAGACGCGTTCAGCATACATCAGTGAGCAGTGCTGAAGCATCTTCATCAGCACAGGTCAGCAATACACAATCGCAAAAATCATCTTCACAAAATGATGGACAACAAATCAAAGACAAAGATTTAACCAAAACGCAGCAAAAAGAATTGCAGAAAAATCGAAAACGTTTGCGTAGAATTGTGGCTAGTAGATTATGTATATTCTTATTGAAACAAATGAATCAATCATTCGAAGATGTAATCAAATTGAATGGTATCAAAGCAATACCATTCTTACAAGTGTTGACAATACTAACTGATTTTAATTATACTGAAATGGATCAGAAAGAATTTGCAATAATTTTTGATCAAATAATGAAAAAATTATCAGAATATTTATTATCGAAAACAGAGAAAAATGATCAGCAATCATTACAATCAAGTCCAACAAATGTTAAATCATTGCGAAATAATGCTAATAATAAATCCATTATGACACAATATCGAGACCGCATAGAACATAAAGCTGAAAATGAAATACATTTATTGATAATGAGATTATTCAATGTATTTTTATCATATTTCAAACGTTTTCCAACAATTACATGGCAAACATTTACTACGAAAGATTTACCACCTAATAATTGTTTGCGTCAGTTAATATTAGCAGAATCGCAGCAACAACAAATGAAATCATCATTGACAGTCACGTTTAATGAGGAAAATTCATTAAAACCAACACCAACTATGACAACATCAATACAACAAAGTCTATTATTAGCTGCTGGGCAATTGATCGAGATGAGAATTAATGTATTAGAATATTGTTATTCAACGTTGCATAATTTATTAAAATATTATTGGCGTCAATTGGCTAATCAATCGGAAAATGATTCCATGATGATGATTGATAATAAAATTATGACAAAATCACATTCATCCGATCGATCAAGGATTGAATATAATTCTAAGAAAAGTATTTCAATACCCGAAGATCGTATATTGAATTCAACGTTTATACCGACAGAATTAAGACCATTCTTTACAATATTACCTGAAGTCGTGCAGCCATCTTCACCATCAGCGACAATTTCTTCGAATCAACAACAGCATCAATCATCATCTTCACCTTCATCTTTAGCACATCAACAAGCCCAAGATGCATCAGGTGTTATTGTGATTAATAATTTCACCAACTCTAGCATAAATTTGTCAAACACAACGACAGCAATTAATTCATTTGTTTTTGCTAATCATGCATTTGATTATTATGCTGAACTATTGACCGAAATGTCATTACGAATGCCTTATCAATTGAAAAAATTGATTTCATTTCTTAATGCTCAACAGCAACAAGCTAATAAAAATGATGATGCTAATCAAGAGAAAGATTCTACAGCACTAGAATTATCGACATCATCATCTTCGTCCACCACTCATCAATCATCAAAACCATTCAGCATTCAAATTGAATTCAATGTATCATGGATCGAAACATTATGTGAATATATGATGCTGCCCACAGTGACACCTTATATTCGTAAACAAGTTCGAAAATTGTTGTTGAATCTATGCGGTTCAAAAGAACGTTATCGTCAAGTTCGTGATTATTATGCAATCAAGACCAACTTGCGTGCTGTTCGTCGAATTATAGTCACACATTTTTTCGACCATTCATCATCATTATCATCGAATCAATTGAAGATAAAGTTGCAAGATTTAGATATCAATCCAGAAGATCTTGATGATGAAGAACAATTAGATGAATTGATAAAAATTATCTTACAAACAGTCATACTAAATGATGATGAACGAGCAAATACAATGATGATGACAGCAATGATGTCATCTGATCAGCATCGTTTGTTAAATCTTCCATATGCACAATTAATCAATTTAGTTGAATACTTGAAAGCATGTTTAGATATTGCATCAACACGTGTACAAAATTGGCAACGACTTTGTCGTCATGAAATACGAATGATACCATTCTTATTTAGAATTTCATTTTTATTCGGTGAAGGAATATCATCAATCATTTTACAATTATTAAGTTTGGCATTATTTTCATCATCATCGGACAATAAAAATAAAAAATTGGATGAGAAAAATCTTACCAGTAATCTCATCTCTAAAAATGGTAAGCATTATATTATTAATTAAATATTCAATATTCATATTCGCACTAAATCTAACTAATCATTATTCGATTAATATCCTTGATACATCTAATTTTTTACATAGATAAAACTCCTGAAACAAATAAAGATGGTAAATCATCATCATCATCATCGCATAGCAATAATCAATCATATATTTGTTGTTATGTATTCGTTGCATTGGATCGTCAAATACTTTCGCATTTCATTCGCTTCTTTTTATTGGAATCAAATTCCACACAACAACGTTGGGCAACTCATTCATTATTATACATGTTTTATGAATCTTTGCAGCCGATTCAACAAGAGCAATTTTTATCATTATTTTGGCAATTATGGCCTTGTATTGCTTACTATGGAAAACGAGCATCACAATTTGTTGATCTATTGGGATATTTTACATTATCAATAATGAAACAAAAACAGCAACAAACGGATGCCAATTCTGGACGGATATCGTCGAATAATGAAAACTTATATGCAGATTATGCACTCGGATTGTTGCGTTATCAAAATCAAGTTTTAGCTAAACATCCAAATTCAAATATTTACAATTCATTACAATCATTGTTAGATTTGAATGGTTATTATTTAGAAACCGAACCATGTTTGGTGTGCAATAATCCTGAAGTTGATTTTGTAGCCGTAAAATTATCGGCAATGAAATTAGATTCAAGATTCACGATTAATTCACAGATTCTTAAATTGAATGGTGCACATACTATTTCAAAAATTACGGTGAAAATTTCTGAATTGAAAAAGTCTAAAATGGTCAAAACATTATGCATTTATTATAATAATCGTTGTGTACAATCGGTGGTCGAATTGAAGAATAAAAACACTGTCTGGTATAAAGCAAAACAAATAACACTGGTACCATCACAATCTGAAGTAAAAATTGAATTTACGCTGCCAATCGTTGCATGTAATTTGATGATTGAATATAGTGATTTTTATGAACAATCACATCTATCGACAGAAACATTACAATGCCCTCGCTGTTCATCAGTGGTTTTAGCTAATCCAGGCGTTTGCACAAATTGTGGTGAAAACGTATTTCAATGTCATAAATGTCGTGCTATCAATTATGATGAAAAGGATCCATTTTTATGCAATTCTTGTGGATTTTGTAAATATGCCAAATTTGATTATGTATTTACGGCCAGATTCACTGCATCAGCTGTGGAAGCTATTGAAAATGAAGAAGATAGAGCAAAAGCAGTGCAAACAATCAATACATTATTAGATAAAGCTGATCGATTATATAAAATTATTCTATCAATACGACCAACATTAGAAAATTTGCTATTATTTTCTCAAGATTATCATAGTACCTTGTACGGTAGTGATGGTAGTGGTATTGATAGTTCATTGCAAACATCCATTATCGGATCGTCATCATCATCATCATCTATGAACACTTCATCATCATCTTCAATTTTAGTAAATCGATATATTCATCAATTAGCATCACGTTACAGTAATGATTGTCGAATTCATTTTGAAGAATTATCGAAAATTGTACAAAAAATTTTCTACACACGAAAAGAACTTGTTGATTATGATAATCGTCAAAATGAAAATCGTCATAATTTGGATGATATAAAACATTTATTACAAGAACATCGCCATCAACAAAATGAAATTATATCCAGAACTTTTGGATCAACAACCTCATTGTCATCAACGTCCTCATCGACATTGGTTGATTTGTCAGCAGTTGCAACAGCAACGACGACATCATCATCACCATCATCTGGCAAAAAACAATCTGGAAAACAAAATATTTCGATCGATGGACAATGTATGATTGAAACAAAGAAGAAAAGATTATCGAATGAAGATGAAGATACGATGAAAATGAATTTCAAATCTGGTCGTTGTTATGGCTGTGCTAGTGCTACCATTGAGCATTGTATCATATTGTTGAAAGCATTAGTTCATAACCCTAAATATAAAACAATCCTCAGTACATCTAATTTATTCCGTGAATTAATTGATTATAATCTTCGAATCGGTACTCCATCATTTCGTTTAAAAGTTCGTTCTCTATTGTGTTTATTGATCAAAGATGATCCTGAAATCACTAATGAATTCAACAATTTATTATTGGAAAAAATTGGCTCTGTTTTGCAAACAAGATTTATGACTACATTTGATTTTGGTTCGATTCGTCATGAAATGTCTTTGTTAGCAACATCGTTCGAGAATGAAGATAATTGTTGGGAACAACGTCTGCGATGTGTGATGAAATTATTTTTATTATCATTACAAAATAAATCACCAGCCGTACTTGAAGCCATTACATTGCCATGTCTGCGTATTCTTTATGGTTTGATAGTTAAACCAGCTTTGACAAATGATCAGAAAAAATCTTCGGATCAAAGCAAAGCCATTCAATCATCTGCAAATACAGTCGAACAATTGGCATCAGTTCAATCACCATCAACATCATCAAAAAATTTGATACCAACAAGAATACCTTTCCAGGAATTAAATGTAAAAGTATCAGTCGATCTTTATCATTGGATTCAATCCGATTCTCCGACATCGTCATCATCATTTTCATCATGGCAGCAACGCAATATGAAAAAACCATTGCCTACGAATGAGACATCCAATGATCCATCGATGAGGGCTCAATATAATGAATATCTGATGAAAAAATATTTTGCCCGTTGGTTTTACCTGCACCAAACTGGACAGATTCGCAATCATAAATCAGAATCTTTCATAATTCGAATTGCTAGTTCAACCTGGATTCAAGAGGTTTTGTTTAATCCAACATCAAAAGCATTACGAATAGCTTGTCGACAATTACTAATGGCATTATTTGAACGATTGACTAGCAAACAACGCATTTTGATTGATCTATTCACATCTTTTCTTGATGATCTTTGTCAAGTTGGAGGTGAAATCGGCATGGAATTTTATGATTTATATCGGTCTATTGTTTTTAGTGAATTCAGTGCTAAAACTATCAATTATGCTAAAAATAATCATTGGCGATATTATCTTACGTTTTGTGGTTTATTGCAACACCTTGGTCAATTGATAACCGCCGAAATTGATCGACTCAAGCAACTTGAAGAGTCAACATTAAGTTCAGATTTTTCACAAGGTTCCGCTTTGCGACAGCTAGTTGAATTAATGCAATTATTTATGCGTGATGAACGAATTCGTCGTGTACATAAATCATCTATGGTTGGTATTGTATTAGACGGTTATCTTTCACTGCGAAAATTGATTGTGCAACGAACAAAAATGATTGATGAGACTCAAGCAGCACTATTAGAATTGTTAGAATTGCTTACAACAGGTACGCGTGCTGAAACAATAAATTTCATGAAAGTTTGTATCGAATCAGTGAAAAAATGTTCACTTCAAGATCTTCGAACGCCAGTATTCATATTTGAACGTTTATGTTCAATCATACATCCAGAAGAAAAAGATGCTGATGAATTTTTCATATCACTAGAGAAAGATCCACAACAAGAAGATTTCCTACAAGGTCGCATGTTAGGTAATCCTTATAGCTCGAAAAATTCTGGTATGGGCCCGTTAATGCGTGATATCAAAAATAAAATATGTCAAGAATGTGAATTAGTTTCGCTATTAGAAGATGATTCTGGCTTAGAATTATTGGTCAACAATAAAATTATATCATTAGATTTGCCTGTCAAAGAAGTTTATAAGAAAATCGTCTGCGCTGATTCACAAGGTTCACAACAACGACAACAAGCTAACCAACAATCAAGTGCATGGAGTGGTGGACAAGCATTCAGTCTCAATTCTGACGTATCATTGATTGATACATTAACTGGCAATGCATTACAATTGGCTACAAGTTCTAGCAATGTAAATCAATCGATCAATGTGGCTGGACCAACCATGAAAATTATATATCGCATCCGAGGTTTAATGGGTGATGCAACTGAAGAATTTATTGAAAATTTATCGAACAAAGATTCAGTAGTGAAAGATGATGAAAAATTATTCGAATTAGCCAACATAATGTCACAATCAAACGGTCTTAGTGTGATGCTCGAACGTTTGCAAGCAATTCAAGAGATTAATAATCGCAGTCGAAGCCTTCTATTTGTTTTATTGAAATTATTCGGTTATTGTGTACGTGTTCAGGCAAATCGATGCGCACTAATTCAACCTGAATTGAATGCAATAGGCATAATGTTAGGAATTGCTAAATTATTTTTGAAAAATCCTCAACACGCTGATTTATTGACATCACCTTCAGCACCAGGTGAACCATCATATTTTGAACAATTATTAATTATAATGGAAACATTATTAGCCGAAGCAAGTAAATTAGAACCTGATCAATTTGACAAATTCAATCGCGAAACTTGTGGCACATCCGAAGATGTCCAAATGCTATTGAACACAGTATCATCTCCCGAATCAATAATATCATCAAGCAATGTCGCATCATTAATTCAAAGAATTCTACGTGTCATCACTTTTCTGTCTATTGGACACCCTGAAAAAATGTCAACATTGATTAATAATTTCAGGCCTTATTTTGAATTTGATGATTATGATTCACAAAATCTGACTGTTGCCAATCCTGAACATTGGTATGAATTATTCTGTTCACTTGTTTCGGCCATTGAATGCAATCATAATGGTGCTAGATTAAAGGATCGTATGATTGAAGAGAATTTCGTAACAATGGCCATCGATTATTTGGTTAGACATGCGCCACCAATGAAAAATTTTGTATTATTGAATTCCGAAGAATGGAAAGAATTCACTTCTAGATCAGCACTGAAATATGTATTGAAAATGTTGACCGGTTTATGTCGTGGACATGAACGAACACAAATGTTGATTACCAAAGATGGTGTGCCAATAATTCATGCTTTGGAACAAGTATTATCCGATTCACATATGGCAACATTAGCTGAGCATCTTATGGATGCATTGAAAGAGAATCCATCAGTTGAAGCAAAAATTCAAGAAATACGATTGAAAACTAAAGAAGAGAAAAAACGTATAGCAATGGCCGTACGTGAGAAACAATTAGGTGAATTAGGTATGAAAGCAAATGATAAAGGACAAGTGATGGCCGATTCTGATTTATTGAAAAAAATGGAAGGCGAATTAAAAGAAGAAAAAGGTCTTGTATGTTCAATTTGTCGTGAAGGCTATGCATATCAACCACAAAAAGTTTTGGCCATTTACACCTTTACCAAACGATGTAATGTTGAAGAATTTGAAGAACGAAAACCACGTAAAACCATTGGTTAGTTTTTTGTTGGAGAAAAATTAGAAATTTCTTTTTATTTAATTTATTGTATTTTTTGATTTTTTTAATATCATTATCAACAGGTTACACAACTGTAACACATTTCAATATAGTACATGTTGAATGTCATATGGATGCTGTAAGACATGCTCGTACCCGTGACGAATGGCAATCGGCAGCATTGCATAATGCTAACACACGTTGTAATGGATTGTTGCCATTGTGGGGTCCAAACGTTTGTGAATCATTATTTGCGCATGCATTATCACGACATAATAGCTATCTACAAGATGCTGTTGGTCAACGTGATTTTGTTGGAAATAATTCATTTTTAGGAACTGTTCATGATTTGAAATTATTATTGCTAAGATTTGCTAATGCAAGAACATTCTCTGAAGAAACCGGTGGCGGTGGTGCACAATCCAATCTTTATCTTACACCATATTTGATGCACACTGCTTTATACGTGATGATCACTACGAAAATCACTGATCGCGAACGATCCACATTTGAAGAATCATTTATGAAACAATCGTCAACAAAATTATTGGAAAGTTGTTTCCAAGTAGAAAGTCCATTCTTTTATTCAACTATGGTAATTTTATTACATCCACCATCATTTTGGCAACAAAATCGTCTTTATTTCTTACGTCGTTTAATACTTTGTTCATTAATACGAAGTTTACCAAATGAATCACGTAATATTGAAGCTATATCAACAATGGAAATACCTGATTATTCAACAATTAAACCAGCATTAATGTTTTTCGCTATGATCAATCTATTCTATACTGTTATGTTCAAGGTAATTTATTATTTATTCTAAAATGAAAAATTTGAGATTGAAATTTCAATCATCCATTTATTATTTCAATAATTTTTCCAATAGTCACTTGAAAGTAAACCAGACGAAGAATGGTCACAAACATTGATCAATTATATTCGACATAATGATCAAGCATTAATGGATTCGGCTGATCGTATGTTAGATACATTCGAAAATGATATATTACCATCAGCATCATTCGATGAATATTGTGATGCATCCGATTTATTGCGAGGAGTGAATGCGATCAATGATCCTAATGAATTTCTAAAAAATACATTACAACTTTGAAGAGGTTTTCGGAGTCATTATCAGTTGCAGCAGCAGCAGTAGCAGCAGACAACGACAACCAAAACTATCAAGCATTCATTGAAACAGATTTATTATTATCATTTTTCAATTAATATAAATGAAATACAAATGAAAAGCAGCAAAACATTAGTCATATAAAGCATTCATTTAAAAATGCAGCCCATAAAATATAATTAAATGTATTTTTTTTCTTGATTTTGTATAAAAAAAATGAAAATTGATTGATTTATAATCACATAGATAAGCATTTCAAACGAATAAATAAATAAAAATAACAATGATTTTTATTATCATTTATCGAAAAAAAAATCAAATGAGATTAATAATCATTCAAAGATATTTGATAAATAAGGAGTTATTTTCTTTATTTGTTTTCAAATTTTCAAATTTCGATCAAGAAAATTTTTCATTTGCTTTATTGTAAATGTAAATGACAATCATTTTGATATGTCACCGAAATATGATTGACGAATATGAATGATGATGGAATAAGATCTGATTTTTATTTTTCACCGAATTCCAATGTCAATTTGAAATTTTACGGGATCATAATTTGATTCAATTAATTGTGGCTGATTCGGAAACATTTGTCTAATTCAAGAACTTAACTTCCGATTGATTAATTTTTCAAAAATGACTAGTGTGTACAGTAACCTTGATCATATTTTGCATTATTAGTCATTGTTTCAAGGAGAAAATTTTTTTATTTGATTATTACATTGACTTTGATATTTTTAAAGTGATAATATCTTAATTTCTACGGCAGACATACTTTGGTAAAAAATTATAAATCATAAGATTTGTCAACAAACAAACAAGAAATGAAAATTTTTTATTAACATTTTCGATTGATTGAAATGTAAATTGTATCCGTTTGTTATTCTAAATTAATAAATCCATAACAACCTCTGTTTTAATTTAAATATTTATTTATGTTATTAGAGCAATTTGAATTCTGGATATATGAATTATTGGAAAAACGAAAATTTTTCAAATGATCATTCGGTTATTCGAAAAACTCTCTGTCCTATTTAATTTGAAAAATTCAAATTAAATAAATACATAGATTTACAATCGAATAAAGTGTCGGGTGTGGTTATTTACTATTCTATTATTACATTATATTATCATACATGAACCTAAATTTTAGGAAAAAAACCTGTTGTTTTTCTATGGTGAAAATTTTCGTAATAAAAGAAAAATATCTATATACAACAGTCATTATAAACACAATTTGAATGATTCATTCATTCAAAATCATTCACTAGTTTTTTTTCTCATTTCTCATTTCATTGAATATAATCATCATTATTATTAGGTTGTCCGAGAAGTTCATTCCGCTTAATCAATAGAGTTGCTCATGAAAATCGGCCAGAACTTTTCGGACAACCGGATTATATTATAAACAAACAAGTATCCTTGAAATTGGTGACTGGAAGAACGAAATGAATAAATACTACTGAATAGATACTGTAGTAAATGATGATCAAATTATCATTTTCGGAAGATATTTTTTCATTTTATGTAGTGGTAAAAATTTGCGCATTGCTGGTCGAAAAAAAGTTATTTTAGAAAAACATTCATTATCTTCAATGGTTTTTTGAATATGAATATTGAATTGGAAAAACATCTTTTTTTCCGCTGCAATAAATATGAATGAATGAACGACATTAAAAATCTCTGTTAAATATCATAGCTGAAAAAAAGAGTCGTTTAGCGTTGTTGTTGATTATTGGTTGGTGGTGGTGAATATTCTGTTTGGTGGCTTGTGGGTGTAATTTAAAAAAATAAACATCGATAATTTGTTTATTTTAATCGAAACAATTTTTTTCTGTTTGTTTATTTTTTGGAAATTTTTTTCGATTTCAATTTTGTTCGTATCAACAAAATAAATCAAAACTAATCCAACATTTTTTCACCATATTTTATTGAAAATAATTTCATTACTGATCGAAAAACCACATAAACATCGACTATGGAATTGACTTTATCCGATTTTTTGAAAATAATTTTGGCCATCATATTTCCACCACTTGGTGTTCTACTGGAACGTGGTTGTGGTGCCGATTTATTAATCAATATTGCATTAACCATTTTAGGTTTCATTCCTGGCGTTATACATGCATTATATATTATTTTGAAATATTGAAAAAAATAATTGATATTTTTTAAAAAATAAATTATTGACATTCAAATTATTTATCTTTTATCCACTTGCATTTATTATTTTCATTTCAATTTGTTGAATCATCGCTACGATTTTAATATTTAAAAAAAAATAAAATAAATTTTAAATGATTTTTTAAAATTAAAATTTCAAATCATTTCTTTTTTTTCAAATTTTAATGCTGTGTGTCATCATCTTGTATAAGTTCAAATGTTTCCTGCAGGATTTGTCATTTTATTTTCTCTAAAAATTTTGATTTCTTGGTAAAAATGTAATGCTATGCCTCTCTGTCCAATAAACATAAAAATCCGTTTCATTTCCTTAAACTAAAAATTTTATGCCACCAAATCTTAGAAAAAAGAAAGAAGATATTGTCAAAACAATCAATCAATTATTGTATTGTTGAATTGATCAAACAAAAAAAAAAAAATCAAACGATATCAATCTTTGACGATAATAAATATCTCTTTCTTTTCTATTTTGTCAAGGTAAATATTATTTAAATATATTGTTTAAAAATGTATTTTCATTTTATTATTGTTATCGTTGTTTTTCCTAATTCTTTCATTTTTTTACCATTTTGTAGAGAGAGAAAAATCAGCCAACAAGTGTAGACGATCAAAATAACAAAAAATAATAACAATCCATTTCTGGTTTTATGACTATTATTATTATCATTATTTATTGTATCTCTTTCTCTCTTATCCGATCATAATTGCATATTTTTTTTTGCTCGAAATTATTATTATTGTCATTTTACGATTTTATATTTTCAAAAAACAAATTTTTTAGGTTGCAACAATATTATTATTATTAAACGAATCTAATTGATCTAAAATAATATTTATTGATACAATAAAATCATCTTTTACGCATTTGATCAATCATAGGTATATTGTTTAAGTGTGCATAGGTGTGTGTGTGTATCTTGGCAATTATCATCGACAACAACATCGTATATCGACAAACATATTTTTTTTATTGATTCATAAATTGGTTTTATTTTTTTACGCTAAATAAATAGGTTAGAAAAATAAGATTAAAAGCATCATTTTATAATTTTATTTTATTTTGTTTTTTTTTATTTATTTTCGATGTTTATTTCCTAAAAAATTTAATTTTATTAAATTCCAACTGTTAGTATTTTACCATTTTCAACATTTTAAAAACAAAAAGAGAATCACCATTGATTGACCATTTGAAATCACAGAAAAAGAAAAAAAAATATTCAACAAAAACAAAAATGCCACTCGAATGTAATGATATTTGTAAAATTATATTCGCCATCATTTTACCACCGTTGGGTGTATTCTGTGAACGTGGCTGTTGTGCCGATTTAATCATCAACATTGCATTGACCGTACTTGGATATATACCTGGTATCATACATGCATTATATATTATTTGCAAATATTAATATATCGATTATTTTGCAATAAAAAAATAAAGATGGCATAATTGAGCATTTATTCTTCGGATAACCCAATATGTTTTTAGTTGGTTGGTTGGTTTAGTGGGGGTTTATCGAAAAAAATCATCTGTAATCAAATTTCATTGAAAGACGCATAAAACCTGCCTGAGATTTGATGCTGATTTATTTTCTATTTTCTAAAAAAAATAAAAATAAACTTAATATTTTTCCCCAGCTATTCTGATTGAAAGCCTTTTTTTTTGTTAGAATAAATGTTTGATTGTCATTAGCAACCATTAAAATATTTTTATTCAACTTATAATCTGTTTGTTATTAAATAAAATTGCGTAACATTTTTTTGCGTTTATATCAATAATTGATAATTTCGATATCAATCAATGATTTTTTGAGGGTAGGTGTTTTCGATTTGCTCATTCAATTTTCAATTGATTCAAATGTCAATCGTTTAATTATTATTTTTTTTAAATTTTTAAGAAATTTTGAAGTAATCAACACGATGTATCGATCAATAATTAGCGGTTTCATATTATTAATTTGTTTAGGTTTGTAAATAATGATATTTTAGATGATAAAAATATTTAATTCTTCCTTGTTTGTGATTTAGTGCATATAACATTAGCTGATGAAGATTGTATTTGTAATCTGGCATCGACATTCAAAGAACATAAATTAAAATTATTACAAGAAATTGATTTCCGTACATTAACTGTGTTGAATTTGAATTCACGAGTTTCGAATAAATGTACATGGACTATCAATGCACAAATCGGCCGAAGAATTGTTGATTTATCAAACATTCAATTGTCATCGAAAGATAATTTTACAATAATAGAAATTGTCAAACCGAACGTAAATGTAACGAACAATTTGACTATTTATGATCATCATAAACGAAAATTGTCAGTATCATCTGGTTTATTGTTTATGGATAAATATCAAGATTTTGAAATATCAGTCGAATTCGATGATAAAGATACAACTTTTAAGCGAACATTTGATATAATTATATATAATGATTATACAGATATTTATTTAATGAAAGACAGTGGTACAATCATGTTTCCAATCAATCAAGTACCGAATTCAGTTTTATCATCGACGGATTTCACATTGAAATCTAGTCATCAGTATTCTGATCGTTTGATTCTATTAACATTTACAAAGAAGAAATTGGCGACAAATTTTACAATGGACGGTACCCATTATGATCAGGGAAAAGATCTTCCGGATATTTACATGGGTAAAATTGATGGCATCGAATTCAAATTAGATAATTTCAAAATCGATGTTTCTGAGCCAATTTTGATAAATTATTGGCTTGTGACAGCAGATTGTAGTAAAGAAATTAAAATGGATGAGAAAAATTCAATCGAGCCAATCATTTATCCGAATGATCGAAATCGTGCTAATAATTTTCAATCAGTGATTTGTGCGCAAATATTTTCAAACAATATCAATAAATATTATCAATTATTAATCACAGATGAAACATCAATGTTACCGAATCCAAGTGACTTCATCATGATTTATAGTTTACCTGAAATGGAATTAATACAAACGATTCAATCAGTGTCGATTCCAACTATCAAAAATGTCCACACATTTTTAGAACATGAAAAACTTTTGATTCTTTACGATTCGCCATATTCATTATCGCAATCAAATAATTCAATCAAACCTATTGAATTATCATTAACAAATAATATGTCTTTCATTTTGGATAATGTTACAACGCAGACAATTAATGTTGATAAAACTGATAAAGAGACCAGATTCATCTATAATTTTTATTCAAAACTAAACAAAAATTTAATAGTATTCCTCGAGCCAAAGAGTAAATTAGATGATAATAAAATGAAGATCACAATTTATGATACTGATATGATTGGTGATAATATAAGGCCACTAGTTTCACTTGATCGATTTAATGTATTACCGCCGGCAATAAGTGTTAATAATTATAAAATGCGTATTGAAATATATGGTATATTGTCAGACTTGAAGCTAACAATTAAACATGTTGATGCTAAGACTGAAAACTGTTACAGTGTTTCAAGCTATAATCCTGCATTCAAAATTTCATCAAACGATCGTAATTGTACATGGTTCATAACAAATAGTGATAATAATATTGATTCCAAATATACAATTATATCACCTGTTTCTCTTAAAATGCCTCAAAATTCATGGATTCGAGTGACAAAACTTGATGTGAAAAGTGAAACGACAATCATACATGGTCCATTATATGAATCATATCTTGGAGATTCTGTTATGTCATCAGCTTACAATTATTTGATTGAATTTTTCTTCAATAATACTATCAAAGATGATGTCAATATTTTTATAATGAAAAAACCGTATTTTTTCAACGATTCGGGTCTTATCAATATCAACAGCTTGCCCGATGATAAATTTTCATCCAAGTCAATCAATTATCCTGGTTTTTATCCGATTGGCTTTGAACAAAGTTTATCATTCAAAAATAATGATAATGAAACAATATTGGTTACTGTGAATGATATCGACTTACATGGTGAGATTCTTTTTCAATTCAAAATGAAGCATAATTATTTTATTTTATTTTTTTATTTTTTTTTTTTGTTTCATCAATAGATCATCATTGGCTATGGATTGGTAATGATGATTTGAATGAAAATATAACAAGCAATAACAAGGATATTGATCAAATACCGGATCATTTTACGCAATCAACATTTTTCATTGCACTCAACACAAAATATTCAAAAATATTTGGTCATTCTGGTCGAGGCTATGATATTGAAATGACAAAATATGGTTGTGGTGGAGTAATCGATCTTAGCAAAACTGAAAAAATTAAATTTCCAACAAATCAAACAAATTTCCATGAAAATCCTCGTTGCATTTGGCAAATAATAAAATATAGAAATATTAAAAAGGCAGATTTGAAGGAAACAATATTAAAGTTCAATGTATCAATGGTCGATAAAGATAATAAAGCCATAATGCATATATATGATTCTATTAGTTTAAGAAATTCAACAATACATTTTGCATTGTGTAATGAAACCAGAAATGATTGCCTTAATGATACGAATAATGAAGGCCATTATCAAGGTTCAATCGGAATGGCTTATATTGTCTATGATTTTTCTGATTCATTAAAAATGAAAAAAGACTATTCATTTGAAATGACAATCGAATCAACCAGTAAGTTTTCATTCATCGATTCTTTTTTTTTCTGATAAAAATTTTTGATTGATAATTTTCAGAATGTATGAACACCAAATATAATCTAAGCGTTTGTGCAAATGGTCAACGATGTATCACAGAATTAATGTCATGTAATGGTCAAAATGATTGTGGTGATTGGTCGGATGAATTACATTGTGGTAATGGTCCATTCATTCCACCAAAACCGAATGGTGGCGGCGGCGGTAGTTCTGGTGGAGGTATGTTTTTTGTTTATTTATTATTATTACCTTTTTTTTTGCTTTTATGCGTCCATATTACTTGTTCACATTCAATGACATGTATCAATATCGTCGATGCTTTTCTGCAGTGTTTTTCCCCATTTGTTTTCTCATTCGATGATGATGATTATTCATTTTTTTTTTACTATCCTCAACCTATACTCAATGACCCCATTCATATTCTTCCAAATAACCGTAAAAATTTGCAAAAAATACAGTCAGTTGGATTGTTATAATTTTTCTTATTTTACCAATCACTGCAATTATTTCTATATATGGATATATTTATTTTCAACCATTATTCCTGAGATTTATTGAAAATTATTCAAGCAGATCATCGTCATCATACCAAAGATTAGATGAATGAAATTTTTTTGAATTGCTTCATGATGAGAGTTCAAAAACCATTGTTCCATTTCTTTTTAATTATTTCTTTGCAAGCAGCTAAGCATTGATCATTGAACTTTAAAATTTCCAAATACAAATTCGAGATGAGCTTAATTCTTTTGAAAATCAATTAATTTTTTTCTACTTTTTTTTCCAGTCAATATTTTCATCGTTATATTCCTATTGATGCCATTGTCAGCGATCTTGGGTATAATTGGATATATTTATTTGCCACGTTTATTGACGACCGTAAGACATGGTCGTTATTCAGAATTTCGTTCGGATATGTCCGAAGTATCTTAAATCAAAGCAGCTAATCAAATAAAATCAAAGAATACACATAACTACATATGAAAAACATTCATTCAACACATTTAAATTCATGATTAAATCCAAATTCAAATAATTAAAAATTTAAAAATTAATAAAATATTTTTCTATGAAAAAAAAATACTGAAAAATCAATTGAAGCACGTTCATTATTATAGCTTAATTAATTGATATTTCCATGTATCTATCACGCATTGATTCCATTTAATCTAATTATCGTCGATGATGTTCGAATGATGAATGTGAAATGGATATTTTTTTGGTATATAAAGGTCCAAAGATTTTGTTCAAAAAATCATCATTCGAGTTTTACCAAAAATAAAGAATCAAATCTCCATTAAACAAAAAACCAATACTTCAAAAATGAAATTCTTCATTGTTGCCGCTCTTTTTGGTAAGTTAAATGCTAAAATAAATTTACAATTATATTTAAAATTATTTTTATTTATAGCCGTAAGCGTAGTCTTATGTTCCGCTGAAAACGAACCAAACCAACGATTATTAGGTGGTCTTGGTGCCCTTGAATTGGGTGCTGGTGGTTTGGGCGCTCTCGGTGCATTACCACTCGCTGCTGGAGGTTTAGGAGCTCTTGGTGCTGGAGGTTTGGGTGCTGCTGCTCTCGGTGCATTGCCACTTGCTGGTTTAGGGGCTGCTGGTTTAGGAGCTGGCTTAGGAGCTAATTTGGGCGCAGGTTTAGGAGCAAGTTTAGCTGGCGCTGCCGCTTTACCAGCTCTTGCTGCCGGAGGTTTAGGTGCTGCATCTGCATTGCCATTCGCTGCTTCAGCTGCTCTTGGTGCCGATCCATTGCTCGCCCTTTTACGAAAAGACAAACAACAACCAGAACAAAAAATCATCAACTAAAAATTTGGCATGACGAATAGTTTTACAAAAAAAAAAAAATTATCAAAAAATCGATTGATCATATTATTTGTTTGATTGTTTGTTTGTTTTAAGTGACGAAGATAAATATTGAATAAATGTTTCAGTTTTAAAATTTTCAAGTTTTTTCTTTTCTGATTTTCAAACAATTCAAAAATATCGAAACATAGTCTTTATGGACGGTAAAATTTTAATGACGTTTAATAATGTTTTATCAAATCACGTGTTGTTTAGTCATTAGTCCATTTTTGATTCAATTCAGATGGAGATGAATTCTGACCAATATTTTATTAAATCATGTGCATGCAAAGGTAAACGAACATGTTTAAAATGCGAAAAGAATATCGATAAAAAATCTTATTCAGAAAATTTTAAAAAAATATATTTGTATTGTGAAAAATGTGGCAATCAAGCATATGATTCTGAAAAATTTGAAAAACATTGTAAACTAAAACATGAAAATAATACTGATGAATTATCAGATGATGAGTTGATTGATTCAATAAAAATTAATGGAATCTATCTACAAAAGAATATCTTGACTGATGATGAAGAATGTGAATTAATCGAACAAATTGATTCATTCAAATGGATTGATTCACAATCTGGACGACGAAAACAAGATTTTGGTCCAAAAATTAATTTTAAAAAGCATAAAATAAATTTTGAGCCTTTCATAGGTCTACCGAAATTAGATGTCGAATTACTGCATCAAATACGCTGCAAACGTTTGCATCAAAATAATGACTTTGAAAAATTTCAATCATTTCCTCTTGATGATCTAAGTGACAATACGATATTGAATCGTTTTTTACCGATTGAAATTTGTCATCTTGAATATTGGTATGTTTTTTTGATTATGAGAAAAATCATTAACTTTCATCTAATATTTATCCATTTTCAGTCCAGAACGCGGATCATCGATCGATCCACATTTCGATGATGAATGGATTTGGGGTGAACGTTTAGTTACAATAAATCTATTATCATCAACAGTAATCACATTGACTGATCCTTACTCGCAATCAAATGATTACTGCATTCGTATTGAATTACCGAGAAAATCATTACTAGTATTATATGATGAAGCAAGATATCGATTTCATCATTCAATCAAACGTTCAGATATAAATCAGCGACGTTTAGCCATAACGTATCGTGAATTAGCGTATGAATTTTTGGAGCCGCATTTATCCAATGACAAAAATGCCAATGATTTGATGATAAAAAATGAATTTATTAATCGTTCAAAAAATTTGATTGATTACAATAAAATGAAATAAAAAAATGTGGAAAAAAATCAGAAAAATGCAGATAAAATTAGGGAACAAATATATAAACAAAATTACAGATCAGGTTCATTGACACGATTGATTTATTGATAAAATATTTCAAATATTAAAAACCACAATCTTCATAATCATCACCATATCCGCCACCACCACCACCACCATCATCATCATTTTGCATGCTATATTTTTGTTTAATTTTTTGAAATTCATCATCATCGTCGTCATCATCATCAGGATCAACATTATTATTATCATCATCATCATTATTATAATAATCATCCACATCATCAATAGCTGATTTTATAATATTGTCATCATTATCATCATCTTTTTTGTCAACATCTGATTTTAATGTTTCGATAATATCTTGATTATCGACTTCTTCTTCCTTATCCGTAGGTGTTTTATTTTTTGCATAGGAATGATATAAAGATACTAAATGTGCGGTTGCTTCACTTGGTTCTGAGGTAATTTTTTTGTCTGATTGATTTGTGCTAACACTAGCCCCTACATCATTAGTGCTTGGTTTTGATTGCTCAGATGTTGTCGATTCTTCATTGAATAATTCTTTAAGATTTAAATTTGAATTCAATTGAATTGATTTAGCTTTGGCAGCTGCTTGTACTGCTTCACTAGCACTGTTGGCTGCTGTATCAACTTTATCTGTTTTTCGACGTTTTTTCTTCGATTTACCACTTGGTTCTTTGTCATTATCTTTATTATCTTCTTGTCCTTCTTCTTCTTGCTGTTTACGCTTCAATAATTCTTGTGCTTCTTTTTCCAAGAATTCTTGATTCAACGTCGTCCATTCCATTTGTCGTTGAGTGATTTCGGTTTGATCTTCGATGATATATGCATTAATCTCATCATCATCAATATCTTCATCAAGATTTTTGTCTAGTAAATCTTGATATTCGACAGTTTCTTCTATGATCGTTTCACGTTTCAACAAACCGAGACTTTTTGCCGATGGCCTTAATTCTGCCCAATATTCAATTTCTTCTTTGGATGGATTACCATGATCTTCAACGTACACTTCTTGATTCATTTTGGTGATATTACCATCAATTGATAATATATTATGGTCAATGATTGTTTCTTGAATGATTGATGTTTCATCATCTTTGCATTTCTCGCCACCATCATTTCCTTCTTGTGATTTAAGTATATCTTTCAAAAATTTAGCATACATTCCTCGTAATTTGACTCTTGATTCTTTCAAATGTTCATCAATGATATCTTGATATTTTTCGGCTTTTTTCAAATTAGCTTCAATATCAGCATTCAATGATGATGATAATTTAAAAGCTGGTGGATCTTCTTCTTCATTCAAATCGTTTGACATGAATTCCTTATATGTCAATAAACTTGCAGGTGTTTCGACAAATTCATTTATACGTTTACGTATAGTTGATTCACAAACTTTTGCAATCGAAATAATATCTTTGAAAGAACAGCGAACATTGTTAATGCGAGCAGCAACTAATATGGCTGCAGCACATACACCAGATGGTCTGCGACCAAAATGAATCCAATCACGTTTCATGCGCTGAACTATTCTATTTGCTGTTTCACGAATCGATAATGCTGAACGTTTTACTTGTGACAGTGATCTATCACCAATGTTTAGCATATCAACAAATCTTACAATATATTCACTTGGATCAACTGTTTGAATATTAAAATGCAATAAACGAATAATCTGGAAATAATAACGTCCAATATCATAAACATTAGCTTCAGCGACATCACTTATATCCAATAATATAACATTAGCACCTTCAGTGCGTACAGCAATATAAAGACATGCAGCTAATACAACATTTAAGCGTCTGCCATTCATATATTTTTTGATTAATAGTTGATGATAAAAACCACTTGATATTTGTGCAAACGATTCACTAATGTATAATTTATCACAATAACGTCGTAAAATTGTTTTTGCATTGTCTACAGATGCTAAACACTGACCGTGACTGGAAAATTTACTGTGATTGACAACAACAATATAATTACTAATGTGCAAAATTAATCAAATAAAATTTACCTATTTACAAAGCCTTTTTCAACACTGTAAGTTGAACCTACAGCTAAATATCGGCCACGATCATCTTCACGATATTGTACTTCATCAGTAAATGCCCCCAATTCAAAACATTCACCACAACCAGTGCAAAACATGCCTGACATTTTTTTATCATGAACAATTTCACCTTTATTGCATAAATAACAAATTGTTGCCGACATTTTTTGTTTATTCAAATAAAAACATTGAAAAATGAAACAAAATCTAGTTAAAATCTGAGATAATATTTTAATTCATCGAAATTTAAATTCAAAAAATTAATTTTAAAAACATTTTGACCAAAACATAACCAAAACAAAACAAACAAATTGAAAACATTTTCTGATCAAAACATTCAAAACAAAACCCTTTCAAATAAATTGTGATCAAAATTATTTAATAAGCCCCGCGGCAGATGGCAATAAATTTGTGTTTCAAAAAAAATTTTCAAATTTTATTTCTTACGTTTTAATTTTTCATTATTTTCTCTAACTTTTATTTTTAGTATATAAGATTGAAATTGGATATATGAAAAAAAATCACGTTGATTTGAAACGAAGGAAACAATCTGATGAAATGATAGTTATGATATTTTGAGCAGATTCATGTTTGTTGTATGGCTGTCATTTTTCCATATATGTATAATTTATGAATTAATCCATCAACTTGAAATATTTTCTACAATAAATAACATTGCTTGAGAAAACGAAGAAAAAAAAATAATGAATCTATCAAAAACACGACAAAATTTATCGTCTAATCGCGATGGACAAGAAAATGAATCAAACATAGTAATATCTGATCGAAAAACATTCATGACAAGTAGGTATAAAGTAAAATTCTGCCATTTTAAATATTAATAATAATCGTAATAGGTATATAAGAAATCAGATGGATATATATTCATAAAAGATATATGATATAATAATTAATCATTTTTTAACAAATTTCATTCATTCATTGTCAAAAAATCAATGTATATGAATAATCAATTTGAAATTAATCATTATTAATATATTTATGCTTACAATAATGATGATTTTATCTTTTTTTTTCATTGTAGAATCATTTCAATGTTTACCGAAAAGATTTATCTTGGTTTTAATGGGTTTTTTCGGTTACAATATATTGTATATGTTACGTGTAAATTTATCCGTTGCAATTGTTTCGATGGTAGTCGATAGTAATAAAAATAATACAACTAATGATACAGCAACAAATCAAACATTGATAATAATCAATAATGATAATAATGGTAATGATAAGATATTTAATGATACCAAATAATGATACCAATAATGATAATTTTATGACCATTAAATTGACAGATAATAGTGAAAATGATAAATTCGATTGGAATGAAAATGTACAGGCATTGATTTTAAGTAGTTTTTTTGCCGGTTATGTAATATTACAATTTCCTGGTGGTAGATTAGCCGATAAATTTGGTTCGAAATGGTTTTTTGGTTATGGTATAATGGCTACATCACTATTGACAATCATTAGTCCATTTGCTGCACGAATACATTATTCACTATTTATTGCTTGTCGTGTATTGGAAGGTTTATTCGAGGTTTGATTATATTATTATTCATATTTGATTCAAATTGATTTTTTTTCTTCTTTGAGAATATTAATTTATTTTCAATTATTTGAAATTTATTTTCTCTCATATAGGGATTAGCGTATCCTTGTATGCATTCAATGTTTGCCAAATGGATACCATTATATGAACGTAGCCGTATGTCTACATTTATGTATTCTGGCTCACAAATTGGTACAGTATTAACGATGCCTATCGCTGCTTTATTGTGTGATTCAAAATTTTTCGGTGGTTGGCCATCAGTATTTTATGTATTTGGCTCAATTGGATTAATATGGTCGATCGTTTGGCTGTTGATAATATATGAAACACCGGAAACTCATCCAACAATTCAGCGAAAAGAATTAGAAATGATATTGGCTAATCGTAATTATGAAATTAGAAAAAAAGTAAGATTATTTTATTTATCTATTTGATAAGAGATTAAATTTAGCGCTAAAATTTTTTCAAATGAAAAATTAAGAAAACCAATAAAATGCCATGGCGAGCCATTGCAACATCGATACCTTTATGGGCATTAGTAATCGCTCATTTCGGACAAAATTGGGGTTTCTATACATTTCTAACACAATTACCACGTTATTTTAAAAATGTCTTGAATTTTGATATTAAAAAAGTAAGTATAAATTCGAAATTCAAATTTTAAATTATAAATTTAAATTTTTGAAAAAAAATGAATTATAGAATGGATTATATTCATCATTACCATATTTATTTCAAGCAATTGTTGGCTGCTTTGCCGGTTATATTTGTGATAAATTATATTCAAAACAAATTTTTCGTTTAGGTACATTAAGAAAAACGGCCAACACAATTGCATTTCTTGGGCCTACAATTTGTTTATTACTATTGATTCAAATCAATGATAATGATGAAATTAATGATAAATCTACATGGAATATAATATTATTCACCGTATCATTAGGTATAAATGGCATGTTTTTAGCCGGTTATCATGTTACACATGTAGATATGTCTCCAAAATATGCCAGTACATTGATGGGCATTACAAATTGTTTTGCAAATTTTGCCGGTATATTTGCGCCATATGTTGTCGGTATTATAATGACCAATGTTGAAAAACAATCATCATCATCATCATTGTCAACAACAACAACACCGACTACAACAAATAATGGATGGAATCAAGTATTTTATTTATCATGTATTATTTATATTATTTCAGCATTAATATTTGCAATATTTGGTTCGAATGAACGACAAAAATGGGATAATAATGATGATAAGGATGACTATGAAAATATTGGTGAATGATGATGATGATGATGATGGTAATTTCAATATTGGAGAAAATAGTAGTTATTCAGAAATAATAGTTTATAACGAAATAATGAAAATGTTTATTATTGACAATCAAACATTTTTATCACACAAATTCTATTATAAACATATTAGAAAACGAGAAAAAAAATTTGTTTTTAATAGTAAAAATTAATCAATAAAATAGATGTGTAGAATGAAAAAAAAATGAACATGAACAAAATCAAATATAAAACATGAGTGAACATTGTAAATAGTGCTAAAGGCGTTGAAGGGTAATTGATAAGGTAATGAATAAGGTTCAATTTGATAATTTTTGATAAAAATTTGATGATGATTTTCAAGAGGGAAAAAAAGTTTTCTTTTCAAAAAAAAAAAAAAAAAAACTTTAAACATTTGTTTCGGTACGATAAATTTTGATTTTAGGTGGTGGAGTATCGTTTGAATGTTTCACAATCGATGGTGGTATAGCTAAATTTGATTTTTGCATTGGTTTTTGTTTCAATTGTGCTACACCAGGAACCTGATATACGATTGGATTGGTTTCTTGATGCAACTATTTTTCGTTTTCGATTACATGTGAAACATGGTAAGAAAAAAGAAAAATTGATTAAAATTTTTATTTTTGAAGGAAAAAAATGTGTCAAACATTTCGCACACAAACCTTTTTTGAAGTTGTTCTCTTAGATTCTGGTGATTTAGATCTTGTTGGTGATCTTGTTCTATTGGTCGATTGCTGTTGCTGATGCTGCTGTTGTCTAGATGATTGATTAGATTCTAATGTTTCTGATAATACCGATGCACTGCGTGAAAATGTTTTTGATAATGTTTTCGATATTTTATAACGTAAACTTTTTTCTTTCTTTTCACGCTGTTTAGCTAATTCGATAGGACTTTTATCGAATCCATATGATGCTAGTTTTTCTTTGATAGCTTGTTCATCATCCGATGTTACTTGTTTTGATGATTTTCTAATTTTAAATTTATCTTTTAATGTTAATTTTTTCTTTGGTTCAGCTGATGAAATTGCACTTGTATCTGAATCACTACCGCCACCAGTAAATGATGAATCTTTGGTGAAATTCGTTCGTAAGCGTAACAATGTACTAGATGGTACAAAAAATCCTGATCCAGATGAATCCGATTCATAGCCACCACCATAACGACCGCGAAGATTACTGACTGATGAATTAGGTGTACTATTCAATGAACGATCAGAATCCCAGATACGTTCTTGCGATGCACCGCGTAATTGTTGGTCTAATGATAATGATTTTTTAACCAATTTTAGTCTTGGTGGTGCTCGTTTTATATGACTAGGTGGCGGTAAATTTGTGGCAGAAGCCAGCGATGTACTAGATCCGCCAGTATAGCGGCCATTCATGTTCGATGAAATGCTAATTTGTGATGTAGCCCTTGTTTCTTCCATAATTTCGTTGTATTTCGATTGTAGTCGTTCTTTGAGTTGATTGATGGCTTGAACAATTTCATTTTGATTATTTGATGTATTGGTCTTGTTTGGTTGAGTAACGGTTAGGCGTGAAGTTTTCGTTGGAGAACTGACCGAAGAAACAGAATCAGCGATTTTACATAATTCTGCTATTTCATTGTCAATAAAATCTATTTTAGCTTTTTCAAATATTGCCCGTTCACGTTTATAGCGTTCATTTTGTGATTTTAATCGTGCATGCATTTCTTTTAATGCCAACAAATCGAATTGTAGTTCGGCAATTTTTTGTTGTGTTTCAACATGTTCTTTATCCATGTTTGTTTTCAATTCTAATAACTGTCGTCGTGCTTCATCACGTTCTTTATCACGAAGACTTTCAACTCCAATTAATTTATCACGTAATTCTTGTATGAATTTTTGTGTATCCTGTAATAACCGCAAATTTTCTTGCCGCTCTTTCTCCCATGCTAATTCCATTTTGGTGCGAGCATAATTTCTAGTAGCCCCTCTTGTTTCCAATAAAATCCTTTCTTCCAATTGATTAATCTGTGTTTTATATTCGGCCAACTGTATTTGCCATGTACTTTTTTCAGTTCCATGTTGAATTTTTAAATTACGATTCTCTAGTAATGCTCCCTCTAAATCAGTACGAACTATTCTTAATTGTGAATGTAAATCTTCAATCTCATTACGAAAAGTGCCTTTAAATGTTCCTTGTTGTTGATCTTTACTTTTTTCTAATGATTCTCGATATTTATCACGTTCTTGTGCTAAATGCACCATTTGCTGCTGTAAATGTTCAACTTCTTCTCCAAGCAATTTCATACGACCTTCATATTCGGCATGTAATGCTGCTAATTCTCCTTTATGAGATGTTTCTGAATGCTCCAAACGAATACGATAGTCTTGTAACTCTTTATCGACTTGTGCTCGTCCAGTAATGCTCATAAATCTAGCATTACGCTCTACTCGTTCAAGTTCAGCAATTCTTGTCTGTAATGAATCCATTTTGATACGATTTCGTTCACGTTCTTCATTATGTATTCGTTCCTCTTTACGATATGAATTCAATAGATTTTCTTTTTCTGTTATCAATAATTTAAGTCGATTACGTTCTTCTTCGACCAAATTGGCTTTATTTAATTTTGATTCCAAGTCGGCTATACGTTCTTGTAAAGTCAATTTTTCCTTATACCATTCTTTTCGTTGACTATTAATCGAAATGATAAATGAAATTACGAAGAGAAAAAGGAAGAGAATGAAAAGAACATTTCAACAGCAATTAATCAATTTGATTAATTATATTAACAATCAATTTTCTATTTTCAATTACCTCATAGATGTTTCTTTCAATGTTTTTATTTCATTCAATTTTTCTTCATAACTTTTTTTCAACGATGCAACTGCTTCGACAAGTGTTTCTTTTTCAGTGACTGATCGTGATTTTAGATCAACATAATCTTTTTCAAGCATTTCATATTTATTGGTTAAATCGTCATAATCTTGTTTGATTCTATTCAATTCTTTTTCACTTGAATTTAATCGCTGTGTATAATCATATTCGACATCATCCAATTTTGCTTGTTGCCGCCGAATTTCACGCTCCAATTGTACAATTTTCTCTTGTGAACGTAATAGCTCTTCTTCACGATTACGGCCAACATTTTCAATTTCTTTTTCCAATCGTTCACGTTTACGTTGTTCAGTTTTCAATTGATTCTCTAATCCTTGTATTTTTTCAATTGAATCATTCTGTTCTTTTCTCACCTGTATTTGATTCAAACGTAATTTTTCATTCAATTCTTTTATTTCTTTTTCAGATTTTTCTAATTTTGTTTGCAATTCATTTGAACGATTTTTATAATTAGTCGATTCTTCACGTAATGATTGTAATTCTAAATGTACTTCTTTACGAATATTTTTCGATGTGGTTTCCACTTTTTGATTCAATTCATCACGAATTTTCATTTCTTTTTCTTTAAATTCATTACGTTGTCTCTCTAATTGTGTATTTAATTCATTTATTGTTTTACGATATTCATCCAATCGATTTGTTCCACTCGTTTTTGATTGATTATTATCATTCTTCATTTTGTTTAATCATATATATTAACAACAGTGAAAATTAAAAATTGAAAAATTAAAAATTAAAAAATTCAAAATTTGTACAAAAAATTTAAAATAATACAAAGCAAATACTAACATCATTAAACAGCTGTTTATTTAAATTCTTGACACGTTCTAATTCAATTTTTAATTCATTAATTTTCGTATTCAATTCATTTTCAATATTTTTCGAAATTTTCAATTTATCTTTCAATTCATTTATTATTCTTTCATTATTGTTTTGTTGTAATTTATCATCATTAATATTATTGTCGATTATTTTATTTTTATTTTGTTGATTTGAATCCGTCATTTGTTGTTGTAATTTATCTAATTTATCTTGTAAGCTTTTAGTTCGATGTTGTTCTTCTTCGAGACGTTTTTTCAAATCATTCAATTGATTTGTATCAATTTGTGAATTTTTCATATCATTCAAATTATTATAATTTTGATTATTTGATGTATTATTATTATTATTGGACAATTTATCAATATCGTTTGTGGACGAACGTTGTTTCAATTCGGAAATATCTTCGGTCAAATTTTCAATCACAGCATTTTTACCACGTATATTTGTTTGTAAATGTTCAATTTCATCTTCCATTTCTTTGATTATTTCTTTCAATTCTAGACGAGTTGCTGTTTCTCGTATTACTCTATTTACTCTCCGTCTGAAAATTTGATAAAAAGTAATATTTAAAATTGAATAAAAAAATGGAAAAAAACAAAAAATCAAATAAATTCAATTCAATTCAATTTTTCCCAATCTATTCCTAAAAAATGCACATTCTTAAATGTTTTCAATGAAATTTTGAAATGATTTACATGATTATGCCTATTTGAAGTTTTTTTGTGCCTTAATTTGTATGCTTTTCATTCTGTGCGTGTGTTTAGATGTGTCACTTGTTTCATCACATCTGATGCCGAAATTAAGTAAAATGAAATGTAAAATTTTGACAAAAAAAATCGATAAAAGAATAATTTTAAATGAACTGAATGAATGTGTGAAAGAAGCTAAACTAAGCCATATCACAGGCGTAAAATTTTTTCTTTTGATTCAAATTGAATAATGTTTTCGATGATGATTATTATTATGAAAATTAAATTTAAATTGTATGAAAATCGGTGATTATAATTTGAAAATACAGACCTTGGATTTAAAGAGTCTTTAAGTTTTTTATATTCACGATTAATTTTGGCCATTTCAATATCCATCTGTGCCAATTTTGATTGAAGATTAGCATTATCATTTTCTTTATTTCTTAATTGTTTTTTTAGATTGGCAATAAAATCTGTTTCAGTTTCGGTTGTTTCAATATTTAATTTTGTATTCATAAGATCCGTTTTTAATGAATCACATTTACGTTCCAATTCACGTATTTTATCTTTTAATTCAATATTTTCCATTTGTAATTGATCGACAGGTCCTGGTGGAGGTTTTTTACTGATGCGCAATTGTAAACGTTTATTTTCATTTGTTAATTTTTCATTATCATTTTCTAATGTTATTAATTTTTGTCGTAAAATATTTGCTTCTTGTTCAAATAATTGTAATTGCTTTTTCATATCTAATGATTGCCCTTCAGAATCCAGACTACGGGTACGATTTATAACTTTCGATGCACGTCGTCGATGTAATTCAATTTCGGTTCGTAAACTTTCATTTTCTTTTTCTTTTTCGATTAATTTTTTCCGTAATTCACGTGTTTCAGCTTCAATTATTTTAATTTTATGATCATAAATGATGTTCGGTGGAGATCCGGCCGGTATTTCTGGTATCTCTACTTTTGTTATAGGTTGTGATATTAATTTATCTTGTAAATATTTTATTTCTTGTTGAAAATTTTCATTTTCTTGTTCAAGTTCATCAGTTTTTCTTCGTAACACAATCATTTCTTGTTCATATAATTCTAAATGTAATTTCATTTCATCTGGATTCAATTCATCACTTTCACTTTCTTCATCATCTAAGAAATGAGCCAGAAAAAATAAAAATGATGAAGAGATAAATTGTGCTTACACTTAAATAAATAATGATAATTTTGTTATTATATAAAAATATAACATTATATCATAAAAATAATATAAAGTTAAAATAATAATAAAATTATACCTTTAGTTTGATTATTTTTCATAGTCATTTTTCTTATTTGTAACATTAGTATTTCATTTTCTTGTTCCATTGTTGATAATTTTTTTCTCATCGTACGTGTTTCTTCTTCAGAAAATTTTAACTGTTCTTGAAGATCTTTTTCACGTTCCATCGTATCATAAAGATCACGAACAACTTGTTCATAATCTTTAGTTGTCTGATCAAATGATGGTGATGGTGATAATTTACCAAATGACGGTTTACGTGTTTCATTTGTTGATGATGATGATGATGATGGTGCTGATAATTTATTGGTATCATTATTATTATTATTATTTGGATGGTCTTGTTGTAACAATTGTAATTGTTCAAAATTCATTCTTTCTTCTTTAAGTTGTTCAATTTCTGCATGTAATTTTAATGATACTTCTTTGGCAATTGATAATTCATTTTCTAATTCTTTCATTTTTCTTTTATCAACATCCATTTTAGATGTTTCAAGGATATCATTCAATTGCTTCTGTAAATCTAATTTTTCATTATCTAATTGTTCAATATTTTTTTCAGCTTTTTTCAATTTAAATTGTAATATTCGACAATTTTTTGTCATCGATTCCAATTCATGTTTGATCACACGAAATTCTGATGATTGATCTTCACGAAAATTATCATGTAATTCTTGAAATTCAATTTCTAATTCTTTAACATCTTTTTTAATGTCTTCATTTTCTTGAGTCAATTGTTTTACTAATTTTTCTGATTGCATTAATTTATTTTTCAATTCACTAACAGTGTCATTGTCCGAAGAATTATTACGTTTGATTCGTTCTTCCAATGATTTTTTATCATTTTTTAATGTTTTTATTTCATTTTCCATATCATTAATACGCTGTTTTAATTTGATTATTTCATCAAAATTTTGTCGATTTGAATTAATTGATTGATTTTTTTGGCTGAAAACTTTTTTCTAATCAAGCACAAATAAATGAAAAATAAAAAGAGAAAAAAGCAATTTAGATAAAAAAAACAAATCAATCGATTGTATATTTGTTCAGCTATAAAACTAAATATATGTACCATATCTTCTAATTCTTTATTTTTACTTTCAAGTAAATCAATTTTCTCTTTCGATTTTGTTAATTCAATGCACAATTCTTTTATTCGACTTTGATAATCTTGTTCACTTTTATTTTTCGCTGGTGTTTGTTGTTGCTGTTGCTGCTGTTGTGTTGCCGACTTTTTGCCGCCAACACAAACAGTAAATGCCACATCAATTGGATCATTTTCATCGCCAGCATTTTTTTCATCATTTTCATCATTATTATTGTCGATGATTTTTTCATTGTTATTATCTGAAAATTTTACACTTTTCGGTTTCAATGTAAATGAAACCGATTGTTGTGTTTGTTGTTGATCATTAATTGATGAATCCAATTTTGTTGATGATGATGCTGCTGAGAATGAAGCACTACGCTGCTGTGGCTGTGATCTTCGAAAATTTTTATCTGTTTAAGAGATAGATAAATTCAATTTTTTACCAGCGTAAAAAAATACGCCATACCTGATGACGAATATGATGAAGTTGATGGCTGTAAGCCAATCGCATCAGTCGATAATTTTCGTTGCTGTTGATTATGTTCACTAATATCTTTGTAACATCTTCGACATCTTGTCGGATTTATTGAATGTGCAATGAAGCCTATACAACCGCTTTGATAATTCATTTTCGCTATTTAGCCAATAGGTAGATGGATAAATGAATTATATTGAACAATCAAAGCAAAAAAAAAAAACGATTCAAACATCACATTATAATTGAATGAAGCGAAAAAATGATGACAATAATTACGACGATGATCACGACAATTTCCGTATAATTTTCGATGTTTGATTATTTTGAATGTTTTGAATGTCATGATTTTCAACCAAATATACTTTAGATTCTATGATGAACACACATTTTTTTTTTTTGTTGCAGAAAGAGGGTTTGATGAATGATGGATGATGATGCATTTACACAATATATTGTCATTTCTGGTATATTATTATTTTACATTTTTTCCAAAATTCTCATTACACTCTCTCTCACTTATATTTGAAGAAAAAAACCCAATACTTTTGGTTTGGTTTTTAATGAAAAATATTTGTGGTTTTTTCTCCCTTTTTTTTCTTGAAATTCAAGGCATTTATTCTTCTACTTATTATTTCATTCATTCTTTTACTTATGATTATTATTATTACGTTTGCTTAGTTCAATTTGATTCATAACAATTTCGTTGTTCGTTTTTTCATTTGAAAATTGTGAAAAAAAATGATGATCATGATAATAATAATAATCGTATCGAAATCAATTTATTTTATTTTTAATTTGGATCAAAGGAGAAAAAAAAATGGAAGAAATTTCTTCTCGTTATCCGTTCTGTATTTGTTTTATTTAATTTTTTTTTTAAATATTAGGTTGTCCGGAAAGTTATGGCCGATTTTCATGAACAACTCTATTGATTGAGCGGGATGAACTTTTCGGACAGTCTAATATTTTCAAAAATATAAAAATTTATTTTTGGAATTAAATAAATGAAATATATACAGAAACACATACACACAAACACGGACACACAGAAGAAACATATAAATATTGAAAAAACACAATGTGATATGTCTTTATATCTTTTTCTATTTTTCGTTTTTTCCAATTATTTTGACGATGATTCTAATTAAAAACAACAACAACAACAATAACAACAATGATAATTGAAAATACCAAAAAACAATAAAAAATACGGTTAATTTACAATAAAAATTGATTTGAAAGCAAAAAAAATAATAAATAAATAAATTCAGTGATAAAAAAAAGTATTTGTCTTATTTATTTATTATTATTTTTATTTATTTATTTATTTCATTTCATTTAATATAAATGTGATTCAATCGAGAAATTAAATTCTCAAATTGAATTTCGATTGAAAATTGAATTCAAAAAAAAGTGATTGTTCTTCTTCTTCATTTACATTTTCGATTCAAATTAATAAATTCGATTGGACACTAACAAAACAAAACTAGAAAAAAAAACAAAATCACCAATGAATTAAAATTGAATCACATTTGTCGTTTGTTTGGCTGTATATTTAATATAAATTCTTCAATAGTCTTGCTTGAAATTACATTTTCATTGATATGAACTGATATATTCTTAATGTTTATTCCGATACAACTTGGAAAAAACGTGGTAAAATAGACGAATAAACGAATAGAGAAAAATTAATGAATTTAAATGAATGTAAATTTGATGAAAATTGTATTGAATTTAATACAATTTCTTTCTTTTCGTTTGTATTTGTTCACATTTAAAACGTGTCATTTGTAGCTGCTGTTGTCGTATTCAATAATTGAAAAAAACACTTTTATTGAATGATGATGATATCAATATTATATTTTATATTTTGTTAATAATAATAATAACATTAAAGTAAAAAATAATGATGATGATCGGTTATAATTCAATCATTAAAAAACACCAATGAACAAAAATATAATTGTTATTATTATTATTATTAACAAATATCATTAATTTCGTAATTTTCTATCCATAATTCTATCCGTAATTCGTAATTTTTTTTGCTGTTCGTTGATAGATTTTTAATCATGTTCTTTCGATGTATTTATTTATTACTCATTCATTAATTCATTTTTTTTTCACTCATGTTCATTCTTGCCATTATTATTATTATTATTATTGTATTCAATAACCAATGTATAACAATCATTTGCTATTTGCTATTTGTTAAAAATATTTGCCACTGATGATGATGATGATGATGATGATGATGATGATATTATTTGTAATATTTTTCTTTCCATGTTTTCAAATATTAATTTTTATAATCTTTTTTATTTAATTTCATTTTTTCCCTTTCTCTCTGTAATTCTTAACCAATTCATTTTACATTTTTTATCTTCTTCATTATTTTCAATACTAAATGTATTCAAAGCTAAATGTTTAGCGGCAACGATGTTGGTTGGTGGTGGTGGTGGTAGCATTGTTTTTCGAGCATAATTTTTCGTTTCGGAATTCAGTTATTCGATTAGATTCTTTATTTTTCTTCAATTTTCAATTCTTAATTTCTATTTATTTTTATTTTTTGGCAATCGTTTGTTGCATTTAAAGAATGTCGATTTTTTTTGTTGAATTGTATAAACACATCTATTCATTCATTCATTTATTCATTTTTATTTGAATTGAATCGTTTTAGTTCAAATAATTTTAATTTTCTATTTTTTTTCGCAATACAAAAAACATGCATACATGAGTACATTTATTTATTTATGCTTAATGTTTAATCATCATAATCGTAATAATCATAATAATAAGTAATAGAAGTAATAATAATAAATTCAAATGAAGAAGTTTAAAACAAAAAAACAAAAAAAAGTTTAATTGGCATAAGTAAAAATATTAGGTTGTCCCGAATGTTCTGGCTGATTTTCATGAAAAAGTCTATTGATTCGAAGCCGGATGAACTTTTTGAACAACCTAATATTATACAGCATACCATACACAAATGTGCATAGTTCGACTAACCTATTTTTTTTAAATAAGTTTTTTTTTTTTTTTGATCATACAAAAATTCATTGATGATAATGATGATGGCGTCGGCGGCGGCGGCGGCTGCCGTCATGGCTGCTACAAATCAGTTCAGTTCTAATCGACTACTAAGTCAAATTCTTCTTTCTTTTTCATTTATAATAAGTACAATATTAAAGATAATAATAATAAAATCATGTAATAATACAGCACACAATAAGGAACAAGAAGATGAAGAGAAAAAAATAAAACAAAGAATCGAATAAATACAATAATAACAAAAAAAAACTCATCAAACACTAAAAATATATTACGAAAAAAAACCAAAGAATATATAAAGAATATACAGTTTATTAAATGAATGAATGAATGAATGAATTAAAATAATAATTTTCCGGATGTTTGCTATCATCATCATTATTTATACTTTATTATTTCTTACTTTACATTATTTTGCCATAGAAAAATGTTTCGAAAATTCAAAATGTTATAATCTTAGATTTTTCTTTATTTTCCAGCATGCGAATCTTTGAAATTGTAAAATTCAGTTCATTGAATGAGTGTGTGAATCTGTACAATGAAAGCATGGTTGTAAAACCACAATCAAAGATTATATATAGAGAGGAGGAGAATTTCTTTGAAACATTCATTCAAACAAAATGATACACAGCAAAACCAACGAGTAAAGAAGAAATTAATTAATCTTTACGTAAAAGTTCAAATGAATTAATTCATTCATTTATTTTTTTTTCTCATAAAAATCCTCATTTATTAATTGTTGCCATCTAAGATTTTTATAATGAATTTTTAGCTTGATTTTCAATATTTTTATTTTTCATGACATTTAAATTTATTCATAGAAAAATGAAAAAAAAAACAATTAATATGTGGAAATTTTTGAAAAAATTCGGGAAAATCTAAGGCTATAGTCTTTGGAAATTCTTGAAAAACCGAAAATATCTCAGGCTATAGTCTTTGGAAAAGAATCAGTTTTGACGTTTTGATTGAAAAATTTCTGTTAAATGCTTTGTATGTGTAGGTATTAAAAGTGTGCGTGTGTGTCTGTGTGTGAATCTTCTCAAATTTTTAAAATGAAAATCATTATTATTATTATTATTATTACTTTCTTCATTCCGGAAAACTTATTCCATTTTCAATTCCGGAATTTTCATTTCTTCAAAATCGAAATTCTTCATTTTAAAATGATTAATGAATGAAAAAAAAATGAACGCTTGAAAATGGCCATTGTATTTGTTTTCTGCTTCTTGTCAGTGTTTTATTTTCAATTTTTTCCATCTTAGAACATGAAAAAATAGTCTCGAAAGAAATAAAATTTCAATCAATTTTCCTCTTGAAAAAATGAAGAAAAAAAATGAGAAATTGAAAAAATAAATTATGAACATGAACAAGCGAAATTGATTGATGTTTTTACAATCAGAAAAATAGAGAAAATCTTCGTGTAATGAGTGTTTAGTCGAGAGAGTTTATATGGTGTTGTTATTGGTTGTTTTCTATTTGGTTTTCTTCAAGATTCAAAATCATAATAATAATTGATCAAACCAAAGAGAAAATTATGGTAAAAAAATGATTTTCTTTTTCCATTTAATTCATTGCTTGGTGGTTGTTTTTGGTGCTGCTTTATTTTTTCAATTTTCAAGAAATTTTTCTTTGATTATTTGTTCAGATTATTTTCAACCAAAGAAAAAAAAAATGAATTATTATCAGCATTCATTGGTCTTATATGGCGATTGTTATCAGTGGGTAAATCTAAAATAAATATAATTGTTATGTTTGATGATGATGATGATGCTTATGATGTTTATTGTTGCTGTTGTTGTCGATGATGATGATGATGATGATTAATAAGTGTGAATAGACATCAATTATGAATTGTGAATGATGATGATGATGATGATGATGGTGAAGAGGAAACACCAAGATAATAACAACGAATAAAAAAAATCGATTGAATCATTGAATTATAATGACGATGATTATTATTATAGTGATAATGATCATCATGAGGAATTTTCTATTTTTATTTCAGTCCAACGATATGAATTCAATCATTATTAAAACCGTAAGAATTTTCATTTTTTTTTCAAAAGAATTTTAATTTATTTTCTTCATTGGAAATAAAAATAAAAAATGATTCATTTTTCTTCTGAGTAAAAATAATGATTATTATGATCATCATTACCATTACCACCACCATTATCATCGTAGTAATAAACACAATTTTTGGAGTTTGAGGGTTTTTTTCGAAAAAAAAAAATTTGTCTAATTTGTACCATAATGTCTTTGTCAATTGTTGTTGTCTTATTAGTGTGTTGGTGTATTTATGTGGTGTCTGTACGAAAAATAGAGAAAGAAAGAATGGAAAAAAATCTTCAATTTACAAATGACAAGATTTATTTATTTATTTTCATTTAAAAATGATTTCAAATTTCAATTTAATTCCATTTTAATTCATTTCATTCCGGTTGTTTTTTTTTTGTTTTTGTTTTTGCCAATTAAATATTATTGTTTTTCGTCCATTTCTGATATATGGATCAATCGGTCTTATGATGATGATAATAATAATAATGAAAAATAATTGAATATGAAATCTCTGTTTGCTTTCTTCAATTCCGAATCATGTTTGGTTGATGTATGTGTTTGTTTTGAAAATTTTCTTGAAAATTATTAGTTTTTTCCGCAGAAGAAAAAAATGAAAATTGATCATCAAAACTATAGCCTGCTGTTGTTGACCAAAACATGGAAAAATTTAAAATAAAATCCAGAAATAATCAAAATTCCATTGTCAATTGTCAACTTGTTTTGTTTCGTTTTTTTTTTTTTTTTTTTTTTTTTTGCTTTCTTCTTGAGAAAATCTTGTATTTTTTCTTTGAATTGGACTCTTTGTTCTTTAATTTTTATCTTCGAAAAAAATGATAAGAAACGAAAATCTGCTCAGTGTCATGTGTATATGGACATGTAAAATTTATGTGCTCTCTTATTCAAGTGCATTTTTCTTCTGTCAACTTTGAACACAAAAAAATAAATAATAATGATCATGATAATATGATCAATAACAACAACATGACAGCATCGACAAGAGCATTGATAACGACGCCATCAACAACAACAAATGACATCTGAATCATAAAATCATAAGAAACAAATGATAATACACACACAATTACAATTTATGAAAAATTGAAATTTGAAATTAAAAAAAAAAATAAAATCAAATCATTAATAAAAAGCAAAATAAGAAAAACTAAGAAATAATGCATTGAAGTGAAAAGAAACTTGCTAAAACTACAAATCAAAGATTCAATTTTTAATCTCCCCTTTGTTTGATTGGACTTTCAGTGCTTTCATATATGTGTTAGTATGTTTGTATTCGGTATACAAATCTGGCATCTTATCGGCATAATAATAAATGGTGAACATCTTTATTTTTTGATGAAAATTTATCATCATCATCATCATCATCATCATATGGAACGGAAATGAAATGATTCATTCACTTTTCTCGTGAATGTTTTCAAAATAATGAAAAACGAATAGAAACAATATTGAACAACACAGAACAACACTGATGTGTTGAAAATGAATGTGAAAGAAAATAAATGAAACGAAATTTTTTTCTTTTTATCGAATAATTTTCAATTTATTATCATCATTGAATGATTGAATGAACGTATGAATGAATGTAAAAGAATTTTTCATGAATTTAAATTGAGATTAATTCATTTTGGTGGTAAAATAATGGTAATGTTTTAATTTTATGTATTTTCTTTTTAGTTTAGTTTTGTTTTGTCTTTGTTTGTGTTTTTGTGTTTCAGGTTTTTGTTCACATTCGATTCATGTGGATGTTTGTTTGATAACAAAAAAAAAAAAAAAAATTGAATTTCCATTTTTTTTCCCATTTGTTTGAATTGATTATTTTTCCATTTCATTTGTATCAAATTTGCAACATAAATACACATTCCCATTTTGTTTACGTTTGTTTGTTTCATTTGATTGAACAACAAATATCAACAACAACAGAGAGAGAGAGAGGAGATGATGACAAATAAAATGTATTAATAAATAAATTATAATGAAATTGATTGATAAATTTTCTATTTGTTTCTGTTTAATTTGGATCTAAAGTAAATTTTGCTGTTTGTTGAATTTTTTTTTTGTTTGTCATTTGTTTCATTGAATGAATGCATGTATGTTGCATTAATATTATTAATATGATTTTGAATTTTTCGTTTTTGTTTTAGTTTTTGGTTATTTGTTTTTTTTTTTTTTTTTTTTTTTGATATAGGCACTCTATATTCATATTTTCATGTTGCAGCATCCACATCTTGTTTTGTTTCATTTCACATTTCAAACATTTGCCTGAACATTTCATCAATTCATTCATCAAATTTTTATTTTAGTTTCAACATTTTGCTAAATTTATGAATTAGTTTCTATGTGTTTTTGGCTTTTTTTTTTTTGCTTTTGCACAGGTTTGTCGTATTAGATGTTTTAATTTTATTTATTGCTTTCTTTTGGTTCGTATGTGTGAATGTGTGTCTGTGTGTGTGTTTGACTAGGCATGATTGATGCTTCATGTTCAAATGTAAAAGAGCTGTTGTAGCTGATAATGATAATAATAATGATGATGATGATGATACATTAGAAATCATTGAAAATCATTGATCGATTTCTTTTTTCGAAAAGTCGTGAAATAAATCAAAAACAATGGAAAGTAAAATAATGATGGGAAGAAAATATGGAATTTTCTTTGTTATTTTTTGGTTTGGTTTGGTTTGGTTTGTTTGAATTATTATTATTATTATAACAAATTTTCAATTATTTAATATTAATATAATTTGTTTCTTCGTCATTTTTTTTTTTTTTTAGTTTGTTTTCAATTTTCTCGTCGAATAAATTATAAATGAATCAATGTGTATGTGTTAATGAATAATGAATAAATGATAAATTGATGAGAATACATGGAGAGAGAGATAGAAAGAGAAAAAATATAATTTTTTATATGTTAATTTTTCGTTTTTTTTCGTTTTTCTTCGAATAATTAATAAATTATAATTTTTTTTAAATAATTAAATAGTTAATAATATTTAATAATAATAATAATAATAATAATAATTAATATTAATAAGAATAATAATAATAATAATAATAAAGTGATCCAAAAATAAAAATTTGGAAATTCGTTTCTTTTTTTTTTTTGGTGTATGTGTGTGTGTATTTAGATTTATTTTTCTGGTATTTTTTATTTTATTTTTTTATGATTTATAAATCTTTATTTTGGTTGGTTATTTGAATTTCTTTTCGAATGCAAGGTCACCAAAATTAGCCAATTCTAGCATCATTCAGATAGGCATTTGTTGATGATGGAGTTATAACACCGGTTAAAAAACCATTTGTTGTATGTTGTCCATTCAGATAGAATGCAGCAGCAGCAGCTGCTGCAGCCGCTGCTGAATTTGATGATGCTATCGATGATGTTGTCGATGATGATGATCCACCATTTCCATTTGCATTGGTACCGTTTGTGATTGCTGTTGATTGTGCTGTTGCGGTTTGTTGCGGCGGCGGTGGTGGCGGTGGTCCAGATATTCCAGCTAATGCAGTTGCTGCAGCTGCAGCTACCATTGCTTGTTGTGCTGCTGCCGCAGCAGCATGATGATGATGATGATGATTTGTAGCTGTTGTGCCATTATAATGCTGTTGGTGATGATGATGATGATGGTGATGATGTGGATGACCAGATGCTGATGAAGAACTGACTATTGTTGATGATGGCGGTGGAGCTGCAGCGAATGCTGGAGCTAAAAATGTAGTCAATATTGCTCCTGAATCAGGCGGATAACCTGATGGTGTAAACGGGCCAGTTGGTCCAGCAGTTGCTGCTTGACTTACACCATAATCTGAATAAAATGCGCTAGGCGGTGTTAACAATAATCCAGCTGGTGTTGCTGACGGTAAAAATGTAGCTGCTGGTGGTGTTGTTGATGCTGTTACAGCTGCAGCTGCTGCAGCCGCTGCTGCTGCTAATGCTGATGATCCAGGATGATGATGATGATGATGGTGAGGATGTGGATGGGGATGATACATCATATGTGGTTGAGCAGGAAATCTGAAAATAAAATTGCAAAAAAAAAATTCATAATGTTATATTGAAATTGACATTCAAAATATAAAATCAAATATTCAAATAGCATAAATGACAAATATAAAATAACAAAATCAAAGAAAGACGAAAAAAAAATCCATAAATAGAATTTAGGGCGTTGTATATTATTATTATCATTATTCACCAACAACTCGATCATCATCATCGTCATCATCATCATCATCAAAATAATAATAATCATTCAAATCATATTGAATAATGACATTAAACAAAACAAAAAAAAACGAAAATGCTAAATAATAATAATAAAAATTAAAATCAAAAACCAAAAAAAAAAAACAATTAATCCAATAATTATTATCCACCATATAATTATAATTATCAATTTGATTATTATGATTATTATTATTTTATTATAATCATTTTCTTTATTATTATTATTATTATCTGTTGGTGTGCATAAAATTCCATATTCATCACAATTCATTTGTTCATATTCATTCATTTATTATTAATATATAGTTGTCCGAAAAGTTCTTGCCGATTTTTTAATAGCAATTCACTTTGAAAATCGGCAAGAACTTTTCGGACAATGCAATACATTTATTTGTTCGTGTTTATTATGATCAAATCAAGACTGACTAAAACAATGAAATTGAGCAAGAAAAAATCTGAAAAAAATCACTAAAAAAAATGAAGATAATTTCAAGCCAACAACAACGCATATAAACGCAGAAAGTTTGCTCCAAAATTCTTTGAAATGATCCAAAAAATGAATGATGAAAAAATTTTTTCGTTTTTTTAGACTCATCAAAACTAAACTAAACTAATTTAGTTTAATTAACAAAAGAATTTTTTCGTTGTTTTTTTATTTTTGTTTCATTAACATTGATTTTGATTAAAAAAAAAAATATTAGGTTGCCCGGAAAGTTCTGACCGATTTTCATAAGCAAATCTATTGATTAAGCCGAATAAACTTTTCGGACAATCTAATATATGAAGACAAAAAACAAGATAGAAAATATACACAGACAAGACAACAGATACAACAGAAATAACTAAAAATGACAAAGTTCATTTAATTAAATATTCAATTTATATCCAGTCATTCAAGCCGCCTTCGTTGTTGCTGTTTTTGTTGTTGTTTCATTTGGATAATTGCTTTGGAATTTCATTGAATTTTTTTTTCGTTGTTGTTCAAAATCGAGGTCAAAATTATGTCAATGATCAATGATGAATAGTGTCGAATTCTTGTCTCGTTTTTTTAGCCTTCCTCTCTCTCTGTCTTTCTTCTATCTTCATTATTTTGCTTCATTCAATCACCATTATCATAATGAAAGCATTGAAATTGTCAAATTTTTTTTTTGTGTGTTGGAAATTTAGAATTGAAAAAAAAAACAATCAAAGAATCAAGAAAGAATGGAAAAAATGGAATGTCTCAGCATAAAATGGAATTCAATTCAATCATATTTCACATATCATCAAAATTAAACGAAGCAAAAAAAAATTGACATTTACAGTATTTAGCCAACACCAACGACCACCACCTCCAACAACAGAAAGGAAGAACAATTGTATATTTTGCTGTGTGTCGAAATTATTATTGTAAGACTAAATAATAATGATAATAATGACAATAATTTCGAACAAAAAAAAATAATAACGAATAAAAGTTTCGATTTTTCTAATTTGATTATTTTGAAATTGCTTAATGAATGAATGAATGAATGAATGAGCTAGCGAGCAATTGAATTGAATTGAAGAATTAAAGAAATTGAACTAAGCTAAGTTGAACTTAAACTAATAATAATACACAGAAATACATTCATTTTCATTCAATTGTCCTGATCAAATTAGATTCGAGTGAAAAAAAAAAAAATATTTGAAACCTGAATCATTGATAAAAAAAGAATGAAAATGTGAATTTCTAAACTTTTTTTTTTTCGTTGTTGTTGCTTCTAAATATCAGTAGGCTGTCCGTAAAGTTTTGGCCGATTTTCATGTGCAACTTTATTGATTAAGCGGAATTAACTTTTCGGACAATCTAATATTTATTCGGAAGAAACTCTAAGAATGCCTTGAAAAATAGTGAAAAAGTAAAACCTGTATGTTTTGATCATGAATTTTTATTTGCGAAATTCTTATTTCTTTTCTTTTGTCCTTTTGAAACATCTGTGATCATCTTCGTTTTGTTTCAGACCTTTATCATCATTATTATCATCAGTGAAATTTACTGATGGGTCTTCTATTGTTTTTTATATTTTATTTTTACTGTATTTTACTTTTAAAAAATATCACTAAAAATAAATTAAACTACATAAATGAATAAATGAATGAATTCGATTAGAATCGATCGATTAATGATCGATTCTATGGTTATTTCCATATCAATATTCTGTATAGCTTGATGCTTAGTAGTTATGAAGACCTAGAAAAAAACTAGTGAGCATATTCTGCTGAATAGTTATTAAATACTACCAATATTTTCATCACCAGTGAACAAACAAACCACCGGCAAAAAATTTGTTTTTCTTGATTTTCATTTGTGAGTTTTCAAACGAGATATTCTCCGAAAAGAATATTTGAGAATTTTCTTTTCGATAAATCATTTTTCAAAAATAAAAAAAAAACTGAGAATAAAAATAAATAAATGAAATAAAAATGAAAATAAAATCCACATGCAAACAAACAAACAAATACTAAGCTGAACTAAACTTTGGCTGTCATCAATAAATTTTCATATAAATAAATAAATAAATAAATTTACTTCGAAACTCAAAAATTTTTCTATGCATGTTTGTGTGCTGCGAAAAAAAATTGCGAAAAGTAAAATGAAAATTATTCTCATATTTTCACTTTACTTTCTCCCTTCAAATATTATTCTCCAAAGACTCATTTGTTTATTTATTTATATTTTTTCAAAACAACAAATGCAAACAAACAAGGTCCAAAGTAGACTCCGATAGCATGGACCAACAAAAGTGAGGTGGATGAAAATTGAACATTTTCCCCTCCATATTTCAAACCATCTTTCACCATCAAAGTGATTTTGTCAAAAAAAGGGAAGAAAACATTCATTGGGGTTTTTCATTTCGGTCTTCATATGTGGTATGATGTGGTGTATGTATGTATTTGTCAACCATTGTTGAGAATGACAAACAAAATAAAATAAAAAGTTTTTTTTATTAATCCAAACAATGGTCGGGATAAGCTTACTTTGAGCTTCAATGAATGAAAATGTTTCCTGTTGTTATTCGTTTCGAAATATGAAAATAATTATTTATTTTCGACAAAAAAAAGAATAACAAACAAATCACTGTAAGGTTTATTGAACATTTTTTTTTTTTTTTTTTTTTTTTTTTTTGAGAAGAATGAAAAAATGTGGTTAAAAACAGCTTGTTGTCTATTTGTCGAATCGTTTTTTATGATTGTTATCATTATTATTATTATGGGTCTTGTTGATTCGTATAAGAAATAGAAAATCATAAATAGAAATGTTTCAAATTCATTCAAAGAAACTCAAATTCATTCATTGAAGATACAAAATTTCGTTTCGATATTTGTTATTTATTCATGCATACAACAAATATAACAAATAACGAATTGAAAATATAGAAAAAATAGAATATTCATTGATAATGAATTGGTAAACTTTTGGGAAAATTTTTTCATTTCTTTTTTTTTCGCTTTGAAATTTGAATGAATAAAATAAATAATTTATGATTTTTGAATTTTTCCATTGATTTTTTCTATTCGAAAATTTCACTTACCCGAATTGTGAACCAGGACCAAATGCTGCTGCTGCTGCGGCTGCTGGATTTGAATTTGGAAATGTTGCATAACCATTCGTTGTTATACTATTATTTGCTCCTGTAAGGCTTCCGCCTCCACCATTACCATTGCTACAATTATTACCATTATGATGATGATGATGATGATGATGATGACCACCACCACCACCACCACCACCACCATTATTATTATTATTATTATTACTATTCGATATGGTTCCGATCGTATTTCGAGCTAATGATGATGCGAATGGAAAGCCTTCAATGATAGAAAAATAAAATGAAATTATTTTCATTTCAATTCATTCAATATTTCGTTTAAATTTCAAATAAATGTATGGAATACAATACATGAAGGGAAAAAAACTCAAAATTTTTTTACTTTAATTTCATTGAAAAAAATAAAAATAGAATGAAATAATTTGAAAACACACAGAGAATGGAATTATTTGAAAGAAATGAAGAAATCATTTATCATTGTTATTCACATTTTTTTGTCATTTTATTTTATTTTATTTTTCATTTCTGCTGCTTGCATTGTCGATTTGTAAATTTATTTAATAAAAATTAGGCTGTCCGAAAAGTTTATTTTGCTTAATCAATAGAGTTACTTATGAAAATCGGTCAGAACTTTACGGACAACTTAATATATCGAAATTTTTTTTTATTTTATTTCATTTCTAATTCAATACAAACACATACATCATCATTTGGAACAAAACGAATTTCGGGAAAAAAGCGAAAAAAAATATATTTCAAACATGTTTTTTTTTTCAAATACAATGTTTGGCCAAAGAATATAGAAAAAATTATAAAATTTGAAATGAAATACAATAAAATAACATGTTTTTTTTCTTCCATATTTGAAATTTGAAATAAAAATGATGAAAAATTGAATTGACATAGACATTATTATTATTATTATTATTATGATTATATTCATCAAATATTATTATCATCATCATTATTATTCAAATGTCAGCTCAAAAACTAAAACTAGAAAAAAAAGGAAAAATGATGATGATGATGATGACTTTATTTTTCTTTTTTTTTGTATGATATAAAATGTCATCAAGACCGAATACATGTAAATGCATATATGAATAATAATAATGATAATATTGTAGAACAATTTTGAATACAATTGATGCTGATGCGTGTGTTTGTGTGTGTGTGTGTGTGCACCACTGTATCATTGTAAATGATACGTAATGGTAATGTTTTTAAATTTTATTTTTTCTTCAGGAAAAAATCGATTTCAAAAGTCATTTATTCAGAGGCTTAGACCCTAGCGAAATTTGAAAGACAAATTCAAAGTTAAACTTTGAAAATTTTCAAAATAATAATTAAAAGAAATGTGCTTGCATTCCTAATGTATTTGACTGTCCGGAAAGTCCTGGTTGATTTTCCGGAGCAACTCTATCCGATTAAGCGGAATGAACTTTTCGGACAGCCTATTTGCATTGAATTTCCTCAAAAATGTGAGCTTCACTGCATCGCATTTTTTTTTGAAAATTTTTTTCCCTTCACAAATTAATTGATTTAAATACATTCTCTTTGTTTTTCAAATAAGTTTTCAACATTTTGAATTTGAATAATTCCCCATATAAGGATATGTTCTTTCATGTTCAATATTTTCCTTTGTCTATGATGTACTCTTTGATGCTTCAATTCACCAGACACTTGAATAATGTTGTTCATTATTCTTGTGTTGATGATGACAGAATTTCATGTATTCATGTATACTATTCAATTCTATTCAATATATAAGCAAGTATACATTAGATCGTCTCAACATTTGGTGAGCGATAGAGATAGAATATGTGAAAAATGGTTCAATTGTTGATGGTACAAATAGTTTTTTTTTTTTTTTTTTTTTGTTCAACGACAATATGACCTCGATTTCAAGTATCATTTCATTATTATACTTCAAGTTGATTATAGTTTTTCAATGATATATTTTGTATATTTGAAGAAAAAAACAAAAACAAAAACAAAAAACAAGCTTCGAAGGAAGGAAAGAGTTATTATCTTTGAAATAGTTTATAAATAATAATGATAATAATAATAATTAAAACAGCTTCAACAACAACGAAAAAAAAACATTGATTCTCTTGAAATTATTATTTTAAAATTAATAATTTTCAATTTTTCAAATTCAAAATAAAATCATCTTAAGCTTGTTAAATGCAGTTCTATCAATAACTATAAGCATACAATCATTTTACAATGTTTTTGTTTTATTTCAAAAAATTTTTGAAAAATTGTAACATTTTCATTCATCTATTTTCATTCATCTCGTTTGATTGATGTGTTTTTCAATGTAATTTTTGTCATCATTTCCCCCTGATTCAATCTCTCTTCATCTCTTCACATTTCCCCAATTTGTCTTCCCCAATTTATCTTCCCAGAAAAAAAAACAAATACGAAGAAAAAACCAAAAAAACAATGTTTCAACACAATGTATTATTATTTCATTGTAATAATAAATAATAATAATTTGAAATTTTTTTTTGAGACAAGCCAACAGAAAAATATTAATATTAATAGTGAGTGTACTGAGTGATTTAAAGTTTTGATTCAGAGTTTTGAAATTTATTTTCGTAGTTTTTTAATGAAATTTTGAACATTATGATTATGAAATTTAATTTTAAAACTACGAATTAAAACTTTAAATTTTGTATAGTGATAATATCGACAATTGCAATTCAACTGAAAATACAGAAAAATAGAAGAAAATTTTCAAAAATTCATTGTTATATTTCTATTCATTTTTCTCATTTAAACAATACAACATGTCCAACTTTTATTTCGCCAATGAACAAATATAAAAAAATGAAAATTTCATATTCTCCCATACATTCTCTTTGATTGAACAACAACAACAACAACAACGAAAATCATTGATTATTCATTCAATTTAATGATGCAATGATGTTGATGTACTAGTTATGTACTGATGCAATGATGTTGATGATGGTACATCATCGGTGGTCATCATTTTTTGTTGTTGTTTTTTTATATCATTTCATTCAAGTTTTGAATGTTTGAAATATTTGTTCAATGAAATAAAAAAATTCAAAAAACATTAATAAAAGTTTAGTGTTCATCTTTGTTTCGTTTTATTTCGTTTCGTTTGGTTTCACATATACAAATTTTTTCCCATTTTTATTATTATTTTCATTCATACATTTTCATTTTCATGTTCTTTTTTGTTTTTGAATGTTTTCTTCAATATTTTCCATTTCTATTTCTATTTCATTTCATTTATTTATTTTTACATGTTCCCAGTATTTTCATTTTTTTTCACTCTCTAGTTTTTTAGTTGAATGAATTTCAAAAATGTAGTTTGTTTTGTTCGCTATCTTTTTTGCGTGTTTGTTGGATGTGTTTGGCTTGCGTTTTGTGTTTGTTTGAATGTTTTATTTTATTTTATTTTATTTCGTTTTTTTCAAATAACCAAAAAGCACACACACACACACACATAGAGGAGAGAGCAATGGGAAAATTCCCGGAATCGGCAAAGAGATTCTTTCTGAAATTTTCTTCTTCTTCTTCTTCTTCTTTCATTCTATTTTTCTTCTTCTGCTTCATCTTCATCTTCTTATTCTTCGATACATTTATTGGTTTGGTTTTTTATTTTTATTTTTTTATTTTTTCATTCGTTTTGAAAAAATAAATAACAAAAAATATATTAAAATAAAATGAAATAAAATAAAAAAATAAAATGAAATTCCCCACCAAAAAGGAAAAATATCTAATATTATTGGCCAAAATAAAAATGGAACAAATAAACACACACAAGCAAACAAATGAAATATCCGAGCCAGAGAGAGAATGAGAGAGAGCTAGAAATTACAAAAATATAATAAAAATAAATAAATAAATAAATGATGCTGCAACTTTTAACCAATTTTTTTTTCATATATTTTAGTTCATTCAATTCGTTTTTCGATTTTTTTTCGATTCTATTTTATATTAGGCTGTCCGGAAAGTTTTGACCGATTTTCATTAGCAACTCTAATGATTAAGCGGAATGAACTTTTTGGACAGCCTAATATTTTTTCATCATTTTTTTTGGCAAAAACATTATTAAACGTGAATTTTTTCTCAAAGATTTTCCATCCATTCATTTTTAGATTCATTTATTTATTTGATTTTTTTTTCGAAATCGAAAAATTCCATTTCTTATCTCTTTTTTCGATTTTTTCAGTTCTTTTGTTTTTACTTTGATTACAAAAAATTTTGAAGTTTGATTTTCTTTGGTATTTTGACTTCAAAATTTTCATTTTCCATTTGGTAATAATCTTTGAAAATGTATACATCAGTGAGAGTTATAGTGATATTATAGCTGATATAATAACAAAGATTTGAGACGAAAAAAAAAAACTGCTGAAATTTTTCTTTTTTCATTTCATTTTCTTCGCATCTTGATAATCTTCAAATATCAACCATTCATACAATATGAGAGTATGAATTTAATGGGCAACGACAACAACAACAACCAGCTTCTAAAATAAGACAAAAGACAATATTTGACAATGACAATGGATAGATAGATAGATGGATAGATAGATATTACAATGATAAAATAGTTTTTTTTTTCGGTTGTTGTCGTCATTTGAACAAACGAAATCAAAAATGGAAAATGCAAACAGGAAGAATTTTTTTTCTCATCTTCTTCGGATGAAATGAATGTTGAACGTAATGTTCAATGAAGAAATAGATAGATGAGAAATACATGAAGATGCAATCATCAAACTTCAAGATCAAAATGGATGGTTTTTTGCGTTGTTTCATTTTATTTCATTTTTTTTCATCTTATTTTCTTTGAATCACTTTCAAACACTAAAAGTAATGAAAACTTTTTTTTTCGATGCTTTCTTCGTTGTATTTTATCATTATTTTTCAAGTATAAACGGATTCAAGATGAAATTTAAAACTTTGAATGTGTCTATGTATATTTTGGTACATACACACACACACACACACACACATATATTCAAATGAAAAATGAAACGTTTATCAACGTTTTTGAATCGGTTACAAACAAAAACAAATAAATTTATTCTAAGAAAAAGGATTTTTACGATCGTACATTTTCAGGATTTGATCACAAAACATAATAATCAAAGCTTCAAGGAATTCAATGTTTCCTTTTTTGTCTGTTATTTTATTGGATGAAAATTCATTAATTTTGTATCTGAAAATGTTTTAGATTAGCTCGAAAATATATAAATGAATAAATGGGGAAAAATTGTTTATGAGAGACATTGAAAGTTGCCATAAAAGGATTGTCGAATGGACAAAATTTATCATCATAGAAAATCATTGAAGAATTTTCTGATTGGTATTTTTCAATGTCAAAAAAGGGCAAATGAAATGGAAAGGAATTTTTTTTCAAACAAAATTATGTCATCCGATAATTTATGAATATTTATTTATTGGATTTAAAATGAAATGAAATTTTATTTCCACCTAATTTCATTGCATAAGGCTCAATAATCTTATTTTTTCTGTTGAAAATTATGACCAGAAATTTATGTTTGATAATCTTCGGGTAGACAGTGAATGGAAAAAAATATTTGCAAGTGTCATTTAATGGCTTCAATTACATAGGAATTTTGAATGATCATAATAATCTTCATGATGATTTCGAAGATATTTTCAAATGAAATAAAAAATAAATTGAGCGCCATATGCTGATATAATTTTTATTTCACTTCTGATTGATTTATAAATAAAAGACATTTTCACTGTTATTAGCATTAATATCACTGATATCATCATCATTATTATTATTATTATTGAAATACATAGATTTTTATACAATTGTGTAAATTGATCATTGACAATTGATCTGGATAGTCCATGAAACAATAATAATAATTTTGATGATAATAATAAGAATATCATTATTAATATAATAGTATAGGGACAATAATAACCATCATCTCTTAATATCATTCATTTATTCTCTGCGAATCGCACATACGCAATGAGTAGTGAAAAAAATGAATCGAAAAAAAAAGAATTTAAACAAATAAATGATACAAAAATATCATATCAATTCAATGAAAATATTGAGGAGAAAGTACATTTCTAGAGCAAATAATAATAATATTAATAACAATGATGACAATGTTGAAACAATATTTCAGCAACACAAATCCAGCACAAATGATATAAGAAAAAATAAAAAATAAAAACGAGTAAATGAAATGGATGAACCGAAAGCGAAAGATGGTAATTTTCATCCAGTTATGAAAACTAATATCTAACAATAAAAATGAAACATTGAATGTATGGCTGTCTGTGAAACATTGAAACAAATGTGTTAATTCCAAATGTATAAATTGTCACAACTTTCACTCGTTTTCAAATACATTGTACATTGAAAATTATGAAATTGTGATAAGATTATAATTTTGACATTTTTTTTCTTTTCTCTTTTGTTTGACACTCTTTTGCATCACCATATTTTAGTTATGATCATTTGATACTGGCCAAAAACAGCGACAAACACACGCTGTTCATGACAAAAAAAAAATGGATGAAATATAGCAGATTATGTTAGGCTTGTTATCCAACATTCTTGCCATTATTAGTGCGATCATTATTATTATGGAAACATCAAATAAATAACAATATTTTCTGGTTGTTTTTTTTTTTTTTTTTTTGTTTCCAATCATTTCATTGATGATCTATTTGAAATGTTAATAAATAATGAGACAATTATGCAATATTGAAGACTTGTAATATTTTTTTATTTCCATGATATAATTGCATCTGTAATTGTTTTCTACATGAGATTTTTATTTTTATTTTATTGAGATTACAACATTTTAAGCGATTAATTTGTATTTTATTTGCTGTCATAATGTTTTGGAGAAACAAGCATTCGTCTCTAAATCTTTGCATCGCAGAATTAATACTGGAAATTCTGGAATGAGCAAAATTGATTATTGTGAATATTTGAGCTAGTTATTCGCGCCTAACAATCAAAAATCAGAAATTTCAATTTGAATATGTTTCGATTCAAAAATTTCAAAGTAAACAATTTTATTTCAACTATGAATAATCAAATCTAATGTCCATTCTTGCTTTATCACTTGTTTGGATTAGTTTTTTTTTTTTTTTTTTTTTGATTGATAATGGCAACCAATTTAGATATGAAAAACAAAACTTGAACTGACAATAATAATACAACTTGAATTAGTATAATTTTTTTGGGTGAAAAATAATGATAATAGTTCAAAATGAAAATTGAATATGGACAAGGCAAAAAATAAGAAAAAAAATTCAATATTCATATTTAATAAATGATTTGATATGAATTTTTCATTTTATTATTATTATTTTCGCTTTCTTGTTGTTCAATGTTTGTACATAAGAATTGAATAATAATCATAATCATAATAGTACTAGACACGCAATACGCATTATCAACATTATGAGAGTGATGGGAAAGAGAAGGGAAAAAATTGAATTTCAAATACATAAAATGTTAAATGTTAAATGTTGAATGTGTTTCTCTTCTATGCGTGATCTTACAATCTTAAGAAAAAAAAATAAGAATTTTTTCTTTTGCTCGTAATTTACGAAAGTACATTTAATGTTCACATAAATATTCACCGAAAGCAAATAGCAAAGAATTTCTCAGTATTTTCTTAATCAAAGAAGAAATCAACGGCGAAAAATTCTTGATTTTCGTTTTGTTTTTGTTTTTAAGATTTTTTTTCTCGTTCTCTTAATGGCAAATTGACAGCCATCAAACATGTTTGAATCATGTTTATTTGTTTTTTGGTCAATGATTGCTTTTAATGGTATTTTTTTTCCTCTTCATTCATTTACGCTAAATTTCACGATTATTTTCTTTGAAAAAACAAAATTGACAATTTTGAATACTAAACACGTATTTTTCTCTTTGCTTTTCTTTGATTCATTTTAATTTATTCTTACATTCATTATGATTATTGCTATGCGGAGAAAAGCAAATAAGCAAAATAAGCGAAATAAAGAAAATAAAATGTCTAAATTCATTTTGTATGAAATATTTATTTATTATTTGTTTCGAATAATTAAAATTGAAAACATGACAAAATGATTTGTATTTTCTATTTTGTAAATTTTTGGTTTTCTTTATTGTTGTCGTTTTCATTATTTTGAATCAGTTCTCTCATTTTTATTTCAAGCGTTTAGCTGGTCGAGTTGAAATATTGCAGTGAAGAATGAATTGAGGAACAAAGAGCCAAAAATAGACAAGAATAACAAGTGCAAAATTAAGAAAATTACCAATGAAATAATCGAAAAAAAAATTATGGAAAAAACTCTTTTTTTTTTTTTTTTTTTTAATTGACACTTTCTTAAACCTTTATTCCTTCGGTATAAAGGTGTTTAATTTTTTTTTTTTTACAAATTTCTATATATCAGCCGCAGAAGTCCCGTAAGCAATTGCAAAGAGGAATCGTTGGAGACAACCTCAACGACACTTGTTGACAAATGTCGTTGTATTGTTGTCTCCAACGAGTTTCTTTCTTTGATGAATCGTGGACAATCCATAACAAGATGAATACCATCTTGCCATGGATGTCCACAGAAACACCTCGCATCACCAAGGGCAAATCTGCTCAAGTAACCCTTGAACCTGCCATGCCCACTCAAAAATTGAGTGAGAACATGGCAAGGCGCAAGGTTGCTATTCAAACGGTCATAGACGGATGGAAAGAATTGCCTGGTGGTAGAACCAACAGCAGACAATCTCCATTCGCTATCCCATTCAAAATACGCAATGTTACTCAAGACAGACCTAGCCAATGATAGCGAACAATTGTCATATGAGACCTCCGCGACTGAGGTTGATTCTTTTGCATAATGATCAGCCAATTCATTATTTTTGATGCCTGAGTGTGATGGCACCCATGACATACATGTATGTACAGTCATCAAGTACGTTTGAATTTTATGGACCAAGTAATCATTTTTAAGTGATGAACAGCATGATGAAAGTGAAGAATAAGAATCGGTGAATATTTTAGCAGAACAATTTTTCATTTTTATCCATTCCAACGCCTTCCATATGGCGAAAAGTTCGGCTTGATATACTGAACAATAATCATTTAACCGAAATTTTAATATATCAACAACATTATTTGAATTCGGTAAGAATATAACAGCAGCACATCCAACATGCCCATTGATTTTCGAACCATCCGTATAAATATGAAAATCATGATCTAAATCACAATTATCAACAATGTAATTGAAATCTGTTGATGGATGAAAATATTCATCACATGATATTGGCAGTTGAAATGAATAATCAGATATATTCTGTACATAAAGCGAATGCTTGATCCGATATAAGTTTGATAGATAAGTGATTCTAATATTAATCGGAACAATATTCGCAATTACCAATGCAGCTTGCGTAGAAATCGTACGATATCCTTTAATCATCGAAAGAACAAAAGTTCTTTGTGTAAACATGAGAACAGATTTGCAAATATTTTTCTCCATTGAATAATGCCAAACCGGGCATGCATACGTAAGTATTGGTTCGATTGCATTCAAATAAATTAAACGTAAAATTTCATAATTCAACCCCCAATTAGAGCCAAACTTTTTCTTCAATAAATTATAAATAGAAAATGCTTTTGATTTGATATATTTCATGTGATCATTCCAAGCAAGTTTTGAATCCAAAACTACCCCTAGATATTTTAATTTCTTTACAAATGGAATCAACGAGTTTTTGAAGTAAATATTAGGCATTACGACTTTACGACGACGAGTCACCAACATTGCAATCGTCTTTGATTGATTGAATGAAAGACAATTTTCTATTGCCCATGTGTTTATCATATTTAATGCGATAGATATACGAGCAGCACAAATTTCCAAATCACGATGATCACAATACAAAATGAAATCATCAGCAAATGCTTGAAGATGACAACCATTAGGCAAAAATATATCGAAAATATCATTGACAAATACATTCCATAGTAATGGAGATGACTTGCCTCCTTGTGGACAGCCACGGGTCAAAGATTTGCTTGCACAATAATTTTGAATAGGTAGTTTAGCCCTACGATTTTTCAAATAATCAGCAAATGAATTATATAAATTGAATGGAATATTAATTTTTCTTAGTTTCTTCCTGATCAGATGGAAACAAACAGAATCAAAAGCTGCTGATATGTCCAAAGAAACAAATATGCCAAATCTTTTTTCATTTAGTGTACATTTCATTTTTTCAACTATACACATCAATGCATCAACAGAAGATTTTTGTGGAACAAAACCAAATTGTGATGAAGACAATAATTTATGTGAATAAATAAAATGAGCTAATCTTTTGGTCAAAAGAGATTCATAAATTTTCCCAAGAACTGCTAAAAGAGAAATGGGCCGATAATTTTTATAATTGTTAACACTTGATGATTTCGGTATAATTTTTACTATTGATACTTTCCAACAAGTTGGAAAAAGTCCAAGATTAAAGCATTGATTAAAAATACCAGCAAATAAATCTGGAAATGTTTTATGAACTGTCTTAATAATATTTGCTGAAATACCATCTTCTCCAGGTGCTTTTGAATCAGATTCAGAATTAATAGCATGATCAACTTCATTCAAGGTGAAAGGAGGATCGTTGACAATTTCAAATGAATCACAATTTTCAATTTCTTCATCTGATGAAATATCAGTAGATTCTGGGAAAAATTTATTCAATAATAAGTCAGCTGTTTCACGTACATTAGTTGTCCATTGGCCAGAATCATCAACTATTGTGGTCAATTCTTTATTTAATGATGAAGGTTTACAATATTTATAAACTTGTTTCCAGATAGTATTGCCATTTTGCTTAGTGAAAAATTCACGACACATTTTCTTTCTATATTCTAGTAGTTTGAATTTATATTGTTTCAAACATTCAATATATCGTACATGCCAAGCATCTCGTGCATTTTGACATTTTTGTCGCTGGAATCGTCGTCGTAAATTGTTTAAAATCTTATGCAAATTTCTTAATTCAAGTGGCATAAATGAATGAGATTTAGTTGTTATTCTTGGCAAAAATTTTTTACATGATTCTTTCAAATTATTCATCAAGCATGTTATTGTATTATCCATTTGAACAATATCAAAAGAACATTCAATTTTTCTTTTAATAGAAGGGATCCATTTTTTGATATCATTAATGAATTGAGACCAATTTATATCTTTTGTAACAAATATTCGTGTTATTGATATAGGAAAAAACTCTATGAACACATTCGATATATATTCATTATTATTTTATAATGTATGACTATAACTATACATGAAAAATTAATAATAAAAAAGATATTTTTCAAATAAATACTATATTCAATACGAATTGAATTGTCAGAATGTTTCGATAATTTTTTTTCCTATTGTTCGATTCAATTTAATCATTTAGCTTGGTGCATTCGATTTTTATTATTATTATTTTGCTTCATTATATTTTTTTTCATTTCCTTAATTATTCACATTTGTATCAATAAATAATATGAACAAAATGTACGAATGCTTTCATAGATTATTATTATTAAATATCATTCATGCACACAAATAGACACACACACATACATATAACAATGACAATGAACATTAATAATGATCATTGTACCAATGATAATGATAATAATGAATGAAAATTATTGAATTCTAATTACAATATTTGTTCAATAATGAATCATATTATATTCATATAATCATAATTGAATGAATGAATGAATGAATAATTGCATGTATGACATTCATAAATTTAATGAACACAGAAATATCATCATCATCATTATCATCATTATTATCAACCCTATGATCATCATTATCATATGAATGGATACATGTCCATCTTTTTCGCTTCTCTTCACATCTATCTTTCAACCAATTTAATTATAATGGTGAAAAAATTATCATTGAAAAATATAAGATGTTTTGTTCGGAAAATTTTTCATTAAATTTCGAAATTTTTTTCAGATTTTTCAAATTTTCATTTTCCATTATAAAATGAAGGGTTTTTTTCATTTATATTAGAAATTTTAGTTTTGTTTCATTTTTCATAATGATTTAAATTTTGATTTATGATTCGATTTCAGAATTTTTTGGCCAAAAAAAAATTCAAATTTCTCGTTTGAATGACTTATCTCGATTTTTCATTTTTGTTTCCCCTTGAAAAAATTTCACTTCTCTTGCTTCTTAGTAATTTCTATTTATTTTCAGAAATTTTAAATAAACTTTGAAATCAAATTCAAAACTAGACAAAAAAGAAGGAATTGAAGCATGAAAGAAATTATTACAAGAAATTTTTTTTTGCATTTTTAGCAATGTTTCAGCGGAGAAAAATCGAGCAGAAATTATATTCAATCCCTTCTGGCAAAATATTGAAAATGGAAAATTTTTTTTAAACGTTGAAAAAAAAGCTTTGAAAAGTTATAAAATAAATAAAGAAATCATTAATGTACAGTGATCACATATAAAATTAACTCACCATTCGGTATGAATCCATTACGCGGTTTGGCACCTAAATAAGCCAGATTGACATTCGCTTTGCGGCCATCAATAATTGGATTGGCATCTTTAACGGCTTTTTCGGCCGATTCTTTAGTCAGCATTGTTACCTAACATTGGCAATTATTTTAAATCGAAAAAAAAAAACAAAAAAAAAAACAAATTAGAAAATACGATTGAAAGGCATGGAGTGGAAAAAGGTGAACTAAATATGTTCAATTTGACCATCTTTCATGGAAAAAATGTAAATGTGAATCAATTCAATGATTTATAAATATTTCAACAAACTAAAATCCATGATTCACAGCAAAGAAAAAAAAATAATTCAAAATCGATTCAAACGAAAGGATTAATCGCTTTTTTATAAAATTATTGTTTTCACTGAATAATTAAATATTGATTCAAGAAGAATCGAAGAGGAGAAATTCAAATTTTAATTTAAAACAAAATCATGTTTCAATCTACCATTTTCCAAAGCTTTGTTGCCATTTTTCCCCCGTTTTTTTCTTGCTCAAAACTTAAAGATAAGAAAATTTTCTTTCTCTCTTCGCTTTCATCCATCCGCCAACTCAAACATTGCGAAAAAAAACATTGTTTAATTCAAAGACATTTCAAAACGAAAAAGATTTTAAATGTAAAATGTGTGTTTTCGTTTTTAACAGAAAAAAATCAATGCTCAATAAATGATAGTTTGAAAGTGAATCAGTTTTTTTTTCACTTTCAAAAATGAAAATTTCTAATTTTCAAATTTTCAATTCGATTCATTTGATTTGATTTCAAAATTTCAAATTTTTCGATTTATTTCAAATGCAATTTCATTTTTCTTATTTCTTATTTTCTATTTCAATTTTTAATTTGATTCAATTCATTCAATTTCACCAATTTTTTTCGTTTCATTTCATTTCATTTCATTTCAAATTTTAAACTCAACGAAAATTATAAAGAATTTAATCCCAAGATGAATTTGATATGATATGAATGTGATAATTTTTTTTTTTGTTATTATCTCTGTTCCATTCTTCCTAGTTGCTGTCATTTTTAAAAGTGGAAGGAGAATTCATTTTTTATTTTTCTATTTTTCAAATAATTGAATCAATTGAAATACGAATAATTCATTCATTCATTCATTCGTTCTGTTGTTTTATCGTTGACGTTGTCTTTGGATTGATTGATTTTTTTTTCATATATCTGAATAAATATCGTGAAAATAGGGAAAATTTTTAAATTTTTTTCTCTTTACCCCTCTATCTCCGTTGCACTATGATTCGTGTGCATTGTGATACATTTATCTGGAAATGAATTATCAAATTTATTGGAAGGAAAAAAGCATCGAAAAGATGTGCTGCAATTCGTTTGATTCAATCTCAATACGATTCTCGAGAAAATGAAAAATCATTTTTGAAATTGATTCCTCTTTTCATTTTGAAAATTTGATCAATTTTGATAAGCAGCAACAACCAACAACAACAACCAAAAACAATGATTGCAAATGAAATTTGAGGCAATAACAATACAACTGAACAACACAACAATATTGAATTCTGATGAATTTCGATGAATTCCAATGAATTTTAATCAATTTTTCCTACTTTATATCTCTGATCGTTTGAAATTTAAATAAGATGATGATGATGATGATAATATTATACGCACATAGCAATGCTTTACAATTTTTCGTTACATATTTTTATTTTTATTATTATTTATTGTTTGAAAATGATGATGATGATGAAAATTCATTATTCAAAACTCTCTCCATACAACAACAACAACTAAACAACAACGATTCGACACACCGACCGACAAATTATTATAATCATAATCATAATAAATAAATTCCTCAAAAAAGAAGAATCGAGAAATGAATGAATGAATAATATTTAAATCCATTAAGTAAATTATAATTAACCTACATTATTATTATTATTATTATTCTATATTCATTTTTATTTTATTTTATTTTTTCATTTATTCATTCATTCATTCATTATTATTATTATAAATATTCTGAACACATACAAATGCGAAATAAAATGAAAAATTTATGATTAGTATTTTTTTCTGTAATAATAATAACAATAATAAATATGAACAACAATAAAATGATTATTATCACATGATAATATGGAATTTATATAATATATGAATGTTGTTGTTCTGTATTAAACATTTTTTTACCATTATAATCATTATCAATGATAATTATTGTATTTTTTCTTTTTTTTCAAATGGCAAGTTACACGTTTTTTTTTGCTTTTTTTCATTTTTATTTCGACCAATTCTTGATGAAAAATCCATTAAAATTTGTGACAAACGAACATGTTTCGTTGAATGTGAAATTATGATTTTTTATTTTCATTTTTTTTTTATTTTTTTTGGACCACAAATACCTTAATTGTTTGATTGATTGGATTCGACTATTGAATACTTGTTTTTCACTCAGCAATGCTTTGTGTCGGCTGATTAATGAATGATCAAAGTCAATGTGAAATATTTTCGACTGAAAGAAAGAAAAAAATTCATGCCATTGAAATCGCTCGCTTATCATCTTCAAACCCATGATCATGGCCAGCAGAGGAGTAGAATTTCTCAAAAAAAAAAATCATGATCATCATCATCGGGTTCCGTTGAGACATACGCACACACACACCAACTAATTTATAATCAAATCATAAAACTTTTTACTGAAAAAGAAAAATTCAATGGCTAATTCAATACTTGTGCAATTGAACAACAGAACAAAAAAAAAGTTAACAAGCAAAAGTAAACATTGATATGAAAATGAAAGCAGAAATCAATGAGAAAAAAAATTTTTTTTTCAATCAATCATAATCGAATAAATTACAAAGGAAAAACGAAAGTATATCGAAAAAACGAAAATGTTAAAACTAATGTAAACAAGCAATGCGAAAACAGCCTAAACTTAAGCTTTTGTTTTCTGGCGAGAGAGCACAATATAAACATTGAACAAGCATCAGGCAGACATAATGCAATTTAATAAATTGAACCTTTTGAAAACAATTAATTATATTGATTTGATTTGAGTTATTATTATTATTATTATTATCATTATTAATATTATTATTACTGTACTCTATTCATTCTTTGTTGTTGTTGCTGCGTGTATTTGTATGATGGTTCAACTTCGACTTTTTTTTTCATTGTACCCATAATTCATTTAATGATAGTTATAATAATTATAATCATATTTATAAATAATAATAATAATAATGATAAACAACTTGTTTGTTGCGTGCAAACAAAGATTAATTATCTTTTTCTTTGCCATTTTTTTTTCTTTACTTTTATTAAATACATTTTGTTTAACCAAGATTTTTTCATTTTTTCATTTTCTCTTCTTTTCTCCCATAAGTAACTTTATTATTGATTCATTTTTGATCATCATCATCATAATCATCATCATCATCATCATCCATATTCAAATCATAACAAAGCAAAGCAAAGCAAAGCAAAGCAATGTTTATGGATTTTTTTGAATAAAGGAATAATGGAACAAATGAATTTTATTTATTTTTACTTTACTTTTTTTCTACTTTCGCTTCAATTTCAATATGTGAGATTATGCAAAATAATAATGGAAAAAAAAGATTAAATTCTAACGTGTGTGTTTGTTTGTCTGTGTGTGTGTGTGTGGGTCTTGGTGCATTGTGTTTAAAGCAAAGCAAGTTTAGAATTAAAAAGAAAGAAAAGAAAGAAGAAAAAAGATTTTCTTGGATTTACGATATGAGAATATAAATAAATAAATAAGTAAAAAATAAGTTGAAAATACACAAATAATGAATGAATAAAATGAATAAAGTTATCTTCGAAGAATTTAAATTTTCATCTTTCTTTCTTTTTATTTTTTTTTTTTTTTTTTTTTTTTTTTTTTTGGTTTAATCTAATTCATTTTTTCTTTTTGAATGTAAAATGAATACATAGAAAAAACGTGGTACAAAGAGATTCGAATAATGAATAAAGCAAATAATAAGCGAAAAATAAAGCAGATTCCAAGTAAAGAAAAATTTATTATTATTTAAGCTTAAGCTTAAAGCTTTGGAACTGTTAAATTTTTTTTTTTTGTTCCGAAAATTTTTCTGGGTCAAATCAAAACATGTTTGTAATTTTGAAATTGGGAGGAAAATTCCTGGAATAATGTTGGAAAAAAAATGTTTGAAAGTTTCATGTCTAAATTTGTATTGAAAAAACTATTATTTTTTCTTTATTTATTTCAATACATAAAAATCAATTTTAACAAAATAACAATATTCTATAATGATGTTCTTGGAGAATAGAATAGAATACACGTCTTCAATTTTTTCAAACTCATTATTTTCACAACAAATATTCACAAGTTGATTAATAAGTGTCAATAATAATAATAATAATAATGATGATGATGGGCAACACACCTAATAATGTCATTCGAGCTTTACATCTTCCATAAATCGATGAGTGATCATCATCATTTGAAATTCAATTTTCAATTTCAATTTTTCTTTTGTTTTGTGTTCATCAAACAATAATTTTAATGTGGGATGTGAAATAGGAGGAAAAAGAATGGGAAAATTTTCTTGAAAAATACTTGATTTTCAAACATGAATTCAAACACCAATACATCACCAACAAACATCATCAACACACACACAGACACATTTTCACATTTATTTGTTAAGGAACAAATTCTCTGTGATCATAATAATAATAATAATAACAATAAACTATTCTTTTGTAACATTTTATTTCAACGTTTCATTGAATTCAATGTGTGCTTCGATGATGTTATTATATCAAACAAATAACAAATAATACCAATGAAAAATGAAATATAAAACAAAAAACAAAAAAATTCTCATCAAATGGCACGAATCATCGAAATATAAAGAGAGAATACAAAAAAGTATATTTTCTCTTTCCTCATATTCGTTTGTCGATGAATGAATGAATGAATATGAGAGAGAATATTTGTCGAATTCATATGTGAAAACAATTTTTGAAAACAATAAAAAAAATAAAATAAAATAATGATGATGATGACGATCATCATCATCATCATCATCGTACAGCAAATAACTGAATGAAAATATTGAAATATATTTCTAAAACAAATCTCTTGACAATTTCAAAAATGATGATGATGATGATCATGATGATGATGATGATGATTTTGAATGCATTCAAAGAAAAAGAAACAAAGAAAAACAAACGAACGAATAAATTTTGTTTTATTTTTTTGCATTTTCAAAGACTTTTTTTGTTTTTGCTTATTTGTTGAAAATATGAATGTATCATTTTATTATGGTGCAGTGTTTCAATTCAATAATGGGCAATATATGTTGGGCAATATGTTTCATTCTGAGCAAAGAGAATTTATTAGGAGGATTTTCTTGTAATAAAAAACTCCGAAAACGAAGACCAACTAAATACAAACATACGCATTATGTGTGTGTGTATAAATTATTTGTAAAATGAAATGAAATTTAGAAAAATTTGAAAAATTCTTAAAGAAAAACTCCAAAACTTTTATATTTTGCCCTATTCTTATATGTTACCAATTTTGATATTTCTTTCTCATATCCATTATTTTCCGTACATTATTTTTCTATTATTTGATTATCGAGAGAGAGAAAGGAAAAAAAAGAAAATTTTCTTCTTCTTTTCTTCTCGACATTTTCAAACGATAATAATATTAGAAACAAAACCAGAAAAAAAAATACACTAATGATCTATTATTATTGTTTAATGTAACACAATTGAATTTGAAATTTTGAATTTTGAAATTTTTTCCCTAAAAAGTCGAAAAACTTTTAAATTTTGTTCAATTTCGCCAAATTTCATGAATTTTTTGGGAAATTTTTTCCAAATTTTGTCTTCTGGAAGTTTCTCTCATTCAAAGTGAATGCCAAAAAAAAAATTATGATAATATCATTCAATGGATAATATCATTCTTTATGATGATGAATGAATCAATGAATATTTTTCAATGAATCGATGTTCCAAGGAATGGTTCATTTTGAAAATATTTGAGAATGATAATACTTGTGAATGATAATATCATTTTTCTCATATTAACCTTAAAAATTATTTCACATTTTTTTCACTCACATTACTTGTAAAATTGAAATGAAATGATCATTAAAATTAAATTTTTTCGACTTTTTTCTTTGATCCAAATAATGTTTTTAAATGTGTGATGATGCTATTATCATTATCATTGTAATTTCTTTGGAATTTCTATGAAATTTCTGTATTTTTGTTCAATTTTTAATTAACAAATAAACATTCAAAGATGATGATAATGGCAGATAATAGTGGCAATAATCATAATGATAATGATGTAACGAATTGAAAATTATTAAGATCGTTATTGTGTCATCACTGATGATGATTGTTCAGTGAAAGCAAAAAAAAACATTCATGAATTCATTCATTCAGAATTCATCAAGAGAAAAAAACGATGATGATAATGAATCAATTCAACTCACGAATTTCAAATTTGAAATTTTTCTTGCTTTTGAAATGAAAAAAGTTTAATTTTAAAATTTCAATTCAACACTTTTTTTTTGACAAAACATTATTTCAATGGAAGAATTTTGTTTGAAAGGGGTTAAACAGCTCATAATAGCTCATAATAATTTATTATGTCAATTATGATAATAATAGCGATTACCCGAAATACGCGAATAGTGGAGCAATTTCGAAGAAAAAAAAGTTTAAAAATTAATGAAAAAAATTCTTTGAAATTAACAAAAATTGAAATTATCAAAAATAGACCATAAAATTGTAAAGAATTTTCAATAATATTTCTACCAAATTCTTTCAAAAATTCATATTTTATATAAATGACAACCGGAGAAAAATGAATGAATTCACGAATAAATGAATGACAATTTTATAAATTAGTTGTATGAATATTTCAAAAATTTAAATTCAAAAAATATTCAAACTAATAAAACACTGGAATGAAACAAAACAGGTCATTTAAAATGAAAGAAAAAAGAAAAAATTTTCAATTTTTAATTAATAAAACTTTTTATAATTTCATCATCATCATCATTTATTATATTTGTTGTTGTTGTTTGTTGTTGATTTTTAATTTTATTAATTTAATGATAAATTGTCATTTTAAAAAAGCAAAAAAAAATATATCAATATAACAATAACAATAAACTACAATAAACAACAACAACAACAACAAAAAATTGAGCAAAAACGAAAATAAACTTGACTTTTGCTATTAAATAATAATAATACGACGATAATAAAATTTATTGTTGTTTCGTTTCGTTTCGTTCCCAAGTCCAAAATAATAATAAATATTAATGACAATGATGACAAAAATTATGATGAGAATAATGATCAAATAATAAAGGTTTTTTTTGGAGAGTTGAATGATAATTCAGAAGGAAGAAAAACGGCAAAAATTTTAGAGGTTATACATTCACATAGACATACAGACATACACACACATTTATCATGATCATCATCTTCATCATCATCATCATTTTGATTATCATTTGCCATTAAAATAAATTCATTTTTTTTACTGTTTTGAAAAAAATTTTGATATTATTATTTCATTCATTCATCCATTTATTTATTTATACATGAAAAAAAATTACGATGAACAAACAAAACAAACAAATGAACTTAATAATGATTATAATATTTAATGATAATATCACCAAGGAGATTTGTTTTTTTTTCGAATGAAATTTTCATGGAAATTTAGTTGTTGTTTGTTCATGTTTAAAATATTCATTCATTCTTGTACAATCTAAATGATGATGGATATTCATTTCATTTCATTACTTTTTTGTATTCATTCGTTTATTCATTCATTCATTCATTTAAATTGCATTTTAAATTCACATCAACAAAAGCATCAACAAAACAAGACAACAACCATGGAAAACAATGTGTGTGCACATCATCAAAGATCATCATGATCATCATCATTATAATAAATCACGAAAATGTTGATGATGATGATGATAATGGTAACAGAATACAGAATGATAATGAATGTTGATGTTTTTCGATGTTTTTTTTTTTTTTTTTTGGTACAGAGATGCACGTAAAATTCTATGAAATTTTCCAGTCAAAACAAGACCAACAAAAAAAAAACCAAAACCGAAAATTATTTTTTTTTTCATGGAAAATTCACAGAATTTTAAATTTTTTTCCCGAATTTTTTCCCATTCAAAATTTCAATTCAAAGGAAACATGGGGATGAAACAAATTTCATTTAAATTTTTTGTGTGATTCCCACTCATGATTTTCCCCCTCGCCATTCTCTCAGCTTTCATTATCGAATAATCGAAATGATTCGAGATCTGAATACGAAATTTTTTTTATTTGGGTTTTCATCATCACCATCATCATTATACCAGTATGCAGCAAATTTGAAAAATTATGGAATGAAAATTTTTCAATTTACAATTTTTTTTTCTCGTAAATTTCAAATTGAAAAATTGAAATTTCAAAAAAAAAAAAAAAATTGTAAATTGAAAATTGTAAAATTTGAAAATGTAAATGACAATTTTAATTTAAATTTTCATTTTTTACAAATTTCGCTCCGGACAAATTTTGAATCTTTGTCTCGACTAAAAGTAACACGATTCACATTTTCTTATCATCTTACAACCACCCCCCCCAAAAAAAAATCAATCCATCTGTATTCTGTTTGAATGTTCAAGAGAATTTGAATATTATGCAGCTCATAAAGTTCAATTCAATACAACACAACAAAACACAGCAAACATTCATTGCTATCTATGATTTTCATGATGATGATTGACAAAATATATGGAAAATAATTAATTAGTTTTTTTCAAAATATTATTTTTTTTGGTTTAAAGTCTTTATTCCACATGAAATGATTGAGTTTTTTTTTTGAGGAGAAAAATTCTCAAAAATTCATTCATTTCATCGTGGACCACTGCTCCATTTTTGACTGAAATAAACTTTGGAATAAATTGAAATAATAGCTACCACAGAATTTGTTGAATCGATGCTCACGGTGGTGGTTCTTTGGTTGGTTGGTCAGATGGCTGGCTGGCTGACTGCTCTATTGGCCAGCCAAAAATTTCAATTTTCGAAAAAAAATAGAAAATTTCAAATTTCGATTATGGTCAAGAATACTTAATGTTTGCTCCAATTTTTTTTTTCTTATTTTATTTTTCAATCAAATGAAATTGCATTGAACACACATAGACACGCACATATAAACACAAATTTATTCTAAGCAACGGATCGTTGAATCCATGCATCTATCTATCTATCTCTCTCTTTCTTGTACTCATCTATTGAGATTAATAATAATAATAAGAATAATAGAAATAAAGAAAAAAATTGAATTAAATTAAATGAAATGAACGATATTTTCGTGTTTATGTTTATATGTGTTTGTATTTCGGTGCATTGAAATGTATGTGTGTGTAAATGCTATAGATGGAATCAAATTTCTTAATTTCAATCTTGAAAATCAATTTCAATTTCTCTTCATTCATTCATTCTTATTCTTCAGCTTATTGCAATTTTAAACATTTAAGAAACATTACTGCTGCTGCTGCTGCTTATGCCTGTTCATGGTCATCACCATTCACCATTCACTATGACCATCACCCAACAATGAAATGCAATGAAAAACATTCAAAAGAAAACACACATTTCAATGTTTTTTTTTTTTGGTATCATCACCACCGTCATCAACATTAACAAACAATGGTAATAGCGAAATGCGAAGAGAAAAAAAATCGACAAATCAAATCTAATAAATATAAATTGAAGAAATTGAAGAAATATCCCTGATCCTGTTTGAATTTATATATTTGGAACAAAGAAAAAAATCAAATGAAATTGCATCAATCTACTTTTCGCAACTTTTAAATATGGCTCAAATGTGTGTGTGCCAGTGTGGGTTTCTGTAACTGTTATGAACACCCGAAAAACACAGAAAAAAATAAAATAAAAATAAGCTGATTGGCACTTTTGAAAAAAAACAGTGTTATCAGTGTTCAATTGATCATGATTGATATGAATTTCACCATTATTTTTCTGGTGAAAAACACAAATTTTTACCAAAGAAAAAAATGAGCGAAAACCAGAAAAAGCCACTAGACACACATTGACATTTGAACCTTCGATTTTTTTTTTTTTTGTTCTCCTTGTTTAGTCGTCGTCGGTTTCATGTACATATTTATTATTATTGAAACATTTGATAAATGATGTTTTTGGTCGTCCTTGTCGTTTGTTGTCCAATGAAGATGATATGGAGAGAAAAAAAATGACAGAATAAAAAGCCCATCAAACAATTACACTTGTCTAAATTTGAAGTGAATGAATGAATATGAGTGGGAATACACGAGAACAGAGCCGAAATACCCATTCAAGCGAAACACATATTTAAAAAAAAAAGAAACGACGACTACTGAAGGTTTCGATGTTTTTAGTTTAAAAAAATAATAAAATTCTCATATTCAAAAAATACAAAATACGAAGAATGTTCACAAAAAAATGGCAAAAATCAAAACCAATCATTCATAAAGGAATAAAAATAAAGGAATTTACAAGAATTTTGATAATATTATTTCATTTTTCAATTCAAATTCAGCCATTTTTTTTTTTTTTTTTTGAAAATTTTGAAAAGAAATATTTCCGCAATTTAAATTGAAATTTTTTTTTCCATTCTTCTTTGTCAAATGTTGTCGTTGATTTTTTTTTCTTTGGTACAAATTTTGTTGTATCCTTTTTTCTCGGGTACACAGACATGGAAAATCACAGATTTTACGAGGAAAAATGTGGCAAATTTCGTTCAATGTGTATTTGAAAAATGGAAAAAAATTTGACATTTTTACAAATTTTTTTCAACTCCACCCCCCTTAAAATTTTTCAAATTCAATGTCTTTCAACTTGAAAGTTTTGAAACTAACAAAATTACAAGAACAATTTTCTGTACAACAGTCAGTACAATTTCAACGACAACATCGAAACGTCGACGATTTTGACGATCGATTCACATGGAAATTTCAATGGAAAAATTTTTTTTTTCCATTACCGGTTCATTTTTTTTTTCTTTCAATTTTTACACTTTGAATGTTCGTTATGGTGAACAAAAATATGTACAACCAAGTACACTGGTAAATTGAGAAAAGCGAGAAACAAAAATTGTCAAAAATAAAACGGAGAAAACTCAAGAATTTTTACGAGAGAGAGAGAATATGAGTGAATATGGGAGACTAGTGAGCAGCAGCAGCAGCAGCAGCAATTCAGTTTTGTGAGTTTTGAAAAGAAATTAATTTTTTGTTGTTCACAAGAAATGAGAAATGAATGAGAGTGAAAAAATTTCCGGCGACTTTTCACTTTTTTAATATGAAGAAAATAAGAAATGAAATGAGAAAAAAATTTTTCATCTTTTCTGCTTAAATGAATTCAATTTTAATACAAAAATTTTCATTTCATTTTATTTGAATTCTATCGTTGTTGGCTCTTACATACATTGATTCATTCATTCATATGTTCAATTCATTTAATTCAATTCAATTCTCGGTTATTTATTATTATTATTATTGGAAAAACACAGATGTAAAAGCATTTGAATTGAAAAAAAAATATATTGAATGGAATAATGAATATTGATTCAAATAAAAAAAAAAAGTGAAAATTTTTTCTTTCAATCTTCGTTTCATTCGTTTCTATATTTCATTTAAAAATATGAATCGGTCATATATGAATCATTCATATATTTATTTATTTATTCAACTATCGATATCAACGATGATGATTATGATGATAAATTCATTCAAGTAAAAACAAACTTTTTTATTTTTATTTTTATTTTTGGGAAAAATTTTCCCCAACATTGACCAATAATAATAATAATCAAAAATAATAACAAACAGCGATAAACAATTGTTTTTTTCGTTGTGTTTTTTACAATTCAATTCATTTGAATTATTGTTTTTTTTGGAATATTTTTGTATTCCCCATAACAACAGCAACAGCTACAGCATCCTCATCATCATCATCAGCAGTGATAAAAATAATATCATCATTCATAAACATTGTTTGATATCATTGTTTGTTGTTGATGATGCTTATGGTCATGTTTTTTTTTTCATTTTTATTTGGACCATATGGACAATGATCATTTGATATATTTTACATTTTTTTTTTGGCCTGCATTCGAGTTTCTTAAAGTGGAAAATGTATAGAAAAAATTTCCAGACCAATGATCACCCATCAGCAGCAGCCTGAGCAGCATCGTTATCATAATCAAAGCAACGAAAAACAAAATGGCCAACAACGAAAATCATTGCTTTGATTGTTTGTTTGAAATTGAAATTTGAATTCAAAATTTAAATCAATTGATATTGAAAATAGTGGAAAATAATAAAAATGAAAAATTCAAAATCAAGTTGGTTTCACTGCATTACATTTATTTTATTAGGTTGTCCGAAAAGTTCATTTTGCTTAATCAATATAGTTTCGGATGAAAATCGGCCACAACTTTCAGGACAACCTAATATTTCATTCTATTTTCATCTTTGATTTATTATTCCCAGCAACAACACTACCACCGCACAAAATACAACATAACCAATCAACAATAGTTGTAATATCCACTTGAAATGATAATAATAATAATAATAAATTTTGTATTGTGATTATTTTTATACACAAATTTGAGCATAATTCCCGATTGTAATAGATTTGATTTCTCTATCTCTGTGTGTGTGTGTTCTGGCTTCAATTGTTTTGAAATGAAAACTGATTGAAAACTTGTACAAATGCAAGTATAAATGAATGATTGGTGTATTATACAAAGCAGAAAATTGAAAAAAAAATCAATCAATCGATATTCATTCAGATGAAAAGCTTGAAATCGAAAAAAAAACAAATCAAAATTTGTTTGATTTTCGATAGTAAATAAAGTCATATCATGACTATCAAACAACCGATGATAATTGAATAGTGAATATCAAACTTGTGTAATAAACGGAGACATACACACAAACATACACAGACACTTGTGTATTTGTATTTGAAAAATACCTTTTTTCAAATTGATCGAATTCAAATAAGTGTGAAATAATGATCATCATGATCGACATTGAATCAAGTTCATAACAAAATCAATTATCTTGTTTTGTAATCTTGTTTGTTTGATTATTTTTTTTCCATTCATTCTTCAATTGATCAATTGAACATGTCGATCAATATGAAAATCAAATTCATGTGTGATAAGACGATGATAATTACACAGTCACAGATTCAAGAAAAAAAAACTAATTACAAGATCAAAATCAGATTGAAAAAAAATGAAAAAAATAAAATTATAAATCAATCAATCAATTGAATTGTTGATTCATTTATTTTCAATTAAATCAAACAAACAAACAAATAAATAACAATAATTATAATCGAAACATGACAATAATAATAATAATAATTGATAATTAATGGTATTGACATTTATTATGATTGAATCTATGAATGTGACGATCAAGTAAACAAACAAACAAATGAAGGATAATGATTGCTGTGAAAATATTTATGACGATATCGAATGAATAAATTCTTATTTTTACTTCGAAGAAAATGTATTAATGGATTTTTCTTCATGAATCTAATTCATTCCAGAAGCGAACTGATGATAATGATGATCATAATGATTATAATGATCATAATGGTAAAAGCAATGGCAAATCAATCAATAATCAATCATTTTTTCTATCAATATCTAATGAATCAATTTTTTCATTTAATGTGTTTGTGGCTGAGTGTGTATATGTTTATGTGTGTCTAATCGTATTTGATGCATTTACAATCTTCTTATACATATTTGAAAATATGTAAAATATGAGTAGCATGATGCATTTATTCACGTTCATTCATTTTTATTTATTAGGCTGTCCGAAAAGTTCATTCTGCTTAATCAATAGAGTTGCACATGAAAATATGGCCAGAACTTTCCGGACAATCTAATATTTTTTCATGTATTCTCTCTTTAATCTAAGCAATAAGATGCATTATGCAAAATATTTTTTTTTATATCCATTAAATTTAATTTATTTATTTCTTATCTTTCTATTTATTCATTGAATTTTTCTCTGACTAATCTCGGATGAATTATTATTTTCATTTTCTGCTTCTATTTATTTTGACACAATCAAATCAACGAAAAAAAATGAACAATTACGTGATTTTGCGATTACTGTTTCGGCTGCTGCTGTTGTTGTTGTTGCAGTCTAAGTGAGTCTGTTGTTGTTGTTGTTTTCATTGTTTTAATAAACGAAAATCATCTCTGGATGTTGTCAATGATTTTAAATCCATTATTATTATTATTATTATCAATAGTAATTGGATTTTTTTCGTTTTTGCTTTGATCATAACTTTTCATGTGTCAAATTATTTTCTCATTTGTTGAATTGAATCGGAGTGAAAGTGAGAGAAAATGAGCAAATTTCGTTCATTCAAAGATAATAAAGTTTTTTTTTTGTTTTTGTTTTTTTGTTTTTTGATGCCTTTGCATTTTTGTGCAGCATCCATTCTCATATAATGATGTATTATTATTATTGAATGAATGAATGAATTAAATTAAATATATTGATATTGATTACTGTTTTTGTTGTTGTTGTTGTCGTTGTTTCAATTGCAAGAAATTTTATTTATTTATTTTATTTTTTCTCGCAACACATCAATGACTATTATTTCGAAGCAGAGAAAAATATTATATCAATAATTGCTATTTAATCATTGATATACGCTTGACACACATTTGAAACACACGAACATTTACAATTTCATTGTTAAACTGTATATGAAAGCTTAAACATTATAATCATCATCATCATCATTATTATTTTTATTATATTATTGTTTGCCAGATGTTATCTCGAATAATCATAATACTAATAATAACAATAATAATGTTCAATAATAATACATAATTTCTTCGGCAATATGAAAGCATCAAAAGAGCTATGAAAATTAATAAATCGGATTTTGATTTTCATTGAATGAATATATTTTTTATTATTTCTCCATTTCTCGATAATCATTTAAAATGAATGAAAAAAAATAGAGCAATCCGAAAAATCAATGATCTTTGAAGCAAAATCGGAAAAAATCGGGTGAAAATAAATAAAATAATATTGGGCCAAAATGGTATCAAAATCATTTCGGAATTCTGGAATTCAACTTTGAAAGTTTTTTTCGAAATCAAAAAATTTCATTTTTCAAAGAAATTCTTCAGTTATTTGTCAACAAACACTTTTCGCCATTTTTGATTTGTCGAATTCTCGAATTCATCATTCATCACAGAAAAGAAGGAATATATGCGAAAAATAGTGGTAATAACAGTGAATCGACGGGCAAAGACAAAGGAGAGTGAAAATGTTACAAATTTGGATTCAAATACTTCAAATATACATTCGGCATTCGAGTTTGAATTTGATTAGTTTGAGCAATATTCGCTATTGCGTGTGTAATATGTCAAAAACTTGTCAAAGGTTTTGGGAAAATATTTTTCATTTTGTCTCGAGTCGTATGATAATAATAATAATAATCATAATAATAATTCATTCATTTTATGCGTAGAAATTTGACATTTTTTTTTATTTGCTATTGCTGCTGTGTGTTGTTCATATTTTATTGTGATATTTCATGCATTTTATGTGTGTGGTTTTCCCTGTGATATATATCGAGAAAAAATATTGACAAGTAAAATGGAAATGTATGGAAATTTTTCATATGCACAGTGTACGGTGAGAAACTAGAACTGATATCTTATTCTTTTTTTTTTGCATCTATTATTACTTTCATTTTGATTTGTATGCAAAAATTCAATGTGAAATAAATTTGTATTGTTTTCACTCTTTCTTCTTTCATTTTTGATTGTCAAAAATATATGTCTATTGATTTATGATTGAGGTTTTTTTTTGCTTTGTTTTCATTTTTTCTATTATATTTGGTTCTGTTTCATGATATTTTGTGATTTTATTAGACTCTGGTTAGTTATACAGTAAAATAAATCTATTTTGAATAGATTTTGATTGAAATGTTTTAATTGATGCATATGATTTTTATTGTTTTATTCTTTATGAGTACAGATGATTTATTCTTTTTCATATTAATTTTATGCATATTTGATTTTGAAAATGTTGAAATTGGGCAATTGCTTTTTATTGCTTCGATTTTCAAATTTTTATTAATATAAATGAAAAATAAATAACTCGAGGCTCAAATGGGCACAAATAATAAAAATACATATTATCACGCATTGAAATAAAGAAAAATTATATTAAATTATGCAAATAAATCATTGATCATCAATCTCGAAATGTCTATGATCATCATTATTGCTCTATTTTAATAATCATAACTGATAATGATTATCGGAAGAATATTTTTTAATATATTCTTATTTAATATATTCTTATTCTTTTTTAATATATTCTTATGACAATGAATGGAAAAATCATTAAAATTATGAAATATCATAATTCCATATTACTAAATATTGATGATAATAATAATGATGAACACCGGAAGGAAATCAATCTTGTTACAAAAATATATATGATGTGTCTGAAATTTTGTCTAGTTCGATTATTCGTCTTTGAATGTTCAAAGTGACATGTGAAAAACAAATAAATAAATGAAAAAGAGAGCGAGGCAGACAGTGCTAAAAATGGATGAAAATCAAAGAAAAAAAAATCAAAAAATCATTTCCGATCAATACATATATGATCAATGATGATAATAGCAATAATAACGATCATATAATCGAAACATATGAATTTGATTCTTCATTTGTACGGGAAATTTCCCGCCATCATCATCATCATTGATACATATCAATAATTTAATCATAATTTGTGAAAACGTGTGAAAAATTTTAAATTTATTTTTATATTTACTTTTATGATTAGTCAAAGCTAATTTGAAAAATAAAAATGTTCAATGAAATGAAATGGGTTACATTTGATTACTGTCATTATTATCATGATAATGATAATGATCATCATCATCAACTAAAAAAAAAAAAAAAAAAAAAAAAAAACAAATGCATACGATGTTAATCAATATGGTTATTTATATTTATCAAAAAAATATGTTTAAATATTAATCTACAAATATAATTGTATAGTCATGTATGAATTGTTTGTTTGTTGTCTATATTTTATCAACATTTGTCATGTTGAATGATATATACATAATTTATACATAATAAATCTCAATGATTAAACAAATTATTTATGGGTATTTTATTTTTTATTTTATTTTTTTTAAATGTAATGTATCATTATTATTATCATTATTTATAAAAACAACAATCGTAATAACATAATTTTTCGATTCAGAATTTTCATTTGATATTTATTTATATGAACTAAAACAACAATTGTTTAGGATTGTAGAGAGACAACATTTCGAATATGGCAAAACAACAATGAAAGCCGAAAAAAAATCTCATGTTTAATCATTGCAAAAAAAACATAAACAATTTGGAACCGAAAATTTTTTCCATTTTTTTCATGGTATTTTGGTTCGAGTTCAAACATTTACGATAACAAATCAAAAGAGGGAATCAAATAAATGAATAGTTTATTTAAATTTCATTTTTATTCAACCAAAATTAAAGAATAAAAAAGATTAATGAATTTGTTACGCAAACACACACACATAGACACACACACTTGATGAAAACATCATGTAATATTCATTTTCATTTTCTGGTTCGGTTAAAAAATGTCATTGTTTTTTTTTTCCTACCATGTTTAAGCTTCCGACATTTGTTGTTTCGTAAATGGCGAAAACATTTTGAGCAAAATGAATGAAAAATTGAAGCAAAATTCCTCAATGAATTTTTTTACCAAAAATTCAATGCAATAAAACAATAATTCAACATGATTGCCGAATGAAATGAATGAATGAATGAATGATGAATAAATTTTTGTTCATTTTAACATCATTTTTTATATGTGAATTTTCTATGCATTTATTGCCGTTGAAAATTATTTGAAAATTTTCCCTCATTCATGTCTGAAAATTGTTGAAGAATGTTTTTTTGAATATAAATGGCGTATTCATAGAATTCATATGAACATCAATGACGCACACATAATGAAAATGAAAATAATAATAAATTTTTTGTCTTTCGAAATTTAAAAGTCATAAATTGTTTTGTTTTTTTCATTCATTTTGTTTGTTTTCATCAAAAAATAAATAAATAAATGTCTTACATATGTTTTATTTTAATTTTTTTCGGCGAAAATTTCGAGCCCAAAAACATTTAAATTAAATTTTTCTCGCATACAATCCGACAACAACACGTGTTTTATTAGTTTTTCACATAGCAAAATGAACAATTCTCTTTTATTTAATTATGCCACTTTTTTTCATATTATTCAAATTAAAATGCAGTCTTTTTTCCCTTGAATAAATCTATTCTCAAAATGGTTTTATTATTAGGCTGTCCCATAAGTTCTTGCCATTTTTCGAATGGAAAAAAAATTTAAATAACGGTAAGAACTTATGGGACAACCTAATATATGCACAGCGAATCGCAAGAATTATTATTTAAATCACAATTTTCATTTCTCGGAATCTTCTTACATAGATTTTTATTTATTTATTTATTAAATGGATTTCAGAAGAAATAGAAAAGAATTAAATATTAGGTAAATAAAAGAAAAAACTATGAAAGAAATCAGAGAATAATGATAAAACTTTATGTTTGTTTTGTGTGTATTTGTGGGTAAACAATGAACCAAAAAAAAAAAAAAAAAAAAAAAGCCTAAAAACCTTTGAGCCATAAAATTTTGGAATATTTGCCGAATTTTCTTTCTTTCTTTCTCTATTTTCTTAATTTCTTTTATTCATTGAATTTTCAATGTTTCATATCATCCATGGTCGACTTGGTTTTCTTTTCTTTTTTACTTAATTTATCCATTTATTCTTTATTTCAATTATTATTGTTATTCGGTATCCATTATTATTTTATTTTTCAGCGATTTATTTGAAATTCACGTTAAACCACGAAATAATATTTAATATTATTATTTTTGTCTTTATTATTATTCTGATTATTGTTATTATCATTATAAACTATTTGTGGTTTTTTCATTTCATTTCATTTTGGTTGTCGTTCATTATTATTGTTGTTGTTGTTGCCGTTGTCTTTCATTATGAACAATAATCATCATAATAATCATAATTTTTGGTTCGTTATTTATTTTCATTTGTGTGTATGTCTTTGTATAATGTGTATTTAAATATATGGAAAAAAAAATTTTATTTATTTATCAATTTTCTGATAGAAATAATAGTAATTATAATAGTGGTAAAATAATAGGAATAATAATCATAATAATATTTACAATTATCTTAACATGTAAAATTTATTTTACGGTATTTTCAATGTATGCATTATTTTTACCATTATCATAATTTACTATTATTAATGTAATTTTAGTTTTTAATTCGGTGATCGTTATATATGACGCCGAATAACATTTAAAAATGGAATATTAGAAAAAAAAATCAAACATTATAGTTTTTTTTTGTACCGAAACATTTGAATAAATGAATGAATGAATGAATATTTCAAAGAAATATTATATAATTTTGAATATTTATTTTTGTTAGTATTTTTTCGTTGGAAAATACAAAAATTGACATTCACATATAATTCACTTGTTAATCGCTACATTGAACAATAATATGCAAACACACACACACACACACACACACAGACATTTTTGCCAGTATATATTGCTTTGATAATGTTAAAATGAATAATCATTAGTTATTTCATTATTTTGAGTTGTTTGATATTTATTTCCGTTTAGTTTTGTTGTTTTGTTTTATGTTTTTTTTTGGAATTTTTTTGAATCAAAAACAAAAATTCTCGGATAATTTTGTTACACAACATATATTAATGATGATGATTATCATAAAATGTTCAGACACATTTGAATAAAATGAAAAGAAAAATTGATAAACAGAGAAAAATCGTTAATTTTTGGTCATTTTAACATTTCATTCTCTGTTTGACTGTAAAATATTTATCGTTGTCGTTTGTTCATTTGTTGTTCATTTGATTCATTTAGTATAATCACAATTAAATGAAATTGAAAGTTGAATGATTGAATTACTGAAATGTGTGCCATGATTTTTTTTTCGGGTTTTATTAACCAACATATAAACATAAACGAATGGTTAATATTAGATAAACAGCTCTTGTTTATAATTTATTTTTGTTTTTTTATACTTTCATTCATTTTGTTTAGTTTTTTTTTTTGGCTCTTCTGGTTTCACATTAAACTCTGTTCTCCAATTTCTTTCCATTTCATTTATTCATTCATTCATTTATTAAATCCAGGTATTTTTCGTTGATCAGGTGTCGAATTCATGTGTTTTAGTCCAAATTTTTTTCATCATCACCATCAACAACAGCATCACAAACGCTTTTGATGTCAATTTTATTTTCTTTGGGAATACAACAACACATTGTGTGAATAGCTATTGGATAGTTGGATGAGTTTTAGGTATGGTTATTAATTTCTGATGATGATGGTTGGTTGGTTGGTTGTGGACATTTTTTCACAAATGAAAGTTACTGAAAAAAGATTACTGAATAGTAAATGCGAGAGAGAGAGAGGTAGAAAAAGAGATAAATAAAATTTTTATATTTATTCACCAAATTAATTCCCAAATGGTTTTCTATGGAAATGTTTTTCAAAAAAAAAAAAAAAAAAAATTCTATAAAATGATTTGATGTTATAGTCTCTCTATAGTATTTTGGATTTAGTATTTTTGTGTCCTCTTACTGGTGCACAATATGCATTACCTAACCATCACATCAATCAAAAATATGGGGTTTTTTTCTCTCTTGGTTTTAACATTAAATGAATAAATGAAAACAGTGAAACATTGAAAACAACTGAAATGACAAAGTTTCTTTTTTTTATGATTATTATTATTTGATGTATTAATACTATGGTAACAGTAAAAAAAATGATCATCGAAAAGAGAGAGAGAGAAAACAACAAGAAACATAATTTTGTTTTTTGTTAATAAAATAAAAGAAAAATAATCTAATTTCATTCATATTTCATCGTATGCGTGCGTATGATATGCGTATGTTTACGTGATATCGAACTGTAAAATATGGAAAATCATTTGAAACATTGAAAATAATTTGAAAATATGATTTCGATTGGAAAAAATATGCAAAGCTTCCAAAGGAGCTACAGTCAATATAATAAATGAGCAGTATCAAGAAATTCTCTTTAACTGATCATCAATCTTTAGGATGATTAGGACGACAATTATTTGCTCTGTTTTTTGAACAATTGACCAAGTCAATCAAATAGGAAAACAAGACTGAAAAACAAAATATTATCATAAACTAAAACATCAGCATATTTTTGAGAAATATCAAAACATTTTATCAGAAAATAATTTGATTTGTGGTTCTCCAACAAACAAACAAACGTTTAATTAATCAAAATTTCATTTTCGAAAAACGAAAATTCACTTCTGATGATCATTTTATGGTGAAAAAAAATAGAAAAATCAATGATAAGATAACGAAAAATAGTAGAATTCCAATTGAAGAAGAGAGAAAAATAAAAGATGATTGATGACTTTTACAATTTGCTATATGTGCCGATTCATATATATTTATGTGGATAAATTTAAAATCAATCAATGATCATCATCATCGTCATCATCATTGTTTGATTGCGAAGCAAAGAAATGGACTTGAAAAATCGATATTTTTTGTTCTTCTTCTTTTACACGAAGTGATGTGGTTGTGTTGGTGAATGATGATGATTCAATAATATTATTATGACTGATAATCGATCAATTCTTATTTTTTCATTTATTTTTTAAATTTACGCAATTTATTTCAATTCACAAGTTTTCTTAGATTGGGGTTCATTCTACACCAACTTTTACAGCTTCGGAAATCAATAATTTGTTTTATTTCGTTGTTGAATTCTTTAAAAAAAAATTTATTTCAATTCAAATAAAAATTGAATTTAAAAAATCAAAATGACCAGAATCAAATAAGAAAAAAAACGAGACAATAAGAATATAAATACTGAAGAATTGATTACATTCATAGACATCATAAATTAATCAAAAAATTCTTTTTGAACTTCAAAGCAAATAAATGAATGAAATTTATCAATGATAAGAATGAAATTGAAAAAAATTGAATAAATTAAATGATGTAAATATTAAGAAATTTATTATTTATGACAGTATCTTCGCGTTCAAATATTCATTCAAATATTGATTCAGACAATTTTATTTTTTTCATATTTTTTCTTACACTTTTATATTTTTTAATATTATAATATTATAAAAATTTATTAACAAATAAAATATATCATTAACATTGTATGGATGTGAGTCTATACTATACATATCGTATGTAAATGTAATTTCAAATATTGAATTGTCCGAAAAGTTCTTGTCGATTTTTAGCGAGAATGTCTACGGAAAAATCGGAAAGAATTTATCGGACATGCCAATACATGAAATTTGCATTTTATGAATCATCATCATCATCGTTATTTTTGTATATTCACAATGAATGAAATTATAGCTTAGCGAGATACATGATGTGCATCATTTTCATCTTTTTTTTTGCGCCAATAAAATTTTATAGGTTTTTTCCAGTGATATATTTTTGCTTTTTTACTGATTTTCTTCTTTTGTTATTTGTAGTTTGTTATGAAAATGTTTCATATCTTTTTTTTTGAATCGTTTGAAAATTGTGGCAAAAAAAAAAGAAAAAAAAAAGAAAAAATGAAAATGTTCCATTGTTCAAATGAAGGGGAATCAGATTCAACAAAGCTGGCTAACACAGCCGAGACAATCATCGTGAAGCATCAGAACTGAAAAAAGCGAATAATAAAAAGCACAAAAGTTGAATACGAATTGAATTTAAAGCAGAAAAAAAATGAAAATTTCTTTGTCAAAATAAACCAACCGAATAATAATAATCAGAATAGGAATAGTAATGATAATAATACTGATAATAATATTGTGATATTGTGACATATATATATATATATAAAAGCCAAACATGACACGGATAGAGTGAAGAATAAACGAAATCAACGAAATAAATGAGACAAATAAAACATCAAACAATATATTAGCTTGTCCGGAATGTTCTGGCCGATTTTCATGGATTAACTTAAGGTTAAGGCTATTGATTAAGCGGAATAAACTTTTCGGACGGCCTAATATTTTGAAAGGCAAAAAAAAAAAAAAATATCGACAAATATTGAATTTTAAAAGTATAAACCAACAAATGAACAAATTATATTTGATGGTGTATCTGCTACCCTAAAAAAAAGTAAACATAGACACATACATACAGACAAAACTAAACAGAAAAACTGTGATAAACCAAAAATATTATAAAACTTGATTATAAAAATGCAAAAAAAAAAAAAAAAAAAATAAAATCGACCCAAAGTTTTTTTAAAAAATAAAATTTAGAAAATTTCATTGAAAATAAATAAACACAGAAAAATGAAATTTAAATTGAATGAAATGAAATGACGACAAATAAAACACGAAAAAAATAGAAATTCATAGATCAATATTATATATCGATCAATGTGTGTGTTGTATTGTTTGTGTGTTTGGTGTGTACGATATTGATCCAAAATTTTTTTCCTTTGTCTTTGAATGTTCATTCATTCATTTATTCTAAATTACGTAAAAAACACATAAATGAGTGTTTGTGTAAAAATTACGCGCGTAAAATATAATGACATTATTATTATTATACAAGTTATTTGAACGTAAGCAAATATTGAATTTAATTTTTATATATATAAAGTTGTCCGGAAAGTTCTGGCCGAATTTAATGAGCAACTCTATTGATAAAGCGGAATAAACTTTTCGTGCAACCGAATATTTTACTTCATGAAAATAAATCGAAATCGTACAAAAAAAAAACAAAGGGAAATCGTCAAAAATACTTTCAACCGAGCAAAAAAATTGTCACGATGAAATACCTAAAAATATTTTTAAAATTTCACTTGGAATTAATGTTTGAAAATGTTTGAATACGAAAGGGGAAGAGGAAACATACACAATATCCATACACAATCTATGGGGCCTAAATTTTTATTATCAGGGAAAAATGAGTAAAAATAGAGTGGAAAATTTGTGAAAAAATGGAAATACACAGGAAAAATATTGAAAATAATTTCGTTCATAAAAAAATTTGAAAAATGGTGAAAATATTGACCGATGACAGTGATCGAAAAAAACAAACAAAAAAAAAATATAAAAACGCCACATTAGTATGTTTATTTTTCAAGTTGTTTTTTTTTTTTTTTTTTTTAAGAAAGAAAAATGATGTTAAAATGTTAATATGAAACGAAATGCTCAATGAAAATGTGTCTAAATGATTGTGTTTTTTAATTTGTTCACATTAAGTATTTTTGTTTAATTTGATAAATAAATGATTAACTTATTGTTTCCATTCGTTATCAGCACCAACTACCACAAGCTCACCGCGTATAATAAGTTTCAATTGGTAAAGTTACTCGATCACATTGTGTACAAACAGATATTGTCAACAAACATGAGCAGAAAAAAGAAAACAAACCATTCCGTTATTGATGATGATGAAATACGAACAAAGGAATTGATGAGAAAAATCGACATAACGGAATTCAATGTGTTCAGAAGAAAATACGATATTGATATAAAAGAGATTGAACAACTTCATCAAGAATATTGTGATTTCACAGCCGAGATGTTAACAGCTAAAAAAGACGAATTGGTTCAACAATTGATGAGTAGAAAAAGTGGAATAGATATCATATTTTCGTACGTAAAAACTATACAAACAGTACGAGATGGCATAAAAAATATTGAACAGAATAACGATAGAAATCAAATTAAAGAAGTTCAAGAAGCTGTAAAACAGATCAAAACTATTCAATGTATATATCCGAACATAAACGAAGATCATATAAAATTAATTGAACGATTTGAACAAATGGAAGCCTTTATAACCTGCTCAAATTTTAATGGTTCATTTGCAACTCATCAAAATAGAAGAACAAGTACACCAAATCACGAACAGATGTCTAATGACAATGCTAATCTCAATAACAATAATAATTTCAATGTCTGGCAACAAATGCGATACCAACCTCGACCAGGAGCTGTGAGAGTTCAACCAAAACAAATTCAAAAATTTTCAGGTGATCCTATTGAATATCAAAATTCGAAACCTACTTCAGCAGGTCATTACAAAGTAAATTTATCGCTTCCTGTCTGGGATGGGTCGTATAAAGATTTGGAATTTCGTTTAAATGACAAAATTGATCAATTACATTTCGAATGTATGAATAAAGAAAATCAAAAGATATTACAAAGTGAAAATATTGACTTTATCGATGAACAACAACCAGTTGAAATACTTGTCGGCCTTGACAACATTAATCGATTACAACATACAGAAGAAAAACGAATCAATGAAGAGATAATGGCAAAACGCACAACCCTTGGATGGGTTGTTTATGGCGTAACAGCAAATGTAAACGTATTATTGAATGTGCATCAGTTACCAGAAAATGACGCTATTTTAGATATTGATGTAGAATCTGAAGATCAGAAAGCGATGGCCAAGTTCTTAAATGATTATTACAATAGTGAACAAATGAAATATGATGAAGATTTAAAACGATATGTGGTAAAGCTCCCGTTCATACCCAATGTAGAAGTCGATACAAATTTTGAAACAGCAAAAAGACAAGTTGAAAATATGGTGAAGCGAATGAATGATGAACGACGACAACAATATCAAGCGTTGATAAGTGAAATGGAAGAAAATCAAATTATTGAACAAACAGCCTTGAAGCCAGCCGAAGGATACCATATGCCACACTTTGTGGTGACACGTAGTGATAAAAATACAACGAAGTTAAGAATGGTATTTAATGCTTCAAGTGGTATTAAGCCGCTAAACAAAGCAATATTCAAAGGAGTGACTTCGTGGCAGATAATTAGATCATTATTATTTTTCCGATTACAATCGATTGCTGTGATCAGTGACATTAAATCTGCATTCCATAACGTAATGATACAAAATGAACATAAGAAATTTGTTAAATTTTTGTGGATAACTCAATGCAACAAACTTGTGTGTTACCAATTTAATCGTTTACCGTTCGGTCTATCTTCAAGCCCTTTTATTCTTTATGCAGTAATTTATCATCATTTGAAAAAATACGAAAATAGGTTTCCACAAACAGTCGAGGCGATTAGGAATGGTTTATATGTTGATGACTTGGTTATGTCAGCGAAAGATTCATTGAGTATTGAGAAATTGAAACATGAAAGTCAAGAAATATTTAATGATGCATCCATGGAGTTACGAAAATGGCGCACATCAGATTTAGAATTGAATTTATCATGGAATGATCGATTAGCTGAAACCAAAGTATTGGGTATCGAATGGACTGAAGATGACAACATGAAAATAGATATTCCCGATTTTAATGAACAAAGTGAAATTACTAAGCGTAAATTGTTACAATACTATGCATCAATCTATGATCCATTCGGTTTCGTATTGGCATCAACATTGAAAATGAAGTTGTTGATTCATGAATGTTGGAACGCGGGTTATGATTGGGACACTCCATTAGAACCGAAATTATTACGTAAAGCCAATTTGATAATAAATGATTTACAATTGATCAAAGAATTTAAATTTAATCGCAGAATCTTTAATCAGACAGTTGAAGAATTCGATTTATTGATATTTGTAGATGCCAATCAGTATGCAATCGGTGTCGCATGTTATCTAAGTAATGGCGAGGAAACCACGTTGATATTTGCAAAATCGAAATTAATTAAACCACGGAAAATAGTGAGCGGCGAATTATTGGCGTTGAATTGGGGAGCCAACATTGGATACAACTTGACCGAAATTCTTAAACCTAGATCTATTGTGTTATGGTCAGATAGCATGGATAACATCAATCGATTGACAGACGATATTAATAAGTATCCGTTTCCCGTGGCAGTACATTTGTACAACATTCGATCGAAGATAATCAATATTAGACACATATCCGGCAAACAAAATCCTGCAGATGCATTCACAAGAGGCGTTGCCACAAAAGAATTATATGATATTCATCATATCAATATCACGGAAATGTTGGGAGAAAACGTAACCATTGGCATAATTCAAACCAGTGACAAACCAAATGAAAAATGTGACAGCGTCAAAGGCGTGAATTTGAATCAAAACTTAACGTACAATGAATGGATAAAATATATTAGCGAACAAGATGACCAGTGGAAATATTCGATCGACAAAGATAAAGACGAACTCACTATATTGATCAAGATTAATCAACAATGCTACATCGACGATGAATTTAAATCGAATTATCGATTATTCAATGACGAAAATAATGTGGTACGATGTCTGACCAGGTTGGAACAAGCTGAATTAGATTATGATGAAAAATACCCGATTGTTTTACCGAATTGTAAATTTACGATTGCGTTTTTAAAACACTTACACGATGAAGATGGGCATGGTTCAGTGGAATATTCATTGACGAATTTAAGAATGATGTATTTCATCCCTGGAGCACGACGATTAATGAAAAAAATTAAACATAATTGTAGCCATTGCAAACAAATAACCGCTAAAGCCTTGGAGGTCTTCAAAGGAAATCCACCAAGAGAACGACTTAATCGTAGCAAACCGTTTGAGAATATTGGTATAGATTTATTTGAATTAAAAACAGAGCCGAAAACGATTGGAATCATCTTTACATGTTGTGTAACGCGAGCTGTCCATTTTGAAATCGTCGAAAAAGCAACCGCAGAAGAAATATGCGACGCATTTCGGATATTTGCCGCACTGAATAGACGACCATTAGTCGTCTTTTCTGACAATGGCCCGAATTTGAAAAGACTGGGACGCCTTTTCAACGAATCGTTCAGAATCATGCGGGAAAGGTTTGATTGGCGATTCATAACTCCCGGCGCACCATTCCGTGGTGGATTTTATGAAGCATTAATTAAGACGATGAAAAGAGCATTTAAAGGCATCGTTTGGCAACGTAAAATCTCAAGCAAACAAATGAAATTAGTTCTGTATGAAATACAATCGCGTATGAATAGACGTCCTTTGGTTCACACTGAATCATACATCTTAACCCCAAATCATTTGATATATGGTTATAATTGTTCCGATACGATGGTACCACCGAGAAATGGAATAACAGGAAATCTGATTAAGCATTGGCGATCAACGGAACGACATATAAACAGCGCTTGGAAAACGTATAAAAATGTTTATTTGAAAGAACTACGCAATTATCATCAAAATTCAAACCGTTATGATATGTTAGAAATTAATGATAAAGTATTGATCGTAGACGAAAATAGTCCAGCATACACTTGGAAGATGGGCACAATCACTGGTCAAGTAAAGGATAACGCTGGGATCGTTCGAACATATAAGCTGGAAGTCGATGGTAAAGTTGTGGAAAGAGCTGCACAAAAAATCGTCCCGTTGGAATGTCAAGCGGAGGGGAGGAATGGTGAAAATATTGACCGATGACAGTGATCGAAAAAAACAAACAAAAAAAAAATATAAAAACGCCACATTAGTATGTTTATTTTTCAAGTTGTTTTTTTTTTTTTTTAAGAAAGAAAAATGATGTTAAAATGTTAATATGAAACGAAATGCTCAATGAAAATGTGTCTAAATGATTGTGTTTTTTAATTTGTTCACATTAAGTATTTTTGTTTAATTTGATAAATAAATGATTAACTTATTGTTTCCAAAAAAATTGAAAATGGAACTACGAAAAAAATAAAATAAAATGTTTCTATGGAAAATTGAATTCAAAATTGCAAAATTTTGTTGTATATTAGTGACAAGACTATAGAATAAGAATGAATTGAGAGAGGAAAAAATTGATTTTTTTCCTCTTCAAAAACATTTTATTTCCATTTTCAACAATGAAAAAAAAATCATCATATTTAATGAAACACACAAACACAAACGAATCCAAACATACAAACGAACACAATAATCAATTGGAATTGGAGAATTTTTAAATTTGAAAATTTTTTTTTTCGAATGAAAAACTGAAATGAAACTTGAATATTTTACCATTATTTTTCAACAACATTATTTTCTGGTCTTTGGTACAAATTCTACAAATTCAAATTTCAACAACAATAAAGAAAACAATTCAGGAAAATTTTTCTTCAAAAAATTTCAAATTGAAATAAAAGGAAATAATGTTTTCATTTTCTTTCTTATTTCATGAAATATCAACTTAATATTATTCAAGAAAAAAAAGGAAGAAAAATACACATCAACACACACACACACCCGAAAATACATTTGAAAATTGAGCTTCAATTCTTCTTTTCAAAATTTAATGTAGGAAAAAATTGTAAAAAAAATTCAAGAACATAAATGAAGATATTGAATATCAAATAAGAAAAGAAAAAAAAATTGAAGGACATAAATGAAAAACTCTTGAATATTTTCTTTAGTTTAAATATTTGAATACAACAAATAATAATAGAAAAGGCTATGGTAGTGAATAATGAAAAATGATAGAAATTTTTCTTGAAAAAATAAAAAACCGAATAATTTGACATTATTTTATTTTATTGGGCTGTCTCATAAGTTCTTGCCGTTTTTTAAATTTTTTTTTCATTTGAAAAAACGGCAAGAACTTATGAACAACCTAATGTTTCATTATTCTTGCATTCGTTTCATTTTCTATGGAATAAAAATTTCAAATTTGAAACATTTTTTAGACCAGTGCTTCAGATTCAACAATGTTTGTTCAACGAGATATCGTTTTTTGGATGGAATAATGAAAAAAAATTTTATATTTAAATTTGGATTTAGATTAGAGCAGTCATTCTCAACCGGTGTTCCGCGGCACTTTAGTGTTCCGCCAGATTCCAAAAAAGTGCCGCCAAATTTCGGAAATCTAACTCATTCCTTTACTATTCCCTTACTTGGTGTGCCGCAAGATTTTGGAAATAAAGGCTTTTCCTTTTTTCAGTGTGCCGCGGCGAAAAAAAGGTTGAGAATGACTGGATTAGAGTTTAAACTTTGTTTATTCATACATTTACGAAGCAAAAATTGAAACATAAAACTGTTTGTTTTCTGTATAAATTATTTATTTTGATGATATATTCACGAATATTTATGAGATAAATTCAATATTCTGAATCATTTCTTTTTCGAATTCTTAATTTTCAATCTTTCAATATTTCAATTGAATTGAAAATACCAACGTATTTACAAACCTGGTTGATTTACAGCGATTTATTGTAATAGACAGTACGCACACCCATAATTTAATAAATATCATTTGTAAAGTTTTTTTCGTTTTGTTTTTACCCCATTAAATACAATTTTATATCTACTTATATATTGGCTATAGCCAATTAAATAGAATGTAATTTTGATTATTTTTAATTCTTTTTTATAAAATAAACTAAAATAGATAAATGACAAGAAAAAAATCCCTGACATTATCATCTGGATTTTTTTTTTTTTTTTTTTTTTGAAATGTTTCGAAATGAGACAAAATTCATGTTAAATATCAAAACAAAACAAAACAAAAAAAAATGTTCAAAATTGACAGTATATGTCGAATTACAAACTACAAATATAAAAAACTTGGAAGAAATTACTCTAAATTTATCACACATTGTAATGGAAAAGAAAATAAATACTATACAGTAAAATAATGGAGCCATACGATTGCCATTTATTTGTCAATCAATTGTTGTTGTTGTTTTGTAGTTGTTTTGTCATCTCTTCATTTACTGTGCAAATGAAATTATAATCATGATAATTACATATCGTTATATCATCAAAATAGATAAATATCATTTCGATTTGCTTTTGAAAATTATCATTGCTGATGATATTCACTATCATAATGTTGTTACAATGTTTAAGATTTTTACTTTATTTATTTATTTGTTTATAAATTACAACAATAACAATCAAATTATCCATTCAAATGGGAAATTTTCTTCATCTTCTTTGTTTAGCATCATCAATGTTCAGTCACATCATGAATGAAATGGCAAACAAAAAATTAAACAAAATGGCAGAAAACATTTTGGACAATTGTCTATGATAATTGTCATTCTCAATATCATAATTATTGTTTGCTGGGTGAAAATGGAAGAAATAACTTTGATTATTCAATCAATTTGATTATGATAATCATCATTATAATTATCATTATATTCTCGAATGAAAAATCGAGAAGAATAATCAAAATAGTCAAAATCAATGAAAGACATGATGAGAATTCATTTTTCGTTTTCCATTGTTCTCGCTTCAACATTTCGATTCGTATTATTCTTCTGTTTCATTTCATTTCATTTCACATTTCTACGAATTGAAAATTAGAAAATAATCTCATTTTCATTATTTCATTTGATTGGGATTATTGGGTTTGCAACGAATGATTGGTAAATGCACGATGAATGAAGTGAACAAAATGAATTTGACATTAAAAAAATTGCAGAAATCAACAAAAAAAGAAGAATTGAAAAGAATCAAACAAAACGATTAAATCGAAAAAAATTGTCATTGATAAATTAATATTATATATTTTCGAATTGAAAATGTGTGTGAAGATATTGCTTGGCAGTAATTGCTGCGAAAATGGAAAATGGGAAAGGGGAAAAAATGAAAATTTTCATTTGTTTCACATTTTTTTGCCTTTTTTTTTCATTTTTGGCATGAGAATGATTGAACGTGATGCTGAAAAGTTCAATGTTTGTGTTTGCATTGTGTTTGGGATGTGTTTTGAATCTGTCGATGTCGATGTCTGTGTATGTGTGTGTGTGTGTATGTGTGTTTGGTAGCGATTTTTGAAACATGACAAAATAGAAAAAAATGTGAAAACTTTTTATTTTCATTTCTTCTTTCGTTGAACCAAAAAAAATAGAATTATTATTAGGCTGTCCGAAAAGTTCCTTCCGCTTAATCAATAGAGTTGCTAATGAAAATCGGCAAGAACTTTCCGGTCAACTTAATAATAATAAAACACATAGAAATTGAAAGAAATCATTGAAACAAATTGATGAAATGAAAAATAAAAAAAAATAAAAATAAAAATAAATAGACAGATTCCATAAGAAGCTTAAATGTTTTCATTTTTATTATTATTATTATTATTATTATTATCATTAACGTTATATTGAATGTTATAATCATAACGATTTATCATCGATTTTTCTCTTTGTTTTATTTTCATTCTTCATTTCACATTTTTTCACTTGTTTATTTTCACAATCAACCAAATGTTTCAAATGTGTGTGTATTGGGTGTTTGTCTGTATGTGTTTGCGTGTGATGATGTCAAATTTGATACCAAAACAATTCAAAAATAAATTATTGAACATAGAACATTCAATAGAATGAAATTAAAGAATTTGAAATTGAAAATGAATTGAATCGAATTGAACCGAATCAAATGAAATTATTATTATTATTATTATTAATATCTAATCCTATCAAGGATTTTTTTTTCTTCTTTTTCTTATTCTTCATCATCTTCATTGATAGATTTTATATTTCTCTTCATTTCTCTCTCTCTCTTCGTATTTATATTGATTTGAGCTCAAAATAGTGTGAAACATTATTATTATTATTATAAAAATAGAAATAGAAAAAAAAAATGGAAATAAAAATAAAATAAATCGATTCTTGGTAAACACTTATGACAATGTTTGTGTATAAATGTGAAACTGAAATAGAGAGTGAGTGAGAGCGGAAAAGAAAGTTTTGAAAGAATATTTGAATCGATTCCCGCTCTCTCTCTCACACTCATAGTCGTTATTAATATTTTCATCATCATCATCGTTTCATTCACACAAATAATCGTGAATTTATTAATTTTCGTGACACAAGAAAAAAAAATGGATTGATTCATGTATATTTTTTTAGGGAAATCAAAATAGTAGGAAAACAAATAAAGACAAAAATAATAAAAAAATGAAAAAATAAAACTTACAAATCCATATCCACGTGATTTTCCTGTTTGACGATCAGTGATCACTACGGCTTCTTCAATTTCACCAAATGTTTCGAAAAATTGTCGTAATGATTTATCATTAGTATGATATGGTAAACCGCCGACAAATATTTTCGTAAATGTTGTATCTTTCATTGATTGATAATAATAATTATTATTATTCGTATTTGTATTTATGTTTGTATTATGATTAATATAATTATTATTATTATTATTATTATTAGTTGTATTTGTATTCGTATTATTATTAATTGGTGCTATTGCTGATGATGATGATGATGATGATGTTGTAGTATTTATTGTTGATGTTGATGATGGTGATGATGATGATAATGATGATTGTTGTTGTTGTTGTTGTTGTTTTTGATGATTATGATGAGTCGATACATTTGTAGATGTATTTGTTGTTGCGATTGTTGTATTCGATATTGTTGTATTTGTTGTTAATGTTGTCGATGATGATGATGATGATGATGTATTCATCATATCACTATTGCTATTATCATTATTAACCATATCGTTATTATTTGGTTGAAATGTTGTTTTCACTGCATGATCATCACTGTTATTGCTGCTATTATTATTATCATTATTATTTTGATTATTATTATTATCATTAACACCTACACAATGATTCGTCGATGATTCGATGATAGATGAATTTTGTTGTTGTGATGATGATGATGATGCCTGTAATGGTGATGATAGTGATGGTGTTGCTGTGGATGATGATGATGATGATGATTTACTTTTACCATTCACAGTGAGTGTATTTTTATTCATTGCCATATTAATATCGTTTGTTTGTTGTTGTTGCTGTTGATGCTGTTGATGTCGTTGATGATTATTACTTCCCATTGATGATGACGATGATGATGATGATGATAATTTCCGTTGATTTGTCATCATCGATAATGTTTTTGATTTTTATTTTCTTTTTACTTTTTTCCGTCGAAAATTGTATCATATTCATTAAAAGTTTAAATAACAATCAATCATAGACGATAATGATTATTTTATAAAATGTTTTCAAAGTAAATAATAAATGAGTAAATATTACATTATAATAAATAAAATAGGCACTGAACCAAAAAAAAAAACAAAACAAAATAGATTGAACAAAAAAATAAATAAATAAATATAAACAAATCAAAAAACAAAACAATCATCCATCACAAATCACAAATATATTTATTTTTGTTTTTGTTTTCTTGCTTTTTTTCACTTTAATGTATTTTCATTTTGTCGATATATAATTAATGTCATAATAATAATAATAATAATAATAATATTCACAACTTTGTATTTTGTAAAACAAAATAAAACAAAATTAATAACAATAAGAATGGTAACAATTTCGAATCGATCCAAAAACAAAACAACCGAACAATGAATTTGCACAATGATTTCTTTTGAAGTGTTGTTTTTCTATTTCTGTAAAAAAGAAAAAATTGGAAAAAAATCAGTGATTCATAGATTAATTTAGTAGTATTAGGTTGTCCGCAAAGTTTTTGCCGTTTTTCAAATAAAAATAAATCTAAAAAACGGCAAGAACTTATGGGACAACCCAATAATAAGCAAGTAATGTTCAAAAAACAGAAAAAAAATAAAGGAGAAATATTCAAAGGTTAATATCATTAATTCAATTTTTTCCCGCTCTCGCTCTCTCTCTCACTCTTTTTCAATAGCAATTTATCTTAATTATTCACAATCACAATGATTTTTTCCTATTTTTTTCGCCTCCACTCTTAGAATTCTTAGAATGAAAGCAAAAAAAAAAACTACTGGGAAACAAGGATAACAAATATAAATTAATAAATAAACAAGTGAATTCTTCAGAGAATATCAGCTTGTCAATCCTTTTTTCGGGTGAAAATTTGCTAAAACAAAAGTAATGAAACAACGTTCGCACTAATTTACTCAGAAAGAAAAATATTTGAAATATTTCATTTCAAAAATATAATCAGATAATCAGAATTTATAAAAACATTCGATAACATATTGCAGTTACACACCAAGGGCTATAGCTAATACACAATGCACATATATATATCATCATCATATCGATAGAGAGAGCCAATGAGAGAAAAGAGATGGAAAATTCTAACAAGAATTTATGTTTTTATTTTTTTCAAAAAAAATAAAAAACTTTGAAAATAAAAAGTTTCAAATCGAAAAAAAAAAATAAAAGTGAAAATACACAAAATCCAAAAAGCAAACATGTCCATAGATGCACCAACACACACACACCAACACACAACTCACGCACAACTTTATCCATTACTTTTTAATGTTAATAATCATAATGTGTTGATGTTTTGTTGTCGTTGTTGTTGTTGTATTGAATTGAACGAATAAATAGTTTTGAATGCAATTAAATTAAATTTAATGTTTTTTTTTTTTTTTTTTTTGGTACTTTTTTTTCATCATTGAAAAAGAAATGGTTTTTTGAGCACACCAAAACATAATTATAATGGACATCACTATATGGAATAATAATGAAAAATGGATGCAATTTCGAAAGCATTATTATTCTATACAAAAGGTTGTCCGAAAAGTTTCTTCCGCTTAATCAATAGAGTTGCTCATGAAAATCGATCAGAACTTTCCGGACAACCTAATCCCAAGGTTCTCTCTCTTATCTCTAATTTATTTTTGTATTCTTCTTTTTCATTTTTTTTCCTTCGTTGTTGTTAAATATCGCTTTGTACAATGGAATATCGAGCAAAATAAAATAAAATTCATCGTTTCATGTTAACCAAAAAAAAAAAAAAAAAAATTATTTATTTTGAAATGAAATACTGAATGATCCAGCGAAATGAAGAATAACATTTTAATCCATTGTTCAAATGTTCATGAGTTTTGTAATATTTATGTTCGGGAATTTTTTTTTTATTACAAAATATTATATTCGTTTTGTTGTTTCATTTTGTTTTTTAATCGCAATTTCATTTTTTTCAAAATTCAGAATCAAATAATTTATTATTAAAGAGATAAATAGAGGAGGAATGAGCACAACAATACGGTGAAAAAAAAGAAACATCATTGTATATTGTCAACATGTATTGATTAATTATTAATTCATTTCAAATACAGTGAATGGATCAAAAAAAAAAAAAATGAATGGACAAATGCAGCTGCAAAAATTTCAACATTTTCGAAAATGATTATATTCATATTTTGGGCCCTGGAAAAAAAAGCAAAGAACGAAATTATTCAGATGAAACCTTCGAAAAAAAAAACGAAATACCTTCACCATTGTCGATAATAAACAATGGACAATTTTTTTTAGCTTAGCGGATATTTTTTTTTCCATTTATTCATTCATTCATTCGCTATCAAACAATATTCAATATGCCATATCAATATATTGGGTTGTCCCATAAGTTCTTGCCGTTTTTCAAATTTTTTTTCTCGTAAAAAACAGCAAGAACTTATGGGACAACCTAACATGTCTCTAAATATGTTTGTCCAATCAGCTTATATTTGCATTCATCAAATAGCTTACAAACACATATGGAAATTGAAAGTCAAATTCCCCTCTAAATTCATCGGGAAAATATTGTACACGAAAAAAACATTCATTGATCACAGGGAATGTCAACAAACAAAAAAAAAAAAAAAAAAAAAAAAAAAAAAAAATACATTGTACATGATGATGCCTAATGGCTAAGAAGTAATTTTGTGTTCTCCAAAAAAAAAAAAAAAAAAAGAAAAACGAATGAATGGTGAATGAATGAAATGGTGAAATGCATCAGCAGCAGCAACGACAAAAAAAATGATTACATTGATTACCCAAAGTGTTCGGATGTTCGATCGAAAGATGAAGAAAACAAAACATGTTACATAATGTTTTATATATGACTGAATGGACAGTTGTTGTTGTTGGGTCCTTAATTTATTATTTAATAATAAACTTTTGACTTTTTATTTGATATTTTTCTTGGTCGATTTTTTTTTCGTGATTGAATTAGATTTGTTGTAGGGTAATTTTCATTTTATTAACATTCTCCTTCAAATACTTAGTTAATTGTCATTAATATGATTACAAGTGAATCAAAAGCAAATCATGGTTCACAAATGGTATTGAAACACGCAAATACTTTGAAAAAAAAAACACTGTAAAAATTCCTTCTTTTTCGAGAGATAAAAAAGGAAAATCAAAGGTTAAATGAATGCATTAATGTGTTTCACTTGAAAATAACTTCGAAGAAAAAAAAAGCTTTCATTCGATAGTCAAACGAATCAAACATCGCCAACAACCTATGGCCACTTTGATGGCCAAACATTATGAATACATGAAGAGAAACATCAGCACATCACTAACGATAATTATCGTATCGTAATAATCAAAGTAATTTTGTTTGAAAAAAACTTTTCTTCTTTCTCATTTCTATTTGAGTGATAAAAGAGTTAAGAATACATTCACTCTCTCATATTCATAATGATAATGGCGAGTTTGGAAATGTAAAAAAAATATTTTCCAGGGCCATTTCTATGGCCATTCGTTTAATGATCACACAAAGATGGCACACCAGTAATATTTTGTGAATTTAAAATTCTTTTCAATTAAAATTTTCAAAATTTAAATTCAAAAATTAAATTCAAAATGTTGATTCATTTGACCAAAAAAAGTTCTGTCGAATCACATGATATGCGATGATAATAGCAATGGTAATAATTTATCCATGAATAATCATGAATGAATTCAATTATTTCTCTTTTCAATTCGCCCATGAATTTCAAAATTTTCACGAGAAGTGAAAATCCATTTGACCATTTATTTTTTCAAATGAAAAAAAAATTCTTTTAAAGCAGATTAAAATTTGTGTGTGTGTGTGTCAATTAAGCTAATTAGATTGGCGTTTTGCTGGTATTTTTGGTGTTTTGCTGTTTTGGTGCAAAAATGAAAAAAACTTGTAAAATGCATACCAATGGAATCTGCTTCGGAAATTGTGGAAGAGTCAACCAACAACAAGCAGCAGATATATAGTCAAAAATGGAAGAATTAATCGGGGAAAAAATGTTCACAAATTTTTCCCTCGTTTTATTCTACATTTGATTATTTCATTTGACTATATTTTCACCTATTTTTTTTTCATTTCATTTCATTTCTAGGAAATCAACAAAACAAAAATGAAATGAAATGAAATGAAATGAAAACACACATATTAATATATTAGGTTGTCCGAGAAGTTCATTCCGCTTATTCGATAGAGTTGTTCATGAAAATCGGCCAGAACTTTTCGGACAACCCAATATATGTTTATATTCACTTAAATGAATTTCATTTCCATGAATTTTTTTTTCTTTTATTTTTCTCACTTTTGATTATCCAATTGATTTGATCAAAATCACGACCCTAATAAATAAATAAGCAAATTTTTTCTTTTGCTTCAAATCAAAACATTTCTCTAGAAATTCGAAAAAGTAAAAGCGAGGAAAAAAATCAGAAAAAATAGTTGAAATAAAATAAAGAAATCAATGAATCGATTCAAAGCGAAAATATTAACATTACATAATAATCATGAAAATAATACAAGATTATTATTGTTTGAATTCAAACAAATAATAATCAAAAGCAAAAAAAAAAAAAAAATGACTTGGCATTGGAATCATTGCAACAAATAATAACGATAATAATAATAACAAAAGATTCAAATTCAGCAAAAAATTGTCAACAATGGTAACGATCCGATTCGCAACAACACATTTATGTATGCGTGTGTGTTCAATAATGATCACACACACTAACACACACACACCAACCAATGATCATCACCACCGAACAACAAATGGCGTTCCAACAAAAAAAATATGGATTTTCCGTCGTCAATTCTTATCCTTATCATTATTATTCTTCGTTTTTCTGAAAATAATGATTTCTATTCAATTTTTTTTCTTTTTTTTTAAAAAAAGTTCAATTTATAACAGTTTCGATATTTATAATAGAGCTAAAGATATTGCCAATACAACTGTGTGTGTTTGTGTGTGTGTGGGTGCCGCTTAAACTAACATAACAAATATATACAGAGAAATATAAGCATACAATGAAATGAAATAACATGCAGAAGAAGCACAAAAAATTAACAAGAAATACAAATTTTATTCCAAGAAATTTTGTAAGCAATGTCCATTGATTTTGAATTGCTATTAAGAAATGAAAAAAAACTGGCGAAATAAAATATAAAAAAAATTGAGTGTGATAATAAAAACATTTTGTACTGCAGCATATAAGAAGCAATAATATAAAATAATATAAGTGCCAATTAAGATTTTCATCATTATTTTTTCCTATTTTTCATCATTGCTTTCTGATTGGCATTTATTTTTTAAAAAAAATGTGTATGATTAAATTTTTAATCATATCGAATAAACATTGAATTTCAGTAAAAATTGACTTCGAAATTCCGAAATTAATTTTGAAACCCCGAATCAAAACTTTAAAACTTGTGACATTTCATAAATTGAACAAATTATTCTATATTTTTTTTTAATTGGACCAAATTTTGGTATGAATTTCAGTTTTAAAATAAAAAAAATTTCGAGAAACTTTCCAGAAATTTTCACAAACCTACCTTGATGAATTCCCGGAAAGTTTCTACAAAAATGACCTGACCTAACCTAACTCACCAACATTCAATCATAGCATGGCAAAACCTAACCCAACTCACCAACATTCAAGCATAGCATAACCTAACCCAACTCACCAACATTCAAGCATAGCATGGCATAACCTAACCTAACTCACCAACATTCAAGCATAGCATAACCTAACCTAACTCACCAACATTCAAGCATAGCATGGCATAACCTAACCTAACTCACCAACATTCAAGCATAGCATAACCTAACCTAACTCACCAACATTCAAGCATAGCATAACCTAACCTAACTCACCAACATTCAAGCAAAGCATAACCTAACCTAACTAGTCAACATTCGAGCATTGCACAACCTAACCTAAATATAGAATAGCCTTTCTAATGTTGCGATTATCATGATTATTATTATATATTTTTCAAATTTAATTTTATTTGATCAAGTATTTATCGGTGGAAGTATTTATCAACTTATTATTTATTGGTGGAAGATGTTGCTAATCATAGCAATGAAATGCATAAAGAAATTGAATCAATTTTTTTTACATGAATATAAGAAATTTTCATATTCATAAATTTTATAAATTCATAATGATTTTGGTCTTCTCATTTTTTTTCAAATTGAAATTCAACTGTCAAAACTGTTTATTGCCATTACCACCATTATTTTTCGTGGAAATATGGCGACAAGATTGACACAAAATAAAAATATTTGAATACATAAAATTATAACGATAATAATCATTTGAAATGAAAGAAAAAATTTCGGTTATTGTTTTGCAAAACAGAAAATATTCACATTTTGGTCAAAAATTTATTTGACAGATTTAATGTATATGAAAAGCCTGAAGCTTTAAAAGCTTCATATTTCCAATTTCATTTAATACATTTCGCATTTTCCCATTTAAATATTCAATTTTTGATCATCATGAAAAAATATTAATAATTTCGGTTCCTACACATCGACCATTATGAGATGAACATTGGATGGAAAAATTAAGAGCCGAAACATAATAATAATATAATAATATATTTATTTAATGGTGCACTGCTAGGGCATTTGCACCTTTGGAATAAAGAGAAATGTTAAAAATTACAAAATGAAATTAATGAATGAGAAATAATTATGAGACTGAGTAATTAAATGAATGTAATACTGAATGAATGAGTATGATGATGTAAAATATTTATATGTTGATGGGTCTTATGGAATTTGTGGATATGTTGATTTGTTGTGATCGTCTCCAGAACTCCTTAGACGTCTCGTTGAAGATATGAAACTTCGCCCTGCTGGCCATGACTTCACCCAAACTGGTGAATGATCTGGTTGCAAGGGCGAAGTATTCACACTCTAGGAGAACGTGTTCAGGGTCCTGGAGGTGGTGACCGCATATACACATAGGTGAGTCCTTGAGGTTCCTTTTGTACAAGTATGCTGCGAAGTTTCCGTGTCCAGTGATGAATTGCATGTTGAAAAAGGAGGGACGGAAGAACTTTGGAACCGTTAATGGAAAGAATTTTTTGAATGTGGTGTTGCTGTTCTGGTGGTATTGTTGAATGCATCTGTTTTCAAAGTCCACTCGAAGTATTCTCTTTTCTGTTGGATCTTTAATGTCTGCTGTGGATCGAAGGATTTGTATGTAGTCTTGGATTTTTACAATCCCTGCCACTGTACACGCTATATCATCAGACACTGAATTGTAAGCATGCAGAGACTTGATCAAAATTTTGTGTTGAGAGGCATTCAGTTTGGTCATCACTTTTTTTGGGATTTCGTCTCCCCATATTTGGTAGCCGTACAACAACGCTGGACGGACCATGCCTTTGTAGAGATTTAATCTCTTCTTAGAACACGGTCCCCAGGTGTTGGCGATCAGCGCAAACAAAACGTTTGTTGTCCGTTGTATTTTTTCCATGGTGTTGTTAATATGTACAGTGTAGTCTAGTTTCGTTTTACGACGGTGGTTTTTCATTGTAATTCCTAATATTTTGATTTGATTTGAAGGGTGTATTATTGTTGATGGATTTATTTGTATGTTTGGATTGTCGCCGCTGAATAGGTAGATGATGTTTGTCTTATTATGATTGATTGATAGTTTGAAGCTATCGCACCATTTTTCGATGAATGAGATTATGTGAATGATTTTTTCTTTGAGGATGTTGATGGATTCGCCCCAACAGACAACTGTGACATCATCTGCGAATGCTGTTAGTTTAGAGGAACGAATGTCATATCGTGTCAAGAGATCATTGATGAGGACGTTCCAGAGTAGTGGGGATAGAGCACCACCTTGTGGGCATCCGTTGGTTAGTTTTTTCCATGTGGTGTGGTTACCGTAATCAAACTTGACAAATCTGTTTGTGAAGTATGATTCTATAATTTTTATTAGACTGGATGGTATGTCATATTTGTCTAAATTGTTGATAATAGCTGGCCACCAAGCTCTGTCAAAAGCTGATGCGATGTCGATTGCTATGATTGCAGTTTTGTGTTTAGCTTTATTCATTAGTGCAGTTTCGGTTATTATGTTCAGAGCTGATATAGTTGATTTATTTTTTGTGAATCCGTGTTGATCAGGGTGACGGTGATTGTTGAAGTATATGTTGATTTTGTTGTTAATTAGTTTTTCAAATATTTTTGCCAGATTTGAAATTAGGCATATTGGTCTGTAATTTTTTATGTTGTTGTAGTCTGTTTTGTTGGGTTTTGGCATTATTCTTACTGTGGCCAACTTCCATGAGTCGGGGAAATAGTGCAATTGAATGCATTTGTTGAACATGTCTAGAAGGATAGGGGTTGTGATATCAATAGATGATTTGATCATGTTGTTGGAAATGTGATCGATTCCGGGGGCTTTTTTAATATTTAGATTTCTAGCAATTTGTTGGATATCCTCTGTGGAAAAGGTTACTGATTCGTTGTTTCTGTATGAGAGAGGTTGGTTGCGGATGATATTGTTTGTGGTGTTGTCGTCGTCTGTGTTGTCGTCTGGAAATAACTTTTTTAGTATGTCGCTCATGATCATCGATTTGTTTTGAGCTGGTACGTTGTCTATTAATTCTATTCTGTTGTTATATTTAGTGGTCATCATTTTGAGTAATTTGTAGGCATTGCCGTAACAATTTGATGAATGGGCTTCTTCTACGAAGGAGCGAAAGCTCGTTCTTTTGGCATTTCTTATTTTGTTGATGTAGTCATTTCTGGCTTTGCAGTATTCATCGTAACTGATGTGTGAATTGTTTCGATAGTACATGTTTTTAATATGGTGAAAATATTGTTTTTGGGATTCTAGTTCTTTGGTCCACCAAGTGAGTTTCGATGGGTATGGTGATGTTCTACGGGTCTGGTATGTGCGATATGCTGCCTCAAGTAATACTTGTGTGAATTTATGTACAATGGTGTCTAGTTCTTTTGTGGATTTGCAGACTGATATTTTGTTATGAATATTTGATAGTTCGGATTGATCGATGTTTTCTATGTATTCATGAGTGTTGTTTTCTATGAATTTCCATGTAGATTTTATATAATGGTTTAGGCATTGGTCAGTATGAGAGTTGATGTCGAAACTAATTGTTTCGTGGTCTGATAGTGTTGTGTGTCTGGTTACTTTCCAATTGTAAATCATTTTGTAGGCGATTGGATTTGTGATGGTTAGATCGACTATGCTTGCATTTCTGCATGTTTTCTCCTTGTTGTTCATGATGATTAGTTCGTGTTCGGTTATTATTGATTTGAGTTGGTGGCCGTTGTGGTTACGTATGTCGTCGTGCCAGTGATGATGTCGAGCGTTGAAGTCGCCGCAGAAGATGATCGGAATGGTAGAGTATTTAGATAGGATGTTATGAAAGAAATTTTGATGTGACTCATTGAAAGTATTTGGCAGTATGTACATGTTAACAAATATTATGTGTGATGATTTAGTCTGTATGGAGATGGTTGTTGCAAAGTCGTTGGTGAATTGATCGATTGAGTTGATTATGAGAGACTTATTTAGGACAATCGTAGCTGTGTAGACTTTTTTGGGATTATTTATTATCGGATGAAAGCATCTTGGTGTTAAGCCGAATGGGATGCGGTTGTTGTGTATGTGGAGTTCTTGTAATGCTAATATGTCAATTTTGGAATTTGTGGTCATTTGTCTTATTTCTGCCGATGCTGTCGGGCTTTTCCTGAGATTTTGTTGAACGATTTTAATTGTTTGTACCATTGTGATTGTTGGTGTAGATAGGTTGAGTCGATGTTGTAGGTTTTGTGATGGGAATTGATGGTGTTGCATCTTGCGTGTCTATTTCTATAGTTGTTGTTAGTGGGTTATTTGTCGATTGATGTGATGGTGAATATTGGGTGCGTTGTTCTGTTCGATCGATTTGTCTTTTGTATAATGGGCATGTGTCTCTGTTGGGTTTGTGACATACTCTTTCTGCTGATACGTTGTTTTTGTAGTAGTTGACACAGTTGTGGCATTTATTGATTTTTGTGCAGTTAAAGAGCCGAAACATGCATAAAATCAAAAAATTGGCTAGAAATTTGCCTTAATTGATTCAACCATGATGTTGTCTTCTTTTTCAACCATTATGATTATGATGATGATGATGATGATGATGATGATGGAAACAATGACAACAAAATAATGATAATGATAAAGTGAGTCAGACTACATCTAGACTACATCGAAGAGTATTTGTACATTACCATAAATTTCAAAAAAAAAAAAAAAATCAAAAAATTATGATATTCGATATTAAAGAGAGACAGAGAATTTGGGAGCAAAACAAAAAAAAATGTCAAAACATCAAAAATACTAAGAGATAATCAAATGTGGAACAAAAGAAATTTGCCTCGTGAAAGCCTTGAAATAATGGAAAATGTATGGAATATTTATTCATATTTTTCATTCTTTTAATTTTTATGGCATACTTAGCATTGAATATTCAACAAAAAACATAATATTAATGAATGAATACAATACACATTCAAATATATATTGAATGTGAAACACCATTTTCATTATCATCATTAACATTAATATCATTCAAAAATAAAAAAAAGCGAAAAGAATGATTCATAATGGATTTTTTTTTCTTTTTCAGATTCCCTAGATTTTAGTTTATTTTATTGAATGTGTATATGAATGTGCTGCATTTATGAATGTGAATGCTGCAAAACAAAGAATCATCAACATCTTAAGATGATTTTGGATGAATGAAATGAAATGAAATAGAATGAAAAAAATTGAAAACAACAGCAACAAATAATATTCAGATATTCAAAATGAATAATTACAATAAAATAAAACCCTTTAAGACTTTGTTTTTTTTTGTTTTGTTTTTTTCTTTTGTTAATTTATTTATTTTGTTTATTTTGCTGAGATGCTAAGATGGCGTAAACAAAATCTTTGAATATGATAATGACTCAAAAGAATTGCGAATCTGGAATTTTCATCGCTCTCTCTCGCTCCAATTTCATTAATGTCTATCATCATTATTATTATTATTGTGATTATTATTATTGATTCAATAGAAAATAAATCATTTTTTTTATATGTTCAATTTTCTCATGAAGCTTTTCATCATCTTTTGCTTTTTTTTGTTCACATTTGGTACAATGTAAAAGAATGAATAAATAAATAAATTTCAAATTCAAATTCAAATAGAAATTCAAAATAACTGTTTATTCATTCATTCATTCATTTGTTCAATATAAATCAATATAATCATGAGAATATCTGATATATCAGATGTGAAACAGAAAATTTTGAAAAATTACATGGGATTATTTATTTATTTTTATCAGTATTATTTCAATATTGTTCGGTGCATTTGTATCGTATTTTTTTTCTGAAGATTTTCAATTTTAAATTTCTTTATATTTTTGGGAAATTTTCATTTTTCATCAAATTCAAATACTTTTCCGATTTTTCAATCCAAGTAAATTCATTTTTTGAAAAAATCAAATAAATAAATTGTTTCAAAAAATGATAAAACTAATAATAATGAAAATAATAATAAATCCTTTGGATTCAAAAAAAAATGTTTGAGAGAAAAGGGAGAAAATTTCAAAAAAATATATTAAAAATGATTTTTTTTAATCATATTTTTGAAAATCGATTCTACAATCAATCATCACTGTTGTATTAATAATAATAATGGATAACGATGGCAAGTGTACTGATATTTTATCGATTTTGTTTCAAAGAAATTATTTCCCTTGCTTTTTTTCGGATAAAATTCATGGAAAAAAGCAAGGGAATAATGCTGAATTTCTTCCAAGAAGCTATGAGAGAGTTCTCAAAGATAATGAAGAAAAATTTTCTTCGAAAAATTTAATATTAAATTTTATTTTTTTACAAAAAAAATGAAATGGAAAAAATTTCAAAGGAGAAAATAAATCATCGCTGAAGCTATTAAATAAATATTATTATTATTTTGAAAACACATGTGATTAAAATAAATGTCTTATTGAATCAATTTTTTTCTTTAAAAATGAAAAAGAATCAAAATGAAATTAAATCAAATGAATAAATGAAATAAATCTGATAAAAGTTATTATGAATAATAATTTTTGAATTTTCTTTAATCAAGAAGAAAATCTGCTTTAAATTCAAGGTTTTTTCTCGCGGGTTTCGTGTTCTAATTTTTGGAAATATAGAATATTAATGGAATAAATGCAAAATATTCGGGTTTTCTATGGCTGATTATTCATTTATGAAGAATTTTTCCTTGCATTTTGGTTGGTTTGTTTGTTCTTGGGGTCGACCCCTTCTCTGATATTCTTTGCTACACAGCTTGATAGATTTTCACTGAAAATTATTTCAATCAAATTAATCAATAAAATTTTTCCATATTTGAAAATATAAACGACATATAAAGGAAAACTTCAAAGAATTTCAATAAATTTCAATCGATCGTTTTTCATTTTATTTTTTTTTCGGTTTTTCAATGCTTTCTTTTTTTCTCACATCAATAATTATAATATTTTCGAAACATTCATTTATAATTAACTTGATGAATGTTCTTTGGGTTCAAATTAAAAGCGAAGAAGACAAAAATAAAAAATCAATTCAGTTCATTAGTCGGCAAAGAAAAAAATGAAATTAAAGAGTTCAACCAGAAATAATGAATGAATGGAAAAAAATTAAAGGAATCATAACATCATTTATACTAAATTTACTTTTCAAACGAAAATTCGATCGATAATCAATAATTTTTTTTTTTTTTGATTAAATTTGATTTTATTTTTCTTGTTTTCATTACAAGTTTAATTATCTTTCTAGATAAACACACACACACGAATGAATTGAAGGTAATCATTCATGTATGATTTAATTTTTTGGAATCAAATCTATTGAAATTCTGAAATTCTGTGTGAGAAATTTTTGAAAATTAAAATTTATTTCTCTTGCTCATTTCTCACATAGAATAAAAAAAAAATCGTTGGAACGTGTTGGCAAATATAATTTCTTGCCATTTGAAATCTCATCAAAATATCAACATAATCAATGTAAGCAAGAGAAATGGAAATAGTCAAAGTTTCGCCTTAGTATTCATTCATATGGAAAAATAGAAAAATCACTAACATCAATTGAATAAATTTTCGTATCTACCAAATAATAATAATAATAATAATATGAACAACATTATGAAATATTTACGAATCACAGTGCCACATGAATTTCGGAATTGAAATCAAAATTATTTAAGCATTCTTTACGATTTTCACTGAGAAATAGGAATTTTCATTTCCGTTTTTAATGTATTCATTCATTCGTTCATTCATTTATTTAGAAAATGAGAAAAAAAAAATGAATGAAATCGAAGAATAAGATAATAATAATAAAAGAACATTTTTTGCCATTATGAAATGTGAATATATGAATAAGTTTGAGAAATGAATAAATAAAATATTTTTGCCTTAAGGTAATCAATTTCATTTCAATCCAAATGAATGAATGTAAAGAGTCATCATATAGTTGGAATAGTTGATATTGAATGAAATATTAGAAAAATGCAAACGACAATTATATATTTGACTGAATTTCGTATATTTATATTATTAAGATTCTAAACAAGTACAACAGCAACAACAACAACAACTCAACTCATAACAATAATTGATGAATGAATAATAAGTTTTTATGATTCAAACAAAAAATTTAAAGCATTTCCTACGAATACAAGTTTTTCAATTTTTATTTCATTCATTCATTCATTCACCATTTATTTATTCGTTTATTTTATTGTATCCAATAACAAGAGTTTCAAAAATAAAAAGTTGGTCAAAAAAAAAATGTTATCTTTGGAAGAATTTACAGCTATTTATTCATTTATTCATATTCATTTAGTTCATTCATTTAATTCATTCATTTAGTTTAATTCTTTTGTTTTGACATATAAAATACTACGTGTATTTTGACTGTTTGGTCAATGATGGTTAGCTAGTTATTACTATTATTATCAAGAATTTATTGGCGAGAAAGATATAAGAAATATAAGAATGAAGAATTTATTCTTACGATTCTTTCTATTGTCTTCCATTTTATTAGGTTGTCCCATAAGTTCTTGCCGATTTTTTAATGATTTTCTACGATATAACCAGCAAGAACTTATGGGACAACCCAATATTTCTTATTATTGGTTATTATTATCAATATTATTATTTAACAAAATGCTTTTTATGCCATTTTTTTCGTTTAGTTTTTTGTTTTTTGTTTTTGTTTTATTGTATTTTATTATGGTCATTTAATGTTGAATTGTTTTTTTTTATTTTTATTTTCATCATTCGATCATTTGTTCATTTATTTTGTGATATAATTTATCTCATATAACCAAGATAGCCAACGAAAAAAAAAAAAAAGAAAAACGACAGAATCATCAGAAAGTATTTGGAATTTTTTCTATTTTTTTTTATTATTTTTCAAATTGTATTTTTCACCAATTTCAAAGAATGAGCCGAAAAATTCTTTGCTGACTCTATCGATTTTATTTTCTCATTGATTCATTAATGAAAGAATGAAAGAAGTCTAAAATAAAAAATTATTTCTCTCAATTATTTTCAGCGAAATTTATTTTGTTCAATTTTGTGGTTATTTTTAGTTTCAAATTTTATTTTTTATTTATTTTTTTTTCACTTTTTATCGGATCTGTATCGGAATTTTCTTTCATTTTTCATTCACTCACTCATATATTTTATCAAAGAGAAAATTTCTTGTTCATTAAGTCTCATTCATTCAGCTTTATGTGACATTATTATTTGATCAAATAAAATAAAAATTTTCAAAGAAAAATTTTCAAAGGAAAAATTTAGGACACAAAAAAAACCGAAACAAATATCATTATTGGGTGTGTGTGTGTGTGTGTGTGTGTGTTTAACAAAACACTATTATTTACTGTTGTTGTTCGGTTTTAAAGTGAAAAATGAAAATTGATATCAAATTATTAAATTCAAATTCATAATCATTCAATGTATTTTACCAAGATGAAGATGTAAAGTTTTTTTCATTCGGTCCAATCGTTGAAATTCTTCATGAATTCGTTATGAAATGTTCAACGGTTTTTTCGCCTCGATTATTCTTGATTATTTTTACATTTTTCTGACTTATTCAATCAAGATTATTCAAAAAAAAAATTTTGAAAAACATTTTGAAATGCTCAATTAGCGTATTTGCACACAAATGAATTTTTTGTTGTTGAATGAATGAACAAAATGTTGACAAATTAAATGTTAATCGTTTTTGATAAAAAAAAAAAAAACACATATATATGATGCAGCAGCAGCAGCAGCATACACAAACATAGATATAAACACAGACTATTTAATCATGAATAATTATGAATGAAAATTGAAAAAAAAATTCTTCAGACATTATCATCATCATCATCATTGTTGTTGTTGTTATCGTTAATGAGACAAATCTGTTTTTTATTCATTTTATTTATTTATTTATAAATTTGACATCGAATTCTTTTTGATATTCGTTTTTTGTTTCATTCAAAATAATAATTATTTTTCAAATACATATATTTTGCATCATTAAAGCCAAAAATTTTTTTTTTTGGAAAATTTTCCATGAAATTCTTCATCAAAAATGAACAAAAATGGATGAAAAATAATGATAATAACGAAGATATTAATTAACAATTAATAATTGTAATAATTTTTTTTTTTTTGCTGCTTTGCTGCTGTGATGTCAGATATGTGCTAAATATTTTTTCACAAATTTAAATTATTCAGCAAATAAAATGAATAAATTTCAAAATATTGTAAAACTTGTTAATTGGTAACAATCGTTATTTTCACCATATCAAACAAAATCACTTTGAATTTTAATGAATGAATTGAAAATATTGAAAAATATTGAATTTTTTTTTTGTCAACAAAGACATTAATGATAAAATGAATGCATTATTTGAAAAAAATGAATGAATGAAATTGAAATATTTGATGAAATGATAATGAACAAATGTAATGAAAATGGAAAAAACGTAACAATTCATAAATTTATAATTTAAATTTATAATTTTTTCATTTCTATCAGTTCAAAATATTTGAAATGATCATCATTGATTGTCATCATCATCAACAACAATGATCATCATCATCATCATCATTGCACATAATGTTTATGATAAAATCAATATTGAATTGAATTGAATTGAATTGAATGAATGAAATGAAAATATTTGAAATTCAATGTACGCGGGTAAATTTTATTTTCATTTGGACTATTTTTCAACATTTTTTTTCTTTTGGTTCCAAATAATGGCAGAAAATTCATTAATGAATTCGTTTTATTTCAATCTATGAATAAATGGTGAAAAAAAAATCATGGCTACTACCTTTTAAATTCTTTGGCCAAAAGCAGCGGTAGAATATTTGGGTATAAAATGAAAGCAATAAGTATTCGTAAATTTGAAATTCTTGACGTTCAGGCGCAATTCTATGATTCTGATTTAGTTTTGCCGCTACACACATAAGAATTATTCGACTATTTAAAGAAATGAAAATAATAAATAAATTCAGAACAATTGCTTTTGCTTCTACCGATTATTTTCCATTAATATTCATGGATGTAATATGAAATTGTTTGGAATCAGATTCTCTGCCGTATGATGCGCATGTATTGGCACAAACGCAGAAATTTTGTTTTTCAAAAAAAATTTCAATTTGTTTCGATACAAATAAATGGAATAGAATAGAAGAAAGAAAGTTGTATTATTCTTTTTGTTTTCATTATTTTTTTCAATCTTTCAATGTTAAAGTTCACCAATATTCAAATGCGTACGAATTCAATAGAAAAAAAAAATCAATTGACATTTTACGCTCATATGCTCGAATATTGGCTAGTGGCCTTTTCCTATTAAAAAAATACGGGCAAAATTTATCGGAATTTCAGCCGAACGATTGGATCGATTTTGGAAAATTATAAAAGAATTATTTTCTTTGGTTTTTTCGAGAATCAATTGAAATTGAAATATTTCAAAAAACCAGAGAAAATCGGGTCATTTTACCTAAAATTTTACCAAAAATTTTAATGGATTATTTCGTGGTTATTATCTCTTCGATTATTCGTTTTTTAATTATATGCTCGAAGAATATCTTCATATTCTTAAAATGAATTCGTTTTTTCTTCTTTCTGGTCTGAATCTCGAGGAAAAACTCCCCGAAAAAAAAATTCATTTTATATTTTTTTAATATTCGAAAAAAAAAATGTATAGACATTCACCATATATGAATACATTTGCGTGTATATTAATACATACACATTGATACACACAAACACCACACACACACAACACATTGATATATATAATCACGGGTAATTATCTTTGATAATATTTCAAAAAAATAATGAAAAATTTTATGAAAAAAGATAATGAAAAGTGTGTATCTCACAAACAGAGATAGATAGATGGGAATAGATAGAGAGAAAGAATAAGATAAGAAACCAATCTCGTCGATTGTGCGCCGATAGACGCTCGGTTTTTTTTTTGCATTTGAATTTCAAATTGAAATCACACAACAAGTCAATAAGGATGTATTATGATAATAATACAAAATGTATGAAATTAAATTTATTCAAAAATGAAATGAAATAAAATAAAATAAAATAAATTAAAATTAAAATAAGAAATAATTTGAAAATTTCCTTTTCTTGGAATAAAAAAAATTAAATCAAAATTTTTTACTTGAGAAAAATTGCCCCAAATGATTCCCTATGATTGAATATGTATATGAGTTCTATGAAATATCACCGTTATATTTTAATATTTTTTTTTTTTTCATTAATTAAACTAACAGAAAATGAATGCGAAACCTTGCATCAAGTGAATAAATAGAAGTGAAAAAATATTTAATTAACAAATTGAAAATTGAAAATTTACTGTTTTGAAAAAGGTTTGAAAAATACTGTTGAAAAAAAGGTTGAAATTGTAAATGTACCATGTCATAGTCAAACATATTCAAAAAAAAAAAAAAAAAAAAAAAATTAAAATAATTTCAAAAAATGCTGCATCAACATGGCTATTATTATTATTTTGATTCTGATTATTATTATGATTTGAAAATTTGATGTAATAATAATAATCATCAAAAATTGAAATTGAAATAATAATAATAATAATTCCATAATTATTATCACAATTTCGCTCGCTCTCTATTTATTCACATTTTCCAATACACAAGGGTCGAGTTGAATTGAATAAATAATAATAATGATCATACTGATGATGATGATGATGAAAAAAAGAAAGAAATTGTCATTAAAAGAAAATAAAATGAAGAAATTCAATTCAATTCTACAAAGGCAAATTCATTCACCAAAAGCAGAAGAATTTCCCTTAACATCCTTTTTTTCATCTTATTCATCCTATTCTCTGGAATAAAGTTATAAGCAATGATATAATAATAATAATAATAATGCAATTTAACATTTTATTATTATTATTATTATCATTATTACATATTATTATGCATTCAAAATCTATGCATAGAAAAATAGAAAAAAATATATCGAAATTCTTTATTTGCATTTTCATTTTCAAAAAATCAGATGAAAAAATAAAGATGAAAAAAAAAGTAATTCATGCTTGAAATCATGGTAGAAATGATTGTATTATTATTATTATCATTATTATTATACCCTAGATTCTAGGGTCTAGAATGAAATGAGTATGAAAAAAATAAGATGAAAAAAACTTTTCATCAAAAATCAACCAGAAAAAAAAGAATATAACAATGATAATGTTGATTATTATTATTATTATTATTATTACTTTATGATGATTACTTTTTTTCAGATTCATTCATTTTCTCAAATACATTTTTTTCTGCTCCTGAAAACATATTCTCGTTTATTTTTAAAGTAAAAAAAATACGAGAAAATAAATTCGTAGAAAATAAATAAGAGAATGAAGCTGAAGAAGATCAAGAAGATGGAAAAAAGATGGGAAAAATAGTAAGGAAAAGTATCATATCAAATATATGAAAATAAGGAATACATCCAAGAATTTGATTGCTGTTCAGAGATTTCTGGTATGTCTTTTGGTTCCTTCATTCTTTGATTCATTCATCGAATTTGTCGTCGTTGTTGTTGCCATCGCATTTCCCTTGGATCAGTGTTCTAATTTTTTTTTGTTTTCATCTTCGTCTCCAATTTCACAATTTTTTTTACTGATGTTTTCGGGATGATCAAACATCCACACCAACAAACAATACACGGCCACCCAACAACCATGGTAAATATCCTGGCCTCTGAATCGAAGTACCAAATATCAAATATTCAAATTTCTTTCTTTTTCCCCTTTCTTTCATTGTTTTCTTCTTGCCATTTCGTCGTTTGAGATTTTGTTGTTGTTTGAATTTTGGTTTGTTTGAATCCGTTGTTGCTGCTGATGCTACCGATGATTCATATTTCACCCATTTTTTTTCTTCTTTGATTCGATGAATAAACAGGGAAAAATGAAATGCATGGGAAAAAAAATATTTGTTTGAATTTGTATTTTTTGCTTGTCATTATTTTTGTTATTTTTCGTGAATCGAAATTTTTTTTTTCATTTTTCAAAGATATCCAAATGTTAATCCATAAAGTAAATTCACAACTCTTGAAATATTTTATTTTATTTTCTCATTTTTGCACCGAACTCTTGCATTAAGGTTGTATTGGTTATACTTGGAATATTTTCCACGTTTTACATCTACTACTGTCATGGCACTGTTAATGATTATGATGATGATTATATGGAAAAAAAAATTTATAGAAAATGTATGGTATATAAACACATAAATAAGAATTTATTGGGAATATATGATTATTTTTATAATTTTTATTGTTGTTGTCGTTGATGTTGGAAATGGTGTTATGGAATGGGTTTAAGTTATGGTGTTTTAGGTTTAAATTTCAGTAAATAATAGTATCAATGGAGAAAAAAAAATTTGCAAAGGATTATGGATTTTAAAGGGAGAAAAAAAATGGATGGAAAAATATGTTTGAAAATGGAGAAAATATGAATATGAATATGAATAATAATAACGGCAATATTTAATTTAGGAAAAATTCCAAGAAAATTTTCGCAAGTTTTTTTTATATTTATTTTTCTTCTTTTCATTTTCAATAATGGATTTATCCAATAATAATAATAATAATATCACAAATATAAATATTTAAATTTTTGAAATATTTGTATTTGAATTTATTTATTCATTCAATTTTTCGCCATTTATAGATTTATTTTTTTTCATAAATTCCAATTTAAATAAAATTTTTTTATCGGTAATTTTCAAGTGGAACCAAAGACGGGAGGAGAAAAAAAATATTCAAATTTTAAATTCAAAATTTAAATTCAAGTCTTTAAATCTATTTGAATCTTTACAATATTTAAATTTTCGCAAACAACATTTATCCGAAACAACAAATTCTTTTGAAATTCAATTCAACTTTATTATTTGTGATTATTATTATTATTGGGAAATGTGAAAAAAAACGAATAAATGAATATATATTCAATATTAGATCGATTTTGATTTTGAGAAAGCAAAAAAAAGACCATTGGATTGACCATTTAAAGTAAAATATTTACAACAATTCAAAAAAATAAATAAATTCATAGCCATTAATAATCAGATCAGAACGTAAAATGGTCAATAAAAGAAAAAAGTGTTTATATTTTGATTACATCGAATTTGCATTGATTAACATCGATTTATTCAAAAAAAAAAAAAAAAAATTCAATCTTTGAATATTGCTAAATTGGAATCGATTCGATGGCTGCAGCCAAAAAAAAGCGAACAATTGATGATAATAGTTATGAATAAGGCTTGAAATTCACCAGCCCAACTTTTGAGTGCAAATTTTTCATACAAAATCAATGTAGTTTAATGGAGTAAAACTCGAAAAAGAAATCAGAAAAAAAAGACTTTTTCGATCATTTCATAGATATTCAAAAATTTTCAAAGTCAATTTTTCATTTTCAGTAAAATAATTTCAAATAAAATAAGACCAAAAGAATCAAATTTCAATTTGAAATTAAAATTTTTTTTTCCATTATCTGAAATATTTTTTTCTCTCTTTATGTTCATTAAAGAAAAAATGAAAATGATAATAAATTATCATTAATTAGATATTAGTAATATCAATTATTTCCATCATTATTATTATATTGGGACCATGTTGCCGGGTTTTTATGGGCAAGAAATCTCTTTTTTTGCCCTAAAATTCTCTGAAAATTTCTTTAAAAAATGAGAAAAATCTCAATTTTCTTGATAATGAACATTATTATGGTTATTCTCTGCTGGTTATTGCTGTTGTTGTTTCAAGTATTTTTCAGAATTTTTTTTTTTTTCACTTTTGTTCATTTCATTTCAATTTATTATGATTCGGTTTTTCGTTTTTTTTTTTCGCAGAGTTTCTCAGTAGAGTTTGATTGAGAATTCACAGAATTATTGCATTATTATTACATGATAATATATGAAACGAAATAAGGAGAAGGAAAAAAAAGAAATTAATGATACAAGAATGGTGAAAAATGAATAGTCAATGTGTGTGTGTGTATGGTACACACGGGGACCACTAAAACAAAAAACAAAAAAAACGAAAAAAAAATACCAGATCTGATTCTTGGGTTCGTTCGTTGGTTCGGTGAAAATAAGTAATGATCATCTCCATTTTTATTCTTTTTATTAGTTTTCTTTGGTCTACACTCGCATATAAACTCACATATAAACACACAAACATGAAAACACATTGGTTATCTTATGGCTTTTCGTTTTTCGTGGAATTCTTTAAAAAAAAAAAAAAAAAATTCAATTCCCAAACATTGTTTGTTGTTGCTGTTGCTGTTGCTGCTGATAGTACAATTTTTATTTTATTTTCTCTTATTTCATTTCGTTATCAGTACTTTCAAAGAAAGAAAAAATATAGATAAATTGATAGAGTGTAATAAAAATAGAAACCATTGCAAAGCAATGGATAGAGATATTGTTTTTGTAAAAAAACCTTGAATATTGGCATTTTCGCTTTTGCTTTTTTTTTCGTTTCAAAAAATATCTGGTATGGGCGTATTGCCATATGCATTTGATGATGATGATGATGATGGTATGCAACATTGCGATATCAGTTTAACAAGGAAAAAAAAAATAAAACAAAAACATTGATAGAAAATGCATAGATCAAGATGTCAAAAATTCAAGGAATGAAAACATTACAAAATAGATTGAAATTGATTTTTTTTTTAATTTAAATTTTTCTACTTTTTCGCAGAATATTCCAAGAATAATGGTTCGATATGACTACATTGATTTCTTCTGTGTGATATATGAAAGAAAATGGCCACCATAATCACTCTCGAGACTCTCGTCGTAGCTCTCTTGCTTTGTAAACCACCGACGTCGTGTGCATCACGTAATAAAAGATTATGGTTTTTTTGGCGTAATTTACATATGTTTTCATGGATTGGCTTCAATGAATTTTTTAGGTTCATTTCATTTCATTAATAACGCAGAAATACATATTAGAAACACATGTATAAACATGATAAGAAATAAGATTACTTAATCATTATTTCTTACCCATTATTATTATTCATTCATTACTTAAATAAGTCTTGTAATTTTCTTATTTTTTTTTTTGGAAACATTCAATCAAAATCATTTGATTTAGCTTTTTTTTTGATAATCGACTCTGAGTTTCTTTGGAGAAAAAAAATAAAGAAAATATTACATAGGAACAGCAGTTCGGTATGGTTCATTTCACAATTTCGTTCAATTTTCAAAGGCATTTTTTTTCGCGATAAATTGACATCATTTGAATTTGAATCATTGATTTTTTCGAATGCTGATTTTCACACACACACACAAAGAGTTTCAGTGAAATGAAAATTTACAGGAGCCAAAATTTAGTGCAAAAAAATTCCTATGATTTTAATAGTAAATGAATGTGAAAATTATTGAAAAAATCACGAGAAATTTTGAAGTAAAAACAATCCTATGGAAAAATGGCCTAAAGGTTCAAACAAAGGATTTTATTGAAAAAAAATGAACAACATACCCAAGCGAATACCATCGATAGAATTCCAAGAGATGAAAGCCCCAGATGAACATAATCAGAATTTTGATTGATGAAATTTCAATGTTCAAAGCATTGTAATAATTGAAGAGTTTTCAAAAAATTTTCAAATATTTTTTTTTTTTTGTTGTTTTCTTTGGAGAATCAAATCAAAATCAAAATTTTTTTTTTTGTTCAATTGTTTATTTGACTGTTTTAATGATGATAATAATAATAATAATAATGAAATTTTATGATGAAGAAGAGAAGAAAAAATTTTTCAAAAAAATGAAAAAAATCAAATCTACTCACAGTCAATTCAATTCATTCAGAGTCAAAAAAAAAAAAAAAAAAAAAAAACTGATATGCCTCATTGATTTTCGATTGAACATTGATCACACATTGATATTATTGAACAATGATATGGAATCTACTAAAATATTATGGTTGTCCGGAAAGTTTCTGTCGATTATATCGTAGGAAATTATGAGAAAATCGGCAAGAACTTATCGGACAACCTATTAAAATGAACAATTTTTTTCACCCATTTTTTTTTGTACTGAGCATTGATTTGTACAACCTGGGACAATTTTCAATGTCGTCAATGTTTGTTGTGTGCACAGAGAAAAAAATTATTGAATTTTTTTTCCTTGAAATTCAATCAATTGGAAATATGTATTTCAAATAGAAATGAATGAATGAATGTCTATGTCTATGTTTGTCTTTGTTGGAAGCAAACAGAGAATAAATTTTGAAATTTTTTTTTGTATTTATCTCGTCTTTGAATCAAATTTACGCAAGAATTGATGTTAATAAATGAATAAATATAAAAAATAAATGATTCTCTGACTCTGTATAACCCTTTCCTTACAAGAAGTATTATTCAAAATATTGAATATTCGATGCGTTTGTCCTAGTAATTTTGTTTTGCACAACCAAAAACAATTTCGAAAAAAGGAAAATTTCGGCTCCAATACCATTTCTTAGAGTCAAGTAATTGAAGACAAAAATTTGGTAAATTTTCCCCCAAAATAATTTTTAAAAAATGAAATTTTATTTTGGAAATTTTTTCTACCGAATTTTTCATTAAAATTTCCTTTCAATAATGTGTCGTCTTCCACAAATCAAATTGGCATCTTAAGAAAAAAATTATTTCGTGTATTTACTTTTCGAAAAATTTTCAGAAAAAATAAACTCTAAACACTCAAATAACAATGAAATGTAGGAGCGAAAAAAAAAACAAGTAAAATATAAGGCTGTCCGAAAAGTTCATTACGCTTAATCAATAGAGAGTTGCCAATGAAAATCGGCCAGAACTTTTCGGACAACCTAATATAAAAAAATGAAAAAAAATAAAATTACGAAACAAAACAAAACAAAAACACTTGACATGTAACAAGATTATTATTATTATTATCAATATACATTAAAATGCAAAATATTATTTAAAAAAAAAAAAAATTGCAAAATTGGGCCTTGTGTGCCTTGTTTGTTTGTTGGTGTTGTGTTTGCCTAAACGAAACAAATAATAAACAACAACAAAAAAAAAAATGGAAAAAAAAATTCTTCAGTTTATTGTTAATTAAATTATACTGAGATTACAACAGCCAACAACAACAACAGCAGCAGCAGTGGAAAACAATAAATGAATTTTGAAAATTGAAAAAATGAAAAAAATTTAGGCTGTCCAAAAAGTTCTGGCCGATTTTCAATGTTTTTTCTGCGAAACAATATGCAAAAATTTTTCGGACAGCCCAAAAAAATGAAATGAAAAACAAAAAAAAAAAAATTCCGATGCATTTTTGGCCTATGACGATCATTGAAATAACAATTGGGGAAAAAAATGGAATGAAAATGAATAAATGAAAATGAATATAAAAAAATTGTTAATTCCATCGACCTTGAACAGCAAAATATATTCGTTTTAGTTTAGTTTCGATAAGTTAATTAATTGAAATTTTTTTTTCATTTTCTCTTCGTTTAATTTTTTTTTTTGTTTAATTCCAAAAAATTTAATTTCTTCAAGTTCATTAAGATTCGATGAGATCAAATATTTTTCGTTTGTTTGCTTGTTTGTACGATCAATTGTACGCCTGATTGTGTCACGATTAATCAATCGATCGATGAATCTATGAATGGATGAATCAATAAAAGGATGAAAAAAATTTCAAATTTTCAAAAAAAAAAAAAAAAAAAAAAAAAAAAATTATTCAATTTTTTTCCGTGTGTTTATTCATTGTCAAAATAATAATTTTAAAAAAACAAAAAAAAAAAAAAAATAAAATAAAATAAAATAAATTCATTTAACATTTGTTCGATAATATTCAAGTTTATTCATTCATGTATTTGATTATTCGAATTCAATTTTTACTGATAGCTTCAGTCACAAATGCTTTACCATTCCATACGGTTTTCAATTGTTCGGGTATTGGATGTTCAACCTATGGTATTGGAGATGGAAAAAAATTGATCGAATTAATGAACATTCATTATCATTAAAATAATAAATGTTTGAAGTGTGTGTGTGTGTGTTCGTATATAATTTGTAAAAATGATAAATGTGTACGTCATTTGATATTGTATCTGTATAAAATGAAAGTAACTTACATAATCACCATTTGCCGCTGGTATCGAAATATTAATTGATGAACTTTTCGAGCTAACTATTTCACTATTTAATGATTCTTTACCAAGATATAATTCCATACCATCGGTGAAATCGATCGTTATTGTTGGTACACTTCCCATTGCCTATTTTTTGATTAATAGGTATGAAATTAATATTTTTGAAATATAAAATAATAATAATATTGATAATAATCATTAATGACTCGATCATTATACCTGTGCTTTGATCTGTCGACAATTAATAAATTCAACCACAGAAACAATACTATCGAAAACGATACCTAATTTTTTACATTTATCCACCGTAATTGAATTTACTTTTCCTTTCACTGTTAATACACAATCATTACATTCATATACATTAACTGATTGTGCAATATATGTGTCTTCTACAATCAGATCTAGTCTTCCATTAAAATTTTCTACCATCCATTTTTTGCCTTCCAAACATAATTTCTCCGGTTTTTTCTGCTGTGATTGTTGCGATGATTTATTTGAAATATTTTGCTGTTGTGATGTGCGCAATGCAGGATTTTTATGTGTCATTTGATCTGCTGTCACTTTACGTAATCCTTTCGTGATATCTTCACCTTTGTTAATTGATGCAAATAATGCTGCACGTGCATCATCCATAGCTTTGTCTGACTTATCACCTAAACCACTGCCGAGATCTAAACCCATTGGTGGAGGTGGTGGTGGTGGTCCTGCTGGTGCTGGTGCGGCTGTTTTTGACCAAACTAAACCAGTTGTATGATGTTGACGGATGTATTTTTGTAATTCTTGCAAAAAATTGATCCATGATTTTGCCCAATCTAAATGATGTTTCATTTGTGGATTATCTTTGTATGTAACCAATACTTTATTCGTGTAGAATTGCGATGAATCACACATTTCTTTTACATATGGTGCAGGTGTTGGCTGTATTGTTACCCAACCGATTGCAGCAATGCCTTCGGCAATCGCAGCTAAATGATTAAAATGTTCATGTTTGCGATTTTTTTCTTTAATTTCCTGTTTTTTCGCAGAAAATAATAAAAAATCATATTAGAAATTTTGATTTTGGATCAATATTCGATATGATAAAGTAAAATAAAGATTTAAAAAATATATATTCAGGAGAATAAATGAACACAACTTGCCTGTATTTTTGTAATCAATTGTGAAATTGGCTGTAATAATTGCATCATTTGTTTATCATCATTTGGTTTTGCCATTTTGGTTGCCATTTCAATGAATTTCTTCTCTTCATTAAACGCTTGTAATGTTAATGAATTTTGTTCATTAACTAAACCACCGATTTGTTTACTTAATTCAATAAATGGATGTAATTGACATTGTAATAGATCATCGAATGCATTCAATGATGCTTGATATTTTTTTTAACATGATTTTATTTTATTTTTTTATCGAATGAAGTTAAAAACAAACATAAACGCGGCAATGAAAATGTACCAAAGATCAATTTTGATTTTCATTTGGAACATGGCAAAATTAAAACATCAAAAAATCAATGAAAAGTACAAAACAAAGTATTTAAAATTTCTTACCTGCCATTTTTTCATAAATTCAATCAATGAAATTTCACTGTGTTTTTATGAAATATTACACTTTAAATTTCAAATAAATAAAATTTATTTATATTTTTTCGGAAGAAAAAAATGAAAAAAAAACAAATGCAAACAAATCAAAATTAAAACTGATGATGTTAATTATTATAATATATTTTTTATGTATTTGGCCAAAATTGAAAAATAGAAAAAAATGAAAATTGTCATTCAAAAAAAATGAAAATAAAAGAATCAACAAACAAACAAACAAAAAATAATGGAATTCTTTTTAATTGAATATGAAATAAATAAAATAAAATAATGATGCTGTAACAATTTACATACACACACACACACACCCGCCCATTACCATCTTCATCATCGTTTGTGATTATCATCTTAATGATGATCAATAAGAATAAGAATAATGGGAAAAAAATAAATGTGACGACTTTGTTTACCCTGAAAAAACGAATAGAAACAGCCACTGCCATCCTGCCATCACCCACACATTTACTTCATAGAAAAAAGCATATACCAAATCGACTAAGAAAGAATATTCTTCACGATTCTTTTTTGCATTTTCCTGTCTTGTCTTTGTGTATACTTACTTGTACTTTCACAAATACAAATTCAAATAAATTAAAAAAATCATACATTCAATATGTGTGCCATATATTCAAACACTGATGATGATGATGATGATGTTTAATGTTTGCATATATTTAAATATGAAGAGTATGTTTTCGTTTGTTTATTTGGTTTATTCTTCGTGTTGTTGATGCTGTATGTAGATTTTTTTTTTTTTTTTTTTTTTTTGCAATCAATGTTTTTTTTTCAATGAATGAATGAATGAATGAATGATGATCAAAACAAAATTCGTATAATTTCGAATTTTGCCGTGAATTTTACTCTCTATTCATTATCATATTCATTTCTGAATATTTAAATCGATTTCGTTTTTTCCTTGTATTTTTGTGTGTTCTTGATTCTTGATTTTTCATAAATAAAAATAGAATTTTGTTATTTTACTCTATTAGGTTGTCCGAAAAGTTCATACGGCTTTATAAATAGAGTAACTCATGAAAATCGGCCAGAACTTTCCGGACAACCTAATATTTTATTTGGTTCACTTTTTACTTTAGTATTATTTCACTGTGTAGTAATTTTTCGTTATTTTGTATTCTACTTTTTAACAACTATTTTTGTTCATCTAAAATAAAGAAAGAAAGAAGGAAAAAACAACGATACAAAACTAAGAAAACCAAACGTAAATCTTAGTTTATTTTATTATTTAAGAATAAAAATCAAAAATACAATCAGAGTACAAAATGAAATATCAAATTATTAAAAATTTGCATTGCATTCTGCATGTGTGTATATTGTGTTGCATTGAATTGTTTACAAATGGAAAAAAAATTGTTCATTTGTTTTGTTAATGAAAAACAAAAGTGAAATGAAAAGAAAATAGATTCAAATTTTTACGTTTAAGAATTTCAATTTACGTCTGAATTATTTGTTTATTTGTTTTAATTTAAATTATTGCAAAAATCAAAATGAATTTTGATAAATATGAAATAATTTTCAATTCTTTTTTTTGTGCTTTTCATATGGCATATCGTTAGTTTGAATATGAAATTTTTTGCTGAAAATAAAATGACAGAAAATATGGCAATGAAAAATATGAAAATTATGGAATCCATATTCATTAATTTTAAAAAATGTTCATAAATTGTTCATTTCAATTTATTCAATTAATTGAAATTATTTTTATATATAAACATTTTTAAAAGGTTTAAAGATTTTGAAAATTTTCAAAAATTAAAAGAAAAACAATCTGCCATCTGCAGGCTTGATTCGTGGATTTTAATTTTCGTTTTGCTTAAATTTTTAAAAGATTTAATTCATTGAAAGATTAAGAGATTTTTCAAGAATTTTTTTTTGTTCTACAATTATTCATTTATTATTCTTGAAGATTCAAACAAAAAAAAACGTCTTCTGTTCTCAACATTGACTTTCATCAATTATTATTATGATCCTTTCAAAGCACAATACAATAACAGCTAAATAACAAACCAGTCATCAGCCGCCAGCCAACCTATTAACCGCTATCATGTATAAATTACACATTACAATATGTATATAACTATAATATGAAATGATATTATTCGATGATGACGATGATGATGATGATGATGATTATGATTATCATCGAATGAATTAATTTTCATTTTAGTGAAAATAAAGAAAATATTCAAAGACAAAATTTTTTTTATATTAAAATATTGTTTTGTTTTCATACTTGATGTGGTTAGTGAGAAAAAAGTGATTAGAATTTTGGTGCAAAGAGTGTAGTGAAATATCACCATCATCATCTTCGATATTGAATGAGAGAGAAAGGAAAAAAATCTGAAACACTAAAATATGAATGAAAGACCAAAATTAATTTGTAATCAATTATGATCCAATGTGATGAAAGCGAGAAAAATTTAAGAAATAAATTTGCTGCAAACCACAATCATCGAAAACTATCAAATTTCATAAAAATTTAAAAGAAGCAATTAAGAAATTTAAAATCGATTAATTTGGTAGCAATTATTATTTCGAAAAAAATCAATCACAGCGATTATTATTAAATCGATCAAATTGATCGTGAATGAACCAGAAAAATTAATCAGTAAGTTTATGCATCATTTCATTTTTTTATGAATCGATGCTTTTTAGTTAAAGGAAAATTATCATTTTCATTAAAAAAAAAAATTTATTAATCCTTGATTTTCATTCATTTATGTCTTCATCATCATTATTATTCATCATTTTCCATTCAAATAAATTCAATTACATACATAGATGAGAATACTTTCATAAAATTTATTCTTGATTCAATAAAATTTTTTTTCTTAGTGAAATTTTTTTTTTTCAAATATTCTTATTTGTGTCTTTGTGTGTTGTCTTGCATCGTTTATTTGTTGAATATTTTTGTTTTTCAAAAAAAAAAAATTATTTTCATTTTATTGAACGAAGAGAAAAAAGTGAAAAAATTTCTTAACAAACACACACACACACATAGTCACACATCACACACAAACAAACATACACACATTTTTCATTCAAAATTTAATTGAGTGTAATAATAATAAAATATTATTATATATTTTTCAATGATCATTTGCCAAACAATATAATAGTGAAATGATTTCGGTTAAGATGGCAACAGCTGGTTATACTTTATTCGATGTAAATAGTTATTCGAGTGATGCTAATGCATAGGATCAATTCAATATTAATCAGAGTAATGAATGAAAATGTTATGAAGAACTTCAAATCAAGTCAAACTATTGTCGGCTTATCCGTTTCTTTTTTTTTTCTTTTGCTTACTTTCAATTCAATTATATATATCAATATGATAATCCGAACGCCGAATACATGCCGTATAATGATGATATACACACACACACTGAAGAATATAATGTTGAATTCCATTCATTTCGATAATTTTTATTTTTCCAAGAATTGAAAATTTTACAAACGATGATGATAATAATAATAATGATGGATATTTTTAGACAATTTTTTTTTGTTTTTGCTATTCTTCAATTAGGATGCAAAATACAAAGACACAAAAAAAATTGATGCTTCAACATTTTGTTTGTTTGTTTGTTCGATGAAGATGATGGTTGTAGTGGTAAATTTGAATGATAATTATTAAATGGTGTTAATTTATTATTAATAATTTATTTTGTTATGTATATGGAGAAATTCTTTTAAATGTTTTTTTTTTTTTTGTTTTTTCCAATTTTTTCCTTCTTCTTCAATGAATAGGGAAATCACATTTAAATTGATCGATTTATTATTTTTATTTTTTGAACGCCACAATTGATAAGTAAATGGCACAGAATTTTGCTTCACAACAACAACAACAACAACAGCCACAGCAGCAGCAACAACAACAATCAATGAATTTATCACCGACACCATCTCCAACTCCAACATCAGGACCACAAACAGCCGTGATTGGTGGTGGACGTTTTGATTTTGATGATGGTGGTACGTATTGTGGTGGTTGGCATGATGGCAAAGCACATGGACATGGTATTTGCACTGGTCCTAAAGGACAAGGCGAATATTCTGGTTCATGGCATTATGGTTTTGAAGTTTCTGGCGTTTATAAATGGCCATCCGGCGCAACATATGAAGGACAATGGCAAAATGGTAAACGACACGGTTTAGGTGTTGAATATCGTGGCAAATGGGTTTACAAAGGCGAATGGACACAAGGTTATAAAGGGCGCTATGGTATACGTGCTAGTTTATTGAGTAATGCTCGCTATGAAGGTACCTGGGCCAATGGTCTTCAGGATGGTTATGGCTCTGAAACATATGCTGATGGCGGTACATATCAAGGTATGTGAAGTGCAAATTCTGTTTTTTTCTTTGTGAAATGAATTTCAATTGATTGCATTCAAAGGCCAATGGTTACGTGGAATGAGACATGGATATGGCATACGAACATCAGCACAATATGGCCATTCAAATGTGACTAAAATTGCCAATCAACAAGGCCCAAATAAAAGTCCATCATTGCAATCATTAGACACTGAAGGCGATGAAAATATTGAACAACATCGGGATCAATGTCGTGGAGGTTTTGTTTTGGTTGCTAGAGTATCAGCACAACAACAACACTTACAGCAACAACAACGATCAAAACGAAGAAATTCCTTGACTGAAAAAGCAACTTCGAGTTCATCATTGACTGGTGGATTTTTACGCGGATTACGATTACGAAAACAACGTTCGACCGGTGATCTAGATCTTGCACGCAATCAAAAATCAATGACACCCTCATTACGCTCGTCACGTGAAGAATCAGAAACACGTTCAACAGGTTCTAAAGATTTGCATGCATCTTCATCACAAGCAGATCTTGGCTCGAATGCTAGCTTCCTTTCACAAGATGGCGATATTTCTGATCCAACTACCGTTGAAACTTATCACGGCGAATGGAAAAATGATAAACGTTCCGGTTTCGGTGTTTGTGAACGTAGCGATGGATTACGCTATGAAGGTGAATGGTATAATAATAAAAAATATGGTTATGGTGTGACAACATTCCCGGATGGACAACGTGAGGAAGGAAAATATAAAAATAATCAATTAATCACGAATATACGAAAAAAACATTTATTTATGATGCGTAGTAATAAATTACGCGAACGTATTGAATCTGCAGTTGCTGAAGCTCATCGTGCACAACAAATCGCGCTACAAAAATCTGATATTGCTACTTCAAGAACAGCAACGGCAAGATCAAAAAGTGAACAAGCCGATTATGCGGCAAGCTCAGCGCAAAATGATTCACAAATGGCCATTATTATTGCCAAACAATACGGTGGTGCTGATTTAGCTGGACAAGGTTCAATTGCACCATTAAGACGACGTTTATCTGACTTTTCTCATGTTCGGCGTATGCGTGACCAACAACATCAAATGCAACACCCATCGACACCAACATCGGATATGTTTGATCCTCAACAACAACACCAAAATCCTGGCCAATTTTTGAGTCCAAAAGAGCCATTTGGTGGTCGCAGAGGCTCATTCCGAACACAAATGCTCAACAGTAATAATCCATCATCACAAAATTATGCCTATCATAATAATAATCCTAATCCAAATGTTCGTGTTCCATATCAACAACAGCTATCGAGAGATCAAAGAGAACAATCACAGTTCAATGATCATTTTGATCATTATCAACGTAATGATCAATCGCCTGATGCATCTTCAACACGTTATCTATATGGCTCACGACAGCAATTAAATCAACAATTCAATAACTCAGCAACACCGACGCCTTCACCATCGCCGACATTTTTCCGACCACCATCGCAATCATCGTATCAACAACAACAGCAGCAACAACAAATGTTACCAAATAATTCAAATATGCAATTTTCAAATAATAACAACATGTTCAATAAATCGACCCCTTCGCCAACACCATTATTATCAATAAACAATAATACAATGATTCCATCATCATCATCGTCATTAATGAAATCAAGAAATCGACCATTTAATGATGTAAATAATATCAATATAATGTACAATAACAATGATAATAACGACAATGATATTAATAATATAAAACATATGCGAACAGCATCATTGTATAGACCAGGTACACAGCAACATTCAAATCAATTATCACCAGCATCGGCCGGTGGATTCAAACGCAAACCATCACTGCAAACCAATGTATCAAAACAATTAAATAAACCATTAATGTCAAGAGAAGAAGCATCAATGTTATCACATCAACAACGTGAACAGCGCCGCATTGAACAAGAATATCGTGAACGTTTATCACATAATCCATTATTATATTTATGGTCACCAAATTTAATTAATTGGTTGAATAGACAAAAATTAGTTATAATTGTGTTCATAATAAATGTATCGATCGCTTATCTATTTATACGAATGATTATTTCATAATTTTACTAATTATAAATATATAAATATGAAAAATATTTAAATTGTTGTTCATTAATAATTGAACCTTATGTATTCCCATTTATTTTCATTGAATTCTATTGAAAAAATTAAATAAAAAAATATCATGAAAAATTGTAAATTTTCTTTAAAACTCAACACAGCTCTAAAACATTATCATATCATCACTATGGAGAAATAATGGATTTATAATTAAAATAATGACAAGTCATCGTTTAAAATAGTGCTCTCCGCACCAAAATCGGTCAATTTTGAGGTATTCAATTATTCAAAGTCATTTTAAAATTATAGTATAAAACAACTATCACTTTATTCACTTAACCCAATATAAAAGAGCAATAGACATTGCAAATTATTTTAATTGTTTAATAATAATGATGATAATAAAATTTTTATAAAGTCAAAAATTAAAAATGAAAAAATATGTCCAAGGTCATTGTAATTTATCATTCAGAAAATTGTTCCGAAATTGATCCATTTTGAATGATGTTATTTTTTTTTTCAAGTCTGTTCACATGTATGCATGTTAAGTTATTTGCGTGTAATAATTCTCAAAATTAAGTAAAAATATCATCAAACAATCTGATAAAATATTTTCACTATCATTTTAGATGTTTAGTGAAAAATTCAATCACATTTTGAAATAATGGCCATAGCCAAATTAATTACTGACAATTAATGATTTTCTGTTTTTTCTGTTTGTTTTGTTTGTTGTATGTGGAAATTAATTGTTCAAATAATCATCACCTATGGTGAACACATGTGTAAATTTAAGAGATTTTATTTTTTTATAGAAAAACATTCACAGCAATTTCACAGGTGTCATCATTAAGTCAACGATTTTGATCAACAAACAAACAAACAAACTGATGAATTAAAAATGATGTCAAAATTGATGCTTCTATGCATTTCATTTTGTTTTTTTCTAGTAATAATTCATTTTTCAATTGAAATAAATTTGATCTAAATGAATAGTTTTACATAGATAATTACTGTGACAACAATGAAATTTACTTTTTGTTTTTTCGAACATTAATATAGAAATTTGGAAAAAAAACATAAAAGAGAAAGTTTGAAAATTTCAAAGTCAAAATGTTCATCTTAGACAATTTACAACAATAATTGTTTGAATCCAATTTTAAATTTTTCATTTGTTAAAGTCATTTGAATGGAAAGAATCATGATGTTTCATCTTTTATAATCGACAATGTTCAATAATTTCTGGATTTCCAAATATTATACATTAGTTTCGATCTTAATAATAATCATTAAATTAGTATCATCAGTTAATAATTATTATCGACCATTCATGGCCGGACATGATATTGATGGTAAAAATTTATTCATTTGTCGTATAAATAAATTCGGTGAAACGATACCGGGTAAATATTCAGAAAATATTGGTAAATGTTCGATAGGTAATAATAAAAAAGAATTACAATTTAATAAATTTGAATTATTGATTGAAGATGATCAAACAAAATATGAATGGATTGAATTGAAAAAACCGGTCTTTCATTTGCCAAATAATGTACTTTATGGTGGAAGAAAATTTGATTCTAATTCAGATGAATTTTTTAATGTATTTATGTCATCATCATCTAATCAAAAACATCGTAAACGTCGTCGAAGATTTCGTCGTGATTTATTTGATAGTCATCAACAATGGAGTCGTAATTGGCGTGGTTTTATTCATACAAATGATTCTCATCATCAATATTTAAAAAGAATCAATCGTCATAATTATCAAAATAATAAAAATGATTTTATTGAAATATATTCATCAAATTCAATAAAAAATTGTTCATTAAATCAACATCAACATTCTAATAAAAATTTATGCATGAAAAATATAAATGACATCGATAATAATAATAAAATTAGTGATAATATAAAAGAAGAAAAATTAAATTATTTTATTGCAAAATGTTCGCTAAGAACTGGTGATAAATTTAGTGAACAAATTGGAAAAATTTGGTGGAAAAATTCAATCGCCGAATGGATAGCATCGATATCGTTTGCTGGACATGAAATTTATTGTCTAGATTTTTCAATATTGACATTGAAACAATGATCGGTCAAATTTTAATGATAAAAATTTCAAACTAGCAGACTGAGAATGTAACCTTTGGTCAATACAACACCTTGTCCAGGCAATGTGAATGTATAACGTGCAATCCAATTGCGTTTCAATTGCTGACCATCTCCTAGTAATGGACATGATTCATTTTTTTCTTTGAACAATTTTCGTAAAAGTTCAATCGGTATAAAATTGTCTATAATTTTGAAAATTGAATGAAAAATTAAATTATTAATAAAACTGTTTGAAACACCTACCAACAGGATCGTTATGTGTCAATAATTGTATTGAATTTTCTTTGGCGAATTTCGATAAATCGGCCGGTATATCACAACATGTTTCTAAATTGATTTGCGTAGATGTTGGTTTTATTTTATCGGTCCAATTATATAATTCAAACAATTGTTGATAATTTAGATCACTTGTCCCGATTTGTCGAATTTTTTCATCCGTCACGAATGGTTCAATTAATTTCCAATAGATTTTTAATTGAGGCAAAACATTATCCATATCATCAGTTTGAATCGATAATATTAGATTATCAATTTGTTTGAAATTCAATATTTTTTCCATGATCTCAATCGATTCATTGATTAATTCGCGCTTTCGATCATCAAATTTAGAATTTTCATCATCACCATTATTGCCATCATTATCCTCATCATTGTCATTATATAAGAATAACTTGATTGACAATTTCAATTTACTGCGATCATGATTTTCAATTGAATTATCGTGACAATTAGTTCCATCTTTTGATTCATTACCGTCTCTTTGCAAGCATTTGATAATTTTTCCGTTTGATAATTCAATATCAACCCAATTAGCACTATTATTTGTCGATAAATTCAATACGCTTTCAATTCCATCGATAACCTTTGTACATATAAATCTAATTTATATAAAATTCAAAAAATATGAATCGAATTCAGTACATACTTCAACATTAACATTGTTCAATCCTTTGCGTTGAATAATGCCAAACTTGAAAATGTTACCTGTATCGATGATAATATTTTTATCGGTTTTGAAAGACATTTTACTTGATTTTCGGTATAAAATCACGCTTATTCGTTTTTGAATCAATTTTTTTAAACAACAAAAACAAATCAACACTTTTCAAATGCTGTGTTAACGCCAAGTGAATGGTTTAATTTGAACTTTGCATGCTTTTCATGTGAATGCAATGTGAATATCACATGGTTTTTTTATTTATTTATTCATTGATCATTAATTTGTTCATATTTTTTCAAATTAATTTTTATCAAAAATGTCATTCAATGATAAAGATGATGATGATGAGTTCATTACCGAGTCTGAATTGGGAACTAAACAATATTGGAATAATTTTTACGATGAAGAATTGAAAAATTTTCATGAATTTGGTGATGCAGGTGAAACATGGTTCGGTATGAAGATAACAAAACAAATCATCAATTGGATTAATGAAAATAATGATAAAAATGGTAAATTTTTCAGAAATGTTTCAATTTTTTATAGTAGAAATTAATGTCTTATTTTTGCCTAGATTCAATATGTGATATTGGTTGTGGCAATGGTTTCATATTGGCACAATTGGCGAGTAAACACGATTTTACCAATCTTTATGGATATGATTATTCAGAAAAAGCTATAGAATTTTGTCGCGAACAACATAAAAATTTAGCGAGTAAAATTCATTTCAATTTGATTGATATATTAAATAATAGCGATAATATTGAAGAAAAGTTTTCAACAATAATTGATAAAGGTACATATGATGCTATATGTTTGATGCCCGACACGAATATAGATGATAATCGGAGAAAATATTTAAAATTTTTGGAACGAAATTTAAAGGATAATGGACATTTTTTATTAATTACATGTAATTTTACAAAAAATGAAATATTGAAATTTCTATGTGATACAAAATTGGAATTGATGAATGAATTCGAAACACCGACATTGAAATTTGGTGGCAATGTAGGCAAACAGATTACCGGTTTGATATTTAAAATGACTAAATGAAATAAAGTTCTCATGAAAAAATTAATCCCAATCAATCGTCTTTCTTATGGTGAACACAGATGTTGGTGGACTATTTCGTATAATATTCAGAGCTTGTTGATGTGTCAAGCATTCCAGATTCAAGTCATTTATGGCTACAATTTCATCACCAATATTGATTCTCCCATCGCGATGCGCTGGACCATTTTCGATGATTTTATTGACATAAAGACCAGGATCATCATCACGTGTTGGTTCATCTAAACCGCCGATCACACTGAATCCGAAGCCATTAATATTTCGCGTTAATTCAATTTTAATGCAATTATTATATGCTTTCATATCTGATGAATTATAACCATCATCAAAATTAGTAAATTGTTCGAGACCAGTATGGTTTATTATTAATGAATCATTTTCATCGGCATCTTCGGCAATTTGTTCATAAAGTTCAGATGAATCGATGAATTTTCTACGTTTCATATGAAAATGAATATATTGTCCAGCAGATAGTATTATATTTACAGCTTCTTTATGAGTGACATTTTCTAACGATTCACCATTGACTTTGTCTATTATGTCACCTAGTACATATAAAAAATGATGAAAATTTAATCAATTTGAAAAATAACAAAATTAAATTAATATCGTACCCAATCGAATACGGCCATCTAATGCAACAGCACCGGCTTGTAATATTCGTGAAATATAAATATCTTGAAAACCAGCATGATTCGGTGAATCAATACCGCCTCGAATACTAATACCTAAACCACGTTCACTTAAATCTAAATAAATATCAAAATATTCCCATTCAAAATTCAATGAATTCATATTTTTCGATGTTTTGAACGATGATGAGGATTGATCATTTGGTGATGATGATGATGATGAACGGAAAATTGATATGGAATTTTGATTACCCATTTTGTTTATTCAAATTATTTATCAAAGTGAAATATCAGAAAAAAAATAATCAACATATCGAGGAAAAAATACAAGGAGAAACATTTTTGTTTTATTTCAATTTTAGATTATAATTTTTATTTTTTCATTTTCATTTGATTGTTAATCGATTGTATACGTCATTATTTATATTATATTTTAGATTTTAAAGATAACACAACTCAAAAACACACTAAAAATCTTTTGCATAAAAAAAATTAATGATAAATAACGGATCATCATCGTTTTTTTTTCATTTTCATTTTTTCTCCAATTTATTAAGCAATGATCATATAACCATAATGTGTAATGTTACCGTAGATACGGGATATAATTGATAATTTTTTTTTGATTGATTAATTGTACTTGTTGAATGGTGAATGAATGGTGAAAAAAAAACAAATCTATTATCCGTTGCTGTTGGTATCATATTTTTTTTTCATTTTTTTTTCTTTGTAATCTTTATTATTAATGATGGAATTAATTTTTTTCCTTTTGTCTGTCAACATATGTATGTTCAATTAAAAGTGATTAGGCGTTGAAAATGAAAATTGAGAATGAAGAAACAAAAAAAAAAAAAAAAAAAGAAAAAAACGAATGATAAATAAATAAATGACTATTTGCAGCCAAAATATGATCATTAATATCAATCATCGAATTCACCATCGATCACTTGGTGATGTATTTTAGACTATTTTCTTCTTATAATCATGGTAATATATGTTTGAGAAACACACACACACACACACACACTCACATCAATTTTTTAACCTGATTATTGTCATTATTATCATTAATATATTATTATAATCTCATAAATGTCCTAAATTTGCTGCTGTTTTTTCTGTTAAGTTTGTTTGTTGAAAGCTGAAATTTTTTCATTTCATTTTATTTTGCCTCCAACATGTTTACAACTTTCAAGAAAAAAAAATAAATGAAAAAAATACAAAATAAATCAATTTTAATTAGTGAAATATGTAAATTTTAACATTGTTACAAAATACATGTATCGTTGTCGTCGCTGTTGTTGTTTGTTGTTACTGTTACAAAACAGACACAAAACGCTTGAACATTTTGAAAAAATTTAACGAAAATTAATCGTCAATTTTTCGTTTACTTTGAAATGAAAATGAAATTTTATTTTCTCTCAGATTTTTTTTTTAAATATTATTTTTAATATCAAATTTCATATTTTTGAAAAAGAGTCATTTATTTAATTTCAATTTTTTTTGTTCAATTTTTCAATTTATTATTTTTTTATAAAAATGAAGACCGGGATTTAAAATTAATAAAAAATAAAAATAATTCATTATCAAACATTTTCAAAGATTTTCAGTTTTTGCAATCAATAAATCAATTCTGTAAACCAGATAATAACAAAAATTATGAATGAATCGATTGAATTCATTAAAATTCATGAAATCATATCAAACACTTACTTATCATAAATAGCACCATCGATTCCTTCTTGTTTCAATTTCTTGATCAACTCACGATCATTCAAATCATCGCCCCAACAAAATAATACCAATGATTTTGATTTAACAAAATGTATCAATTGTTTATCATTAATAATATCTTCAGCATGTACAGCAACACCATATAGTTCCATTGATAATGCTAAATATACGGCCATTTTTATTGAATGATTTAATGGATTATGATATTGCATCCATTTGGTTGTTAGACCTTGTGTTAAAAATAATACAGGATAACGATCTTGTTTCAATTTGACCCTGTAAAATATTTTTTTTCAAAGAAAAAAAATCAGAAAATTTTAAAAATTTTCATTTAAAAAAAAAATAGAAAAAAAATATAATCGAATTACATTGAGCAAATTTCAGGGTGAAACGATGATATGATTATTTTACGATCTTCACCATAAAGAAACAAATCCTGTAATATGATATCAACATATTCATTCAAATCATGTGATTTTTCGGCTTCCCAATCACCATTCTATCAAATCGAAATGAATTAAGATTAAAATCGAAATCATATTTAAATATTTACAATTTTTTTCTGTGGATATTTTATTTCGACATTGAAACCACATTCAGGTTCCACAGATTTCAGCACTCTTTGTAAACTTGCAAATGGTAAACTATTATGATGATGATAATTATGATTATTATTAGTATCCTCGCTGTGACTATTGTGATTATTGCTATCAAAATCATAATCAAATTCATAATTTTTTTTCAATGGTTTCAGATGTAATTTTTGCAATTGTTCGTATGTTAAATTTTTTATATCAATCGGAAAAGTTTCAGGCAATTTATCTTTCTGTCATCGAAAAAATCAAAGAAAATTATTCAAATTTAGAATTGAATTTTAAACCATGAAACCTTTAAATGATGTTATCATACCTGTTGTAGAACAATTTCGACATTGAAATCATGATAAACAATCGGTATTTTATCTTTCGATAATTGTACATCCAATTCGACCATATCGGCACCCTGGAACAAAAATCGTACTTGAATCAAGTCCTAAGTCGTTTTAAAATTGAAATTACTTTTTTGTATGCAAAATTAAATGAATCAATCGTATTTTCCAACACTTTTCCATGGCTATCAAAACGTCGTGCACAACCAGCACCACGATGTCCAATATCGTAGCCATGTTTTTTCAATTCCCAACTTTTAACATTTTTTATTTTCGACTTGTAACGTTTTGGTGATGATTCGATCGTTATTTTTTTCCCATTATAAGCTTTCGTTATAAAATATTCAGCTTGATTTTTCGTTGAAGGGTGAAAAAATTTCAAATTTTGCGAAATTTTTTTGTCAGATTATTTTATACCTTTGAAATTAGCAAAAATTGTGCCCAATTTCGTGGTGATTGGTACCGAAAAAATACCATTACTATCATTTATATTGATTGGATATAAATAACCGAATGCAATTTTATCATCATTCTTTATATTATCATTAATGCTGCTATTTTCCTCTTTTTGTTTCTGGAATAAGTCGATTCTTACTCCCTGAGACAAATTCAAAAAAAAAAAAAAATGAAAATAGAAAATCAGTCAATTATAGAATACATACAAAATTTCCATTCAATGGTATTCTGCAACGAACAATAATAAATTCATTCATCTGTATTGATCGTCCCTTCGTATTTTGATCTTGAAATTTATATTCTAAATCATTCATTACAGCCAATTGGAATGGATATTGTTGTTCATTCATCATAGTTAATTGCTGTAAATCATCATCATTATCTTCACTATTATTAGCTGTTGCGGACATATCTTCATCATTTTTATCGGCCATCATGAAACCATTAAATTTGAAATAGAATTGTTTGTTTCTTTTTTTAATAGGTATTATATCAAACGAATTATACAACATAATATTTAGAGCCATTTCATTTTCATCCAACGATGATGTTGTGCCTATTTCGAAAGAAATTGAATTATTGAATCAATTCATTTGTAATCAATAATGAACATACAATTAGATTCATTCGATATAATGGATGAAATCGATGAACAAGATGTTGATAATGTTTGATTGATTGAACGAAACGATTCATTTGGTGATGATATTGCAGGCGGTGTTGGTGGTTTCGATGTTTTACCTGAAACAGGTGTCGATGATGATAATCTTGATTGATCCATTTTAAATATTTTCAAACAATATTTTCTATTCAAATAAAAATTGTATGCTAGTGTATATCGCCTTATATGATTATGATTGATCATCAATCAAGCATTTTTTTTTTAATATATACAACGATTGAAAAAAATAGATAAAAACAATAATTCAAATCAAATCAAATCAAATTGAATGATTAAATTTGTATTTTATGTTTAATATAAATCAAAATCAAATATACAAATCAATAGTGATCAATCACTAAAAATCGGAATGTTTTTATTTAGCATGTAATTGTGAAACAAACAAAAAAAAAAAAAACAACAGTTTTGGAAAAATAATTTGTTTATGTTTGTATTGAAACGAATTTTGAATATTAAAAAAAAAAATAATAATAACAAATTCTCGAATTTTAATTTGATTGTTTTTTTTTACATAAATTGAATGATAAAATATGATTAATTTTTGAATTTTTAAATTATACAATAATCTCTGTGTGTTAGATAAACTAATAATGGAAATAAAAATACAGAAAATAAATTAAAAAATACAATAAATAATTATTATTGTAAATGTTCAAGATAAACTAAACAGATTGCAGATTGAACATTGAATACAATCCATTTGAATATTTTTATTATTTGATATAATCATATAATGAATTAAAATTAATTGCATACATAATATGATATGAATCATATTTAATAATCAAAATGCAAATTTATTATTATTATTATCATCTTTATTATTTGTATTAAACATTTTAAGTTTAAATTTTTTTCTCGATGTCATCGTCATTTTGTATTTTCTGATGTTTATGTTTATGATGTTGATGTTGATGTTGTTGATAATGATGATGATGATCAAGAAAGACGAAGTTGTTATGATTATCGTCAATTGAAAAAAAATCAAGGTTAAGAATAAATAATAATGACAAATAATAATGATGATAGCAAAGTAATAAACAAAACAAAACGAAAAAAAAAATGAACGTGATTATTGAATCGTCATAATGTGTGTTGTAAACACATTTGCAAACAAACAAACAAACAAAAAACAAGATCGACCGATTTGTCTTCGTAAACTAGAAAAAAAAGCATAGAAAATGAAATATTTATAAAGAAAAACTCTTTCAAAATCTTAACCACTGATTTTTTTTTCCTTTTTATTTTTGTACTTTTTCATTTTGCCATACCTTATCAATTGGTGGCTATATAATTAGACAAATTGTGTGTGTGTGTTCGTCATGCCATGTGTATTATATTCTAATAATAAACCAAGAAAAAAAATCATATAGAAATATTGAATATATTAGGTTGTCCGATAAGTTCTTGCCGATTTTCTAAAAATTTCCCATGATATAATTGACAAAAACTTTTCGGACAGCCTAATATTTAATTTGACCAAATTTTTTTTTTTTCATTCACAATAAATAAAATAGTAAAATTATAGAAATGGGAAAAAATTGTGGAAAAAACCGCTTTGAACCGGATTTATTGATTGAATAATTTGAAAAACGGCAAAAATACGAATTTGTATTCAAACGAATTTTCGCGCATTCAAACACTGATGATCGGGATACACGAAATGTTCAGCACAACGTTAGATGCAGTTAATTGTCTATTTTCAATTAGCTGGTGCAAATTCTTAATATGTAAATTTAAAGAATTTTTCTTTTACATTCGAATGTAATTTTATTTTTATTTTTCAAACGAAAATTTTCGTTTTGTGTTCGGTTTTATGGGATAATTATTGTTAGTGTTCTTGGTGTTGTTATGGTGTTGGAAAATTTTCAAAAGAAAACAAAAATAAGAAAACAAATTGTAGACGATTCAAAATAATTATGGGACCGGATTAAACTATTGCTAAACAATTGATTTGACCAATGATTTAACCATAGTATCCACGGCCATAACCACCATAACCGCGTCCATAAAAACCATAACCGCGTCCATAGCCACCATATCCACCGCGTCCGTAGCCACCATATCCACCACGTCCATAGCCACCATATCCGCCATAACCACGGCCATAACCGTATTGTGCTGAAACGGTTGTAACAGCAACACCAACGATGACCATCAAAGCAAAGATCAATACAATAGTACGATTCATGATTGATTAGTTTTGTTTGACTATTTTTTTATTTTCGATTTGAAAAAATTTGAAATTAATTTGTTTGTGATTTGTCGACCAATAATTTTCTGATTTATATACTGAAGAGAAAAAAGAATAGAATGTGGTCACCGGATTCCCTGGAAAAATCAGGATATTGTCATACAAATTATAAAAATTCTTATCAATATAAAAAATGTAAAGCCAGATCTGTGTACAGGATAAAATAAATCGATTACATGTTGACACAATTTTCATAATAATCTATTATATTTTGAAAAACTATTTCATTGAATCGATTACGAAAAAAAAATCCAATAACTTTTTTTTTGATTTCAGATTAATATACATTTGTCAAAATGATCATTTGATTTATCATTCATGGTGTAATAATTTTGTTGTAATAATTTTTTATTTTGTTACAAGAAAAAACCACGAATTTGTTTCATTTTTTCAAATGAAAATTTTGAAATTTTTTTTATTTTTCAATGAAAATCAATGTTCAAACACATTTGATTAATTTTTTAATTCGATATGTTTTGATTGTTTTTCGCAAATATTGTAGCTTATGATTTATCAATGAATCTGTATGATCTGAATCCATTGATGAAACTAATGAATAATAATCCTTCGATGGGGATATAGATGATTGCATATAATTCTCACTTAAATTATCATAATTATAATTATATTCGTTATCACCGAATGATTTCCTTGATAATTCGATTGATTTTGGTACATCATCAACATCATTATTCTTATTCAGAAATAAAGGAAGTGAAATCATCTTGTTTTGATTATTGTTACATTTTGTTTCAATTTCCTGCATTTGTTTTCGATCATGTTGTACATTATGATCGTTTTGTTTTTGTTTTCTTATCAAATGTATATCTTTTTGTATCATTTCAATCATAAAATTATTATTACGTAAATCGTATAAAATGTTTTTCAATAATTTTTCGATATTATCTTGTTTTTTCTGTTTTTTCAATCGTTTTCGCATTGAATGTAAACGTTTGTTCAAATATTGATTATGATCGAGATTTCTTTGCTCAATTTTTTTAATACAATTTATCATCGAATCAAAATTATTGAGGCTAGACGATAATGATGAGGATGAGGATGAAAATGAATAATCATCACCCGTGACTGGTGATGTCAATTCTTCATAGTAAATTTCATTTCTTTTTTTTCTCAAAAAACAAGTTTTCGGTGTTTGTATCAATGAAATTGATGTGAAACTTTTTTCTTTGATCGATTTTTCCATTTTTAGATTCAGCAATGGCAAATAAAATTCATTAAAATTTTAAATTTTTATTTGAAAATAATTATCATTTATAATGTGTACAATTTTTTTCGAGAATTCGGATATTTAATTAAATTATAAATAAAATTGGAAAAATGAAATATAATATAAATGTATAAATAATTCAATATAATTAAATTAATGTGTAAATTTGATTACACAAAATATAAATTAAAATTGATTGATGATCAAGGATTTTTCGATGTGATTGTCACTTTACAAGGAGGTATCCATCCACCAACATTATGTTTAGCTAATTCTTCAGCAATTGAGATGCTCAATTTATCATTATTGGGGCCAGCTATGACTTGAATTGCGAATGGCATTCCACGGCTATTAAGGCCCATTGGTATTGTCGTAATAGCAACATCCATAGCGCTCCACAACATTGTATAAATGAAATCATGTGATTTTAATATTGATTGATTATGTTTGGGTGCTAAAATAGACGAAAAAAATCAAATTTATAAGATAATTGATTTAAATAAATGGAATCATCTAAAATAATGAATTTTTCATTACCAGTTTCAGGTGTTATTGGTGACAATATAACAGTATTTTTATCAAGTAATCGATGCAATTTCTCTTTTGTTTTGTTATATTTATCAAATGTATTCTGGGTCAAAAATTTCTCACCACAATTTCTCACGATAGCAAACAAAATCGGACCAGCTGCATAACGTTTTTGTATTCCAAATAAACATCGAAATAATTCTATTAATGGATTCATTGATTTACCATCACTCATTACATCGAGGAAACATGGCATTTTTGGATCATACATTGATGCTATCCAAAATAATAATGCATAACGGAAATCATAGAATGATTCCGGATCATCTGCTCTCATATTCATTTCCATAGTTCGAGAACCATTACTGCTGAAATGTTTGAGCATACGATCCATTCCATTCAATATATAATCTTCAACAGGCGTTGCAAATGAATCACCTAAATCACGTACATAATAGACATTCAAGTCTTTGTAGTTGAATGGTGTTTCATTCAAATCTAACTTATTATTAGTAATCACTTTTAACATTGGACGCAAATCACATGCATAACGACACATTGGTCCTATTGTTAAAACTTTTGGATAAACATTACTCGGTTTTGGAAACATTTCATCAATAATAATGTTTCCTGTTGTTGTACAATGTGAATATATTCCACAAAAATGTGCCGGTATGCGAAGTGATCCAGCTATATCAGAGCCAATCTATTAATGAAATTTTATGTAACAAATTAGATTTTGGAGAAAAATTGAAATATTTTAATAGATTTACATACACCAAAAATTGAACCAGCTGATGAAATTAATGATGCTTCACCACCAGATGAACCGCCTGGAATACAAGATTTATCATATGGATTATTTGTTTGTCCATCTAAGTAATTGAATGAATCACAAAATAATGTTGTATCAGGTACGTTGGTCAATGCTAAAAATATAGCACCACTATTTTTCATGTTGGTAATTGTTTGACAATCATTTTCAGCAATCATTCCTTTACGAAAATATGTACCGCATGATATTGTAAAACCTTTTATCGATATTGAATTTTTAGCCGTATATGGAACACCTAATAATGGATAATCATGTATAGTTTTATTATCATCATCATCGGTCCATTTTTCACCACGTAATTCACATTCAATACGTTTATCAATCATACGTGCTTGTTGTAATGCACCGTCAAAATTTTCATGAACAATTGCATTTAAATCTTTATTAATTAATTTACATCTTTCAATATAAGCACGAACCAGATCTTCACTTTTTAACTTCAAGTGAAAACAAATGCAAAAAATTCAAATAAGTTATTTGAACATTGATAAATTGAGCATCAAAATACTTACTTCACCTTTTTTGATCAATTCAGCTAAACGTGTAGCTGGCTGCAATAATAATTCATTATCGATTGGTGGCAAAAAACCATCATGACTTGGATAAAAAGTGATGCCAATCAATGTTGTAAATAAATTGATAACGTAACGAACTTTTCTCAAAATAAAATCAGTAATTATTGTTCCAAAATACATAATGAATTTTGATTTAAAGAATATTATCAATCAATAATCGAGCACAATACACACAATATTTTACAACAAATAATTCAACGGAGCAATTTATTCAATAAAACAAATTATTTTTGAGTTTTTTTTTCTAAATTTTTACTCATAAAACAAAACAAAAAACCGGCCTAGGACTAGAGTAAAAAAAAATATATCGTAGAAAATAAAAAAACCATATAATCAGTCAAAAAGAGTTTCGAGATGAGAGAAAATTTCAAATATTTGTTTATATTTATTTATCGTAAATATCTTAAGTGTATAGATGCTCTGCGTTTATTCGAATGATTACTTGTTTCTTAAGTTTTTTTAAAATTTTATTTTATTTGAATATTTCTTTGCGGAAAATTTCAAAGTTTTTTTCTTTTCAAAAAGAAAAAAAATGAAATTGAAAATGAATAGAAAATTGGAGAAAAAATTATTTTTTAACAAAAAAAAAGAGAAACATAAATAATTTCTGTTCATTTCATTTCATTTCATTCCGGCTTCATTCAATAACAATTAGAAAACAATTTTATATTGAAATTATTTTTGAATTATTATTATCTAATCACGTTGTGTTTATATTCAGTGACTAATTGTCGTCAGTCAACCAGAGAAAAATATAAAAAGAAAAATAATATTTATTCAATGTTGATTTAATCAATCAATAAATCTATCAATCAATCAATCAATTGATTGATCGATCAATCATGCAATCGATTGATCGATCAATCATGCAATCGATTGAATGAAATTATAAAATTTGAAAATAAATTCATTTATTTATTTATTTATTTGAATTTTATTTTTAATCATAGCAATTATTGTTATTAAACAGTGATTATCAATAATTATAAACAAACACCAGCAACAATCAACAACAAATGCGTACAAACCTTTTTGGATGAATTTTGGAAAAATAATAATAATAAACTTGAATATGATTGATCGATTGATATGATTGATTGGGGCTATCAAAAAAAATGATTTTGACAAATTTTTCGCAAAAACTCAATCTTAATCTTAAACAAATCTAATCAAAACACTTTATTCAATTTCTTCTTTTTAAAACACTTCTTTTGTTTGTGTAAAATTCAAAATTTTAAATTTCAAATTTTAAATAATTATTCTGAATGAAAAAATGAATGAAAGGGTAACCTAGAATAGCGGCCCCTGGAAAAAAATCAGAATAAAAGTTATCGCATCATGTTTTTGGTCAATAGAGATGAAAAAAAGTCAATTATGGTCATCTCCAATTCTTGACCCTTCCGGTCCAAAAAGGGGGTCAAAAGTCAATAATTGCTATATCTCGGCCGTTTTAAGAGGTGAACTCTCAATTTTTTCAATAATTAAAGATTATCTAGCTATTAATCATTGGTGAAAATATCATTGCTTAACACGATCGAAAAACCGAAATATATCCATTTGAAGTTACCATTGTCATTATCATATGGGCTGCCAGTTGACGTGTACACGTCAAAACTGAAGTGCTCGGTGATTCGCTCAACAACTGTCGCATTTAACACAAGTATTTCCATGTTCATCATCAATTGATGACCATTTAAGCCCAAGCATAACCATTTAATGACATTTTGGCAGCCACAGGACATAAACCACCATCTAACAGCCACCATATATTATCTAAAATATATATCTACAAAAATATTAACAAGAAATATTCCAAAAAAAAAAAAAAAAAAAAATAAGAAAGAAAAATAAGGATAAATCACTCTTTGATATCACTTTCATCATCATCAAAAACGATCGGACCGCTATGATCGAAGATGTTTTTCAGAGCCTCAGCTGGCAGGAATCTACGGTTCTCGTACTTGCCATAACTTAGATAATATATTAGAGCTGAAACATGTGAACACGAACCAATGGTTCGGTTCCCGATGGCACAAGTACAATAATGGCCTAATATTGAATCAAGTTCATGGCCATTCGGTTGATATTTTACACAAACCCGGTAGGCCTTTTAATTGATATGTCTCGATCGAACCCATCGAATCAAAGACATATCACCCAACATTTTTTCTACGAGCAATTGATCATGGTCTGATAGCATTTCTCCCAGGTATGTTATCGATTGTGACAGTTGATATGACCCAGTGAAAAACATTATCAATAGTTCGAGTGAGAATTGTGGAAAATCTGCAAGATCATTGCTCCATGTGTTGATAAATATGTTTTTTTATAATTGAGATTATTATCTATAACATATTGACCAAGATCGTTGTTGGTTAAATTCATTTTAAACATTCGCAGCACAATTACATCAACATTGTCCTTATCGCTCGTATATCGCTTACAAAAATTGTTCACCAGATAGCAAGCTATTCTGCAATACGTCGATGCTTTTGACAGCGATTGATTCAGAAAATGGTGGTGTAGAAGCTTATATTTTTGTGCTATGACTCCATGCACTGCTTCTACTGGCCAACGGATTTTGGTAACAAAGCGTAAATGATTCGATTCAGTTGTTGTTAATTGATTCCGTTGGCCTTTCAATGCTGGCATCATTACCTGATATTAATATCATTACATGAAGTTGAACCAACAATAGCCCAAAATATCATAGACTTAGAAATACTTGTGTTAAATACGACAGTTGTTGAGCGAATCACCGAGCACTTCAGTTTTGACGTGTACACGTCAACTGGCAGCCCATATGATAATGACAATGGTAACTTCAAATGGATATATTTCGGTTTCTCGATCGTGTTAAGCAATGATATTTTCACCAATGATTAATAGCTAGATAATCTTTAATTATTGAAAAAATTGAGAGTTCACCTCTTAAAACGGCCGAGATATAGCAATTATTGACTTTTGACCCCCTTTTTGGACCGGAAGGGTCAAGAATTGGAGATGAGCATAATTGACTTTTTTTCATCTCTATTGACCAAAAACATGATGCGATAACTTTCATTCTGATTTTTTTCCAGGGGCCGCATCACTCTATGTTATTAAAGGAAACCCTTTATTGTTTTTTTTCAAAGAGTTTCCTATAATAACATAGAGTGATGCGGCCCCTGGAAAAAAATCGGAATAAAAGTTATCGCATCATGTTTTTGGTCAATAGAGATGAAAAAAAGTCAATGACGGTCACCAACAATTCTTGACCCTTCCGGTCCAAAAAGGGGGTCAAAAGTCAATAATTGCTATATCTCGGCCGTTTTAAGAGGTGAACTCTCAATTTTTTCAATAATTAAAGATTATCTAGTTATTAATCATTCGTGAAAATATCATTGCTTAACATGATCGGCAAACCGAAATATATCCATTTGAAGTTACCATTGTCATTATCATATGGGCTGCCAGTTGACGTGTACACGTCAAAACTGAAGTGCTCGGTGATTCGCTCAACAACTGTTTAAATAGTCGCTTAGAGCACAAGCACTTCTATGTTCATCATCAATTGATGACCATTTAAGCCCGAGCATAATCATTTAATGACATTTCGGCAACCACAGGACATAAACCACCATTTAACAGCCACCCTATATTATCTAAAATATATATCTAAAGAAATATTTACAAGAAAAAATATTTAAAAAAAAATTAAGAAAGAAAAATATTTACAAAGAAAAATCACTCTTCGATATCACTTTCGTTATCATCAAAAACCATTGGACCGCTATGATCGAAGATGTTTGTCAGAGCCTCGGCTGGGAGGAATCTCCGGTTTTCGTACTTGCCAAAACTCAGATAAAAAATCAGAGCTGCGACATGTGAACACGAACCAATGGTTCGGTTCCCGTTGGCACAAGTACAATAATGGCCTAATATTGAATCAAGGTCATGGCCATTCGGTAGATATTTTACATAAACCCGGTAGGTCTTTGAATTGATATGCCTCGATCGAACCACCCATCGAATCAAAGACATATCACCCACCATTTTTTCTATCAGCAATTGATCATTGTCAGATAGCATTTCTCCCAGGTATGTTATCGATTGTGATAGTTGATATGACCCAGTGAAAAATATTATCAATTGTTCTAGCGATAATTGCGGAAAATCTGCAAGATCATTGCTCCCCATGCTGATGAATATGTTCTTTTTATAATTGAGATTATTATCTAGAACATATTGACCAAGATCGTTGTTGGTTAAATTCATTTTAAACATTCGCAGCACAATTACATCAACATTGTCCTTATCGCTCGTGAATCGCTTACAAAAATTGTTCACCAGATAGCAAGCGATTCTGCAATACGTCGATGCTTTCGGCAGCGATTGATTCAGAAATTGGTGATGTAGAAGCTTATATTTTTGAGCTATGACTCCATGCACTGACCAACGGATTTTGGTAACAAAGCGTGACTGATTGGATTCAGTTGTTGTTAACTGATTCCGTTGGCCTTTCAATGCTGGCATCATTACCTGATAACCAGACTGTTCCAAAAAAGACCGAACATCACGAAATCCTCGATCCAAAACAAAAATATCTCCTGTTAAAAGTAGCATAGAATTAATTGAGAACATTCAAAAAAATATGTATATTTGAACACTTACCTTTTCTTAAGAGTCGGGGCAATCCATTTGGGTTTTCGAGGATTCTTCTTAAAATAGTTGCATCATTGTCGCGTGCATAATACGGTCCGTATAGGTCTATGACGAAGCCATCAGTCGTGCATACCGTAAATGGTTTGCACAGGCTTGTCATTTTTTGACCCGAATAGGACTTGCGTTGATAAATGTTGTTTGACGACTTTTGATGGCGTAAATAAGTGCCATCACAAATGATCACCAATCTTCCATCAACATTATCGCACAATTTGCGCACCATCAATGATGTATGTTCATTGATCAGGCAATCTCGGTCCAGATTACCAGATCCAAATGACGTTGACAATATATCTGTTTCGAATGCATTCAATATTGCATCGATCTGATTCATGATATTGTTTTCAGTCATGTTCTTGTCAAACATCGTTGCAACTATTTTATTTGGTAGACCGGTCTTTAATTTTATCAAAAATGCAATCATTGCATTTTTAATTGATCTCTTGGGCGTGTTCCTCATCGATTTGATTTTGGAACAGAGGCCGTCAATTTGGTCCATTGTGTGACCTAGACAAAAAAAATTCATTTGAATCATATATTCAACATACTAAAAAGCCAAATAATGATAATTACCTGTCAAATCATAGATGTTATCATCGTTGATTCGCTCTCTGTGTGCCACATCTGAACCATGAAGAAGGTAGAAGTAATCTTCGCTTTCTATTAACGTCGAAAGTTGATGTATTTCGATTTTATACATGTCTTTTCGATATAAAACATTGTGAACCAAATGACCTGGGCAGCAGCGGTTTCCCTTAGGAATTATTAGTTTACGCTGTTTAAAAACTTGTAAACGTGCTTCGGGTGGTACGAGTCTCAAACTCGTCTCACTTCCACAAATGAAACAATACCTGTGTGTCGAAATGCATCGTACATGCGGGACTTCAATCAAATCGTCATCTTTTTCTTCATAAATGTATGATTCATCTGAAGTTATTGAAGATTGTGATTTGATTGGAGATGAAAAATCCGATTCGCTATATGGTGTTGATATCGGATCACTTGGTGTTATTTCTGCCATTGATGTTGATGGCTGTGGGTCTCTTGATGCTGGTGGCTGTGAGTCACTTGAAGCTGATGGCTGTGGGTCTCTTGATGTTGATGGCTGTGGGTCTCTTGATGCTGGTGGCTGTGAGTCACTTGAAGCTGATGGCTGTGGGTCACTTGAAGCTGATGTTTCAGATTCTTGTTTTCTTCGAAGTGAGTGAATTTTAGATACCTTCGAGTAACATGAGGAACAAACAAAATCATTGATTTTAATCGTTTTGCCCGTTGCTATGCGGACTTTTTCGATATATTCTTCATCTTTGACATGTTTATTATATCTATTAATTTTATATTGTAATAGTTTTTTGCAGATAGCACAATGCTTTCCGCGAATCGATATTTTTTGTTCGGACATTTTGACAAATTGCAACAATGTGTTGGAATCGTGAAATGGATGAAATGTGTTTGTTTTTATGCTTATTTATACAATATTTCACAGGTCCTTCGACTTGGTTAGGCTTAATTTGTTAGACTCAGCCCATCGATAATTTCGGTATTGAAAAGACCAAATTGTAAGTAAATGCAAAAGAGTGAGAATGATTCATTGAAAAGGGAATAATTAAAATGATGAAGCGACATGGTCAGGTAAAAATCGAAATATAATATTATATTAGAAAAATATGAAAATGGAGAAACATGTGTAATGATACTTCAATTTTCTATCAAGTTCAATGATTCTGCATAGCGATAGAGCGGTTCGGTTTTTAATTATAAAATACTTTATTTGTCGAATTTGACGAAATCAGCTAATATTCGATGTGTATCGTGTCATTTCATAAAATCTAATGTGTTTTGATTGTGTGTTTGTAGGGAATATGTATAATAATGTCACAAGCCTCGCACCTGTGTGAAAAGTCAATTCTATTAGGCTCGGCCCATGGAGACGATTGTTTGTGTCTTTGATACCGACCCAATAGCTATGCAAAAATTATCTATCTATTATTTACCTATCAAGGTATTAGCTTGAGGTCTTAGCCATATGTTAATCCTTTCTAGCGCCAGTTCCATTATCTTGTCTGACGCTGCTATAATCTTTCTCTTTGACAATTCATTTGCCGCTATTTCACTAATTCCTTCTGGCACCAGTTCAACAATTTCTTTGTCCATTTTGCCTACCGACTCATTCCTCATTGTCTCACAGCAAATATGGAAAAATAAAGGAGAATTATAGAAAATCATGAGATTTAAATAATAGAAATAATTAAAGTATTTAATCAAAAGAAAAAGAATTCTCGAAAATTCTCATTATACTTTCAATATATGCCCAAGGGTTTATCCCACGATTGTCGAAGAAAATCTTCAGGTCCTTGATGGCCTAGGAATGTGATTGTTTGATCACAGTTTTTATGTTTATTTAAGACAAACTCAAATAGGAAAATGAAAAGTTGATGATCATTGTGTAGTCCTTTAGGCGAGGCCTCTAATCCTTTGGTCATTAGCTCTGTATGTCGTTTTCGGCAATTTCCTTTAATCATCTTTGTCTTTAATGTTTTATGACAATCATTTTTACGATTTTTGATAGCAAACCTTTGAAGACCAAGTGGGAAGAGGAAAAGTTGAACCAACAATAGCCAAAATATCATAGACTTACAAATACTTGTATTAAATACGACTATTTAAACAGTTGTTGAGCGAATCACCGAGCACTTCAGTTTTGACGTGTACACGTCAACTGGCAGCCCATATGATAATGACAATGGTAACTTCAAATGGATATATTTCGGTTTGCCGATCATGTTAAGCAATGATATTTTCACGAATGATTAATAACTAGATAATCTTTAATTATTGAAAAAATTGAGAGTTCACCTCTTAAAACGGCCGAGATATAGCAATTATTGACTTTTGACCCCCTTTTTGGACCGGAAGGGTCAAGAATTGTTGGTGACCGTCATTGACTTTTTTTCATCTCTATTGACCAAAAACATGATGCGATAACTTTTATTCCGATTTTTTTCCAGGGGCCGTTATTCTAGGTAACTCTTTGATAAATCATTCATTCATTTATTCATTCATAGCAATTAAATCATTTTGTACTGAACAATTAAAAAAAAATTAAAATGATTGCATAGCATTGATGTTTTGGAAAATGTTTTAGGGAAAAATTTTTTTTTTGTTTGGAAAAAAACCCTACGAACACATCGAAACAGATTGAAAGAAAAAAACCTATTGCAACTCATGTATAACAAATATCATCATTTCTACGTTCATTCATTCGATATTCATTCCCTTTAATTTTCAATGTACTGAAATTAATTTATTTTTTCTCGAATATTACTAATCAATAGTATACAATCAATGAGGTATAATTCTTATCTTAATTTTTTTTTCTTACATTCGTTCATTCACGTAACAAAGATTATTTCTTGTATTTCATATTTACATGTTTTTTTTCGGATGAAATGATGACGAAAATCGACGATTAATTAATTTCTGTATTTGATTTAATGCTATATCTGATTGTGTATAATCTAATGATAATAATAATATATTTCAATTTCAAAACATGTGTATCGAAACAAGCTAAAAATGATTAGTGGACGCTTCTGTGGTTGCATGATTTTCAATTTTAATCTTCATTTTCTCGCTTCTTCAAGATTTTATGAAAGAAAAAAAATTCATGATATTCTTTCCCCTGAAGTCATAATCGTTCATAATCATAATTACGAATGAAAAATGAAATTAAAATTAAAATTTAAAGGGGAGAAAATGATCAGTGAAATGAAAAAATTTTTTCCTTTAATTTTCACCCTTAATTGCCACCACCATCATCATCATCATCATCATCATAATCAGTCGAAATGCAGCAGCATCAAACATTCGAGAATTGTGATTTGAACGGAAAATATTCAATTGAAAAATATTGAATTGAAAAAAGAGAAGAAATATGAGGAAAAAACCAGTTTTTAATTATTTTTTAAATTTTCTTATTATTGTTGTTGTAGTTGCTGTTGCTGTTGCTGTTGTCGATATATAATTAATACTTGATCAAATCAAGGTCAAATAAATTATTATTATTATTAAATCAATTTTGAACAATTTTCAAATGATCAGCTGTTTCCAATGTGTGTGTGTTTGAATGTGAACATATAAATGAATGAATGATTGAAAAATGAAATGAATGAAAAAAATCAAAAATGTTTTGCAAAAACATGCACACACACACCAACCATCTTGGTGTGCCATCTTTAGCTACATTGAATTACTATATCGAATTTGATTTGAATGAATTGAATTAAAATGGAAAAAAACAACAAAATTTATTTGGATAAAAATGTTCTTGTTTGATGATGTAAATTATTATTATCATCATTTGTATTTGGATAATTCATAGCTAATTTCGATTGGTTTTGATGCTGCTGCTGCTGTTGTTGTTGTTGATTGATCAAACTGTTTATAAGAAAATTTTTATTCATAATTATATTTTCCATTAATAATAAATTATCAATCGATTGTCCATTTGACAAAGCTGGCGGTGGTAGCGATGGCTGCGCCGATGGATTTGACAGCAAAAAAGGGTTAAAATATGATAAAATTTGATGATGATGATTATGTTTACTTGAGAACGGGGTTGATGTGGGTACAGTTATTGATGTTGATTTCATAGCCGATGCTGATGATGATGATGTTGGTGGTGGTGGTGATGATGTTGATGATAACAATAATGGTGGTGATGGTGTCATTGATGATGATATTGATGATGATAATGTTGTTGATGGTGATGTTGATTTGATTAGTTTTTGTTGTTGTTGTTGCTGGTGTTGCGGTCGAAAATCATCATCATTTGTATGGTTTGTAATAGGAAATAAATTATTTATCGCTAATGATTCAGACGATTGTTTCAATTGATTTTCATTGTTGTTGCTGGCCAAATTATTTTTCGTAATTATATTTGGGTCTTTTTTCGGTCCATTATAACGTAATTCATCCAATTTCACATTGTGTTGTCGTTTCCATTTGGTTCTTTGATTTCAGTGAATAAATCAAATCAAATAAACGAAATGGATCATTTTTGCATTTTTATTGTTCCGAATTGAAAATTACCTCCGATTTTGATACCATGTTTTGATTTGTGTTTCCGATAAATTCAATGCATTCGCAACTTGTCCACGATCCGAAACGGTCAAATATTTTTGTTCAGTGAAACGTTTCTCAAGAAAATTCAATTGTGCCTGAGATCGGAGTAATGATATTCAATCAGAAAACAGGACATTAAACAAGAAAAGAAAAGAATTTGATTTTGAATGAAAATATTTTAGTAAAATTAAATCAAATCAAAATTCGACTAACTTGTGTAAATGCAGTACGTCTTCGACGTTGTTTTTTACCAATGATTGTTGTTGATGATGCAGCAGCAGTTGCTGCTGTTACTGTTGGTGCTTTTGATGTCGATGATGATGATGATGATGCAGCTGCCAAAGCTGATTGTTGTTGTTGCTGTGTTATTTCAGTAATAGTAATCTTATGTCCATTATTATTGATTGTCGGTAATATTTGATGTTGTTGCGGGTGTAATTGTTGTCGGTTAGCATCAGCTGCAATCATATTCACATTATCCATTAATCTTGAATAATTTTCATCATCACTTTCATCATGATTATTATCACCTTCACCATCACCATCCATTTCTTCATCATCAACAATATTATTTTTATTATTATTATTATTGTTACATAATTCAACATTATGAGAATTATTTATGGTCGATGATTGCATAATTGGTAGATTAAGCGGAAAATTTCTATAGTTAATACTATCAACATTGATATTCATTGCTGTTGTTGATGATGTAGATGCCGGTAAATAACCACTGCTATTACTATTAAATTTATGAAAAAAATCATTTCTTTCAACATTATCATCATCATCAATTACTGTTGATGATGTCGATTGTTGTTGTGATTGAAGCTTTTGATGATTTTGATTCGATAATGCTGTTGTTGCGATCGATGATGATGATGTTAAAGATAAATCCATTAAATTACCATTCTTATCTAATTTACGTGGTTGAATTGTTAAGAGGTTTTGAAAATGAAAATTTTACATTAGAAATGTATAAAAATCAATCAATCAACATGAATTAATTTGAATTTTAGGGCCGAAAAATAGCGGTAAAATCGCCTAAACAAATGTCATTGTTGCGCAATGGTGTGATCTACTCTGTGAAGACATTTGGCCCGATTTTCAACAAATAGCGGGTGATAATCAGTGATAAAAGTGTTTATTTTTTTTAAGGGTAAACATTGTTTATCCACAGAATTTTGCCACATGGTAAATCATGGCTAAAAAATTAGGCTAATTTGTCATTTGAATTTCGAAAAGAAAAATTCAATCCTTACCACTGAGAGTTGCACTGGTATAACCTCTCATATATTTCACAAAAGTTTTATACGATCAATCAATCAATCGATCAATTGATTCATTGAATGATTGATTGATCGAATCAATGGAAAGCGAAAAATGAATGATTTAAAACAATATTTTGTTCGATGGACAATGTCCAGCGAATGTTTGTGAAATATGGAAATCAGGAGCACCGTAAAAAAAAACCCCTGCTGATCAATTTTATTTATTTGTTTACTTGTTTATTTATTTATTTCATTTTTATCGGCCAATAAACAAAGGACCCAAAATGAAGAATAAACAAAACAAAATATTTTTCATTTTGTCTTGAAAAAATATTTTGACAAATGAACTAATTGTATATTTAAATGAGCGTGGGTGCACATTTTCCGATCTCGTGAATATGTTTGATGAACACGTTCACACGTTTTTTTTTCAAAAACAAAAAAATTCAATGGTCAGTCAATGACCATTCAAAATGATTTTGATTCATATGAATAAATAATGGAAAAAATATGAATGAATAAATGAATAAACAAAATTACTTACATTTATCCAGTAACAATGATTGATTCCAATCAATCATCATCATCATTTTTAAATGTTCATTATTATTGTTTAATTTATTCAATATATTTTCATTTAAATTAAATAAACAATTTTGTCCATTATTAATATTATTATTATCATTGAATAAATAATTATGATGATGATCATAATTATAAATTGATGATGGTAACGATGATAATAATGTTTTATGATTATTATTATTATTATTAAACAAAGAATTTAAATCAAATGACGACGACAATAATGGTGATGATGATGCTGTTGTTGTTGATGATAATAAATTTAATTGTTTATTATCATTATTATGATCATCATTATCATTATTTCTATGTTTCAACATTAATAAATTACGTATTGAAAATGATGATGATGATGATGTTGTCGGTGTTTTATGTAGTTGTTGTTGCTGTAATTCGTTATCATTGATATTATTTGATTTTTTCGATGACATTATTGTTTTGATTGTTGCCGATGTTGATGTCGTCGATGATGATCGATCATGATCATCCATTATTAATAATGACATTGATGATGATGATGATGGTGATGAATGTGAATCGTTTGCCGGCTGCTGATCCTGTTTTTCATAACCATTTTCATCATCATCAACCATTAAAATGTCTGAATTATTATCCATATCGATATGAATCTTTTAAATCTAAATGAAATCAATTGTAATAATAAATAATTGATCAATTTTTCTGGCCACTTTTTGAATATTCATTCGTCACAATCTTTGACATAAACAAACATCAAAATGATTCAAAAATGATTTCAATTTCGATATTATCAATAGATTATTCGTGATTTAAATAAAAAAAAAATCGGTTTTCTGGAATCGAAAAAATCCCGCCTTTTTCTCCGCCTTTCAAAATTCAAATATCATTCTAAAAACATCAAAAAATTATTGTATCCAATATATAATTGAATATCATCCATAAAATGAAGCAAATGAAAAATTGTAATTGATGTGATTTATGGAAAATGATTTCATTTCTTTCACCGAGCGAGAAAAATGAAATGAAACAAATCAATCAATTTCCAATCATAGAAATGAATAAAGATTATCAAAATTATTAGGCCTAAAACTGATACCTAATGAAATATAAATGTAAAATCAAGTCTATGAAGTTTATGCTCCACCTTTTTTACACACACACACAAGCACACAACATCCAATTGGACATGAAAAAATTGTTGAAAAATTGGCCAAAAATTTTCTCAAATTTTTTCCCTGAATATATTGATTGATTCCTCACAAATGCGAATACAAATAAATTATTGTATTTTTAGTCGTTATTATAACTGATAAACAACTGATTTTCAGAAAAAAATTTCCCAAACAAACAAATTATTCAAAATAGAAGAAAGAAATAGATCATTATTTGTTTATTTATTCAAAATTTTTCACTTTTTGTTCAATTTTGAAATCAATACGCGCATTCACACACACCTTGAAGCCTGCATCAATCCTATATTTATGCATATGTATCGATGACAAAATGTCAATTCAATCATTGAATTCAATGATTGTTGTTATTTTCTTAGAATAAAAGAAAACAACATGGAAATTTTTAAAAAAATGTGAGGAAAACATGAATGAATATGTGAAATAAACAAATAAATAAATAAATGAATGAAATATAAAAATGAATAAGTAAATAAACAAATAAATATGTATTGATTACAATAAAATGAAAAATTTTCAATTCAAATTCAGTTTGATTTAAATTCAAATTTAAATTTAAAAGAAAAACAATGAAAATGTTTGTGGTTTTGCTTGAGAATAACCAGTAACCAGATGTGTTCCAGATACATTCGTCGATTTTGACCTATGAATTCAATTTTCAAATTGGAAATTTTCGTTTTGAAAAAAATGTAAAATTTTGAAACAATTTGCTTTAAGCCAAAAATTATCAATTTGAAACTTTCATCAGAAAATGGATTGAATCAAATAATTGATTTTTCAATTATAAAATTATCAAATTAAAAAAAAACAGAGGATTAAAACAAACAAACAATGTTGCTACATCCATATTTGATTTATGGTGATTGATTTAAAAATGATGAATTGATTCAAATTGATAAAAATTGTACCCAAAAAATTATTAACAATATTTGCTTTTCATTATCATTGTTTTCAATTATTTCGAAATAATATTCTCCAAATTATTCCAATATCATTTGGTTTCATTTACACACACGAGCCCAGATTTCAATTATTCTCAGTAATTAATAAAATCATTGAATATTAATAATATTAATAATTTTCATTTTGTTTCATATTAAATTCATGAAAATAAAACATTGTTCAAACAATGCTCCAGGTAATGATGATGAAATTTCATTTCTAATTCAAATGATTTTGAAATGATTTTCAAATTTATTTGAATTAAAAAAAATAAGTACAAAAAATCTCAAATGTTCAAATGTTAACCCTTTCATTTTTTTTTTATTTTTTGATTTGTATTATTTCCCTAAATTTCCCCGAATTTTATTCATATCAGGCATATTAATGCATGCATCAAATAACAATAATAATCATAATAATTCAATCACATGTTTGATTTTGAAAATTTGAACGAAATGCTAAAAAATCTCATAAATATTTCATTGAAAACGGAAATTTTTTCCTAGATTCTCCAGTGTTTTATTCGAAACAAAATGTATTCCAATCATTGTTTGTCTATCTCAGGATGAAATTTGCATAATTATCCAAGAAATAACGTCTAGAAATTGATGAAAACTCCAATCAATTCGAAACATTTGAAAAAAAATTACAAATTCCGTTTGTTTATCAGAAAAATGGAAAATTTCCGTGCAAAATATTTTATTTACATCATTCATTGCTAGTTATATTCATTGTTTAAATCAAGTAAATTAGCTTTTTATCAGAGCAAATTATTTTACATTTAAATTGAATCCAAATTACGTTGAGAAATTACATGTGAATCACATTCAAAATGATTATATTGTTCAAGCAGAGAATTGCAAGAGAATATAATGCAATCGAAATATGCTTTTCATTTCTCGTTCAAAAATCACAAAAACTTTAATGATTATGAATACACGGGTGAAATAGGAGTATTCATGACCGATAGTTCAAACGATGGTCAGTTTTTCGGTGACCAAAAATGGTCAATATTCAATATTGCTCCAAGTGACCAATTGGATACAAAACCATGAGAAAAATTCAGAAATACGAATACTCGAGATAATTTTTGATTTTAATACAAAAAAAAGCAGATGTTTGATCAATGAACAAATTATGAAATGAATTATGTAATCATGCATCGAATATGTTACATTCAATGAATTCAATTCAAATGAAACAATTGAAAGTACTTGAGTTTTATTTTTTGTTGAACGAAATCATATTGAAAATATAAATGAATCATAATAATTGTCATCATTCATTCAATATTAAATCATTGAAATGATAATCAAACGAAATGATGATGATCATAATCGAAACAATGATGAAAAATACTCATACGAGTACCATTATCATTGAACAAAATGAGAAATGAAAGAATTATCATTCATAAATCAATTTCATCTCGATGATGATGATGATGACAATCATTATCATCGATAAAATTTGTTTTCTCTTTGCTTTGATGCTCATTGAAAAACTGATCATAAATATTATGTCATTGATGATCAGTAAATAAATGAATTAATAATTATAACTGTCATTAATAATGATCATGATCAATTGAATAAATGAATGAATGAACAGAAAGAGAAGTTCAGGGGCTAAATTTTATCAATATATTTGCAATTGATTCATGTATTTGATTTCGTTTAATTAGTTTAATATTAATTTGATTTTTTATTTCGTCTTTCGTTTGTTTTGTTTGACAATTATTATTGCCATTATCAATTTATTGTCAAAGATATTCATATTTACCAGCACCAGCATTCACCAGTGAAAAGCTGCAGGAGATTTTTTTTTCTCGATCAAATTCTGTTTATTCAAAAGTTTTATTTTTGAATAAATTCAAATTCAAATTTTTTTTTTTATTGAAAAATGATTCAATAATCATAATAGTAACTGTCAAATTATGATCTAATGAAATGAAATGATTTAAATATAAATAAATGAATAAATGAATAAATAAAAAAACATAAAAAATAAACAAAAAGGTCATAGGTTATACATGCAATGTTTTTCTTTTCTTGATGACATTATATATAGTCAATTAATTCAATTTAAAATATGAATAGGAGAAAATATGAAAAAAATAGGCGAAATTTGAAAATTGAATGTAAAACATACAAAAATTTACATCACAAAACACTGTGTTTGGAAGCATACAAAAATATGAATAAATAAACAAATTTTTTTTCGATTTATTTATCCAAAATATAAAAAATAATTGGATTTTGATATTTTTTCATGTTATTTGTTGTTTTTGGATATCCACTGTGTGTGTGTGTGATTGAAAATTTGATTCAAAATTCATTCATTCAATTTAATTCAATGAATAAATGAATCAAATGAATGAACAAATAAATTTTGAATCAAATCAAAATTTAATTGAATCATCAAAAATATTGATTTCTTTCTCTATCGATGAATCGATTCAATATATCAATCAATTTCAGTTTTTTCTGTTAGTTTTGATTGTTGATTGTTACCAAATTCATATTGTTGTTGCAGTAGCAAAACACCCAACAATTGATTCAAATTTTCAATTGAATTTTTTGTTCCAGTTGAAATTTGATTCAAAAATTTCGAAAATTGAATCAAATTGATTGGTATTAAAATAAAATAAAATAAAACATTTGTTCTACCAGAGTTTGTGTTTGTTTTTTGCCTCTGATTAATCAAATAATTATTATTTCTAACATACCTACATTTGCACAAAATAATGTGTCAATGTCTTAGTAAACAACACAATAAACGACGTCATCAATATTTGAATTATGATAATTGTAATCGAAAAAATAATAAATCACAAAGATTTAACAGTATTTTATCATTATTTTATGATCAAAATATTGATCGAAATCAAATGAATCGATCGCCATTGTTTAACATGTATCGATCACAAATTAAATCAGATAATTATAACAATTTGACCTCAATAAATGATGAAAATAGTCCGAAATTCAAAACCATGTCGAAATTGTTGAATATTTATAATATTACCAATAACGATGGAATTAAAATGACAAAATCATTGAAAGAAGATTTACCATCATGTGATATGAAAACAATTTTGTTACAAAATTATTCATTAACAATGAAACAACCGATGAATGATGATGATTTAATGATACGCAGTTCATCGAATATTGATTGGAATAATTTAAATTTGATGCATAGTAAAATTAAAGAAAATTTATCAAATGAATTCAAATTAAAAAATGATGATAACGCTGATAGCAGAGGTGTACGTAATTTGTCACCAAAACAAATGCAATCATTGAAACGTTCAAAAATTTTGATGAAGCAATCGATAAAATTTGAAAAAATTCGTAAACAATCGAAAGCAACAAAGAAAAAAATTATTTAATCAATCATACCTATGATAATATCAAAAATTAATCTCACCTATTAGATAAATACGCACGCAGTTTTTTTCTTCTCAAATGATAAGAAAATTTATTTTATTAAGATTAGATAATTATAAATAATGAATTTCAATTAATTAACATAGATTAATTGTTTTATGATGTTTAGCTGCTAATAAATTTGATTTTTGAAACATCAAATCCATATTAATCATCCATTATATGAGGTTCGAAAAAAATCTGATCTCTATTAGGATTAATTTCATTTTCAGAATAACATTCTGCAAATTCATCGAATGGTATTTCCACTTGCAATTGTTCGGCAACTATATTTTCATTGTTGAATTGATTTTGTATTGTGCTATTATTTTCATCATTTTCATTTTCATTATTATCAGCTATCATATTATTATCGATATTATCATTATCGGTGATTGCGGGTGTATTTCGTTTTGAAAATTCTTCTTGAAAATATTTCGAACAAATTATTTGTTTATTAATCAATGAATCAAATTTTCGTTTTTTGATGTCTTGTTTATGCTTTGTACACGATGATTGTTGCCGCTGCTGTTGTCGTTTTTTAATATTTTTTTCAATGTTAATTTTTTCCAAATCATAACGTGTCATTTTACGGCGATTGAATTTGTTCAAATTTCCTCCAGTCCAATTCATTGTATTGTATTGATTTTTAAAATTTGATGTGAAATTGGAAATTAAAATTTTAAAAATTAAAAATTTCGAACGAATTTATTTTCGGATTCGAATTGAAAAAAAGGAAGGGAAAACATTCGAAATTTTTACACAAATAACGTATAATTGAAAATTTGATTATGAAAAAAAAAATTGATTAGAAATCATTTTTTGAAAAACAACTATTTTTCATCCAACAAAATAATCGTATCAACATCGGTATTAGACTGAACAGAACTAAAAATATTGTGCCGAAAAAATTCATCAAATAAACTAGCGATAACCAAATATTTAAACCAATCAAACATTCACTGATGATAAATAATTTATTATTACTCTGTATCCAAATTGTTGACGATGATATTTGACGATAAAATTTCAATTCATCATCATTGAATTCAAATTGATAATAACGTTGTAGTGTTTGAAGACGATAGCCAATTATTAACCATGTTGATAGATGAAATAACCATAATAGTGTGAATGATTTATAATATAACAATATAACGATACCGAAAATACTTCCAATGATTAGATATATGAATAATAATAATTCAGTCCATTGAAAATATGGACATAGTGTGCGTATCACGGATATATTCATTGTCCCAAAATAGAGGACAATTATTGAATTTATTACTAGATTTACTATTAAAAATAATCGACGTAATTTTTTGAATAATCGTATAGATGTTTTATGTAAATTATCCAATTTACTGATATTTTCAGGATTAAAGTCAACATCATCTTCATCATCATTAAGAGCAACGATATCGATATCATTATTACTATCGAAATCGTTGATTGTGAATGAATTGATGGGTTCATTTTCATTATTTGTCGCGTTGGTGATATTTGCGTTATCATCATAAATCCACTATTGGAAAAAAAATAAAACAAAAACTAATAGAAATTCTCAGTTTAATGAATCAATTACTCACCAAATCTTTGTTCCAATTGAATTGTTTCATTTCGGCATTTAAATTTGAAATAAAAAACCAATAAGAAAAACAAATGAAAAAAATAAACATGAAAATGATCAAAAGTTCAAAAAATTTGAATAAGATTTACTTTTTTCATCGAATCGAAGGATGGCGCATCGGTTGATTTGATTTGTTTATTTACCATTTTTCAGCCAAATAAAATTTGACAAATGTGAATATTGAAAAAATGTCTAAAAGAATTAAAATTTCCTACAATACCAAAGAATTTAAAGATATTGAAGATGGAAAAAATGGCACAGAATCATCTCAAGATAATTCCAACCGCGTATATTATCTGTCTGATGTTAATTCCATCGAAGCGAACTTGATCAAAGATCTTAATAATTTAGACAACAATTTCATTTATTATCAATATCCATTGACATCGAATCCTGTGCCTATACCATTGAAAAAATGTGATAATGAATTATGTCATTTTAATCATGTGATATTACCATTTCAAGAGATTGAAAACGAAATAATATATGAAGAGAAAAAATATACAAAATGGTCATTGATAAAAAAATTATTCGATGAAACAAATATCGAAAATATTGATCAATTTGAAAATTTAGCCAAAATTTACAATCGATCATTACAAAAGCAACAAAAATTTGATATTTTGGATGATTATTTAGAAAAATCAATTGATAATGAAGAGAAACTAGAGTTTTTCGAGAAAATTTTACCAGAAATCATTCGATTAGCATTGAATCTCCCGAATTTGATTTGTTTCAATCTGAAAAAGTTGAAACAAAACGAAGCAGCTTCAATATTTTTATCACAGCAACAGATTGGTTCCTTATTAGCTAATGCATTTCTATGTACATTTTGTCCTAATCCATCGCCTAACGTCAGATGTATTAATTTTTCAAGGTGAATTTTTTATTCAAATTTTTTTTCGTGATAATTATTCTCAATTTTCGATATTCAAGCCTTTTCACAAGCTTTAAACCGAAAAAAAGAGATTGTAAATTAGAAAAATTAAAATGTCTTATCAATTATTTCAAGCGTATTACTGAATCAGCACCAAGCGGTACCATCAGTTTCGAACGTAAAGTTTTGAAAGAACGCATCGATTTCAAAAAATCTAACAAATTGATAACCTGGTTCGAATTCAATCATAATCAATGTTTGTTGAAGGATGGTTTTGACTATTCTCAAGTGGATTTTGCCAATAAATATATTGGTGGTGGTGTATTGACTGATGGTTGTGTTCAAGAAGAAATTTTATTCGTTTGCTGCCCTGAATTGATTGTTAGTGTATTGATATGTGATAAATTAGCCGATAATGAAGCCATAATCATAACAGGTGCTGAACGATTTAATGACCATGATGGTTATGCTGAAACATTTCGTTGGAAATGTTCATTCAATGATTATGATGAACGTGATGTTTATGGACGACGTTTTCGTCAAATATTAGCGATGGATGCATTATATTTTCATTGGAGTAAAAAATCAACACAATACGAACAAACAAAAATTGATCGTGAAATATGCAAAGCAATGGCTGCATTTCAAAAGGAAAGATTTTTATCAACATGCAACATCGACAAAGATTTTTCTAAAATTTCACCTACAATAGCAACTGGAAACTGGGGTTGTGGTGTTTATAATGGTGATGTAAGATTAAAAGCATTGATACAAATATTAGCTGCATCCGAATGTGAACGTACATTATTATATTTTACATTTAATAATATCAATTTAATGAATGAATTTAATGAAATCAGAATGAAAATATCAGCTAAAAATTTAACAGTTGGACAATTTTACAAGAAAATATTGAAATATGCCAATGAAAAATTCAAATCAAACAAAATGAATGATTCAAATTTATTATTATCATTATTTGAATGAATTAAATTGAAAAATCAATCAAACAGATGGCGATATATCATTGAAATTAGATGAATTGAAATTAATTCATCTTCACCATTGTATATTAAATCAAAGAAAAAATGCGCTGGCGCCTGATTGATGGCACGTTGCAATTTTTCCTTTCGTTCTGCAATTATGGTTTATCGAAGAAATACAGGCGAAAAATGACGATATGATGTGAAGCAAGAAACCAACCAATTTATCATTGAAACATGTACATATTGCTTGCTAACACTATTTGCTATGATATTATCATCAGAAGAAAAATGACTGGCAAAAAAACATCCTCAAGAAACATTTGAAGCTAAATGACTCGGAGAAAACACAAATCAAAAATACGCCCAAAATTATTTTGTCATCAAAAAACGAGAAAATTAATTGATAAATTCAAAAACACAAATTCTGCGTCATAGAAAAAATGTGTGTGGATCACTGAAAATGTAATGGAAAATTTCATTTTAAATTCACACAAGTGATTGACTGATTGATTGAAGTCTGAATTTTTGAATTTTTATAATTTTTCAATTTGGCGCCTTGCAAAATTTTTCGTTTTCTGTGTGTGCCTATGTTTGTCAATGAATTTTCAAATGTTTGTTTGATTGTTTGTTTTATGTAGAAATGCATATTAATATTTTCAAAAACAGGAAAACACTGATTTTTCAAGCATTGATTTTCATGAATTTGAATTATTATTATTATTTTTTCGACTAATTTCAACAAAGGAAATTTATTTATTTTTTTTTAAATTATTTGTTTTTCGTAGGAATTGTGGAAAAAAAAATTCAACAAACATAGTCGCAAATACACAATCGCTAATGTTTGAAATTTTTATCGATATTCGTCAAAAGGATATCCATCCATATTTGAAACCAGACATATTTGTGCGTGTGTTTTGGTGGTCTATGGCTTGATTGGGTTTAGGATTCCATTACTGATTTGAGTTGTGAGATATAAGTCATCAAAAATCAATGAAAAAACTATAAGATTAATTAACAAAAATCAACAAGTTCATTGAAAATTTCAATGAAAGTCTGAAGTTAGAAGACGACGATACTGCATTTTCTATGCGAGAGAATCGATGGATTTCAAAAATGCCTAGACGCCTAAAGTCGTGTGCATATGAAAAGTGTTTATCATTTTCAAATATCTGGTGTTTGCTAAGTGCGTTTGTGACAAATGATAAATCTTTAATGATATTTAAATATTCATTGATTTTGCATAGCAAAGCAAAACTATATAATCATCGAATATAGCCGCATTTGTTTTATTTAATTTTGGCTGTCTCATATCAAATATTAAGAGGAAAATGAAAAAAAATATTTAAACTTTTGTCAATGAGATAAACACATATTTTCAAAGTAAATAAAATCCTAAACACAAACACACACGCATATATACGCAATGATAGCGTCATTTTTCGCAAAAATTGCGTTGCTATGACGTCAAAACGCATGTATGAAATTGAATTGAAATTTGCCATTTACAATTTTGGTTGAAAATTTATATATAAAAATCTTTAATTGTTAATGGTTATGGTGGTTGATGATGATGGTGGTGGTGGTGGCTGATGGTGATGATATTGAAGGTTTTTCAATATTCATAAAGATTTCTATATAGAATTTCAATTATGATCATGATGATGATGATGATTATGATAATTATTTTTAAATGTTAAATGAGCGAATCAATGAATGTGTGATATGATTATAACATAGACAAACACAAGCACAATATAATGACGATTACAAATGATTGTGGCACCAAGAAGTAGCATCTTTTATGCGAGGAGAAAAAGCCAAATCAAAACGATATATAGAACGAATCATAATGATGATTTTCAATGATAAAATTATTATATTGGTATTTGAATGCTAATTCAAATATAAACATTTGAAATATATTTTTAAAAAAATTGATTTGATTTGAATGGTAAACTATTCAATATATACTCGACAACCCGTGACATAAACATATATCTGAGTGTGTGTGTGTGTGTTGATAACTAATTTATCAATTTACTATTAGTATATAGCTTGATATGATTTCTTTATTTTGATTCCAACCAAATTACTTTTCATTTCTTCTTTTTAAAATTCACACGAGCGACCTAATAATAATTGAAACGTAATAATTTATATTGAAATATGTATTTCAATGTATGCTGTTTGATTGGACAAAATAATGAAATCAGCAACAAACCAAACAACAACAACGACAGCATCCGAAAACAAATTGTAATCGTCATCATCATATCATCATCATCATTATCAATTGTTTTCGTCGTCGTCGTCGTCGTCGCTATGTGTTTGTTATAATGTTTTAATTTATAATAAATATATATGTGTTTACTGTGTGTTTCGGTGTTGTTGTTTATGTTTATTTTTTGATATTTTATATTTTGTTAAGTTGTGTTTAGTCATCATCGTCGTCATCATCATCATCATCATCATCGATTCGACCATTCATTCATTCATTGATTCATTAATTCTATTACTTATTTATTTATTTATTCATGTAAACATCCATCCATTCAATTACCAATCATTATTTAAAATAATTAAGAAAAAAAATTTTAAATTGAAAATAACTGGTGTTAATTGTTTGAAACTGATTTCAATTTTGAATTGAATTATTTAAATTTTCTTGGATTGATTTATTTATTTTTCGTTTTTTTAATGACTATTTTTTGACCAAATTCATAGTCATATTACAATCGATATTAAAGATTATTGATAAATTGATTGACTGACAAACTAAGAAATAATATCAATCATTGATGGTAATTATTTTGAGAGAGAGAGGATCAATTTGAATTGATTAATTTCATTTCAATATTTTGATTGTTTATGTCAAAATTGAAGCAATGAAAAACATGCCTAACCGTTATTTATTTTATTATAACTGATGAAGAAAGCCAAGTTTACTGTTATTTATTAAGAAAAATTTACATTTTAAACAATCAGAAAATTTGAATTTCAAATTAATTTAAGGTAAAACTTTTCAAAGAAAAAACAAACAATTTTAAATTCAAATTTTTTTAAAAAATATTCATCGAATTTATCATTTTTTATCGTAATTTTTTCATCAACAGTTTCAAATGAATGAATGAACGTGTATGTGTTTATGAATTTTTATTCATTTTTGAAATTTTTTATTCAATTTCATTTCATTTGATTTAATCATCATCATTGATTCATCTGAAGTTTGCATTTATCATTTATTTATCATTTAATTATTTTCAATTAAAAGTAAAAGTGAAATGTTTATAAATAAATTTTAAATAGATAAATGAATAGAAAAATTTTCAAAAGAGAACAGGTAAAAAAACAGCCACAGCAATAATAACAAGGACAAGTGAATAATGTTCATTCATTTAAACACTCAGTCGAGATCGACCATTAAATTATCACAGTTAAACGACAGCAGCAACAGCAACAACAACAACAAAAACAACAGCATTACCCATTGCCATTAGAACAAAACGAAATGAAAAAATCTTGTTTCATTAATATTGCAATTGCATATGTTTAAGCAGGTATAATAAACACACACACACACATTTGACTGAAATTGTTAACTTTTACTTTCATTAAAATTGAAAAACATTCAAAAACATATTGATAAATGTATTGAAAACATAAACACAAACACAACCAGCCGAACAAACAAACATACAAATATTTGCAATGTTTATTTTTGTACGTGCATTATATTGATGATGATGATAATGATATTGTTTGTTTGTGTTATTGTTGATGATTATGATGATGATTACTACCTGTAATTATTGCGTATAATAATTATTCAGGTATGTGTGTGTGCATGTGTATTAATATGTGTGTGTTTTCATTGTATTAATTATCATGTTTATGATAATTAAATAATTAATAATTACTGGTCAAGTAGTGTTTTTGAATAATTATTATGATGATTGGAAATTATAAAATATTTTGTGATATTGATATGAATATTTTTATTTTGTTTCCATTTGTTTTGTTTTAGGATTTTATTATTATTTATTCGTCATAATTGATTGAAATACTTTAAACCGAACGGAAAAATTTTTATCTTGCATTCATTTATTGAATTAAATTAAATGGTATCCGCTTCATCAACTAATAGCGGTGGTGGTGGCAGTGTTGTTGGTGTTGGTGGCAGTGCTGCTGGCGTAACTGCTACTGGTGTCGTTAATGTTGATGATAGTATTATTGCAACAACAAATTCATCAATATCTGCAGCAACATCGAATGCCGGCAATATGTCAATTGTACAATTTCAATTACCATCAAATCAATCGGCTGCTGCCGCAGCTGCTGCAATGGTACAATCAGTAATACAGCCAAATCATCAATCGGTTATACAGCCAACAAATTCAATATCAACTATTCAGGTAAATAAGAATAATCATGAATTTTTTAATCGCTCATAATTTTTTTTTCTATGTAACAGTTTCCTAAAAATGTCATTTTGGTTAATAAATTAGCACCAGGATCGGTAATACAGAGTACCGATTCAGGTGATCAATCAACCATACAAATGGTTAAAGAAGAAAGTGAACAAGCACCAATTTTTGAAGAAGAATCAAAAAGACGTCGTGAAATATTATCCAGACGGCCATCATATAGAAAAATTTTAAATGATTTATCATCAGCAACTGTTGGTGATACATCATCAATTATTACAACGAAAAATTCATCATCATCATCATCGGTAACAACAATTACCGGTATGGATGAGCAAAAATCATCGAATAATAATGATGATAATGATAATGATCATCGACATTCACCGATAACAGGACAACAACAACAACAGTCACATATAACATCAGTATCATCAACACCTCAACAAACGCCAGCAATAGCGGCACCAGCTGCGGCAACCACAATACCGTTGCAAAGTTATATTAAAATGTTGCCATCGATTCAAATTGGATCAGCACATGATGGTACCGCAGCAACCATTCAAGGTATACCGACCATTATGACCAATACGAATACAACCGGTTCAACGATTGTGCAATATGCAACAGCTGCACATGATGGTCAATTCATTGTTCCCGGTATGTTATTTTTAAATGTACAATTCATTGAATAATAGTAAACATTTTTCAAATATTTTCTAAATGAACAATTAAATTAGATCTACAAACATATCAATTAAGGCCTCCTCCTCCACCACCACCACCATCACAATCACCATCATCAACGCAACAACAACAACAACAATCATCACATTCACAATCATCAACAAATAATAATACATCATCAACATTAACACATAATGTTGTAATGACTGCACCACAATTACCACCACCATCATCACATAATATGGATGAAGCATTGAAAAAACGTGAAATGAGATTACTTAAAAATAGGTATGTGAAAAAGATAATGAAGATCAACATTATCATTTTTTTCATGATTCATATTAAAAAATCATCATCATTATACAGAGAAGCTGCAAAAGAATGTCGTCGAAAGAAAAAAGAATATATCAAGTGCCTTGAGAATAGAGTTGCAGTATTGGAAAATCAAAATAAAGCATTGATTGAAGAATTGAAAACGCTGAAAGAATTGTATTGTAAAAAGTCTGATTGAAAATATTAAAAAAAGGTTATGCATAAAGTTATATAAACAGAAGAAAATCATTATTCAAATTCTGGAATTTGAGTTAAATTTCAATTTGGAACGCAATTATTGTTGGATCATCGATTAAATTGATTTGGATATATTGATTCAATCAATGAAAGCTTAATTTATTTATATTAAAAAATTAATGAAAAAAATAATGTAACCTACCTGAAACAATTGAATTCTCATTCATCATCAATGATGTGTTGAAAAATGATGGAACTTTAAAACTTTCTATCAACAATCATTCATTCATTTCTGTTTGGACTGGAATTTTCAAATCTCAACTGATACCGACATCACTATTATTATTTACCACTTTCATTTGCAATTTTCAAGATCTTCAAGTCAATCATTGAGATATTATTCAATTATATTGAAAACTATCTTTCTTTTTTTTGTTCATTCATTCTTGTTCACCTGTTTTTCTCATCATCATCATTATTAAGTTTCATTTTTTTACCTGTTAATTATTCTAATTATTATTATTTTGTTTTCTGTTTTAAATTGTTTTCACATTCAAACACACACACACATACATACTTTTTCATACATTTAATTGTTCTCTTTTTCTCCGAAAATCAACAATTAACACCAACACATGATTATGATATTAAAGAAAAAAATTTATCAATTGATTATATTCGTCTATTGATTTTGGACAAAAATCATTGATGATCATGATTTTTAGGAAAAAAAATAATTTCAAAAAACGCGCGTTTGTTTTTGCTTTTTGCAATTCTATTTCGAAGCAACCGTGACCGTATTGAGTCGAAATATCCGAAAGGTTCTATTGTGTAAATCGCATGTTAACATGTTTTTTTATGCAATTTTGATTAATGAATTAATATTATTTCTAGAATATTTTAATTACTTTAATTAATTATTTTCAATAATACAAATCTACAAAAATTCATCCCATTCATCATCCAAGTGTTCGAATTTTCCTAAAACAAAAATTTATGCATGGCAAGTAATCAAATGTTCTTGAATTTATCGATTCAATTTTTTTCGATGATTTGATTTCACCAAAAATAGTAAATAACCTTCTGTTGCTAATATTTTTTAAATAAATCGATAATAATTGTAATAATAATATAAAAGAGAAGAAATGTCCGATCAATTAGCAACAATGCCATCATCAAATGACATGAATTCAATATCTACGGCAGCAGCGGCTACAACGACTACCACAGCTACGCCAGTGATGGCCACAGCAGCACCATTATCATCAACATTAATGAATAATAATAGTATCAACATCAATAATAATTCTGATGATAAAAAAGATTCAATATTACAATTATTTCAATATGATCTTGAACGACATCGTATGCGTGAAGTATGGGATATGTTTAATCGTGTTGTCATAACTGAAATACATAATAATGGCTCGTACATTGTTTGGGATTTAGTACCGATCATATGTCAACGTTTACGTGGCCTTAGTGAATTTCGTTTTAAAACATTCAGCATATGTAGACAAATATTAATAGATTTGTGTGAAATTTGCAATCCTAAAGAGCTTTTAATCATTTATCTATCAGAGCTTGAAAACGATCTGAACATTACCAGATTTTCAAAGCGTAAAGACTCAACCAATCAACAGTCTTCATCTAATGACGCTACAGGTGCTGGCGGTGATGATGAAGATGACATTGAGGATATTGAAATAACAGATAGTAATTGCTTCAAAGCATTATTAAAACCATTTGAAGTTATTCTATTGAAATTACCGAAAAAACGCAATGAAACATTGAAATCTGTTTTGAGTTCATTGAATGAACATATTAGCAGGCTTTCTTTGAGTCCAATAACAAAATTTAATCCTGAAACTGATGATCGTTTCAAATTAATGCTGGATCCAGTCATAAATAATATCAATTCTGTTTTGTCAATGTATGTCGATTTTTTAGAAACATTTGTCAAAGAAGTAGATCTTTATAATCCTACTGCCAACAATAACAATAATAATAATCAGCAAGTGAATACATTATCGAATCATAATCAACATCATCATCATCATTCAAAAACATCAGACCCAAATATGCAGCGCATAATATTACTTAAAACATTATTATTAATGTTGAGATATCCATTGAAATATATGGATCTTTATCATAGTAAAAATGATATTGACATTGATATTGATTTACAGCAGCGTGGAACAAATTTATCAATTCTATTCAACGATGATCTCGTTACAAGTCGTATGATTGCAGTGAAAATTGTTAGATTAATATCATCACTACATTCAAATTTTTATACATTATTGACTCGTAATGATTTAATCACATCGGTTGACAATAAAAATGAAATGAATAATAATGACAGTTCAGATGTTCATTTATCGAAAAGCAATTTTCAATCAGCAATGTCTGTATTAAGTTATATAATAGCTACTGGTAATGAATTATCTCCATCAAATTTCATGTTACATGTTTATACACATGTCTATAATTTTGGCATACATTTACCATTGCTACATATACTGGTTGAAAATCAATTGTTTTTTGTTTACGAAAAAGGATTAAGTTTATTAGCAGCATTATTAGAACCGATCAAAGAAGAAAGCTTGGAAGCGAATTTTTTAGATTTATTGCGGCAATATCCAATTGAAAAATCATTGACATCAATAATGGTATTTGCATTGGATAAACAAAGCCGAACAACAGCATTATTATTGTTTAAACAATTGATAAATTGTTTCGAAAAAATTGGCCGTTATAAAATATTATATTCAATACTATCACAACCAAAACAACATGCCGGTGTGCAAGGTGTTGCCATACAAATGTACAAAGATTTCGTATTCGATCACCAAATTTATCAAGGAAATAATTTACATCGTTTAATACGTTCAGTCATTAATGTTGCTTTACCATTAGAAGCCAATTCTGATTTGATTGAGAAAAATGATTTAATTTTTGGTTTATTGAACTTTTTACGTTATATTATGATTCGTGATCCATACAAACAAAATCAAACACGTATTTGGGATATTGTTCCAACTGTCATACAAGAAAATTTTCTTAAACCATTGCAAGAAGCATTAGAATTGTCTAGGATTAGTTATAAATTGGAATTATGTAAATTAAAAGAAATGAAATTGAAATTGGATAAAGAAAATAAAAATCAACATAATAAACAAAATAATAAAAAGAAAAAACATCAGCAGCAACAACAACAATCAAATCAAACGAAAAAAATAGAAAAAATGGCATTTATACAAAATTCTGCTGATCCAGAGAAACCTATTAAATGGCCTGAAATGACTATCGAACAAGAACATGAACAGATATTGTTGGCACTACAAAATTTTGATCTAATCGAAAGTATTCAAGTACGACTCAAAGAAATTATCGATGAACAACAACAGCAGCAACAACAATGACAATAGATAAACACATCTACTTTATATAAATACATTTTGTTTGCCTGTCAAAACGGTCATTTTGTCTTGTCATAGTATGATACAAAATTATTGATTAAAAAAAATTATTCAAAATTTATTTGTAAAAATATTCATATCGATATTAAATTGTTTCATTTTTTCAAAATCAATGAATACACATTGTCCAGCTACAAATGTAGCTAATATTTCTAGATTATTATTCAAAATGATGAAATCAGCATCACAACCTGATCGTAATGTTCCTTTACGTTGTTCGATGCCGAGTACACGAGCAGGATGTAATGTAGCACATTCAATCGCATCAACAACTGAACAATTAGGTATTTTTGTCTTTAAATAACGTACACACTTATCTAATGTTGCAATTGATCCGCACAGAGTTTGTGTTCCAGCTAAATATGCATGATTATCTTTGATTTCAATTAGTTCGGTACCAATTTTATGTATTCCACTATCTAATCCAGCCGCTGATATAGCATCACTAACCAACACCATACCTTGTCGATTTGCATAAAATGCTAATCGAAGAGCAGAATAATGTGTATGAACTCCATCGGCAATTATACCATAATACATTTGTCGTTCACCATCGATTGTTAATAGACCTAACAAGCCTGGGTCTCGGTGATGAAACAAAGGCATTGCATTGAATAAATGCGTTATCATTGATGCACCATTACGATATGCTCGTTCACTATCCTCAAGACGTGCATTTGAATGTCCCAATGATACTACGATACCTTTTTTAACCAACTGTTCACAGACATTATTCGCATCTAATTCAGGCGCTAATGTTATCAGTGATACATTTGACAAATCATGATAATAATCTTCGATTTGTTTCAACGAATTAATCTCATTTTGTATGAAACGTTCAGGATGTGCACCTTTTTTCGCTGGACTTATGAATGGGCCTTCAACATGTACGCCAAGAATATTTGCGCCTCCAGCGATCGAACCTCGTTTAATTTGAGGAAGTAATTCGCGATAATTTTCCGTTGGTTGGGTTATTAAAGTTGGACAAAATGATGTCACACCGTAGCGAACAAGATTAGTTGCGACTGTCTTCAATGATTCATTGATGTCGGTTTCAGGCGATGAAAAATCATGACCAAAACCACCTATTTTCAAAATGAAATGAATTTAATATTTTTTCAATGAATCATGTCAATGGAGACTATACCATTAATTTGTAAATCAATATAACCAGGTGCAATGAATGCTTGTTGACAATCAATGGTTATATCGGCACTTTTTCTTTGATCATAAAATAATGGTTCTGGATTTAAAATTATACCACCTTGAATCCATAAATCATCGTTTAATATTTGTCCATTTTTAATTAATTTTCCATTTTTAAAACGAATAATTGGTGCATTTTTATCGATCATTTTTCATTCAAAGCAATCGAAGGCATGCATATTTGTAAACAAAGAAACAACTTGTTTCTTTCAAACATCGAATTCAAATTTTTCAAAAGACTTGATTATCTGCTTTTGATTTTCAAAATGACAAGATAAAATTTCGCCAAAATTAGCGTCATCTATCGATTGTAAGATTGTCATTTTGATATATTTAATATTTTTAATCATAAATTTGAGTTATGTTTTTTGATTGATTTTATTTGATTGTTTGATTTCGATTGATAAACATTGAAAAATTATTTATCCGTACGAAATTGACTTAGAAAATTTCGATTTGCAAAAAATGTCTTCGACTAACACATATAAATTTAAAGCCGATATTACATGTCAAGCATGTGTGAATGCAATTAAAAAATCGTTAACAAAAACATTTGGTGATGATTTAGAATCGGTCGATTCCAATATTGATACCAAAGATGTTACGATTGTATTGAAACAAAGTCAACCGTATACATATGAACAAGTTTATGAAGCATTGATGAAAACTGGTCGTACAATAACAAAATTAGAATAAATTAAATGAAAAATGTGTGTAAAAAATCGATGATAACAGCTGACTGACTGACTGAAATATATCATGAAATCATCAACAAGAACGAAATCAATTTTGATATTAATAGTCTGAAAAATTCGTTCTAATTTTATTTTCAATTAATTATTTAATTGATTTGATTATTATCATTATTTTTCAATGCAAAATTATCTCAACATTAATTTTTAAAAATGAATTAATTTTAATTTTAAAAATAAATAAAATCAAGCTTTCAAATTTCTAACATTGGCGGCAGATTGCGCCGTATTTGAATATTTTTTCCTCATATTTTAACCATACTCTTTGATATACTTTCGTTTTAGCGTCAACAACAACAACAACAACACACACACACATACATGTGTATTTACATATTTACATTCCCCTCATGTGGCTCTCCATTTCTCTTTTTTAATTGAATGTTTTTCTATCAATTTCAATTCATTTTGATATTTATATTTTTCCATTTAATTTCATTTGATATTTAATGTCTTTTTTTTCTCATTCTCTCTCAATCATTTTAAATCATTAATTGGTTGGTTTTTTTTCAATTTGATTTTGATAATGACATGATAATGATAATCACCATTAATTACAACAATGAATGAATGAATGAACGTAAGAAAAAAAAATCATACGATGTAATCAAGAAATTAAAAAGAAAAATGAAAAAATAATCAGATATTTTTTTATTTTACCGCAGAAGAAAATAAATGAATTTGAATTTATAAAAATTGATATCTTTCGCATTTGATGTGTGTGTGTTTTTATGCTGATTTGAATTGTTGAATTGTCTTCATGTCTGCCAAATGCCAACTTCAACAACAACAACAACAATCACAAGCTTTGTATTGACAAAACACCCAGCAACAAAAAGATAATCATCTTTTTTTTTTGATGTGAACAACGAAAGACAATAATTACAACATATTTCAAAATCTTTGTTAAATATCAGCTATAAACACACACACACATACGAACATTAAACGTTTGTGGTAAATGTACAGAAATGAAAAACTTATTAGAAAAAAATGAAATTTTAATTCATTTCAATTCAGTTTCAAATCAAACACACTTCGGCACATACATCGAAATATTTGACAATTTTCAATTTGATTCTTCCCTGTTTCATCATTGATTTACTTTGATTTATTTTTCGATTGTAATCTGTGATCAATCAGATAGCTTCAGATAAATAAATAGAGCCAACAATAAAAGCGTATGATTCAATCAAACACAACGGTTAGTATTTATGCATTTGTGATGTAATCATCATCAATGAATTGCAGTCTTGCCATAAAATATTGACATGTTTGTGTGTTTGTTAACTAAATATAATCGTATGATGTTGTTCTCTGATGATTTCTTATCAAATCATGCTTTTTTGATAAATTATAGATTTAGATTACCTTGTGTTTCTTAATTTTCCTAAACAAATACGAGAACAGAGACAACTCTAAATTCATTGAATAATGACATAAATAATGATCAATGTGAATCCTCATATCAATTCAAGTCAAATAAAATCAATCAATCAAATCAATCAATGATTATAATATCATCCTTTGATTGAAATTCATATCTTTGAATTTTTCATATATGAATTATGATTTGACAAGCATTTATTTTTTTCTTTTTATTTTTTGACAATGTGAAATATGTCATGTGAGCATGATGACCATACCGATCGTATTGTTTTTATTTATTTATTTATCAATTTTTTTGTTTGGTTTTCTCATAGTCATTTTCATCATCATCATCATTTAATCAGAAACAGACAAAAAATTTTTCTTTTTACAGCCTTGATTCACTTTATGATCATCAATGCTTTCCTATTTTCTTTTTCGTCAATAAATAATCGATAATAAATCAAATATTAAATTGATAAATCAGCGCAAATTTTTAATAATCCTGTGATCTAATTTTGATTTTCATATTTTTATACTTTCAAAATAGAAATTTCATTATTTGAATTTAAATTTTGAACAAAAAACATATCGAAAAGCATTAACGCGACATAATTAAAAATGAATTACTTTGGAAGAATATTCTCCAACATAAGTCAAGCTTATAGTGAACTGAATCCAGCAACATTGACCGGTGCTATAGATGTGATTGTTGTTGAACAAGAAGATGGTACATTATTGACATCACCGTTTCATGTAAGATTCGGTAAAATGGGTGTATTACGTAGCCGTGAGAAAATTGTAAGTAAATTTTTTGAATGTTTTTATCATATTTAATTTTTAAATTTCAATTTTCAGGTTGATATCGAAATCAATGATGAACCAGTTGACATTCATATGAAATTAGGTGATAGTGGTGAAGCATATTTTCTCGAAGAATTTGATGATAATGACGATGAAAATGCGGATGGTGAGGATAATGAAGATGTCCAATCTATTGATCAAAATTCAAGTGAAACCATACCAGACGGTCAAATTAATAGTGATTCAATAAATAGTAATAATAATGAGCATGATAAAGATAATGAGTCTCTTTCCTCAGTGCCAAATGCTCCAACAAGTGATAAAATAATAGCGCAAAATGATCAATCATTATCTACTGATTCTTCAGCACCTACCACATCTTCATCTGGAAGTCAGAAACGAACAAGAAGAAAAAAGAAAACTAAACATGGACAAAAACCGTCATTGACACAAAATTTTTTTGAATCAGCCGAATTTTCAAATAAAAATGAAGAATCAAATGAAGGACAACAGCATCCAAAAGTTTCAAATTATCAGCAAGCAAGCGATAATGATTTATTGCATCCATTTTCCGACAGTGAATATGATATGAAAAAACAGCGTGATTCGATTTCATTAGATTCATATAAATCGGATTCCGAAATAGAAACCTCAAGAAATGAAAAATTATACAGTCAAGATTATATTTCATGGGACTGGGGTGAATTGCCTCATGTTAAAAATGATTCAACGCCTATTCTAAATCATGCCATATCGACCAAAACAATGCATTCATCGCCGAAAAATTCAAAATCAATGCTTGGTGGTGTATTGAATTTCATGATCAAGGATCAAGATAATTCGGAAATGATCAAAAAAGCTAATGATAATAAGAATATTAGACAAAACGATGATGATAAAGGCATTTATCTCGATGAATTGGACCCTAATGATATGAATCCAGAAGTAGCGGCAAAATACTTTCCGAAATTTCGCTCAAATTCAACCTCGAAACCTATCAATCATTTGACAGCTACAAGCAGTGATGATGACATTGAATCTGGTAAGGGTCCGTCTCTATCGAATTCACCAAAAAGTGCTGAATTCAACTATCAACAAAATGAAAATTCTGTCAATTCAGATTTTGTCGATCGGGTAAATGAACAATTAATGATGCCGTGTGATTTATACAATTTAAGTCGAATCTATCATGATATGTCCATGTCATTATGCGGAAGCGTCGAAGATTTAATCGAAAATCCTGCAAATACTGAACGATTTCTGCAATCAATCATATCATTCGATGATTTTAATGAGAATCCATTGCTAATTTTAGATAATCCAAATTTAGTAATACGTATGGGTTCAGAATATCATACTTTGAAAATGGCAACATCGATGATTTTATCATTATTATTATTTCAACGCCCTTTATCGGCAAAAACGATGCAATTTTTGAAAGACAAATGTATACCCAAAAAGAAGAGCACTCAGAATTCAAGTCGATCATGGCGTTCATGGTTCCGTTCGCCAACACAAAGTGAATCGTTAGAACCACAAACAGTCGCATCGACTTCAAAAGATACAAAAGTCAATAATAGTCCAAACACATTATCAGCTGCAAATGTAACTCCATCAAAACAAAATGTCCAATCTAATAATCATTCATCCAATAGTATTGAATATGTATCAGATGATGAAACTATTAATTCGGTTGTTATAAATAATAATAGAAATTCAACAACCGACTCAGCAAATAAGCAAGATCAAACAATGATGAGCAAGAAAAAATATCGTAAAGTTTTGCGATTGAATTCAGATATATTGAAAAAATTGAATCTTCGTAAAGGTTCTAATAAAATAAAATACAGTGTCACAACAGCATATCAAGGTACAACATCATGCGAATGTAACATATATTTATGGAGTTATGGTGATAAAATTATCATATCCGATATCGATGGTACTATTACCAAATCTGATGTACTTGGACATATATTACCGTACATTGGCAAAGATTGGGCACAAAACGGTGTTTCCAAATTATTCACCAGTATCGAGAAAAATGGTTATAAATTCTTATATCTTTCAGCTCGTGCTATTGGCCAAGCTAGAATCACAAGAGATTATTTGACAAGTATTTGTCAAGAGGGTGAATGTTTACCTGATGGACCTATACTTTTATCACCAACTTCTCTATTTTATGCGTTGCATCGGTAGGTTTTTTTGAATCAATTAGCTTCTCATTAATCTTTTTACTGCATTAATTGATTACAGCGAAGTAATCGAAAAGAAGCCAGAAGAATTCAAAATAAGTTGTCTCAATGATATAAATACATTGTTCCCTGTAAATCCATTTTTCGCTGGTTTCGGAAACAAAATCAACGTAAGTTTCATCATGAATGAATTTAATAAAAAATTGAATTTTTTTTCTGTACTTTATCAGGACACTTGGGCTTACAAAGCAGTCGGCATCGATATCAGTCGCATATTCACTATAAATCATCGTGGTGAGCTCAAATTAGAAAGAATAATGTCTTTCAAATCATCGTAAGTGTTTGTTGTCTTAATTTCAATCATATCATATTTAAATTTGTTATCATGATGTTTTAAAATATAGATATAGTGAATTGAGTCAATTTGTCGATCAAATGTTTCCGCCATTGAACAAAGAACGGTTGATTGATCCTCATACTGAAGATTTTAATTCATTTTTATATTGGCGTACAGATATACCCACTTTAGATGATAACGAGCTATTTGGTACATCATCATCTTCAATAACATCGACAGCAGGAGCTGCTAATGGATCATCATCATCATCTTTGTTAACATTATCATCAACATAAAAATAGGAATACATAGATTAATATCGTATAATATGGTCTTTCAAAAGAATATAATTGTTTTTATTTTTTCTTCAGTTAGTTAGCAATATGTTTTTTTTTTTTATAAAAATGATTCAAATTTCTTAAATCTACCATGACATTGGTTTACCATTATAATCAATAAATTTTCCGTTGTATGTGGAATCTGCAGCATTTATAACATTTAACATTCCTTCGACACTTGTTTCTTTTTCGATCATTGCATTTGGTCCACCGAGATCGGTTTTTACCCAGCCAGGATGAAGAATCAATACGATGATATTTTCATCTTTTAAATCGACTGATAAAACTTTACTCATCATATTTAACGCAGCTTTACTGGCACGATATGGATAGAATCCTCCGAAAAATGTGCTTTCAATTGAACCCAATAAGGATGAAATATTTACTATCATTGTTTTATGTCCATTCTTTGCTGATGCCGAAAATGTTTTTCAAGAATAAGATTTTATTTTTTGACATTTAAACATTTTTTAAATGCTTTTTTAAAAAAAAAAAAAATCAAAATCCGTAGAAATATTACCATTTACGTTCTTTGCCAGCATAATCAAGAAATTTTCCATTGAATGATGCATCAGCTGATTTGAAAACATTCAACATACCGGTGACACTTGTTTCGGTATTGATCAATGCATTCGGTCCACCCATATCGGTCAGTACCCAGCCTGGATGAAGTATCAATATGATGATGTTGTCATTTTTCAAATCGACAGCCAATGATTTGGAAATCATATTCATCGTCACTTTGCTGGCACGATAAGAATATGAGCCTCCTGATCCATTATCATCGATTGAGCCCATTGCTGATGAAATGTTAGCTACAATGGTTTTTTGTCCAGATTTAGCTGAAGTCTATGAAAATTGAGCCATAATTAATTCAATGAATGTTTCTTGATTTTTTTGGATTTACCTTTAACAATGGCAATAATGCTTTAGTCAACATCAATGGTGCAACAGCATTGACTTCTACATTTGTCAATATATCTTTGGGTGTGACATCGTCTAATGTTGTTCGGATGGCTATGCCAGCATTATTGACCAAAAGATCGAGACCATCATCTTTGACGATTGATTCAACTTGTTTAACGAAATCTCCATAACTATCATAATTGAGTGCTTCATAATTCAGTACATGAAGATTACCATGGCTTGATTTAAGCTGTTCCAATTCTGGTGATTGTTTTCTAGTGGTAGCAATCAAATTTTTAGGAGGATTAGATTGTTTCAATAATTGACGAATAAATTCTAAACCAATTCCACGATTGGCACCAGTGACAAGGATATTCTTGAAACACATTTTGTTTGAATTTGGTTGGAAAAAATTGAAATTGTATTCACACAATGCTGTTTTAAAAATGATTGTCAGTAAATTAATTTCATAAAGAAAATAGCCTTATCAACCCTTGACGACTAATGCATCGCGCATCATGTAGGCGCATCTTGTTTGTTTCTACCCATGTAGACCTACCATCTGTTGTAATAAATTTTAACACGTGTAAAAATTCCGATTGAAAAAATTTGTTTCGCGTCAAATGGACCAACAAGCAATAAAATATGAAGCTACAGTCATTACTGGTCTTGAATCATTAGCACGTAAAGAAATACGTGAAAAAATCGACGATTGTACCAATATAAGTCATACGAATGGTCATGTCTATTTTGAAACTCGATATGGTTTTGAAAAAATTTCAAAATTATGTTCAATCGATAAATTATTTGTGATAATTTATGATCAAAAACATAAGAATCTTTTCGATGTGAATAAAGACAACATTCGGTCAGAAATTTTTGAATCGTTGATCGAAAAATGCGACTGGAAAAATGGTTTATCAGTGTGGAAAGATGCTGTAAAATTTAATGGTAACATAGATGAAATTCTCGATTCCAATGATCAAACAATGAAACCATCATATCGTACATCATGTAATCGTTGCGGTGAACATCAATTTACATCACAAGAAGCTGCACATCGTTTCGGTGGTCTTGTTAATGATTATTTTCGATGGAAAGTTTCGCTGAAACAATTTGACATGGAAATCATACTCAATATCAATGATGATGCATTAAGAATTGCCTTATGTTTGACAAAAGAAACATTATCAAAAAGACATATTGTGTCATTTGGTTTGACGACATTGCGTGGAACAATCGGTTATAATCTTATTCAAATAGCAAATATTGAATATGGTGATATTGTTTGCGATCCATTGTGTGGCTCTGGTGTTATACCGGTAGAATTTTCTAAAAATTGGCTCAATAATTTTATGTTGGCAGCCGACCTTTATGAAACAGCCATTGATAAAACATATACAAATATGAAAGCAAATAATTTATTTCAACGTAGTGACCTGATGAAATGGGATTCAACTAGGCTACCGTTACGTGATAATACAATCGATGTATTTGTCACCGATTTACCATTCGGTAAAAGAATGGGTAAAAAAATTGACAATAAAAAATTATATCCATCATTGATCATGGAAATGTTACGATGTTGTCGACTAGAAACAGCAAGAATTGTCATATTGACACAAGATAGATTGAATGCTAATCGTTTTATCATACATAATCGAGATATATTGGAATATTGTAAATTTGAACGCGCGTATCATTGCAATGTAGGAGGATTGAATGCGTCTGTTTATTTATTGAAAAGAAATGGACAAATATTTTCTTGATTTTTTGACAAATAAATCAAAATTTTTATTTCAAAAAATGAATTTAAATTTATATAACCAATTCATATGGTAATGGACGAAGATTGACAGGTTTATTTGATTTTGTCACACGAATAAAATGTCCAGATTTTGGTTGTTCGGGCTGTCGTTTCAAATTGACGAAAACTTTCTTTTCTTTTGCAACTTTTTTCAATTCATCATTACGTTTAAGACGATCAAGAAAATCTTTTCTGCATGTTGAATGTGAAATATGTTCAATACGTACATTAATTTTTTTAGGTATAACACGTGTACGTACACGTTTGTTGACAACAATACCGACAGCGTGTTTTGTTACGTTGAAAATTCTACCAGTTTTTCCATGATAGAATTTGTGTGGCATACCTTTATGGAATGCACCATTACCTTTGATATCAACGATATCGCCACGTTTGTAAACTTTCAAAAATGTTGATAATTTTTGTGTACCATGATTACGAAAACCTTTTGAAAAAAGGTAACGTGTACCACGTCGGTAACCTTTTGGATTCGTCATATTTATTTGTTGTTATTAAATATTGAATCTAGGATTTCATAAAACAGAATTAAATTATAAATTAAAATTGAAAAAATAAATTAAAACATACCGATTTTGCTGTTTTCAATGAAACGTGGAGGAAAAGGGAAGCACGAATGAAAAAAAACAAAAACAGACATCATTCGCGCATGCTCAGATTGAATCAAATATTTACCATTCATAAAGACTAGGAACTTGGAATTTCATAATTTTCATTGATTTTAAAAAATAATTTGAATTGATTTATTAAATAAAAGATCATTTAAATGATTAAATTATGTAATTAAAATGAGTATCAAAAATTATAAAAATTAATTGATCAATCATCAAGCTGTACATGTGAATGAATGTCTTCGGCAAAATTTATCCATTTTATTGTTTGAGGCAATGAATCATTATCGGATGGTAATTTATCCAGATTCCAATAATGAGCTTTATTTGTGAGTTGCTTCATGACAACTTTTTGACGATCATTGGAAGATTTATTTTGCTGCTGTTCGATCATACTGAACGAATAATTTTCAGGTAATTCACATAATTTGCCATTCATTGGTCGTCCACGAAATGAAATACTCAAATTATTAGAATCATTGTTAGAGCTCTCCAATTGATATTTCAAATAATCATCGACAGGAATATTATGGTGATCTTCATGAAAATGACAATTGATTAAATGCAATTTATTTTCATTTGTGGCATTTGGATTGTTATCTTTGGCTGAGTCGGATGATTCAATTTTCATTTTGTTTCAAATAATTTAATAAAAAATCGTCCAAAATGAAATCAAGTTTTCAAATCAGTTGAAATTAAAAACAATCGCCTACTCCATCTTTCGATGTTCAATTCAATCAAAGATTATTGCACTTGATGTATGCGCTTGTGGGCTGACAAAACACAATACTTAGCATTCAATAATGATGATAACAAAGTAAAAAACATTGAAATGTTTTTTGGGTGGTGTATTTATGTGATGAGGATCCAAACACTAAACTCTAAATTGAATTGATTACAACAATATTATTCAATTCCGTTATAATCAATTTGTTATCATCAATGAATTTTGTTTTTGTCAATGAATTGAATGTATGAATTTGTGTTCATTTTTTTATCTCTTTCAATTAAATCAAGATTTTAAACCAAAATGGACAGTGAAGGTAGAAAAATAATCGTATGCGATAATGGAACCGGTGTAAGTCTTCGTTGGATAAATTTTTCAATTTCAAATGAATTAATGTTCTTAAAAATTTGAATTCAGTTTGTAAAATGTGGTTATGCTGGTTCCAACTTTCCAAAACACACATTCCCATCGGTTGTTGGCCGTCCAATTATACGTGCTGCTCAACGTATTGATGATATCGAAATTAAGGTATTTTCATTCATTTTTTTCCTCGATGAAATCCTTGCTCATCACCAATGACCATAATTTTATGCTAAATTCTTTTCTACTTACGAAAAAAAAACATTTTGCTTGCTGGAAAAAAAGTGTAATAATTTCACTATAAACAATGCTAAGGATAAAATAATTGAATCTGTAAGATTATTTCAAATGCTTTTTCTAATTTCTGTCATTCCGTTGTTCTTATATTTGATTGAATCACATTAATTAAAAGGTTTTTTCTCTTTAAATCGTAGGATCTTATGGTTGGCGATGAAGCCAATAAATTACGTTCATATCTAGAATTATCATATCCAATGGAAAATGGTATTGTACGTAATTGGGATGATATGTGCCATGTATGGGATCATACATTTTATGATATGTTACAAATTGATCCGAAAAATAGTAGAATTTTATTAACTGAACCACCGTTAAATCCAATAAATAATCGTAGAAAAATGATTGAAATGATGTTTGAAAAATATGAATTTCATTCAGTTTATATTGCAATACAAGCTGTATTAACATTATATGCACAAGGTTTGATGACCGGTGTTGTTGTCGATATTGGTGATGGTGTTACACATATTTGTCCTGTTTATCAAGGCTTTGCTATGCCTCATCTGACAAGACGTTTAGATGTTGCAGGACGTGAAGTTACTAGATATTTAATTAAGGTTCGTTTCATGCTGGCATATGCAAATGAATATTTATTGATTAATTATTGAAATTTTTGATTTCAGTTATTGTTATTAAGGGGTTATGCATTTAATCATACAGCCGATTTCGAAACTGTTCGTATGTTGAAAGAAAAAATGTGTTACATCGCATATAATTGTGAGCAAGAGCAAAAATTAGCCGAAGAAACCACCTTCTTAACTGAAACATATACGGTAATCATTGTCGTAAATCATAAAAATAATCGTTAAAATTATTTTTCAATATTTGAACAGTTGAATGACGGTCGTATAATAAAATTGAGTGGTGAACGTTTCGAAGCACCAGAAGCATTATTCCAGCCACATCTGGTCAATATTGAAGGTCAAGGTATATCAGAATTATTATTCAATACAATAAATAGTGCAGATTTAGATTTACGCAGTGAATTATATAAACATATTGTATTAAGTGGTGGATCAACCATGTATCCTGGTTTACCATCGCGATTAGAACGTGAAATTAAACAATTATATTTAGAACGTATATTGAAAGGTGATGGACAAAAATTGCAAAAATTCAAAATACGTGTTGAAGATCCACCAAGACGTAAAGATATGGTATTTATTGGTGGTGCAGTATTAGCTGATGTGATGAAAGATCATCCACAATTTTGGATAACCAAACAACAATACCAAGAGATGGGTATTGATCATATTATACGATTACAATCGAATAATGTAACATCAACTGTAGCCAACTCTGCAAATAATGCAACATAACGATTTTTTTTATTTATTAATTACAATAATTTATCATATGATCAATTAATTAAAAAAATAAACATTTTAAAATGATAATGAAAACAAATCAATTATAACAACAACAACAACGAACAAATTGAGTGAATCAATAGAATGAAAATGTATGTATCAATGTGTATTGTTGTTTGTCATTAAATATTCCTATTTGATAAATAAAATAAATAAATTTTTTTCTAGCATAAATTTATAATTCATTTTTTTTTCGTCCAAACAATCACTTTGATTCAGTATTATGATAATAATAACGATTTAAAAAACGTTGACCAAGTGAATATAAAACAATTGAACCAAGTGCTGCAACTGCAAAACCTTGTGCAGCTAAACGTGTATGAATTAGGAAAAAACTTAGCTTCATACCACCACGTTCACGTGCTTTATAAACACGATAACCAGCTATACCTAAAAATCCGGCCGTTGCTGAATTTTAAAAAAATTAATTTAGTAAATTCACTGTCAAAAAGTAAATGAATCAATACATACCAAGCGGTAACATGGGCCCAGATTTTAATTTTTTCATAAAACGATTTTCTTCAGGCGTTTCTTCGAATATTTGTCCAGCAAATATTTGTCTTTGTGGTTGATTGTGATGATTTGCTTCCATTTTTTTTGTTGATTAATAAATAATTGGAAATGAATTTTTTTCGAATCAAATTTATCACAATTGAATAATGTCGATTTGCTATGAAGCAATGTCAAGAATAAATATAACCAGTGATAAGAATCAGTAACAATGATTAATAGGTCAATGCCAAGGTAAACAAGAACATATGAATGAGGAAGAATATTTTGAGTATGTGTTTTGATTTTAATGGTTTAATTTTTTTATTTATTCATACAAATTGTTTCCATAAAAACAAACAAACACAATTTAAATGGATCAACGCACAATATATATATTCAACAGAAATGAGAAAAAACGAATAAAAATGTACGAAAATTTTATTAAATGAAAATGTACGAATTGAGTTATGATTTGATGCAATATGAAAGAAATGCACATACATTTATAAATGATAATGAATTAACTCAAATGCAAAAATATGAAGCTATGAAATGCGATAGCGCAACATCTCATCGTCATTGAACGATGTAATGCCACCTATTGCATGACATTCGTATTTTTTACAATTTAAAAAGCAAAAAATTTTTCCAATCACGTGATTTCCACATATAACATTTGTCATGGTAAAAAATGTACACGAACATAAACGATTCGGGAATTTCATGGTCAAAATTCCTTAATTCTTCATTGAACCTCACCTTGAAAATTCGAATAATTCAACTTTAAAAACAAAGGTCAGTGGATACAAGATTGTAAACTAGAAGATGTTTTCATAATCAAATTTTTCAACGATCAAATTTTGGTTTAAATCAATTATAAATCAATCGATTATACACAATGTTCTGGCCCTTGACATTTCCTTTGCTTTTGTAGAATCGTTTTCTTCAATCATCATTTTATCAATCGATTATTTAGTTAAAAAAATTGGTAAAACCTAAATGAAATGAAAGCCATCATTGATTGAAAATAATCAAAATGAAAAACATTAAACTAAACTATGAAAAAGTTTATATTTTTTCAATGATGATGATCATCATCATCAAAATAATAATGATAGTGATCATCATCAGCAACATCATTGATAGCAGCATCATCATCAACAAAAACCGATGATGATGTTGATAAAATTATTATGCGTGTTATTTTATTTTATTTTCAATTTTTTCGATTTATTTCATTTTGCCAGGATCATCATGATCATCATCATCATCAGCAGCAACAACAACAACAATAACAACTGCAACACAAATAATACATCAACATCATCATCATTAACGATGGATAGAAAACGATGATGATGATGATGATGAGAGAATAAATAATAAAAAATAATAATAATACACACTACACACTCTTATATAAATACAAATGAATGATGATGATGATGATGATGGTTTAAAGATATTGTTTTTTATTTCATCGTTGTTGTTGTTGATGTTACTATCAAATGATACTAAAAATTGTTGATAATAATAATAATGATCATGATGATGATGATGATTATCATCATCATCCACCACATCAAAATAAGAAATACGTATACTTTAATATATATGTACGTAAAGACATTGGTTGTCGCTTGTGGATGATGATCATAATCATCATGAGGATGCTGATGGTAACGTTGATGATGATGATGATGATGATCACTATAATCATCATTATCATTCGAAAGAATGAAATAAAAAAATAAATTTTACCATTTCATTTTTACACAAACATACAAAATGTAAAATGGTAAAAATGTATGTGGATGTTTTTTTGAATGTTCTAATGAATGTGCAGCAGCACACACACATGCATACAATAATAATGATAATCATATTTACAGTATTTCTTCTTCGTCTTAGAGTTACAAATGATAATACAATTCATTATTAAACTTGAAAACTTGAAAATTTTCAAGTTAAAATTTTATCATTCATTCAATGTGTTTTCAATGTATTTATTCTCGCCTGAAATTCGGTTTTTCTCCTTAATTCAACAAATTTGCATTAATGATAATTCCATGACATTTTCATATGAAGTATTGTTGTCGATGTTGCTGTATGGATGGTAATGAAATTAAAAATAAATCATAGGAACTTCATTGAACAATTCATTCTTAGGTAAAAATAAATGTTTGGCGCCAAATCATTCTTGTTTAAATTTGGCAGAAGATATTTTCTTTTAAATCTTTTATCGAACAACAACAACAAAGAGAAGAAATGAATTAAGAAAATAATTCATCAATCTTAAGACTCATCCATCCATATAGCAAACAACATAGACATCGACAACAACGATCATCATCATCATCATCATCCACATCATCATTGATTTTTCATTTTACATACATGAAAAAAATCATTCATTCTATGTTGTTGTTGTTGCATCGCGATGATGATGATGATGATGAGCGTAGATTATTATTATTTTTTATTTGTCTTCATTGTCGATGTTGATGCTGTTTACTACCATTATTCGTTCATTATTCGAGCGAATTTAATGACATCATCATCATCATCAACAGCAACTACAGCAACATTGTGGATGCTGATGATGATTACTATGAAATAATCATCAGAAAAAAAAAGAAAAAACCAAGTTGATGATGATGATGATGATAATGATGATCATCATCATCATTACTATAGCCATTATCATCATTAAATGGCGAAAAAAAATGGGAAATAAATTCATTTTTTTCGTTCGTTTTTTCATTTTCATCATCATGTTGATGATTAGCTTTAAATTTTACGTTTCGTTTGTACTTTTTTCGTATGAAAGTTTTATAAAATTGATCACAACTTCTTTTTTGAGGCTTAGTTTTATGAAAATTTCTAATTGAATTTCTTAACAATTTTGAGTCTTATTGAAATCATTTAAGGTGAAATTTGCTGGATTTTTTGATACAATTTTTATTCAGTTTCGGTTGAATCCAAGAGTATTTAGATATTTTCATTAATTTTTATAAAAATAATAAAATACAAAGGAAATCAGAAACATTGTTTTTAATTTTCAATTTTTAAAAAATTTTTTTTAATATTAAAAATCCAAAAACAGCGTTATCAAATTTTTTTTTTGTTTTTTTCAAAATCGTACATGCAGTGTGTTTAGTGGTAGCAGCACGTTCAATAGCTGCAATCAGCAGCAATTTAAAAAGGCAGCAGCAGCTGGAATAGCGGCCGAGATATAAAAAATAAAAATACACTGGTAGTGGCACATGAATATGTGAAAGTGTGAAAAAACAAAAATTTTTGTAAATAAATACATGCGTATTGCCATTAAAAGCATGGGTGAAACTATTTACTATATTTTCAATTCATTTTTCATCGTTTTTATTTTTACTGTTGTTTTTTTACTTGTAAAAAAAAATATCAGCAAAAAACGACAGCATCAGCAGCCATTTTGATCAGAAAAATATTATTATTGAGAACGACAACAGCAGCAACAAACAACGAAAACAACAACAATAAAACAAAACAAAACGACAGCAACAATAAAACAACGACAATAACAACATCAGCAGCAGCAGCAGCAGCAACAACAACAACAAACAGCGATATCAAACGAAATAACAAAAATAAAAATTGGCTGATTTCTTGTTTTTTCATTTAATGAAAACAACAACAACAACAACACCAGCAGCAACAGCAACAACAACGACAACATAAACCAAACCAACAAACGATGATCAAAAAAACCAAACCAATATCATTAAAATATTAAAAAAAAATACAATAAAATACGAAACATTAAATAGTTGATCATTTTGCTTTGCCCTATTGTGTGTTTTTTGTGTTTTAATATTTTTTACATTATTTTGTATGGACAAGAAACAAATGAAAAATTGTACGACAAGTGAAGAATAAACAATAATATCGATGATAATATTAATTCATTAATAATAACGACCTAAGAGTAGGCATAACAACCGCAACAAGGTCCGTGAAAAAGTTTTTATTGTTTTCAATAGACCCATATTTCACTTGAATCAAATGAATTTAATGTTTTTCCTCGTTGATTATTATTTTTGTTTATTTCAATGTGTGCTTTGACTGATTATCGATATTGCTTGAAATAAGAACCATATTTTCATCATCAACTTTTGATTTGTATTTTTTGGTGCAGTTTTCAATGTTATGAATTAGTTTGAAATTTGAATAAATTTTACAAGTGAATGAATTTGTTTTTATTCATGTTTGTTCGATGAATTTTCATCGTTTTTTCAAATCAAATATTCAGAATAAAATTTTGAAGCAATCATCATTCCAAAAATTTGAATTTCGGTATGTTAACTGATTTGTTTAATTCAATTCAAAAATTTCAATAAGATTCATTTCGATGCAGAGATTGAAAACGTTAAAAGCAAATGGATTTTGCCATATACGATAATCATTATATAAGACGTTTTGAACAAATAATTTCCACACAGAATGATAATAGTAATAGCAGTAATAATAGTACAAAAAGTTTGTCAAAAAAATTACGATCACCAATGACATTGGAACAACGTGAATTAATTAATGCCAAGCGTCGCGTATCGGCGTTGACACCTGAGCAAAGAGAACGACGCAATGAAAAAAGACGTGTTACATCATTGACACCAGAACAACGGGAGCGTATTAATGCCAAAAGACGTGTGGCAGCATTAACGCCTGAACAGCGTGAACGTCGAAATCAAAAACGTCGCGTATCATCATTGACACAAGAGCAACGTGAACGTAGAAATCAAAAAAGACGAATCGCATCAATGACGCCTGAACAAAGGTCAATTGTAAATTCAAAAAGAAGACGTAGCACATCAGCATCATCATCATCGACTAATCATAATTCATCAACAACCGCAACCTCAATCAATCAACATAATCAACAAACTAATCATCATCAACAACAACAACTTCAGCAACCACAACCAACATCGGCTCAAATTTTATTGAATCATGCGACAACGCACGGCATAAAAGTGACAAATTTATCAACAGCAACACATCATCATAATACTAATACTAATCATCATCCACAACAACAGCATCAACACCCACATCAACAAATGCCATCAACACAAGAATTCCTCGTTCAAATATCCGATACTATGGATCCAAACAAACCAACAATGGTCACAATATCGACTGGTCCTGCTTTGTCGAATGCCCATCAAAATAACAATGCAAACAACACTAATAACAATAATCATACAAATCAAATAACATCATATGAAAATTTATTTCGACACAAATTCGGCCAGTATTCACCGCAAGATTTAAATCTTATACAAACAATTCGTAATACAACAATGATGAATAGACGTTGTTAACTATTATTTATCTTATTTATCTGCGAATAGATTAATTAATTTGCTATTGATATCATTCAATCAAATTTTTAATTAATTTATGAACAGAAAACAAAATGTTATATAAATTTATTCTATTGTAGTCTTGTCACTAATTTAAACAACACTCATACAAATGACAAATATTAATTTGTTTTTAATTTCAATTATATATTATATGCAAAGAAAAAAAATGAACATTTGCCTTTTTTTTCAATTAGAATTTCAGATTCATTTTTGCTCGTCGATAAAACACATACAACAAGCAATCAATTTTTTTTTTTTTTTTTTTGCAAATAATAAATTTTGAAACTTATTTGTACAAATAATACAAAAAGCGATTTTGATTTATCAAAAAAAAAAAAAAAAAAAAAATGAAAATTTTGTGAATAAAATTTACACTCAAACACTCACTAGTAGTAACATTAACAAAAAAAAATGTGGCTAAATAATTTCATAAATCAAATTAATTTTCGGTTTGGAAACAGGTATCGAGCAACACGTATCTCGTTACCTTGTCCTAGTCTTTGATGGATGCCTTTAATTTTGATCAATGTACAGAATTTTCACACATCTTTTACAAAGAAAAACATCTACATTTTTTTAAAAAATAAGTTTGGTTAAAATTTTAAACATATTGTTCATATAAACTTCATTGTCAAATTATCATTTCATTCATAAAAATTTTCAATGATATTCTTTCATATTAGGCAATTATAATTGCAAACAATCGGTGTTTACATCAAAATGGAGCAAATCATTTGACTTTCGATTCAATCAAATCATTTGAATTATTCTTATTTAAATTTTTATATGACGATATAATAAAAATTTTTATTAACAAACAAAAAAAAATTTCATAAATATAATTATAACAAAAATTTAGATATTATTCCGATAAATAGGTTTCAATATTTCCAAATTCAACGATTGATTTTCATCATAAATGTTGGCTGAAGAATAATAGACGATATAAAGAAACCAATTTGGTCGTAATGAAAATCCAACATTTAAAACATTTTCGGATAATGGTATTTTTAGTACGGATCTAAAACCAGACAATCCATATTGACGATAAAATTCCAGCTGATTACAATAATTTTGTATCATGAATAAATCTGATGAATCTCGCTCGGTATTTGAATTTGAATAAAGGGCTAAATGTTTTATGATGCCAACATGAATTTCTTGTACCTTGACACAAATTCATTTAAAAATAATTGATAAAAAAAAGAATTTCAAAAAAATTTAAAAAATGCTTTACCTTTGAATATTGGACACCATCTATGGTTGCGTAGATGAACAAAAATTTCAAATTGTTTAATATGATAAAATTTTTATAATCACTAATTTGATAATTTTGCATTATCAGCATAAATTCTGGTTTGACATTGGGAATCGTGTGCAATTTCAGAATATTCAAATCATTTTGCACAGCAAAAATGTCCAAGTGATTAAGATTTAAATATGAAACAAGTAATAAATTTTTTTGCTGATACATCTGTCAAAATTCATGACAAAAAAAATGAGAGGCACGAAAAACTTTGAATATATTCAATCGATATTTTTCTTACCATTTCGATTTGACCATCCATTTGATATTGGACATTAATTTTGTTGAATATCAATTGATTCAAGTTTCCTATTTTGATTATGTTCAATACATTATCATTTGCAAACAAAATAAATGATGGATTTTGATCGGTGACCATGATCATTTGTTCATTAATTTTATAATGATCATATTTTTGATGGCTTTTGATAATAATTGGCAATAATTTTGGATGAAAATTTTGTTGAAATGCTCGAATTGATGAGAAAAAACGTACACTTTGTAACCAAATCATAGAAGATGATGATGATGATAATGATGAATTTTGATAAATAATATTTTCAGCCAATGAAATATTATTAAGCTGTAAGCATGTTTGCAATCCATTATTTCTATCGCTATTGATGTTGATTAATGATGATAATAGCCAATTATTATCAATTTGTTCGAATGATAATAATTGACCGGGATAATAAATCGTATAATAATATTTCCATTGTATTGCTTCTCCTTGATTTTTATTATATTTTTCATTACAATAAATTTCAATTTGATTACACGATTTGGTGCCATCAATGCCCGAATCAATGAATAAACAAAGTAATGAATCAATTAATATTGTTGTTAATGGCAATATGGTTATTCTGGATGATGATTGATAATTTTTAGACAAATTTTTCAAATTAATGGTTGATAGATGATCAAAATATAATAATTTTGAACCAATTATTTGAAAATTTTCATGTACTAAATCAAATCGTTTACGTATTTGACGAAGATTGACATTGAATTGTCGTAAATAATTCGATATATCCGTGAATTGATTCAAAATTTTTAGATCAACATTATCGATGAATGATCTTACATTGATATTATTGACATATAAATCTTTCACATAAATTTTCGTGTGTATAATGTTATCGATTTGTGAATTTTTACGGACTAAATTATGTTTCAATTTATTTATATCGATATTATTAATTTTTTCAATCAGTAAAGTTTGATTAATGTTGACATTTGTGTTGATTATTGTTTTACCAGTGATATATTGATCATAGGATTTCAATAATAAATTTTCTCTTGATATTCGTATCAAATTCTTATCATTAGTATTGCTTTTAATCGATGGCGTGTATAAAAGATAAACATTGATATTGTCGAAAATTTTTTCACCATAAATTGTATAATTTTTATCACTCAACGATAATACTGAATCTTTGAGAAAATGATCGATATTAATATTTGATAATTTTTTACCTTTAACTATTGTCATTTTATGATTGACATTCAAATCCTGTGTAAATATAATTTCATTCATAAATGTGCTTGTTTGACGTTTTTTGGTCATAAAATGATCAAACAAAACATCATTAATATATTTTGTGTTCAAGTTTTGATCAATAATTATATCACAATCAAAATAGATATTTCCATTAAATGTCTGATCATTATATAAATGTAATGCATTCTTGTCTAAATAATCAATATCGACACCATTAATTATATTTGTATCTGATTTCAATCGTTCAATTTCGATATTATTATTGAAACGTACATTATGCAGCACAAGTTCGGCATCTATTATTTGTTCACGCGTCAAACTCATGTAATTATCATAGATGTAATTAATATTAACATTATTAATGTAACCATTTATTATTATTGGCCCATTCAATATTAATGTATCGATCACTTTTTTAGCCGTAATTTTCTGATAATGACTATTATTGGGCATATTCTTCAAAGCGTCATTATTTAGATTATCGAAAGATAAATGATTTATTATCTGAAATTCTATTGGTGACCAAAAATCAACATTGGCATTGATAATTAATGGATTTTGCATTATTTTCTCTCCATTGATCGATGATTGTGGTGGTTTATAAACTTGTCCACAAAAATAATCGATATCGATATTGTTTATTTGACCTTTGACGTTCAAATCTCTGATGACAGTGATATTACTATTAATAAATCTTATATTTCCTTTGATTCGTTGAGCACCCGTATAATTATTATAATTAATGACAATATCTTTCCTGGTATCGATATTGTTCAGTCGACCATTCAATAGAATATTTCCTGTGTAAATAATCAAATTGAATTGAAAAAGATTAAGATTTCATTAAAAAAGAATACCTAATATTTTGACGTTTCCAAAAAATTCAATTTCACTCGAAATGGATGTTTTTTCATCCAAGTAAACAATTTCATTAAAAAATGAATTCAAATCAATTTGATTCAATTTTTCATTCTGCAAATAGATATTATGATGAACTTTTAAATGATCAATTGAAAAATTTGCACGTATCAATTGTTCAGGTCTATTATTGACAATCCAACCATGCTTCATTTCATACACTGTAATATCATCGAATAAATTATCGTATTCAATTTGATCAAATATAGTTTCAGCAATGAAATATTTTGATCCAGTTATATTTTGCCATTGTTTTGTTGAAGTTTTTGACAGTATAACATCTTCTTCTAACCATTTCAATGAAACACCATTGATCGATGGCGATTCAAAATTTTCATTCGTAGAAATTATCAAAGATTTGAAATTAAATTCATTTGACATTATTTGATAATCATTATAGCGTAATGAATGATTAATCAGCTCATTGATATTGATATTATTGATGTTATCGACAATCAAATTATCTACAATAATTCTACTGAAATTGAAATTTTCTCCATTGAATTGCTTAACACCAGTTATCCATCGATCGGATTGTTGATCATCATCATTGAATACAATATCTGTGATTGGTATATTGTCATTGATGTATGAGTCTAAAAATAGTGATTTTACATAAATATCGCCATTAATTTCTTTGGTGTCATTTATGAATTGATTATCAATATCATTTTTCATGACATTATTTAATAAATATGTAAAACTATAATTATTCAAACGATTAATGAAAATATTATCAGTGATTTCAATATTATTGAATGAATAATAAGCCATATTAATTGTTTGTTCAGTGGTACGTGTTAATAAATCTTCGGCTAAATTCAGACCATTAATTGTATCACAATATAAATGTTTTACATGTAATTGATCAAAATGTACATGTTCAACACCGAATGTTGACCATTGTTGTTGATCTAATTTTATCGAATACAAAAGCATTTTTTCAAATTGTTCTTTTGTGATCGAATTTATCTGATCAAACCATAAACCATTTTGAAAATGTGCGACATTTTCTATCTTCAATGTATCATAATATAATAATGTTGATGATTCTAGACTATTGCGACGACTACGCTGTTCTAACTCGATTAAATTCATATCATTTAATAAACCATTAATATTATTACTACCATGTATTGATAAATTTTGTAAAATTTTTCGGCCAGTAATATTTTGTTCAATATTATCATCTGCGATTATTATGTCTGGCATATCTGCAAAAAATAAAATTCAATGATAAAAAATCGATAAAATCAATAAAAAAACAAATTTCAAAAAAAAAAAAAAAAAAAAAAAAATAGTAAAAACCACTGACCATTAATCAACGGGAATCCATTCAATGTTTTTGAAATGTTCAAATTTTGAACATAAATTTCATTAGAAAAAATTTTTTCGCCATAAATTCTTTCATAATCGTTATCATTATGATTTATTCGAATAAAATCTTCGGGCACATTTCGATTATTGATGCGATTCACCATTAAATCTGAATAAATTGTTACATTATTTTCAAAATAACAATTACCAGTTATTGTTTGGTTATGAACGTTATCATTTCTCAACCACAATGCTTGTGAATAAACATCGTCCAAATTATAGCCATTCAAACGGTTATTATAATCAATAATGATATCGTTAACAATCAATTGACTTGTGAATGCAATCGGCATAGATAATGTAATATTTGATTGTTTTCGCTTATCAACACGAACCACTGAATTCAAGAATTCATTAAATTTAATTTGATTCACATTAATTACATTCAATTGTCTGGTATGCAATCGTTTACTTTGTATGATAATTGGATTATTAATGATTTGTTTACCGTTGGTTAACAAAATTGTTTGTGAATTGAAATATTCACCATTAACATAATTAGCAATTATTGAATTATCGACAATCAATGGTCGATAAAATGTTTTCATGCCAGTTATTTGATGATTACGATAATTTGTTACTAAATTCGATAAATTATAATAATTATTTATCAAGGAATTAATTTGAACATTTTGTTCCGTTGATTCGATCATTTCAAATGTCATAGGCTGATACAATCGTATTTGTAAATTATTTTGATTTTCATAATCAGACAAACGAATTCTTATAGATTCATAATATAAATTTCTAATCATATCACCATTAAGATAATCCGTAATGATATTCACTGTTAATGGATATTCATTCGTATTATAATTGTGATATTGATTATATAATTCATTCGCATATGAAGAACGATGATAATGATTGATTTGATTACCATCATATTTCAATATAGATAATGTTTGAAATGAAAAATTTCCTGTGATAATTTGTGGCTGCAATGTATTGATAGATATAGCATTCGTTGTCAATAATTCATGATCTTTTTGTATATCTTTTTCGATATTCATTAGTCTCTGTCTAATATGTTTCAATTTTTTAAAATATTCATTATTAAATTTTTGATGATTGAAATTTTGATATTCTTTTGTTTCGACAACGGTACCATAATGGATCGGTACACGTAATGTGCCATGAATTTTTAATGGTTCATGTTTGAAATATGATTCATGAAAACGTTTTTCAATTTTTAGACTGTGTTTTTCTAAACTGTTCAATTCTTCACGTTTATCATGACACCATTTTAAATGATTATTCCATAATTTAAATAAATTATTATCATGATAAAAACGTATTTGATATATTCGAATATCATTCAGCGAACCAATCATCAAATAAACATTATTATCTGCTAATAATCGATTTTCATCATTTTTCACTTTTATATTTTTCAAATAAATTGGTTGATTTGGATCAACATAAACACGAATGTTGATTGGTGAATATATGAAGCGTAAGGAATTATATGTCAAAAAATAGATATCATTTGATTGCAATATGATTACCATTATGAATGAGCGATCATGATCACCATAAACCAATGTTTTTCGTATTGGATTTGATTGAAGGCGTTGAAAAATGATAAATTCATGTTTTGATTTCAAAAATTTATAGAAAACAATATGCTTCGATTCAATAATTGCCAGAAAATTTTCTTGCATAATGCCATGACCAATAGAAAAATATTTTAAATCTAAAATATTATCATTACATTGGATTGATTGTATTAATTCTAAACGTTCCATGTAATAATTATAGCGAAAGACATTGACATCTTTTTTTATTGGATTATCATAATTATTGTAGCCTAATATTAAATATGATACACCATTCAGTGTAAATGTTTCAATCGCATTCAAATCACTTGCAATTGGCATATGAAATTCGATTTGATCAAAATATGTTCCAACAAATTTAAATAGCTTTAGTTTTGCCTCAAATTTATCATGCACAATAAGTATATTATGTTTTGGCCATATGGCGACATTTTTTGTTGATATCTGATTAATATTCATTAATGATTTATGATAAATAATTTTTTGATTTGAATCAATTTGTAACCAAATGATATTTGGCTCATTTAAATGATATTTTTCATTTATAATCATTACGATTAAATGCTCCTCATTTTTCATTACCATTTGTGAATGATGATGACCATCATTATGAACGTGATTATGTTTTTTATCGACAAATGTTAATATTTTTTTCGGTCTTTCAATATCGATTAATGTATATTCATTATTAAATAGCTTACGTTCATTGACATTTTCATTAAAATTTTCGATATCGATTGAACCAAAATATAATTTATATTTTTTTTCATTCGACAAATTCATCTTTAACGTATTATTATTATTATTATTGTTTAATGAATCTTTTATCAAACAAATGACAGATTGTTCATTATTGAAATTGACAATCGTAAAGTCAATTATGAATCCTTTTTGTGCACAAATATTTTTTAAATATTTAATCTGTCGTTGTTTTTGTAATTGTTGGTCATCAATTGGTAAAATCTCTGAAATTAATTGTATTCCCTAGACAACATAGCGAATAGAAAAATTTGGAAACAAAAAGACATAATTAGATTTGTTTCATTCAATTTGTTGCAGTTTGTCATTAAATAAACATACGTTACGAATAAAATCGGGCACAAAATAATCTACATTTTCATCAATTGAACGTCTTTTTCGTGCTTGTTGGACCAGTGTTTCATCATCATCATCATCATCATCATAATCATTATTTTTATCTTCATCATTATCATTATTATCATTATTTATAATCGAATTCGATAATGGCGGTGGTGATGATGGCAACATATTCCTGATATGAATTAATTCATTGTAAAATTCTTCAGTCACTTTTTCTAGTTCATTAACAATTTCATCTTTTTTTTACATTAACCATTCAGAAAAAATTCATGAAATAAAATTATTAGAAAGAAAATCAATAAAAAAAAAGACTAATAACTAACCATATGTATAGAGTTTTCCACCATCGTTCTCATTATTTTCATTATCATCATTATCGATATCAACATTATTCTTATTTAATATTGATTGAAATTGATTGGAAAAAATTCTATTTTGATTTAAATCATTAAAATTTTCAACAATTTTAATGTTATTTCCTACACCATTCACTGTGATTAAATTTTGCAACAAAATACCGTAGATAATGATCGAAATCGATATGAAATAATGATGAAAATATCGATGTTCCATGATTTCAAACAATATAAATGATCATTATTTTGTCAAAGACGAAAATGGAAAACCATAGAAAAAACAAAAGAAATTGAAAATAAGAAAACCAAAAATTGTGAAAATTTTTGAAATAATAAGAAAAAAAATCAAATTAAATTTTTTTGCTTTCATCTCATTTATTTTTATCAAAGGAAAAAATCTCCTACCATTCCTAATACATCAACCAATTCAAAAAATTTTTTGATTCAATGTCATTTTCGATGCTTTGACAATGATTTTTTCATTTCCATCTTACTTATTTCTTTTTATATTTTTCCTTTGATCATTACTCGGTTTTGATCTGAAAATTGAATTCAATTTTATGCCATTTAGTCGCTATTTTAATCAAGCATTTGATCAAAAAATAGGTTGTCCGAAAAGTTCTGGCCGATTTTCATGAGCAAATCTACTCATTAAACGGAATGAACTTTTCGGACAACCTAATATACAGGAAAAAAATTGAATGAATTTTCCCGCATGTAGTTCTGGCATAAAGAAAACACCACAAAAATTAATAAAAAAAAATTCAACAATGACAACTGAATTTGATTTAAAATTTTAATCATTTAATTTGTTTTCACTTCCGGAATCGATTGTAAAAATAATGAAAATAACATAACTATTAATGTTAGCTTCCGAATAATTGAAATGCAAAAATTTCAATGTTCACATCTTCGTGTCATACATTATTAGGTTGTCCGGAAAGTTCTGGCCGATTTTCATAAGCAATTCTATTGATTAAGCGGAATGAACTTTTATGACAACCTTAAAAAATTAATAAGTTAAAATTTTAATATTCTCCATGAAAACTCTATGTGATTTTTCATTAAAAAATAATTTAAAATTGAATTTTTTCTCGAAAAATTGAGTCAAAATTCAAATTATTTCAAATGTCTCACAACATTGACAATGACAATCGAAAAAAAAAAACAATTGACAATTTTTTTTTTAATAAGAAAAAATCTATTTTTAAATTTTTGATTATTATTTTCATCATCATATTCAACAACATCTTGAATTAATTCAATGAACGCACACAAATAAACAAATTTCCATTTCATATTTGTGTGTGTGTGGATGTATTCATTCATTCCTAGTGTGTGTGTGTGTGTGTGTGTGTGTACTAATGCAGGAAATGCAATTTCATTCAATTGAATCATTCGTTTGTTTATTTATTTATTTATTCATTGATTTATTTATTTATTTTTCATTCAATTTGAATTTGAAATTGCCAGTTTGATATTTTTCCAATGAAAAAATATCAATTTTTTTTCGTTTGTTTCTGCCTTTTTTGACTTTGAATTGAAATTCAAAATGAAAATTGAATTCAAATTTGATTTGTGTATTGAATTTTGAATGAAAATAATAATGAAATCAATTTGAATGAAACGTCAAAGTGAAGCCAATGATCATAGCGATAGCAACCGGCGTCTTCATTATTTTCGATATTTTCAATTTTTTTTTTCTATTTTGACAGTTTGATTTTTCAATATTATTTGGTGAGAATCATTATTTAGCTAGAATCATTATTTTGTTGATTTTGAAAAATTTATCATTTTTCATATCACATTTATTCATTCATTTATTCATTTTAATATTTCACTGTTTTGTTTGTTCCTTTCATTCTCCATTCGCTCTCCATCTCTGTATGTTTGTGTATTATTATTTGTTTTGATGTGACAAAAGTTCGATGATCTTTGAAGAATTTCTCTGGAATGCAATTTCCAAGCACAGAATTGGCCAAAAAAAAAAACGAACAAATAAAACCCAAACAAAAATCGATTCATCACATTCAGTGTTACTCGGCCCTAGAAGAAGAAGCAGAGCCCCAAAAAAAAAAAAAAATCAAAAGATTCGGCGCTTATTGGAACATCATTGATTTTTGCTGCTGTATTTTTGTTTCCATCATACAAAACAATCATATGATGATAATGATAATGATAAAGCTATATGTTTGTGTGTTTGCATTTAAAAGTTGTGTTTTAAATATATAATTATTTATATTCACTTTTAAATACACAGTTAAACACACACACGCACTTATACATACACAAATAAATGCAAAATCATCATTATTTATGTATTCAAAGAGAAAAAAATGACTTTTTTTCGGGTTCTTCAGTGAAATGATAAAAATTTTTATATTTTGTCGCATATATTTTTTTTGTCAAATGATAATGTTGAATATTATTATAACTATCCAGTACTATACTACCATCATCATCATCATCATTTAAATGGAAACTTTGTTTTTGCCTTGTTTTTGAATTCTCATTGAAAATGAATGAATAAAATTGTATGAAATTAGATGAACAATTTTGAAAATCATAAGCATCATCATCATCATCATCATCATCATCATGATTATTAACGATGATGATGATAATAGGATTGTAGAAATTAAATGAATTTTCTTCAATTTTGTATGATACATTTAGCTTTTCCATCAAGTTTATTTTTTCTTCGATTCATTCATTCTGTGTTATAATTCAATTCCAGCATTCATCCATAGACCCAAACAAAAAAAATAGACCCAGTAAAATGGATCAATTCACCATTTTCGTTTCGGGGTTCTTGTTTTCAATCATAAAATCACACAAAAATAGAATTCAAGAAGAAAAAGAAGAAGAATTTCTGCTCGATTTCAAAATGAAAATAATTGAATTTTTTTTCTATTCTTTGTTTCGTTTAGTTTTCACAATTTTCTATAGCCATCAACAACAACCAAATGATGATGATGATGATGATGATGATGATGATGATGATGGAGATGTACACGATTTGTGGTGCTCGAATCGATTGTAAATTAAATGAATGAATGAATAAATGAAATTTGCAGAAAAAAAAGAAATACGACAAATATTAGGTTGTCCGGAAAGTTCTGGCCGATTTTCATGATCAACTCTATTGATTAAGCGAAATGAACTTTTCGGACAACCTAATACATGATACTTATTCACCATTGAATTTTGAAATCATTTTCCATTGTAATTATTTACAACAGAATCATTACATCTTTACTATTGTTGGTGTTGCTAGTTTAGAATTTAAATTTTTGCAAATTTCGAAAAAGCAGTAATGAAATCATCAAATCTTTTTTTTTTTTTTTTTTTTTTTTTTTTTGAAAGTTTTCCACATAACAAATTTTGCAAAGAATTATAAACTTTTATTTTTCAGGCCCTAGACCGTTTGATTGGAAATTGAATTGAAAGATTTTAACGAATTTTCTGTTATCGATAGAATTATATTATTGATAAAATTTGCATTTTTTTCAGATATTTTCTATTTTGGATGTATGGATTTTTTTCCAATCAATGTATGGTACTTATCCAATCAATTTCATATCAAAATTTGAATAATAATAATAATAATGCGAATAATTCGACATTCAAAATGTTCTTTGTTCAAAGATGATAATTTCAATGTGAAGGTTATCAAAAATATAAAAATGAAAAATATAATAATAATAATATGAATTAAAAAAAAAATTAAGAAGTTTATTGCCTTGTTGTTGTTGTTATTATTGTTTGTATGTCATATTCTATATGTTATATTAACTATATTTTAATATAAATGAAAATAAATTTATTTAACCTTGAATTTCATATTATTAGAACCCAGAAAATTTTTAATTTTCTTAGCTTTCCAGTTCATTCAATTCAAATGTTTAGGGTCAAATTATTGTTATTATAATTTTTATTATTCTTTAATATCGTATTTCGTGAGCAAAAACAAAAAAAAATTCATACGAGAAACTTTACCATAATAAATCCGATTCTTTCTCATTCGATATCACATTAAAACAATGATTTCTTTATAACAAACAAGCTTGAATACTTGAATACTTGAAATGAAAAAAAATTTAAACGAGAATTGAATTTAAATTGAATATTTTTTCCTTTTTCTTTCTTAGTTTTATTCTTCTCATTTCATTTTATATATGTGTTCTCATTACTCTATTCAAAAAAGATTTAATGGATTTCAAATTTGCAAGAGCCAAGTAAAAAAAAAATTTACTTACATTCATTCATTATTATTATATGTTGTTTGAATGAAATGAACTGTCGGTTCATTTTATGTATTTTTTGTTAATAAAATAATAATAATTATTAATTTTATGATAGAATTTCAAAGAAAATTTTTATTTTTTGCATTAAATATATTTCATAGAAAACCATTAAACATATTTCTTATGTTTCATGAATAAAACTTATTTTTCTCTTACATATATTTGAAACAACAATAATAATATAATATAAAAAATTGAAAACAAATCCAATAAGTAGCTGCATTATCATTATTGCTTAAGATTATGGTGTATTTGTCAAAAAAAAAAAAAAACAATGGATAATACTTTTCAATTCTTGAAAAATAAAATTTTCCAATAGCCAAAAGGTTTTGGCTGTTACGAATTACCAATGAAATTAATTTCATTCAGTCATTTATTTGTTTTTGTTTCATTTTCTTTTTTTATTAGGTTGTCCGAAAAGTTCATTCCACTTAATCAATTGAGTCGCTCATGAAAATCGGCCATAACTTTTCGGACAGGGAAATATTTTCATTTGAAATATTGCAGTGAAGCAAACATTCCTCTCCACTCACTTGTATACCATATGGCAGTCGTTCTCAACCTTTTTTTCGCCGCGACACACTGAAAAAAGGAAAAGCCTTTATTTCCAAAATCTTGCGGCACACCAAGTAAGGGAATAGTGAAGGAATGAGTTAGATTTCCGAAATTTGGCGGCACACTTTTGGAATCTGGCGGAACACTAAAGTGCCGCGGAACACCGGTTGAGAATGACTGCCATATGGTATGTTACATCCAGAATACATATAAATGTTAATAAATAAATTTCAAACATTTCTTGTTATTATTATTTTCCGTTGATTTTCGTTGATTTGATTCATTATTATTATCATTACTATTGTAGTTATCATCAGTTTTTAGAATTATTATTACCATCATCATCATCATCATTCGGTGTTACGGTGAATGTCCTTTAGGGATTTTCATTTTTTTTTTTTTTTCATTTGTTTCAGTGTCCTTTGTTTCCATTCATCATTTAATACTTGCTGGTAATTTTTTTTCCCAGCAAAGATGGCAAATATAATTTCTTTTCAAGGAATAAGAATGTAATAATAATATTAGCAATATAAGAGGAATGTTTTCCTGTTTTTCAATCATATGTTTTTTTTCTAAACATTTCTAGTCATTTTTTAGCACTTTTTAGATTTACAATTGATTATTTATTGATATTATTCTTGGAAGTTACAAAAAAAAATTTAGAATCTTGTTTTTATCTTCATCATCGTAATGACTATCATCATCATTTAGTTCATAATTCAATATAAAAATTATTGTAAATAATCATAGGATGAGCTAGAAATGAAGAGAGAAAAAACACATAAATTGAATTCAACAGAAAATATGTAGGAAAAATGAAAGCGCAAAAGAACAATGAACCCATGTTGTATGTTTGCAATGATGAAAATTTTCAAAAAATCCATTCCAAAATCCATACAATGCAACCAAAAGAAAAAAAACGGAAATTTATCAAAGAAATAAAAAGGGTGAAACACTTTCACATTTTTCCCTGCTTGTTTCATGAGAAAAATAATTATTTATAACATACAAAAATTGATAAAACTTAACCCTATGTGCATAAATCAATTCAAATGAATGATAATCAGAACGAAAATGCTTTATACCCATCAAAAAAAAGAGGAACAAAATTTAATCTATTTTCATAATTTTTTATATATTATTATTCTCTAAAATCGCTACTGAATCTTGAAGAATTTAAATTGAATTTTTTTTTATCAAATTTTTTCTTTTCAAGGAAATTTTTCAACCCTTTGTTTTCACAATTTTTAATCCATTATTTCGAAACAAATGATGGCATGAAACATAATGAATTCGTATTAATGTATGCAATGATTGCATTGCATTCAAACAATACGTAAATTACCCGAAAGGTGCTCGTATCCGGCTGAAAAACCAGAATTAATTATGGATAAAATTTGGTTAAATTTATTATTCAATTTTTTTTTATTATTATCATAATCATTATTATTATTATTATTATTTCTTAAAATATATATGTTCAAAACATAAATGGTCAAAATTAAATAATTTTAAAATTTTTGAAAATTTTCAATTTTTTTTCTCCTTTGAAATTTTAAAATGGTTCATTTGTATAATATTTGATAATTTGACTGTGTGTGTGTGTGGGTGTTGTATGTGTGAGGATGCATACGAGTTTGCGCTTATAATCAATCAATCAACAAAATGGAGATGGAGAAATGATAAAAATCATTGTTTGATTTTGTGATTTATTCGAAGAAAACAAAAATTTTTGACAAAAATAAATAAATAAATAAATAAATAAACATATTTTCAAATCAATCATATTTGGTGATACAATATTCTATTTGTTTTACAAAATTTTTTCCAAAAAAAAAATCCAGAAAAAAATCCAATTTGTATGTAAATCGATTCAAATATTGATTTTATTTATTTATTTATTTTTTTACGCTTAGTTTATATGTAAATAATGAATGAATGAATGGAAAAATAAAATGAATGGTATTTTTCTATGGCGATGGAATACAGATGAAAAAAATATTGTTTGTTTGTTTGGGTAAATGTGCGTGTCCCGTGTGTGTACATCTTTGTCAATAAAGATTCAATGAATTATTATTGAATCACTGATATTTGAATATTGGGATAATTTTTTTCGAAAACGAAAAATTTTTTTTTTGATATATTTTTTTCATTATTATTCTGATATCAATATTTTATATGACCAAATTTTTTCTTTGGTCACGAAAAGAAAAATGGCTGCCAATGAGAGAAAAACAAACTGAAAATTTTTCTCAAATATTCGAACAAAAAAAATTTTGTGGTCAATTTGATTTGATTTCAGTTTTCTCCTTTTCAAAAAAAAATATTCATTGACATTGAATATTTTCAGCGATGGAAAAAAACCCGATTTTTCAGCATGAACATTGAAAAATACATGATTCAAAGTGTGAAAATGTAAAAAATTTATGAGAAAATATTCATGATGTTTTTTCAATGTGTTTTGGCGTGTTTGTGTGTGTTTTTCTGCGAGGAAATTTTTTTTTTATATTAATTTTCAGAAAAAAATAAGAGAAAAATGTGCTTTCAATTTGATTGAATCTATCGATGTGAATCTATCATGTATTGGACTATTAGAAAAACTATAAAAATAATATCGATAATAAAATAATGATGAATTGAAAAATTCATGAGAATAAACAAACAACAAATAAACAAATGTAAGAATCAATTTTTTTCGTGTTTTATCAAAAAATTTCATTTTTTGAAAATTAATTTTTCAAATTGAATATCGTACGCTATCACTGTTCTCGGTCTGTGTAATACAATCAAAAATAAAACGAAAAAAAAGTCTCTCGAAAGAGACTAAACAACTCAAGTGTGTATGTGCCTCAATAGTGATAATAATAAAAATAATAAATAATGAAATGTTTACATTTCAAAATGAAATGAATGTGATATTCAATTGAAAAATTGAATTTTTTTTTTTTGTTTTTTTCTAAATTTCAATATTACAAATATTAGGTCATTCGAAAAGTTCGTACCCGCTTAATCAATAGAGTTGCTCATGAAAATCGGCTCGAATTTTTCGGACAACCTAATACAATAAATCAAAATCAAAATCGAAATGAATAATAATAATAAATCTTTGTTCTATTTTTTTATTGGTGTTTTCTTTATTTCGGTGTTTATTCGGGTACAATTGAATATTTTTGATTAGAAAATAAATTTGATATGAGTGCGTTGTGCTGTGATTGTACCCCCGAGAGAGATAGCAAAAACCATAAACGACACAAGCAAAATAAACAAATAAACACATGTACACACACATTCAAACTAACAAACATGAATGGAAATGTATAAACAAATATTACACATACAATAATAATGGATGATGATGATCAACATGAACATGAAAAATCTGGAGGAAAATAATGATGAAGAAAATTGATGAATATGATGTTGATGATGATGTCGGAATAATGAAAAAATATAATGTAAATTTAATAATGTTTTGAATATGGAATGTTCTTGTTTTTTTTTTCGCTATTTCATTATTTGCATTTGGCATCAAGTACAATTTTCTCTTTGCAATATGAATGAATGGAATGTTTTGAATTCATTTTTCATGATGTGTGGTATGAAATATCATTCAAAGTTTATTATTTTGTATGTGGTTATAATTATGTAATTAATCATTATTTTTTCAACGAATATCAATATGAACAGTGTTTTTTTTTTCTTTGGCTAAAAATAATATGTTTGTCGATATATTTTGAAAACGAAGAAACGAAAATAATCGAATGATGTATGAAATATTGATTTATTTCAAGTATATTTCACAATTCTTATACAACGTTGATTGTAATTCAAATAATTATTATAACAATAATAATAATAATAATAATGAAGATGGTGATGATGGTTATGATGTTGATGATGATGAACTCTTGGATGATTTTTTTTTCCAAAAATTCAAATTGATGAAGTGTGTGTGATGTACTTGACAAGATATGTGTGTGATGGTGTGTATGCGTGTGTTTATTAATGTCAATGAGTGTATGTATGTGGGTTTCGCATTTCTAAAATGCACACATGGAAATATTTCATTCTAATCAATGAAATTTTTTGACGGTAAAATCTTGAAATTTGAAATGAATTGAATCTTACGTGATTCAAGTATTATTTTTATTTTTATTTTTAATGAATGAATCCATAAAAATATTTCCATTTTTCATTATGCGAGGAATGGTGGTGGTGATGATGGTTGTTGTTGTTGTTGTTGCTGCTGCTGTTGCTGTTGTTGATTATTTTCTTTCGAATGACGTCTTGTCATTGATACAATCAACAATATTGATGACGACAAATCTTTGGAATTTTTACGATTATTATCACAATTATTATTGTTATTATTGTTATTATCATCATTTTCATTTGCCGATGTTGCTGTTGTACTACGTTTTAATTCTGACATAACTAAATCAGTATATAAATCTGATTGTAAAAATCTAACATATGAATCTGATTCCAAAAGACTTTGTATTTTTTTCTGCGCTTCATCAAATGTAAATTTTGTCGGTGTTGATAGATTTTTTTGTATATCCGCGCGCATTTGATGATCAAGATTTACCTTTGTTTGGAGAAAATAATTTGATAAGTTTTCAAAAATAAATTAAGTTGAATAAATTGAATTTTACATTTAAAAAATTTGAATATATCTGACACATACTTCTCTTGGTGAACGAATAGCTACATAATTATCGAAAATTTTCTTAGCACGATTGCGTAATTTACTCGAACGTATTTTTCGATATTCTTCACATGCCAGCCAAAATTCAATGTTTTCATCGGAAAATTCACGACAAAGAAATGCACGAAATAATGCTGAACCATCTATTTTGAATAAATCAAATAAATTCATAGAAGAAATTGAATTCATTAATCTGGTCTACTAGAATTTAATTTGATAGAAGCACAAAAGCTACATACATCGATTAGCCATAAGCTCACGAAATGATTTTGACCATTTTTCAACTTCATCTTTTGAAGGTCGTACAGTCGATGCATGCAATGATGAATCCGTATGGCGGCGACTTAAGAAGCGTAAACGCTGTTTCATATCTTCAAGACCACCACTAGTTCCACTGTCATTCAATTTAATAAGAAAAACGAAAATACAAGAATTATTAGGATATTTCCCGGAGATATTTTCAAATTTTCAATATTAGAATAGAAAAAAAAATCTTTGTAAAATATTCATTGGTTTTCTTGAATTATTATTGAGAAAAAAAAATGATGTTCATTCATTCGTAAATTCGCCGATTTGCATTTTTTGTCATCATTTTCAAATAATACATATTCTCAATCGATGCGTTATGCAAAGAAATATTGGAAAGAGTTGAAATTTTCTAAATTCCAATTACTTTCCGAGTCAAATAAAAAAATGTGGTTATAAATCTCTTTTCTCGTTTATTTATTGATGAGAAGACGAAAAAAAAAATGAAAATTCCTTAAGGGCTCCAAACAACATTCAAATAAAATGAAATGGAAAAAATCAAAAAGACTAACGCGAATAATATTTATTCATTCATATAATAAGTCGACATTATGAATATTTACATTTTGCGTGTTGTTGTTAGAGGAAAAAAAATTTGAATTTATTTGCTTTTAGTCTGGATCTTCGGGATCGGAACAGGAAAAAAAAATTTTGGGAATAAATGAAAATAATTTTCCTCAATTGTGTTTTTTTGTTGGTTGTTAGTCCTTAAAATTTGCCATTGAATTTGGTTGTTGGCTGTTGTCTTCATTCATGTTCATTGTTATTATTATTATTATTGTCATTGTCATTGTTATTGTTATTTTGACTGTCAAAAACCAAAATCACTCCCTTATGTACTGAAAAAAAACAACAACGACATTATACACAATCAAACAAGCAAACAAACATATACTTGTTGTATAGACTTTTGGGGCCCTTAGAGAAATCAATAAAACAAGGCTCTAGAAAAAAACTGTGAAAGAAACCAAAAAAAAAAAAAAAAAACATTTCGAGATAAACTGTGTTCGAGGAAAAAGAATTTATTTTTGAATCCATTATGAATGATCAAATAAATGAATGAATAAATAAAAAATGAATGAATAAATAAATAAAATAAGATAATAAATAAATGAATTGTTATTGTTGCCATGAATTCCATAGATTTAAAGTGTTGTTCTTATCGTTTTTTTTCCGATATTCATTATGAGCTTATTTGTTTGTTTGTGTGAATACTTGTGTGTGTGTGTGTGTGTTTTACACTAACACTAAAGCTAATCGGAATTCATAATAAATAAATGTAATAACAATAATAACGACAAACAAATAATAATAACAATAAAAATTATCATAAGAATAAAAAATGAATAACAATGAATAATAATGATAATAAGGACAACAACGATAATGATAATCGAATCATAGTACCGACACATAAGAATATAAACAATGAATAAATATAAAAATGTTGAACTCTTTTCAAGTGTTTATATGGAAATAACAGAGAAAGAAACTAAGCTAAAATTGTCAACAATAATATTCGCAACTTAGATCGAAAATGGAAGAATTATTATTCATTTTTCTCGGACAATTTTCACTTTTTTTATCACTTCGAAAAAGCAATGACGATAATTAACAATTATTGAAAATATATTGTGCAATGTTTATCTTTATTCTTCCATGAAGAAAAATATTCATATATATTGAAACTGCTAAAGAGCAATAAATATTGTTTCAAACAAATGCCGATAGTGGAAAAAAGTGTAAAAATAAAACATTATTTCGCTTCACTGTCTATCATTATTTATTGTTTATTCATGTAATATGTCGTTAAATTTGCATTTTGATTCAATAATGATCATAATGATGATGATGATAATAATAGAAATATTATTATAACATAAGCACCATCATCACTATGTTGAAGATGTTTATTTTACCATCATCTTCATCATTATAATTTTGTTATCACTCAAAATTGTTTTACCTAAACAACGAAAAATTTCAAACAACGAACAGATCCATTTTTTGCTTGGATTATTTATTATTTTCAAATTTTTATTATCGTTATTATCGTCATATTCGTTTATTTATTTATTTATTTAAATTGGATCAAATTTAATAACAACGTCTGAAAATGAAATTGAAAAAAAAAATAAAAATTCAAAATCATTTAGAATATTTTATTATAATTAAAACCTTGACATTTGCTATGTGTTGTATAACCTTGATGTTTTTATTATTTAATTCTTCAGTCTATTCTTTCTTTCATTTTTTTTATTTTTATTTATAACTATATCGATTATTTTTATTCTATTTTTAAATTTCAATAACAATCGTAATTCTTCTATTATTATTAATATATTATTGTTATTAATTTAGTGTTTTTTTTTTCTTTTCTACTAATACAAACATACTAAATTCAATGTCTGAGAATTGAATTCAACGAAATTTCGTATTAATTTATGAGACACAATGAATGTATGTATGTCTTTCAATCAGAGAGAGAAAAAAAAATCAAAGAAAAAATCTCAATAAAACTAAATGAAAAACATTAAACAAATTGTCTTTATTATTTTCCAGTGTTTTTGTTTTGATTAAATGAATTGTTTTGGTAGAAATACGAACAGTAAATAAATAATAATAGTAATAAAGATAATAATAATCACAATTAAATGTGATAAAAAAAATTGAGTTATTTAAAGATATAATTTAATGATTGCGAAGAAAATAAAATAAAATTTAAAAATCAATACAATCGATTTGTTGTTTATAATGAATGGAATTTTTCTTAATTTATATTAGATGTTTTGATTTCCTGTTATTTGATTTTATTGTTGAAAAAATTTTTTTTTTCATTTACTTTTATTTTACATGGACTTTAACATTCAATGACTTTATTCAATGAACTGTATACATATTCATTGGAGAATATATAATTATATTTTTTTTCAATTTTTCAAATGAGATTAGAATATTTTCATCTATTTTTTTGCTTTTGATTACAATAATAATCGAATAATGAACGAAAATTTATGTGGGATAAAAATGTTATTTACGTAATATTATTATTGAATGCTTTCGACGGAAGTTATTTTATTTTGTTCAAATCAATTAATTAATTAAAAATTTTGTTTACATTCAAATAAGAGTAATAAAATGCATCAACAGAATATTTGAAATTCAAGTCAATTCTAATTGAAATGTAAAAACAAAAATTCCAATGAATTTTTCAGCTCAGCGTGCATTTCGATGAATCATAAAAAATTCATTACGCCTTTCGAAAAAAAAAAATGCAAACAAAAAAAAACAAAATCAAAATAACTTACCTATAATTATTATCATCATGTTGATTTGATTGTGAATCATTATGATGATCATCGATACTTTCATCGAGATTATTATGACGGAAATTGTTTCGACCTTTATTCGATTGATATTTCATTGATTTTTCTTTTAATCTACGCTTTTTTTGCTGTGAAAAAAAAATAGAAACGAAAACCATTACATTAATATTGTATGATATGGGCAAAAAAAAGAGAGAAGAAAACAAGGTGAAAATTCCTACATAAAAAATTTATTTAATTTCAAAATATTTTGATCAAATAATAATTCAGCAAAATTATTTTTTTTCTAAAAATAAAGTTTTCAAAAATAAGATGTTTTATTATGATAATAATTATCTTCTCATGAGATTCATTAATAGAATTTAATTCAATTTTTTTTTCACAAAAACTTTTTTTTTTGCATAAATTTTTTTTCAAATTTTTTCTCTTTCCACCACTTTTACCCACACACACATAATTGTATTCGAGGTAAGATTGGTTCATAATAAATTCAATGAATTTAGATATAATTGATTCCCCAAAGCAGTCAAGTTTTTCGTTTTCAAAAGAATTCTGGCTCTTTTATATTCTCTTTTTTTTTCATGAATATAGTTATCTTGTGTATTGTACGCAAACCAACATATGTGTCATATGGTATTTTAAATTTTTAAATTTTCAAATTTAAATACGGAAACAATTTTATTTAAAAATTTCATTGAAAAAATGGTGAATATTTTTATTATAATAAATATCAAAATTTTAAAAATAGCAATAACATAAGTTAGAAAAAAAGTGTGCCAACATACAGTGCTACACAAGGTCATGAGCTTAAATCATCACTCATTCATACATTCAAGATCATGGCTATATTTTTCAACACAGTTATATAAATGTCACTAATTATATTGAAGGTTATTATTGTATGTTCAAATCTTTTTTTTTTTTTTTTTATTCATTCATTCATTTTTCATCAATTTGACAAGTAATATTGATTTAGCATATGTGATATTCAATTATAAATACCATCGAAAATGATTTTGTTTATCAATATTATTATTATTGATATTACAATTTGAAGAAAAATCAATGTCTTTCACGAGAAAATTCAAGCTTGATCCTTATCTACTATTCATCTATTATATTGTTTACATTCAATTCATATTTATATTCATATATTTAATATTTATTTATCGATGACGCTAAATTCAATGATTATTATTATTATCATTAGTTATTTATTTATTTACAAATGTTTATCATTATTTATACAATCATTATACATATGTTTCTATATCTTATCTTATGAATAAAAATTCAAGAATGAACAAAATTAGAGAAAAAATGAAATGAAAAAATAGAATACCAAATACCAAATAGAAACAGCAGCTATTTGGAAATAGAAAATATGACATTGTTTTGTTACTAAAAATAGATCACCAAACACCAGCATGATCATTGAATTGAATTGAAAATTGAATGTAAATGTGAATGAAATGAATGAATGAGAAAAAATAAAGAAAATGGAATAAAATGAAATGAAATAAAAATGATTTCAACTAATAATAATAATAAGTGAAATGAATTGTGAATAAATTGAATGTTTTTTCCGGTTTAATAGAGACAGTAATTTCTGTTTCTGAAGATTTTCTCGTATTAGGCTGTCCGGAAAGTTCTGAACGATTTTCATGAGCAACTCTTCGGATTAAGCGGAAAGAATTTTTCGGACAACCTATTATTTTCTTCCATTTTCTCTAAGATTTTGATCTCTTTTTTTTTTGTTTTGCTTTGGTATATTTTTTTACACCAAAACATAATTTTGTTTGTTTGCTGTTCGTGTTCGTTGATATGTTGTTTGTTGCAATGTTTTCTTTTATTTTATTTTTTTTCTATATTTTCAACCATTGATAATCTAAATAAAACCTAATCGACAAAAATATAATCGATATTTTTTTCCAGTGTGTTTTGATGTCAAAATATTGGTGCGAAATGGATTTTTTTGTTTGTTTGTTTTGTTTTTGTTTTGTCACACTTTCCAATTTTCATACGAATATTAGTTTCGATAATAACAAAGTTGATGATTTTTTTTCTATGTCGAATGGTGCAAACAACAGTGATAATGAGATTTTTTCCTCCTTTTCCCATTCCCTTCTCCCTCTCTCTCAATCTTTGATCACATCCAATCGTCATATACATATGTATGTGGAACAGCGTGAATGTTTTCATGAAAGAATTATTAAAGCTAAAAATAATATTCTGATTAGTTTTTTATTTTTTATTTTTTTCCATCATTATCATTATTATGATGATGATTATTATTTGATTAAACATTGGAATTTTTTTGTTTTGTTCAATATTTTCTATTGGTTCATTTTTGAATATAAATTATATTATTATAATTATGATTATTATCATTATTATTATTTTTTGTATCTGATACATACGATAATATTTTTGATTTTTCTATGGAAAAAAAATGATATGAAATTTTTTTTTATTCTTGTTTTCTAGGGTTGATTATTATTAATATTTAGTATAATAAATTTATATTATCTGTTGTTTATTTATTTATTTGATTTAATTTTTTGCAACACATTCATTTCAAATGGTGCGAAAATTCATGTGTAACTAACACACATGGGTAATTATTGATTAAAAATACTATCAATAATAATAATAATAATATTCTTAATAATTGTATGCTTAAACAGAATTCTACAGAATCCTTAAACAAAATCCTTTGATTCTCAATGAATTTTCTGCTAGAATTGATAAAATTCAATTTTGGAATTTTGATTTACAATTTTATATGGAAAATGTAAACAATATTTCGTTATAAAAGTGAGAAAAAAATATTTATTTTAATATTTTGAATGAGTTTTTTCGAAATTGATTATAATGTATATCTCCATTAGGTTATAGTAAATGAATGAATAAAATTGGAATTAAATACAGTTGAAAAAATTTTGACATAATTATAATGATTATAATTATGAAGATAAAATAGAAATGAAATCCTCTTAAAACTCGAAAAATCGGCTCAAAACTTTTCAATGAAAAAAAATGGATGAAAAAATGTATTAGCCATAGGAATTGCAATGGAAAAATAAAATTTCAATGCCATATTCAATTAGACATTCATCCAAAGGAATTGAATGAAATGAAAAAAGATGGAAATACCTTAGAACCATATTGTTTTTTTCAATATTATTTTTTTTTTGGCTGGCTTCAGCCAATTATAGCTTTCTTTCAAAAATACAAATTGATTCCTTTTCAATTTTTTTTCTGCATTTTCTCTCCATTTGTCATTCAATGATTGATGTGTGTGTTTTGTATGGTTTGTGTTTTTTCATTGAAATTATCCAAAAAAAAAAGTTTTTTTTTTTTGTTTTGTTTGATTAATATTTGATCTAAAATCAATATTTGTTCTAGAATCCAAAACAAACATATATGAAATCAATCAAATTGACCGTGATTGATATTGAATGGGTAAAGAGTGAATGGATAAAGACAAACAACAATAAATAGATGTCATTGGAGGAAAAACGAAAAATCATGAAAACAAGGAATTTTTCTCTACATGTTTTTAATCATTTCAAAAGTTTTCATTCATCATCATTTTGGTCTTCAATTTCAATTCCAAATTAATTGATTCGGTTCAATGGACAAAAATTTTTTCATGTTTTACTCTTCTGTGGTTTCATTATGAAATTGTACAAGTATTTTAGCAAAAAAAAAGAAAAATTGAATCCAATTATTACGATGAAAAACTTTTGAATTGGGAACGAATGATGATGAAAATAATTGAAAGTTTTCTGAAAATATTTTGAAAATTCTAATTAATTTATTCTCTTATGAATCAATGTTTAATCAATCAATCATTCCTCTATCTATTTCATTAAAATGTTTTAGAAAAATAGAAATTTACGATTGGCAAATGCAGAAATTATTTGATTTTTTTACTCAAATCATAAGTTATTCGATAATATATAAATCTAATGTTTACACTTTCGAATTGCTTGAATGCAAATTTTATGATTATGAAATTAACAAAAATGAGATAATATTTTACTTACACGTAATTTTGATGATTTCTTATTATGTATCGAATGATAATGGTGATGATAATGATTATGATAATCATTATTATTATGTTGATCATTTGTTGATAATGGCATCGATGATGATGATTTTGGATGATCATGAGCTAAAAATAATGCATATGATGGTACATCTTTACTTGCACCAGCACTATGTGTACGACGTAATAATCTAACTAAACGTGTAGCTGATGCTGATGTTATTTGTGCAATCGAACCTTTACGTTTACGATTATTAGAATGTGTTGTTGTCGGATTTTCATCATTTTTTGTTGACTGCTGTTGTTGATTATTGTTATGTTTATTATTATCATTATTATCGCCATCAATTTCATTCGTTGATTTCGGAATATCATTAATATTATGTTCCTAATGAAAAAAAATGAAAGAAAATAATACGAATATTGAAAAAATATGGTGGTTTTTTATCATTTCATGAGGAAATTTTGAATTAGATTTTCTCAAATCATTTGAAAAAAAACGAATAACAAATTAAACAAATGCAAATGAATTGAATTTATTTTTTTCTTTTAGCACTTACAAGTGAGCATTGATTATTATGATCATTTTGTTGTAATGATGCACCAAATTTTTGGCATATTGAATCAGGTAACAATAATGATGCTAACATTGCCGTCATACTACTGCATAGTGAGTAATGAGAAAAAAATGTTTTTTTTTCATGTTATTAAATTTAAACTTTATTCAATTTACAAAAAAAAATCATACACAAAGTTGGTAATAATGATGATGTACTACTTACTTTTTACGTTGTTTAGATTTTTTCATATTTTTCTTTGATTCATTACGATCATTATTTTTATTATCGATGTTGTTGTTGTTATTGTTGAATGAATCATTATGTTCATCATTATCGCCATCATTATCAATCAATGATTGTTGTTGATGTTGATGCTTTTGTTGTTCTTTATTATCATTGTTACAACTATCATTATTTGGTTCAGAATTATTATTATTATTATTCGATATAATTGATTTTATAGTTGAATTTGAATTTGATTTTTGATGATGCTGCTGCTGATGTTGTTGTTGTTGGTGTTGTTGTTGCTGCTGTTGGTCATTATCTAAAATCGATGTCGTTTTTAAATGTATCAAATTTCGACATAATTCATCAATTAACGATGAACATCGACGATTTTGTTGTTTGTTAATTTTTCTCTGTTGTTTATTATTATTATTATTATTACTAGTGTTGTTATCATCAATTTGGAATTGATTATTGTTTAAAATATCACCATCATCATATATTTCTAAATCATCTTCAACATCAACATCATCTTCATCATCAACATCATCATCTTCATCATCCGGTGTACTGATTACATCGACCCCAATTCCAATTCCAGCAACAGCTGCTGCTGCTCGTAATAATCTTGCTGCTGTTTGTCTTTTTTGCCGTTGATGTACATTATGTTTATCATTGGATGATTTTAAAAACAATTCATCCATTGATAATGTATAATGTTTTGATGAATGTATTGAATGACTACTAAATGAAGATTGATCTTCGTCATTTCTAATGAAAAGATAATAAAAATAATGGATGAAATTTTTTTTGAGCTAAAAAATGATGAAAAAATTTCATTCAAAATTGTTCCCGAACGTATTCATTATTTATGGACCATGGTCAATTATTTTCTCGCTTTTTTTCAAACATCATTAATCAATATTAATATACTTACATGCTATTACTGCAACTTGGACTTGGTGTACTTAATTCAGATGGACTTAGTCCACCACAACTTGAATTCAATGGTGAACGAGAACCATTAATAGCGTTTCCGGAACCAGATTGTCGTCGACGATGATGGTTAACATGAATATATCTTGGTTCACCAGGTACAGCTAATGAATATTTACGTTGATAATTTATATTAAGTGGTTTAGATGCTGTTGTTGCAGTTATTCCTGTTTTTGTAAGTGGTGCCGTTGTTGTCGCTACCAATTTTTGTATTTTATTCAAATTATTATCAATCAAATTATCGTCTTGACTATTTAATGATGTTGCACTGTTCATTTCATCACTATAACTGCTACAGCTATCTGGTTTAACTTTATTACCAATCATTGCTTTTGATTTTTGTAATTGACGTTGCAATTGTTGTTTATCATCATTATTATTGTCCATAGCAGCTATTACAGCATCATCATCGAATGAATCTAAATTATTATTATCGTCATTATTATTATTATCGGTAATATTATTATTATTATTTTTATTATTATTCGTCATTATTGTTTCTTGTTTTTGTTGATTATGATTATCATTTGATGGCAATAATTTCTGTGATTGATCAATTTGATAAATTTTCGATGCAATCATCGATGTTGATGATGATGACATTGTTTTATTTTCGCTTAAAACAGTGTCATCGAAAACATTATAATCATCAACAATATAATTTGATTCCTAGAAAAATTTTTGGAAAATAATAAAAAAATAATAATGAAAATAAACACGAATAATACAAAACAAAACAAAAACAGTCACGAAACACGAAAATTCTGAAATTTATCTATTAATTTAATTTCTTTCATTTTCATTCAATTCATTTTTTGTTGAAGCATTTTTATTTTTAGTGAAAATTTTTTATTTTTAGAATCAATGAAATTATGTCATGTATTTTTTTTTCTAGGTTACAAGAATGGTAAATATTTTTTTATTTTTTCAATGAAAATAAATAAGAACCTTTGGAAAATTGAAAGAATTAAAATCAATCATATTGAAATAAATATGAAAAACACATGACTGTATTAATTTTCTTTCGATTTTCTTCAAATAATGATTATTATTGTGGCTTATATATTTTTTTAAAGTTGTTTGTGTGTGTATTGGTGTGTGTGTGTGTGCATTTGTTTGTTCCATATATTTCATATGCTTCATTTTGATTATTAAAAAACGAATACATAACCAAAGTCTGAACAAAACGAAAAAAAACAATCAGACGAAATCATGTGAAATCATTATTCAGAGTATTGTAGGCGTCTAATGACAATGAAATTGTGAAAAATGAATGAAACGAAACAAAATTCCAACAAAAAGCCAAATGAGAGTAATTTATAAAATTTCAATTCTTTTTAGAATTAAATTAAAAATTCAAAATAAAATAGAAATTCAAAATAAAAAAAAACTATTCTACAATTATAATTTGGCCTCGTGTTTGGTACTGTTGTTGTTTTACATTTATTTATTTATCTCTTCATTCGATTGGAAATTTTCGAATAAAATAATTTGATATTCTTTAGAAAAGAACTCTTATTCATTAAAAAAAAATGACAAAAAATATCTTCCGATTAGATGGAATTGAAGCCAAGACAATGAGACATGCATAAATAAACAACAAATTCAACAAAATGAATGGTGGGAGTCCTTGTAAAAAAATTGTGTTTGTAAACATAGAAATAGATGAATAAATGAAAAAAAAAAAATTTTCAAAAACATGGCAAAGAAAAAGATGGAAATCTAATTGAATTCATTTGAAATTTATTTTCTTTTATTTTTAATAAATAGGATATTTTACTCTCTTCAGTTCTTTCCAATGCATCTTGTCAATTTCAATAAAATAAGTATTTATTCAAAAAAATAATAATAAAATAAAATTACAGAATTACAAACTATAGAATTTTTTTTTTCGGGGCTACAATTGACATTTAGGGTTCTCGAAATCGAAAAAAATTGAATGTAAATGAGAAATAATCAAAACGAATAACAACGACAACAATTACGATAATGACAAATACAAACAAATCGTAAAGAAGAAGAAGAAGAAGAAGGTCATTGGAAAAAATGAAATGAAATGAAATAGAATAAAATCAATACAAAATTTACGATCAATAAAATCGAAAATCTTTTTTTATATGAACAAAAAAAAAAAAATATTGAAAAAAAATATTGTCGTTTTCGTTTTATTGTTAAATAATCTATTTTTGTTCCATTTTATTATTTGGCTGTCCGGAAAGTTCTGGCCCATTTTCATGAGAAACTCTATTGATTAAGCGGAATGAACTTTTCGGACAGCCTCGAATTTCATTCACATATTTTCATTGTATTTTGGCAGTGTTTGGCAATTCTAGTTTGAATTGATGATATGATATAAAATTGGCAATATGAAATTTTGAAACAGGAACAACAAAAACAGAATTCCATTTTCATGTGTTTTCATATTGAACGGAGAAAAAAAAAACTGTAAAAAAACAGAATTTTTTGACAACTTTCTATTATTTTCAATGTAAACGGAACAAAAAGTAAAATCAAACAAACAAAAATATTTATTTTCATTACTTTTCAATCATATTTTTTTTTTGCTCCTATTTGTTGTACATATTACGTTGTCCGGAAAGTTCTGGCCGATTTTCATGAGCAAATCTATTGATTAAGCGGAATGAACTTTTCGTACAGCCTAATATTTTGTTACAAATTTTTTTTTATATTATTCTTTTCTTGTCAAAATTTTGAAACATTTCATTTTTTTCATATTTTTTTTGCAATGAAATAGCTGTATATGAACGAGGAATGAAAAATCCATATTCTATCGGAAAGAATAATCATGAAGGTAGCGTTAAATTATTCGTGGAAACCACTGTCACTGTCAATTCATTCTGAATGCAATCACACAAATAAAAATTGATGAATCATGTGATTGAATGGAGAAATTCTGAGTGCACAATCAATGATAATCAAATTAATAATCAGTTAAATATTTTGTAACATTTGTAAATGTATGAAATAGACAAAAATCATAATCAAACAGAAATAATGTCAGGAAATTAAATTACAATTTCGATTTTGATGATTACGATAATTATTAATTTTTTCACTTGAATTTTCGGAAGAATTTTTTTTTTTGGTGAAGTGAAGAAAAACAAAATTAATAATTTCCGAAATTCCATTCATTTATTTATTTATTCATTCATTGATTTTTTCATTCTACTTCATCACATTAGTCTATTTAATTATATAAATGAATATTTCATTTGAATGTCACTTGTTATTATAGATGTTAGAATAGGTTTGAAAGAAAAAAAATTGCTGACAATTGAAGAATTTCATTCATTTACAAACACAAACACATTCACACACAGTGAAATCATCATCAATTTTTGACATCTATAAACACACGAAAAAAATGAGAATAATTACATCAAAATTTTCAATGTTATATTTGACAAAAATAAAATTTTTTGAATAATATCACCCGAAATTTGTTTGAATAATATTGGAATTACTGTTGGTTTATTACACTTTTCAAAACGCTAAAAACTTTTTAATTCTTTTTCACTTCCAATAATAATCTATTCTTTGTATTCAAACGGAATTTTTTTTTCTATGTTTCATTATCAACACCAAAACAATGACAAAATAACAATAATAGCCTCAGGTTTTTTTCACAGTACTAGATGTGTACCGAAATGTAGAAATATGAAGAAAATAATTGTATGAAAATGTACCAAAGATGAATAGAAACTTGTACGAAAATGTACAAGTTTTATTTTGTCAATTAAATTCCTACATGTTTCTCCATCAGTAAACGATTTCGAATTAAGAAGACAAAAACAGTGAAAACTATTTGGATTAAACAACGAAAGACATCAAATAGACAAGAAAGCAAATGGAAAATAAAATAAACCAATGTTTTTTGGACAATTTATTATTTACCAATAACAATATGTGTTCGTACATGAGAATTTCATTTCATGTCTATCTTGTTCATACAAATTCATACAAATTTATCTCTAAAAAACTCTAATAACAACCATAATCTGAACATAGAATAAAAAATACTAAATGAATTCAATTTTTTATTCTTCTTTTTCTTTACTTTTTATCAATAATTTTAATTGAAATGTACAAATATTACATCTCTATACATCCATTTTCAATTTTCAATATATACGAATTCACTTTCAACCTTCAAATTGGAATGGACAGCAAGTTTTTTGTATTTTATTCGTTTGTTGGTTCATTCATTCAATTTGATTTCATTTATTTATTTATTTGACTTTTTTAGTTTAATATATATAGAATTTATTAATTTATCCATTTATTTTCCTATTTTCTATTGTCATGGAACAAAAATCAAAATTTTACAAATTTGAAAATGAATGAAGCAAAACTGTGTAACCATTTAATGGAATAAATGTGTGAAAATGTTTGAAAATAAATAAATGAATTGAATTGAATGGATGAATGTATGGAAGAATGAATGAATGAATCAATGGAAAAATCAGTGAATTGAAATTTTTATTTTATTATTAGATTCTCCATTCGGCACTTGCCATCAATTTTTGAATCATTCATGAATTTATTTTTTTTTCATTTTCCATTTTAAATGTTACATTGATTCATTTATTTATTTATTTATTTTCCCTAAAAATAACATATTCCGAACATCCTTAGAACATTTATAAGCTAAGCTAAAATGAAATAAAATTTGTCAACCATTACATGCACATGATTTTTGATAAATGTGTAAAATATAAAAATGTTTCAATGATTCAATTATTTAAATGTTTGTTTTTTCTATTTATTTCAAATTATAAAATAATTTCATGAATGAAAATCTATGTGGAGAAAAAAATGGAAAAATTGATCGCCAAAAAAAGATGATTGATGATACAGCGTTTACAGCTCTGTGTGTTTTTGAAAATCACTTCAATCAAAGCTATTTGTGTAAACAATTTCCAACATTGTAACTTGTCTCTTTTAATTTGACTATTTTTATGAAAATATATAAATAAATTTGAATGAGGGTTTCGCTGAATGAAACAGTGTTTTTTGCTAGAAATGACAAGCGATCAAAATTATCAAAATCTTGACACAAAATTTTTACACATAAAAAAATGGTAAAATTTTGGCCAAAAATTGTCAGGTAAATTTTTATGCATAAATACGAACCTTGATGAGATATTGATCTGATTATTTGCGCCGATTTTATTTTTGAATGGAATTTTTAAATTTGAAATTTTAAAATTTGAAATTGAATTTTTTTCACAAATGTTTAACCAATCATTTAATCATTCTTTCACACCATCACATCAAACAATGGCGATAAAATCGAATACAAACTATCAAAATTGTCAAAAAATTTTTAAAAATTGTCAAAAATCAAAATTTTCAAAAATTTCAAAAGTTAAAAATTTCAAAGTTATCTTCTTCGCTTATATTTTATCGGAAACTGAAAATTTACATCTTGATCATTAATTCACACCATTTCAAACATGTATTTGCGAAAATAGATATGAAAAAGTTTTGCAAACACAAATGAAAAATTTATTCACAAAGTTTATTTTATTTTTTGTTATCGGAACATGGAAAAAAAATTGAAAATATTTCAAAAAAGAAAAATTTTCTTATGTCAAATTCTTCGATGTCACAGATCGAAATGTTTTGTGTGTGTGTGTGTGCGTTTTGTCAGAAAAATGAAAATAAAAAATAAAAATGATCATTATTATTATTTTGGGAAATAGAAATATTTTTTTATTTTGCATGATTTTCCATTCGGAACATGCACACAATTTTCCACACATAAACACACGCATGTTTTGAATGTTTTAAATGCGATCGTGTAATGAGAAAGTCGAAAAAATGGCCAAGAGTCGTCGCAAACTGAAAAATGAAATTGCAAACATCAAATGAACAAAATTGAATATGTACAAATGAATGGTGAAAAAAAATGAATTGAAAAGCCATGAACTGCTGAAAAGCCATGATTCAATAATAATGATAACAATAAGTGGGAAATATTTTCCCATTTTGTTTGAAAATAATCAAATTCAAAATTTTTTAAAACGCACAGAATCCAAATAAAATGATGAATGTTTTCGATTGGATTCGACTCATCCGAATGATGAAAACGCTTGGAAATTTGTAATAATTTTCAAATGAATATGCGAAAATCATACAAAATTTTCAGCCAATCTTCTCGATTTTAAACATGTACACAACATTATTCTGTAATTGATATAATTTGATTGTCATAACATTACATCACATGAAAACCCTCATGAATGAATGATTTGAAAATAGGAAAGAATGTGTTTGAATATGAATACGTGTTTCATGTCGAAATAAATTTTGAATTCAACCCGATTCTTTAAATTTACAAAAAAAAAAAGATTTATTTCCTATTTTCTCTATTTTTTTCATGAATAAATCATCCTTATTTTCAACAGGATGAAATATTAGAATAATTGAATCAAATATATAATTCATTTCATGCTACAAACTAAAGAACAAGGAAGAAGAAAAAAATATTATTCAAGGCCTGAAAGTCTAATGAAATAAAATATAATGTAAGAAGAAAAAAAAATTCAAAACTTTAATATTATCATCATCATTTGGATAATAATAATAATAATACTAATAAAATAATGATGATGAAAATAATGACAAAAAAAAAGCCTTCAGAAAAATAAATTGTTTTAGACCAAAATACATTGAATTAATTTTTTTTTGTTTTTGCAATTTTTATTTGTAAAAATATTCATGAAATATATTCTAATACATAAAATCAATGTCACACAATGAATCTCATTAAAATAATTCAATTTTTCCATCCGAAAAGAATAATTTAACAGATTTCATTAATGATAAAAATAGAATCAAATTGATTTATGAATCAAAGAGAACCAGCGAAATAATAATGAAAAAAAATGTAAAAAGTCTATGAATAATAGAATTTTGATTTGATCGATTATGAATAATAATGGAAACAATAATAATAATAATAATAATAATAATAATAATAATAATAATTATAATAATAAAATAGCAATATGACAATGTTGGCGAATTCTCAGGGATAATTGGTTGGTTCAATTTTTGTTTTATTTTATGGTTTTTTTTTCTCTTTCGATTTTTCGATTCTTTGATTTTTTTTCATAAATGGAAATTGAATTTATAATTTGCTTTCGTTTTTACATTATCAATGAGCAAAAAAAAAAAAATGATAATAAATTCTAAGAAATAAATTGATTCAAAAATTTATTGAACAGAAACAAAACAGAAAAAAAAATTGATCAAGAATTCATTTTTTTTTCTTTCAAATAAATTCAATTTCAATTTTAAATTGAAATTGATTTCTATGTTTTATTTTCATTATTTGTATTGCATTAATTTGTTTCGATTGATTGTTTCTGAAGAAGATTTTATCTTAAATTTTCGATTGAATTTTCTAAGATTGATATAAGATTTGAAATCTTTTTCTCTCTTCTCTCTATGATTTCCTATGTTGACCAGAAAATTTATGGAAAAAAAATCAAATAAAAAAGGAAAAATTTCGACTAAAACATTTCATTACCATTTATCGATAATGATTTATTTTGAAAGCGAGAGAGAGGATAGAAGAGTAGGCAAAAAAAAATTCTGATGGAAAAGCAAAATTCAATGGAAAATGAAAAACGAAATCATTTTCGATGGCGATCCAAAAGAAAACTTGAATGAAAATAAAATAGATCAAATGGTATATGTGTGTGATGGCCGGACAAATTTTTTTTTCAGCAGTAGTAATGGACGATGATGTTTGGATCGGAGAATCGCGAGAAAAAAAATCGGTCAAAAACTAATGAAATGCCTAAACGGCCTTCGATAAACGAATAAAGTGTAAAATGAATTATGGAGGAAAAATGGAGGCAGACAAATAATGTCACAATAAAAACGGAAAATTCCTACCCCAGCCCCCAAATAAAAATTTGCAGACAAAATTGCAAATGTGAATTGAATTGAATTGCAATGATAAAACCATCATTATTATCAGATTCTTTCACAGATCTTGATTTCTGTTTAGAACTTTTATTGTTGAGAACAAGATAAATCGAAAAATGAAAGACAAACATTGGTTTTTTCCCATTTTTATTCATTCATCGAAATCGTTCGATCAATTGTTATTTGGGTATTTTTTGGTGGCGACTAAACGATTTATTTTGAAAAAAAATAAGAACCGAAAATAAGAAGAAATCATTAGAAAATATGGAACGCAGTAGGAGAATAGAAGCTAGATACTGAAAATCTAGGCTACAATCGTATAATCTTGGAATTTTCTCGGGTACAAACTCTTCCATCATTTTCACCCCAAAAAAAAAAAAAAAAAATTCATTTTCTATTCATAAGATTTCAAAAAAACTATTTTTAGGATCATTTTTATTTTATCTTTTGTGAGAGAAAAAAAAATGTTTTGAATGTCTACGATCATTAATTTTTGTTTTGTGATTGAATATTTCGGGAAAATTTCAATTTTTTTTTTTCATTTTCATTTTCATGGCATTTATAAATTTCAATTCATTTTTTATTCTTTGAATTCATTTTACTAAGTCATAATTCTCGTGAATAGCTTTTGCATGACTAAGAAAAAAAAAACAGTAGCATATTGTTTCGTCGAAAACGAAAGGAATAAATAAATAAAATTTCCATTGAATTTCAATTCATCGATTGATTGATTGATTTATCTCTATTCATTCTCATTTTTTTTTTTTTTTTAGTTCAATTAAATTCATAAATGGAAAATGATAGGAAAAATCAAAAATTTCAAATTCATAGAAAAAACAATAGACTTAGGCGGCTCATTGTCATAATTGAAATGATGACAACATATTTTCATTGATTCATTCATTCATTAAATAATCGAGAAAAAAAATTTGAAAACAATGTTTCAAGTATTTATTTATTTATTTATTCATTATTTTTCTATTAAATTATTGATTTTTTTTCTCTTTTCTTTGCCTAAATACACTGAGAATTCATTTCTATATTTATTTTATTTTAGATTAGGTGGTCCGAAAAGTTCATTTCGCTTAATCACTATAGAGTTGCCCATGAAAATCGGCCAGAACTTCTCGGACAACCTAATTTTGTCTATTTTGAAATGTTTTTTATGGTCGATGCTTGGTAATGGAAAAATGCTCGATGAATGGCAGTAGATAAATAAATAAATAAATGGATGAAAAATTTGCTGGAATCAAATGCATCATGAAACAAAATTGTATTTTTCGAAGCAAATCACTTCCGTATTCGGAGAGAATACAAAAAACAAAGATTGAAAGAACTGTAGTAGCTCCCGGTTTAACTATCAGAGAAAAATGAAAACAAATATTACCTTGTCCGGAGTAAAGTTAGGAGTGTTCAAATTCAATTTTTTCAAAAACTATTGAAGATTTCTTAGCGAAACTTTAACATAATAAAATTTAGTTTTCTTCAAACCTTATAAATGATTTTCAAGGCCCAAGTACCATAGGGACCTGTTGTAAAATTTCAAACTTCAAACAAATAAGAGCAAAACGTGCCCTAGTAGAAGCTCAGCCGACGTAGTGGTAAAGGTTTAATGTAAGGCCCAAGGGGTCATGGTGTGAAGAGCACGTTTTTCCAGGGTTGAGCACATGGCACGATTTGAGCTGACATTGTGATTCTAGTGTTCGTGCAAGCTACATGTCAGCAAGTTTATTTTCAAGAAAATAATTTAGCTTAGAATTTAGAAATTTGATTTTTACATTAAATAGTAGTAGAGAAAAAACAATTGTAAGATTTAAATGTTTCTTTAAAATCAATTTTGTAAATAATTTTAATATAATTTTCCTTAGAAATAATAAAATTTTTAATTTGTGATCCAGTAATTTCGCAACAGGGACCTTGTCAAAATGGCCCTTTTGCAAACTGTTCAAAATGACCAAATTAGCAGTATTTTTGGAAATATTTAAATTTTGTAATCGAATGCTTGAAATCCATATTTTCACGAGACAAGACAGTTTTGGTCACAAAAATTATGACCTGGGTCATATTGACCCGACTTTAAATGTCAAAATAGTTTTTCAGGGATAATCACGTGACAACTTAATTTTCATGGAACCAAACATTATCAAGAAGAATATCATATCCTTGCAGTCTTTTTCAACCATTCTTGAACGGGCCATGGGTCCCGATTAACGTCCTATGGGCCTTGGTTGTTATTGCTTAATTTTCGTGCCAGAGATGCCGAAAGACGATGACATGGATATCCATGGTCATGATGAGAATGCTATTCTCTCACCCGATCCCTGTTGTAAAAATTTTGGTCCTAGCTCTTATTTAACTGGGTAAAATTTCCACTTCCTTCAACAAGAGTATGCTGTAGTGGGGCCCAGAATTTTTCAGTGGGAGAAATGTGTCACTATCACTTTGAGAGACGTGTTGAGCAAAGTGAACTCTTGTGACATCAATCTTTTTTCAAGGTGATTTGGTCTTGGGTCCCATTGTTGGATTCGAATTTTTCGAAATCTGACTTGCTTTGATTTTAGGGGTGTTATGTTCCACACAAGGCTCATAGGAACTTCAAATTTGAGGAACAGATCACCAACATTCCAGGCTCTTACATTCTTGAAACATTTTTTTGATTCCTCGGATTCTCGGGTCTTTTTCAACCCTTAAACAAACGACTAGTCTTCGATCATTTTTGAGCTTTTTCTCCTACTGATGATTGATATCATCGATTTTTCTTCTGTTTTCTGAGAATATCCTAGGCCCATCAAAATTTCCCACAATTGTTTTTGGATTCTGGAAGCTGTGAATCCTGGAATTATGATGATTTTGTCAAAATCATGCTGTTTTTATTGGACCTTTTTAAAATGGGCCACTCTAGGGTCATCTCTGAGGGAAATTCGAAAATTCTTTTTTTTTCGATGAAGCATTAGTCCCAGTACTAGTGGTGAAAATTTGGCCCCGAAACATCAAGCGATTGCTGAATTATTTAGATAGATGTCACCCTAACTTTACGCCGGACAAGGTAATAAAAACATGGAACAAGCATTATGGGAAGCAGCAAAAGCGATTCAACCAAAGTCATTTTGATGTATTTTTTTCGGTTATTTGATATTTGAATTTTGATTTCATTTTTCACTTTTCATTTTTCTTCCAATCATTATTTCATTTCATTAAAATCACTTACAAAAAATGTGAATGACATTTAACTTGAAATGATTTTTTTTTTATTGTTGTTGCTGTTGTTGTAATCGTTTGACTTTTTTTTATGGCAAATAAATCGCTCGAAAACAAAATACTTTGAATTGTTTGATTCGAAATGAAGATATCGGATGATGGAACAAGCTGAAATAAATATCAATTTTATCAAAATGTACAGAATCGAATAGAAAATACGATCGGAAATCGTGAATTTCTTCTGCTTGTTTTCGATATTTTCGATGATTTTATTCAATTGCAAATTGACATGTATTGCTTTATTTCGGTTGTTTTTTGTTTTCTCCAAAAAAAATACCATTTCAATTATAAACAATAAATCTTTTGATCAAATGTTTTTCGATGCTATTTGAAACAAATGCAAAGCAAAAACAAACGAATATGATACAATAATAATTTCATAGGCACAAAACAAAGCAATATTGATTGATGACCATTTGGTGAAATTGATAGCGATAATAATTCATATTTTGATGATGATCATGTTTGATCGGAGAAACAAAAACAAAAACAAAACAAAAAAAACATTTGAACCATTGTTTATTGTATTTTTAGAGTGAAAAGTGTGAAAAAACAAAAATACAACAATATGAATGCAATACAATACAATATGATTATTTTGATCATTGATGATATATGATGCATCGATCAAGTAATGGTCATTCATATATATGAATGATAAACAAATTAATTATCTTTTTTTTTCCCCATTTATTCATCTCTGCTTTATCTCTCTTTTCTACTATTAAAAATAGATTCAAAAATGGTCAAACATCAAAAAAGAAAATCATCGTTCGATTGACGTCATTTGTTCATTTTGAAAATGACTATTTAATTGATGATGATAATGATGAAGAGTTGACTTTTATCAATTTTTACATCAAATTTTTTCTTTCATATATTCACATCGAAAAAGATTGATGCTCAATTATTGATAATATTAATTATTATTAGTATTATTATTATTATTATCATTATCATCATTGATGTAATCATGACCAATATCATCATTCATTCATCATCATCATCATGATCATGGCCGACATCAACAATAAACAACAACGACAACAATTGATCATTTAATTTTTCATATTTTTTTCGTTTCTCAAAAAAAATTTCAACAACAATAATTGCAATCGGTTGTTTCATTTATGAAAATTAATAAATATTTCTCCTTCATAAATAGATTCTACGCAATCGGAATTGATTATAATTAAAATAATTTTTTCCCAAAAAAAAGAAAAAAACTTATAAACAAGAAATGTGCATTTATTCATTATGTTTTCATTAATTTTTATATTTGCTTGTTTATACTGTTTGCATCGCATCGCATCGCATCGTATTCATTTATTTCAAGTGTCATTATTCATTTATTTATTTATTTATTCACATTTTCATTTCATCTGTTGGGATATAAATAGAATATTTCTCTGTTTCTCTATGCCTCTCTCGTTTCATTCATTTATTTATTGGTCGTGATATTTCAGAAATGGGAAAAAAATCATTAATTATTAATATTAATAATTATATTTATTGATTTACAGTATTAATTATAGTTGTTCATTCATTTTTCATTTTTTCAATTTTTTCATTTCATCATCATCCACTTGTCTGCTTGCTCAATTTTTTTTTTATATTCATTGTATAAAAATATTCGCTTTTCATTTCATTTTTCATTATTTTTTCAAATTTTACATTCAAAATGAATTAGTTTGAATACAAAAAAAAGAAAAAATAATGAAAATAATGATCAATTAAATTTGATTGAACATGTTTTTTATTTTGAAAATTTTGAATGAAAAAACAAATCAAAATCATCGGATGTTTATTGTTTGACGGTTCTTTGATTAGTTTTTTATAATTTGTCGCTCTCTCGGCGTGTAATGATGTATTGCATCGGAAAGCAAAGTCGACTAAACATTATTGAGTCAAGTGATTGAAAAATTTCGGGAAAAATTTCAAATACCGAAACACAACTGCCATCTTTTTTCCGAGAAAAGTATTTTCAAATTTTTGAATTTAAAGTCTTGGATTAAAATTAACTGAAATTTTTCTGAAAAAAATATGAATTATTTTTTTAATATGAAAAATCATATAGTTTCGTCAATTTCACAGCTTTTGTAAGGGAGAAAAACAATAATAACATTATCCGATTGACTATTCCGATAAATAAAAAAAGAAATAAAAATAAAATAGAAATTAGCCTTTGAACAAGAATAAAAATATCGACAAACAAACAAACAAACGAAAAAAACCGGTCATGTGAAACGTTTCGAGACAAAAATCAAATCAAGTTTAATCGGAAAAAAAACGATAATGATGATAATAATTGCCAATATTTAATCCATTATGTTCTTAGGAAAAAAACAATAATAATAATGGCAATAAAAATGAAATGAACTCATAGAAGAAATCAATATGGAAAATGAACCAAGCATTCTAGGAAAATAATAAGAATTTTCCTCTGAAATTTACTTTATGATTTTGTCAACACATAAAATGAGACACAACAAAATAATGGTGGCTAAAATAATGGCTAAGAATTTCTCAGGAAAAATTCTCCCCTAAATTCTCCTAACATTTGATTCGTGAAAATATATATATGAAATCTGTCAAAAACACATCATCATCATTATGTGTGTGATATGATAGTAAAATATAGAAAAAAATATAAAATAATTTTTTTTACTTTTTGTATCCTTTATAATATTTTGATTCCACACCATAACACGAATCATGATAAACATTAAAAATTGAAATTGAATACATTTTTCAATGTCTGTATGACAATATGAAGAATTGTCAAGAGAATTTTGCTGATCAAAAATGACAGTAATAATCGTGATGATGATGGTCATGATTTGCATTGAAATATTATTCATGAAAATTTTGAAATTAAAAATTTTAAAACTGAAAATTTCAATTGTTCATTTGTATTTCAACGTGATTCACTTGTCAATTATCAAATTTGTTATTTTCAAACTCGGATCATTCTGATCATTCGGAATGGAATGAAATGAAAATGAGATTAAATTCGGAAAAATATAGAAATGGAAATAATGGAAGAAGTAGAAGAGGAACAATAAAAGGTAAGAAAAGTGAAATTTACCTGATAATTATTTGATGATTGTTGCTGTTGCTGCTGCTTCTGTTGTCGTTTATGTCGTTTAGATAATGAATATTCTATTTCAAATGAATCAAATTCTTTTACATTTTCATTATCATTATGATTATTTTGTTCAAAATTTTCAATCGATTTGGTTGGTGAACTTTCATCAACAATGACGACAACATTTATTCTATTTGGAATATTATTAACATTACTATCATCAATTATTAAATTGTCATTATTATTATAATTATATTTATGATCATTATTAATTAATGATTGTTTCATCATTGTTTTTGTTGATGATGATGATGATGGTGGTGGTGTTGTTGTTGTTGTTGTTGTCGTTGATAATAGACGTGTTGATTTTCTTTTCTCACGTTTTTCATCATTTTTCATTTTCATCATACGCTCCCATGATTTTTCCTGTTTATCTTTTTTCATTGTTGAATGATTATTGCTATTATTTTTCATTAAATTTGATTCATATTGTTGTTGGTGTTGGTGTTGACATTGGTGTTGATGTAGAATTTGATTATTCAATGAATGTGATAACGATTTTAAACTATTCAAAAATATTGATTCCGGTATCGATGAATTGCGTGATTTTCTATTTTTACCCTTCTCTTGTTGATGATGATTTTTATTATTATTATTATTATCATTTTTTATATTGAAAAATTTTAAAATATTCATCGATAATGATGATTGCCGACGATTTTTACAAGATTTTTGCTGTTGTTGTTGTTGCTGTTGCTGCTCCTGCTGCTGCTGTTGACATTCATCGTTATTATTATTCAAATTAGATTGAAGTTTGATCGATTCTGTTATTTTGCCGTTTTCACATAGCTGATTTGAATTTTGATTCGATGATGATCGTTGATAGAACAAAAGATTTTTAATATCGAAACTTTTTCTTTTTAAATTAAATTTATTTTGTTTGTCATTAGCATTACTATTATTCATACTGCATTCATTATTAATGTTTTTTTGTTTAGAATTATTCTTATCATCATTGAATTTATAATTATCACTATTTTTATTAATTGTACTTTCCTCATTATTATTATTGTCACTTTCATCTTCTTCATCATCATCCTCGTCGTCGTCGTCATCATCTTCATCTTCATCATCATCAGTATCATTATCATCATCATCATCATCATACAAATTAATATTATTTAAATAATATTCTGAATCTGGTATCTGTAATGATGATAATTTTCTCATTGATGTTGTCGTGATAGGATTGCCTTGTAGGGTTTTATTATTCATTATCAATGATTTGGTCGATGAAGATGATGATGATGGTGATTTTTCATCAATATTTTCATTATTATTCACGCTATTATTAACATCAATATTATTAATATTATCATCATCTTCATCGATTATTACAATGTTTGGTGTTATTTTCGATTTCCAATAATCATTATGATTATTATCATTATTAGTATTATTAATATTTTCATCATTTATTGTTTCAGCAATATTTATAGCATTATTTTTACCTAAATTTTTTAATTTCCGTTGTTGTTGATGATCATGATGATGATCGTGATGATGATGATAATGTTTTAGTCGCTCATTTTTCAACAATGATGAACAATTATTTCCGTTATATTTAGTGTCCTCTTCATTTTTCCGACTTTTATCATTATCATTATTATTTGAATTCATATTAAAACTAAAACTATTGCCATTAGCAATGCTATGGCCACCACCACCGCCGCCACCATCGCAACACCAACAACAATAGCAGAATTTTTTCTTTAATTTCTCCAGGTTTGATTATTATTAATATGCGATGATAATTATGTATCTCAATGGGCGAAAAAAAAACTTATTAGTTCAATTCACGGGAATAATTTTTGGTTTTTTTTTTGTCGAGAGTTTTTGAATTAATTTTTTTTCTGGTAATGTTTAATTTCTAATGAGGAGAAAACAAAATTTCATTATACAATTCTTGTTGAAGAATCATTATCATTATTATTAATTTTTTTTGTAGTTCAAATTCATGCATTGAATTGAGATTTTTTTAATGAGCGATTTTTTTTCACGTTGAAAATTATGAAATTTGCAAAATGAAATGAACAGAAAAAATTTAAATTTTCATTTAATTTTTATTAATTTTTGAAAATTTTTGTGAATAAAAAAAAACTTGTGATTACACAGCGAAATGATGTGCAAGTGAATTAATTTTTGAAATATGAAATACGCACACAAACACACAAACAGATAAAAACGCAATTATGAAATGAATTTTGAAAAATTAAATGAAAAAATTCAAAAGAAGAATTAGTTGGAAAAAATTAATAAAAACACTTGTGGTTATTGTGTCGTTTATGTTGTAGTAATATGTTTGTTTACTTTGAAGATAATAACCAATATTGAAGTTTGCGAATTTTTCCATTTCATTTTTTTCTCATATTCCATGTTTCAAATCCTAAATTAATGGAAGAAAAAAAATGGGAAAAAATTAATTTTTGTTTGTATATTATCTATCGTAAGAATATTGAAAAAATTGAAATTTCAAATTTCATTTTTGGATAGGGAAGAAGTGAAAAAAAGAAAAATTTGAATTGAAATTTTATTCAAATCACACAAAATTGATCAATGATGCATTCTGATTTTTTTTTAATGGTAAAATAAATAAACAATTTTCTTTTTCATTGAACATATAATTGAACGTATTTGTTGTATTTAGATCAAATTTATCGTATCAAATTTCAATCCATCATTTGGCTGACATTTATTTATGAGAAAACACTACTATTGATTGCTGTGGCTGCCAGCAACAACAACAGCAATACATGCATTGAATAGGGAAAAATTTGTATGCAGAACCTAACATGCATGCAAAACATATGCAGAATCGAACACACACACATTTGACATGATTGAAAATGCCTAAATAATCAAAAAAAATAGATAATCGAAAAAAATTTATAATTTTCCTATTATCTATGTAAAATATATGGAAATATCTGAAAAACTACAAGCAAGAATGAGGTAAAACAATAGTTTATTTTCCCAAAAATAATATATGAAACTAATCAAAGGAACATACACTTTTGATATATCGAAATTTTCAAGCAAAAAACAATATAAAAAAAATTCCGAAATCGAAAATCAAGTTACAGCGAAATAAAAAAAATTGAATGACAATCATGATCATAATTGACAAATGATCACACATCTTGACAAATGGTAAACATGATAAACACGCACATACACACACTGACAAACAAACAAATCGACGTTTTCCAACAGATCAAACATGTCATTGGATAATAATAAAAATATTATTATTATTATTATTATTAATTCCATAATCGATTATTTGATGGAAAAATTATGACATTTTGAAGTTTTGTAAATCAGTGACATTAAAAATTAATAAAAACAAACTATTGTTTAATAATAATATATGGAAGGTCAATTGTGATTTGAAATTTTTGCTTGAAAACGAAAAATGCCCATTACATTTCAATATTTGAAAAGATTTGACGAATTGTAATTGATTTTTGTTCCATTTTTTTTTGTATGAAGCAAAATCATTCATTTTAATTGCTATTGTTTTCAATTATTAAACTTTGAAACATTTTTGTTCAAAGTTTTTTTTTTGCTAAAATCAAATTGAACACAAAGAAAATGATATATTTGTATTTGTTCAAAGTATAAAACTCACATGCATCATTCAACAAATAATAATAATGATAATAATAATAATGATGATGATGATGATGATGATGATATAAAATGTATTTATTATTATTATCGTCGTAAAATTAATGAAATTTTCGGTTATTATAACACACATATCATATACGGACACAGACAATACATTACACAATGTATATAATAATGATATGTTATGATTTACGAAATTGATAACTTTAAACAAAAATAATAATAAATGAAAGTAAAATTCAAGGAAATTTACTGAAAAATTTTTTTTCTGAAGAATCTTAGTATCTGAATCATTCAATAGAATGAATGATTTTAATTTCATTTTTCTTCCAGTCTGTTTTGTTTGATCTTGGTCACATTAGACAATTTGACCGGATTAAAATTCATCATTACCAATAATTATCATTGCTAAGTTTGTTTCCTTTCATTTCATAGATTCAAGACTAAAATTTTGAAATATTCATTTATATATAAGGCCATACAAGTCATTATCATTAGTCGAATTTTTCATTGGTAAAACAAAACAAAAACATTTTTCAAATGAATGCAAAGAAATGCATGCTAGCAAAAATAAAAAATTGATTGACCATCATATAATTGATAATTCGGGTAGATTTTTTTTTCTGTCTGAAAATCCACTGATCTGGAAAAACATTGACGAAGCAAAATTATTCATTTATAAATATTTGTATCTTAGCATCGAAATAAGAACGAAAAGAAAAAACTTCCTAATAATTTAATCGACAAAATGGGCAAAAATAAATAAAATAAAATAAACTAAACAAAAATTCTGAGCCGAAATATGATACAAAACATAGCCAAAAAGCATTCATAAGAAATTTTGCTCTAAAACCTGCACTAAAAGTCAAAAATTAATGTAACATTACATAATCACACATACACGAATATACTTTTATCGGATGAAAAAATTTCGACAAAAACAACAAATAAATAATTAAACATTGATCAAATTAATTGATTCATTGCATAATGGAATTTGACTCATTCTTTTTTCTCTGTTTTATTTCACTAAATATCTTTTCTTTAAATGAAATTTATCAAATGAAATGAATGAAACGAAAAAAAATGGAAACTTGCCTTGGGTTTGACGTTTTGCAATCTTCTTAGGATAGCAAAAGAAATCGCTGAAAATCATTCGTTTTTTCGAAAGAATTAAGAAATTTTCATTTAAAAATAGAACAGAATTGAAAATTATTGAATTGAATTTAAATGAAACAAGAAAAGAAAAAGATACACAAAATTTGGTGACAAAATGCTGAAGAAAACAGATGAAAAAAGACGAACAATTTCGGATAATTTTCAAAGTGTTATTAAAAACGATTGTTGATGCTAATTGAAATTACATGCACACACACGCAAACAAAACACACGCAGAGATATTCAGAATACAAAACACAATCATGAATTTCAACTTTGTAACGGAAAAAAATAAAAATAAAAATTGTGAAATAAAATTTCATTACAATTTTAAAAGTTGAACCAGAAATAGTCAAAAAAAAACTTTATTTATTTATATTGAAAAAATAGATAAATATAAATGTATTATATAATAATTTCAAAAATAAATTCAATACAATTTCAATGTTGAAAATTTCTATGAAATTTTTTTTTTTTTTTTTTTGAAAATTGAATTGATATAAAATGAAATGAAATTTCAAAAAAAAAAAATCCATCATATTCACATCATATCACATCATCAAATGTTTGTTTGTTTGCTATTTTTAAAAAAATTTGAAATAAAATTTTTTTATATTTAATATAATAGAATTGATATTTATAATTCAAATATATTTATGAGAATGTATGTTTGAACTACTTTTTTTTGTTGAAAAACTTTACTATAGTTCTACCTTTTTATTTTTATTTTTATTTTTTTTTTTTTTTTGGACCAACAGAAAAAAATTCAGTTCATCATCGTCAACAGACCATGGTTTTTTTCCAATTTATTTTTCTCCTTTGATGATGATGATGATGATGAACAGAAAACATTTTTTTCCTTGTTATTATGGCTGCTGTTGTTGAATACAGAATCAAATATTGGTCTTGCAATGAATTCCACGCATATTCCGGGAGACTAAACAAAAAAAAAATGAAAATTTTAGCCTTTCAATTGATTCAATTTTTTTTTTCTGTTGTTTGCTCCACTTTGTCTTTTGTTAATAGCGATTCAGCAATTGTGTTTGTGGATTCTTTGAGTGAAAATTCTTCATTCATACAAATTTTTTTTTTTCGTTGTATGATTCTTATTTCACTTCTATGGTTGTGTATGGGAATTTTTCATTTTGATGTGAAAAGAAAAACGCAAAAAAAATGATTATTATTATTATTATTATAATTTCCATCATCATCATCACCATTACCAAAAAAAATAATGATAATAATATACATAAAAATGATATTAAGAAAAATACAATAATAATGATTGTAATAAAAATAATAATAATAATCCAGTAAGGAGCAAAAAAAAAAAAAATTCAATATGACAACAACATCAACAGCAACAAATGCAGCATGACAATGAATGAATGATTTAACAATAATTCTTTGAATAAATATTTTATATTTTAGAAAACAGACAAAATGAATGAATAAATGAAAGCAAATTACATCACTGATGATGATGATGATCATAAACAATTTTTTTTTTTTTTTTTTTGGTTTTTCCATTATTCAGAATATTCAAGAATATTCAAATTTCAAATTGTGGTTTTCCATTATTCTTTAATTTTTTTTTTTTTTTGCTCTAATTTTCGCATATCATTGTCTCATTTTCTTATGAAAAGAAAATATAAATAATTTGAAATGAAGAAGAATTATGATTCTTTTAATTAATATTAATTATCTTTTTGTTTTTTGTTCTATTTTTCAATTTATCTTCTTCATTCTTATTCAAAACCAAACAACAATTACAATGGCTAATTTCATTGTAATTGTAATTAAAAATTTCATGAATGGCTTTGTTGGTGAGAAACTGTAATGATTTTGCTGGAAAAACAAAAAAAAACAGTGATGGAATATGGTAATTTTCCCCGAGTAGATTGGCCTGAGAAGGTCGTCCCCATTGGGCCTATCGAAATTTATTGATAATAAAAATGAATTGGCAGGAAAAAGGCAAAAATCCTCTTTGTTTCAAGCTAATCATCGTTTGTTTGACTTGATTATAGATATGTTTATTTTCTGTTAGACACATGGTATATATCAAATTTATATAATTATAATTATCATCGTTTTTTTTTTATTATTATTTAAGATGTTTTGATCCATCATTATTATTCTGATGATTATATCATAATTTATTTGATTTATAAAAAAAGACTCATATGTGCATTTTTTGCATTTATTTCATCGATACGATTGAATTGTTTTTTTTCTTTTTGTTGCATCGTTAGTGTTCCAAATCATTAGAAACCAAAAGTCTTATGATTATATTATTATTTTATTGATACAATACACAAACAGCAATATAAGAATAATATAGAAATAATACTAATAATCATACTATGAAAATAATAATAATGTTATTAATTCATGTAAATTTTTCTTTATTGATCGTGATTGAAACAAAAAGATGTGAAGAGAGAGAGAAAAAAGAAAAATCAAAAGAAAATTACATCTTTGATTCGTTATTTTTCGTGTGTTGGGCCACATGAATTGTTTCGTTTTATTATTATTATTATCATTATGATTCAATTCGATTTTCAATTACAAATACAAATGATCATTAAATTGAATATATCGGATGGAAAGAATAGAAAAAAATACATTTTCTTCGTTTGATTCTATGTTCATTTCTTTTTTTCTTCGAGGAAAAAAGGAATAATCATACTTATATTACGTGTTTTCACATATTTCGACTGGATGCTGATGATTCTGTCGTTGTTCTTCGAGAATCCCTGAATCGAGAAAAAATATGTTTCAATAGATTTCAATCATGAATATTAAAGAAAACCATGGTGAATATTTTTTGGAAAAAATTTCTTCACAGGAATTTGCGCGTGTAAAGAATGAAGGGATTTAAAAATTTTCTTAAATTCAATTTTTTCGAAAATTCAAATAGGGAATTTTGGATTTTCAATTTTTTTCAAAAATTGAAATTTGAGATAATAAGAAGACGAAGAATTTCGTTCATCATTTTTTGAAAATTAAATTCTTATTAAAAATTTATTTGAATAAAAAAAAATAAAATGAAAATTTTCAATTTTTTTTTGCAATGGTTATAAATTTGAAATATTTTTGTCTATTTAATATTAATAAATCTTTATTTTGGCACTGTGTTTTGCACAGTATTTGCATCGTTAAATAGCAAAAAGTAAAATATGAATCAATTAAATATTTTTCAATTTAGAATGTTATGAATCATTTTTTATTTGGCTCGAATTTCAAATAATGATAATCGAAATAATGATAGTAATTATTAATTCAAATTTCAACTATATCTTATTGAATTCTAATGAATCATTTTCGTTCGTTCAAAAAAAAGAAGAAAAAATTAAAAGTGAAATAAAAATGAGAGAAATCAGACAGAATAATATGAAAAATGTGATAAATTTAAATACAAATACTTATTCAATACTCGATACTTATTGAAATTTATTGATAAAACACTTAAAAGACAGAAATAGAGAGATAAATAGAAAATAATGGCAAAAAAGAATGGATACATTTGAAGAATTTGAATTACAAATTTCAAATTATAAATCGAATTAAATTGAAGAAATAATAAAAATATATCATAATTTTCATTCAGATTTCAAATATTCAAACAATGTTATTACCATTATCATTGTCATTATTATTATTGTTATTATTTCACCATTATATAAATTGAGTTAAGTATAAAAGTACTTATTTTATATTTATTTATCTATTTTTAAAAAGTACTTATTTATTGAAAATTTCGAAATGATTCAATTCAATTCATTGGGAAAGATTATTAACAGGGAAGAAAGAAAAATGATTTAAATGTGGGGCAAAAAAACCAATTGAAAAATTAATACATATCAAGAAATTTTCTCTTTTCGAGTGAAAATCGTTCCAAAGAAAAAACTCAATAAAACCATTTTCATTCAAGAAAAAAAATCTTACCAAAACCTCTTTGGTTCGAGATGCATATATTTTTTTTCAGACACAATATATGCAGGTATTACGAAGGCAAACGACATGAAAAAACTTGAGTAAATTTTCAAACAAGAGAAAAAAAATGACAAAAATTTTTTCTCAACAAACGACTAAACAGAAAATAAATAAATAAAATGAAATAAAATAAAAATAAATAAATAAATAAATAATCAAATTCATCAGAATTTTCGTTCTTTGTGAAAATTTCGTCGCTACATTCTCCATTTTATGCTTAAATCAACAAAAAAATAAATAAATAAATAAATGAATAAAAGGTTACTAAATTGGGTATTATTTTGTCGTTTGTGAATCAAGAATATATTGGATAAATAAATAAATGAATAAATAAATAAATACCGCAGACATGAATACTGAAAATTCCCCAAATTCTACCATGGAATTCAAAATTCAAATATTTGCCCTTATTTTCGCCGAGAAAAAATTTTGTTTGAAAAAAAAATAAATAATTTTTCATCTCATCATTAGACATTGTTTTGCATTTGAGAATTGGATACAAAATTTGACCAAAACGTCGAATGATGATTGAAATTTCCGAAAAATTCAATTACCAAATTTTATTTTTGTTTATTTTTTCAATTTTATTAACAAAAATGAAACTTGATTTGTTCATTTTTGAGTCTCTAAAAATAATGGTGAACAAAAAAAAAAAACAAATCAAACAGCGCAATCAATTATTCAATTTCAATTTCAATTTTGAAAATTCAATTTCCAAAATTTTTTTCTCGTTTAATTGCTTAGGCAATTTTTTTTTTTTTTTTGTTCATTCTTCAGTTTCAAATGAATTTCAATTTGAATTATCGAAATAAAAATGAAATCGGGAAAAAATAATGAAAACAATTTAAATTTTTAATGCATTTCAAAAAAAAAAATTTGAAAGCAAAAATTAATGGGACCACAGATTATGTGGCTTTTACGCGGAGAGCGAAAAAGGAGCAATGAACAACAACTGAAACGATTGACAATTTTCGGCGACAAACATCAATGATTAAATAATGAAAATAAAATAAAATAATAACCCTAGAAACGAAATGTACATTTTTTCCATTTTTTCCTGAAAATTCAATTTATTTTATTTCAGGATGACAATGAAAAATGAAATGAATAAATAGAATTTTTGAATAAAAAGTGGATGAATGAATGAGTATCAAAGATGCAAAAAAAAAAATTCAATTGGATTTTGATTGAATTGAAAAATACAGAATTTTTTTTTGTTGGTCGTTGAATTGTAAAATTGGTGAACTGGGTTTTCATAACTTGTTATGAAAACTCATAGAGTATGGGACTAAGAGAATGAAAAAAAAAATTTTATTCCATCATTTTTCCTTTCATTTGCTGTTAGGGTTCAATGTAAAATTCTTTGGAATTTCTTTCTGGCATTCAGTGTGTCAGTGTTTTTGACAGGGTGTTTGTGTATGTCTGTGTGTGAAAATGATGAATATTTGAAATGAAATATATAAAAAAAATTCAAAATTTTGAATAATAAAACATGTGAATAAAAATATGAATATATTCACAAAGAAATTTTGAAGAATGAAAATTTTTTTTTTCTCCAAAAGAAATGAAATACTTTGTCATAAAAGAACGTTGTCATTGTTTGTTCATCAAACAAGAGACGAATCATATTGATGATAATTAATTCATTTAAATTCATATTCATTCGTTTTTATATGCCAGTAAATGCATTGATTATTTACAGTATACACACACATTTTTCCACTTGAAGTATTTTCATCAGTCAAAAAAATGCTTTCATTCAAGTTCAAATTATGAAGACGAGAACAAATGAATGAAAACAAAAGCAATGAAATTAGCCAAAGATAAAAGCTAAAAACCGAGGTGGAGAAAAATTGAATAAATGAAAATGGAAATTTGCATTTGTTGAAAATTGAATCATTGATTTGAACATTGATGCATCATCATTTCAAATCAATGATTCAATTTTATGCTATTTGTTTTCATCATTTTTTTTTTTCGTTGTATTATCTTCATCATAGATTCTGATCGGATTATTTGAAATTTTTTTCCACCAAAGATGAATCGGTGAAAATGTTTATTCATATACTTGAACACTCGAACAATCGAAACAACAAAAATGAAAATCAAGATAAAAAGAAATGTTAAATAATAGATAAAGGAACGTGAAATGTTTGATTTTAGATTTTCAAAAAAAAAAATATCCCGTTGTTTTCGATGTGTTTTGCATGCGTTAAAAAAACAAAATTCAATCATTCAATCATTTCTCCTTTATTTCAATTCTTCTATTTCATTCATTTTGTTATATTTTCATCATTATTTTTGAATAAACATCAAACAAACGAAACAAAAAAAAAAAAATGGTAAAATGAAGCAAAATAAAATTTTATTTGAAATTCAATATTGGAATATTACAAAGTGGTAGGAGAGGGAAAGAAAAAATAATGTTATTTTTTTTATTATTATGGTTTGGTTGTATTCGCGTTTTTGTTTCCATTTTTTTTCCACTGCCCGAAATAATATTGTCGAATAATAGGTAGTGTATTTGTGATGCTTAGTTTTTTTCTATAACTCTAAATCGCAGGAACTCATAATTCATAATAAAAATAAAATTGATTCATAGAAAAAATGGTATAAAATAAAATAAAAAATAATAATAAAAATAAATATGAATATTAATAATATTTTATTCATTTTCGATTTGCATCCATAAATTCAATCATAAAATTGGCAATAAATTTTACATCTTCGATGGGCATTGCATTAAACATCGATATTCGAATGCCACCAACTAAACGATGTCCTTTTACACCAATTATATTACGCTCTTTACATTGTTCGATGAACATTTTTTCTAATTTTTCATCACCATTTTGACTGCCAATACGAAACACTGCATTCATACGACTACGACAATTTTTATCAATATTATTGCAATAAAATCCATCCGATTTATCGATAACTTCATAAATAATATTGGCTCGTTCAGCTGAACGTTCACCCATCACTTCTAAGCCTCCTTGTTCTTTGATCCATTGTAAATATAACATTGTCATATAGATTGGATAACATGGAGGTGTATTATATAATGAATTATTTTTATTCAATACAGCATAATCTAATATTGATGGACAAATTGACATTGGTTTGCCAATTAAATCATCTCTAACAATAACGATAGCTAAGCCAGCAATACCGGCATTTTTTTGTGTACCAGCTATGATTACACCATAATTTGATACATTAATCGGTCTCGATATAAAATTTGAAGTCATATCAATACATACTGGCATCGTTTCAGCGAATGGTTCAACTTCAAATTGATATTCAACACCGGCAATTGTTTCGTTGGCAGTATAAAATAAATATTTTCCATTTGGATCAATCTTTTTGTTGGAAGAAAAATAACACCACCGAAAAATCAAAATGAAAAAAAAAATTGTTAATTAAAAATTCAAGAAAAAACAAATCGTGTTAGAAAATATATTTACATTCCATGTAGAAATATCTGGTATCGATGTAAATTTTTCCAATTTAGGTGTAACACGATTTACATGACAATATTTTTCCGCTTCTTTGGCTGCTTTTTCGGACCATGTACCAGTAATTGCATAATTGACTGTAAATTTTTTATATTCAGAACACAAATTCAGCGGTATCGAAGCGAATTGTGCTGTACCACCGCCATGTGAAAATAATACTCGATAATTATCAGGAATATTCCTTGAAAAAAAAAATGAAAATTTTTGAAAATTTACATATTGTAAAATAAAATTTACATGATTTTATAAGGAAAAATGAATAGAAAATATAATGATGGAAATATATGAACATACATTAATTCACGTAATAATTTTTCAGCTGTCTTTATAATGTTACCGAATTCTGGTGAACGATGGCTCATTTCTTTTTTGAATATATTTTGATATTTTCATTAAATTTACCCAAACATATTTGTGATTTATTGAAAATGAGAGAAAGAAATGAAGACAGAGAAATTATTTTTTTTTTATTTTGGCTGCTGATAGTTAGCGTTAAAAGTATTGGAAATTTGACATCGACATGACACACATGAGAGACACATACCCATAACACTGATTCCAGTATTTTGATAATTAATCAATTCTTCTTGTGCACGTTTCAATATTTCGTTCGGTAAACGAGCTGGTCCTGGATTACAATTGATGATGTGATCAGAGATTCGTTTCGCAGCCATTTTTTCTGTTCTTCTTGTTTAATTTTGAAATTTATTATTTACTTAATTAATTTTTTTTTTCGTTGATCAAAGTGAAAAAAAGTAAAACGAAAAGAGAAATCCAATTTCAAATGTTGACAGTTAATTTCAGCGAAAGAATAGAGAGAGAATTTATTGTGTCAGAATTTGCAAAAACTATTATCAAAAAAGCACTGACACATTGACAAAATATATTTTCAACACATATAAAATTGAATGAATTTAGAATAAATTTCGTATCATTCAATATGCAATATCTTTTTATATGATGATGATGATGATGATGACAAATTATCGACAAGATTTCGACAGTATTTCACCAAAGAAAAATGAAATAAAATGTTCAATTTTGTTTTTTTTTGTATTTTCACTTTTCAATCATTTATCTCCAACAACAACGACAACAACATGTGATATTGATAATTTTTAATAATGAAAAAATATTGTTGATTTGTTTGGATGTAAAGTCGAACAAATACACAAACAAAATCATAATCAAACAAAGGACTGAATGGTTCGATGTTTTTCGATTTGCCGCACACACAACATCATGCTATGACCATTTAAGATGTTCAAGACACCATTGATGATGATAAGCGTTTGAGCTTGTAGAATTGAAACAAGCACAACTGTTGATTATAAAAAAAACCAGTTTTTTGTTTTAAAATAATATGTTCATATTTAAGATTAGTTTTGGGTCAAAGAAAATGTACAGACACACTTGTTTTTCTTCTTTTTCCATTTCATTTCTTATCATTAAGATATGATATGTAGAAATACGTATTCAAGCAGTGTAGATGCAATGCATTTCTGGCAGTCATATTTTTTTTTTTTTATTTACAAGCTTTTTCCCAAAAGCCAATTGGCCAAAAAGTTTAAATATCTTCGTTTTTTTTTTTTTTTTTTTTTGTTTAGACATTGTTACTGTGAACTTTATGAATTAATTCCGGATATATTTTTCTTTAGTCTTTGGTTAAGTTTATACTATTCAAATAATACTACACATCATAATTCAATTTATTCATTTATTTGAGTGGAAAAAGATTTTTTTTTCTTTTTTTTGGTTCAATATTCAGGAATCACTTTTGCTTCCAACTATAATTACATTGAAAAGAATAATTTTCTTATTCAAAAGTTCTGGCTCATTTAATTATAGTCTGATAATATAAATAATAATAATAATTCTTGATAAATAATAACAATAATGAGATTATGAAAAATTTTTTTTTTTTCAATTTCATATCATTCAATTTTTTTCAGTGGAAATAAATGAATGAAAAAAAATACAAAAATAAAAACAATTCATGCGATTTATTTATTTAGGTTGTCCGAAAAGTTCATTCCATGTAATCAATAGAGTTGCTCATAAAAATCGGCCAGAACTTTCCGGACAGCCTAATATTTATCGTTTAGTTATTTATCTTTTTATTTATTTATTTGGAAAAAATAATAACTGTTTTTTTCACTTGTTCACTTTTCATTATTTTTCAATCATACTCTATTCACATGATCATTGTTTAATCATTGATAAAAATCATTTTCGATATTTTCAATAGTGTTTATGGCTGTTATTAATATTGATTCTGATATAATAAGATTATTGATTCATATTCATTTTTTCATTTTATTGTTGCAAGTTTATTTTGTATACACAGTTGTTATCATATCGAAATTAAAATATCATGAACACGAATCATGAATGAACGGAAAAAAATACATTTCAAAAGAAAAGTAAATCAATCATTGTATTTTAATTCAATGCAAAAATTGTGTGCACATTTGATGTGATCATTTTAAGGCAGATTTATTGATTTGAATCCAAAATTTAATCAAAAAAAATTGAAATGTCACGATATTTCCTCAATCCATATCAGTGATAATGTTTTTATGCGGATTTTTCTTGATTTTTGAAATTAATTATATCAAAAAATGATAAAATTAATTACCAATTGATTAGAATAGGAATGAATAATGTAGGAAAAATGAATTTTGATTCATGGGTTCGTGTGTGTCATTACACGCCATTGATAAGCCAATTTAATGCTGCAAAAGCATTGAAATTTCATTTTACTTGAACATGGAAAAAACGCAAATTCATTGAGTTACATCGTGTGAAATATGGCTGATGATTTTGAATTTTGAACCTTTCAAAAAAATTAAAAGAGAAAAAAACGAAAACAAAATGCCATCTTTTGATTTGAATTGAAGAATTGTATTTATTTGAAATTTAAAACTTTATGTCAATTCAAATTATTAAACCAATTTGTTTTCGTATTTCTAATTTATACAATTCTGGATGATCATTTTCATAAAAGCTTGGCATCCGAACTAATTGTGTATCATTTTCAAAATAGATTTTTATCATTTTACTTGTACAAAAATCATTCAATTTTTCTTCATATGCCATTAGCTGTCCAATGAATGCAATGTTTGGCCGAATAAATGGACGATTTTTTTTAACAAATTTAAATGCATCTCTTGTTGTCATTTTATGATATTTGATTAAATATGCTGTACAGTATAATAAAAGAAAACAATAAAATTAAAAATAATAATTAATATGAGCATAATGTAATTAATTTAATTGATTTTTCTATGAAAATTGATGATTAAATTTCTTTTTTTTTCATTCATCTGATTTAATTACCAATAACCAATGTTGATGAGCGGCTTACACCAGCCATACAATGAACTAAAACACTATGTTCAGGATTTTTATGTAAAAAATCATTAATTTTATCTGAAACATCATCAAAATACATCAATAAATCATCAGTAATTTCATCATTAACCGGAACACGATATGATTCGATATTTTTTTCAATCAATAATGGTAAATCATGTGAAGCATTTATAACCAATCGTATTGAATAAAGGAGGAAATTTTCAATTGTCAATGATGCTAAACCGCCTAAATATATGCGATCAATAATTTTATTTATATTCGAAAATGGTAACATCAATACTAATTTACGTTCAATTGGCAAATTTTTATCATTACGCATACGTTCTAAGCCTTTATTATCCATTAATTTTGATGTAGATTTTTCAATTTCATCACCATTATCTGTTCTTGTTAATTGTTGTGATATAATTAATGTTGAAAATTTTTCATCCGATTTTAACATTTTTATTTTGATAATAATTTCAATTTTTTATAATCAAATAATAAATGTATTTTATACGTTATTATTCTATGTATTATTTTTTCTACTTAATTTCTTCTTTTTGAAACCACTCGATATCGATCGATCAATCTCTTATAAGTTCAACAACAATATTCAATAATCATTCAAACGTATCAAAAAAAAACACACAAAAACCAACGAATCAAATGAAACAATCAAATTGTATTGCCAAAACAATTTTTATATGAAATGGAAATTAGTTGAATTTTTAATTACATTTGCAAAGAAATAAAACGAAATTGGTTCAGAAAAAAGCATAAAAATTCAAATACATTGTTGAAACTTGAAAAGAAAGAAAATCAATCGATAAATTCTCTTATTTTCAATAGAAAAAAATCGAAGAAAAAAATGGTAAATTCTTATCTGAGAAAATGGTACAGACTAATATTTGATAAGATTAATTGTGTTTTTTGTCTGTGAGTGTGTCTGTGTTTGTTTGATTGGTGGTTTGTTTAATATATCGAAATATTGAACGAACAAATGAATTAATAAAGCAAAAAGAAATTTTTTTTTAGAACAATTTACACAAAAAATAAAATACTTGAAAATTGATGAATTAAACTTGAGAATTGAAAATTGAAAAATAATAATAATAATAACAATAATCAAAAATAACAATAACATTTGAAAATTAAAGCATTGTATAATTGAAAATCATAATAATAATTGTTGAATTAAGCATATGTAATCATACATAGAAAATCATGGTAAAAAAAAAAATTATTCTTGTGAGAAGGAAATGATCATTGATCTCAAATTTGTGATTGTTTAATGCCGGTGCCAACTTTGTTAATTGGAAAACAAAAATATATGTCGTTTTCATATTTGTTTTTCATGTTTTTTTTTTGGTGATACAATTGAAAATCACAGACATTTTGGTTGCGAAAATTGTTTGAAACAAAGCTTTGAAAAAAGATTTAAAATAAATGGAATGAATATTATCAATTTTTGTTCTATGATGATTAATCTAAAACACTGTAAGTGTCATGTTTGAATATTTGAAAAAAAAGAATGCTCGATATGCCGATTGTAAAAAAAGTGATTGAATTCAAATAATTTTTTCATGGAAAAATAGCATTGAATTATCATGTTGACTTGTGTTTATTTGAAAAAACAAAATCACACTTTTGAAAAATTTGGTGATTGAAATGAATGAATTTTTTTTCATCATAAAAAATCAATTTAAAAAAATATTTTGTTACTAAAAAAAATTGAATTTGTTTAACAAAAGTTTTAAAAAAATTTCAAATTAAAAAAACCTAAGCACCGATACCGTTATTACCGGTCCATGGATAAGTTGAAGGACATTGCTGACATGTTTTCAATGTACGAACTTCACCACGGAACCGGGCTTTACATGTATGCGGTGATTTACATAATGGAGGACGATTTTTAATGTAATCACAACCGAATGGTTTGAATTGTTTTATATATGATAATGGTGTTGGATTACGCATCCATTGTATCATTTGCCAATTAGTTACTAGATAAATGTCATCTAATTGTAACATTTCATCTAAAAACCTGATAAAACCATTCATATTATGTTCAGTTAGAAACCATCTTGAATGGAAAAACATTCCGAATGGTGCGCGATTCGTGGTATAGTGACGGAGAAAATTTTTCTTGACCATTTCATAAACACCATCTTCATCTGGTGGATTGAAACAACCATCGGCCATCGAGCAACGGCCGCCGCGTAAATCTTCCCACATGACCATACCGACTTCCCAAAATCCTATATTTATTCGACATTTTAATTTGAAAAAAAAGTTTAAAATTAGATAGTCCAGGAGAAAAAATATTTCAAAATAATACCTTTGTAGGATTTACTTGGACATGGTTCAATCATACAATCATGATTAATTGCATAATCTAATGTATATGGCCAATATGGTGGCTCAATATCATAAACAGGTAATGATGAATCATATGAAAAATTTGCTTGATACAACATTTCAAACATCGTATCACCACCAGTCTGCAAAAACGGTGCTCTCATACCGCGTATTTCATCATAATCAACACCGCCATACAAATGTAATAATTCTTTTTGTCCTAATATCTCATCTAACCAACGATCTTTGGAAAATTTTTCACCAAAACTATGGCTATAATAAATGATGTGACGATTTATTCATAGAAATTTTGATTTTATCAATTTTATTGATAGGAAAATCAATTTATTTCGATCACTTACCTAACTGAATGCGAAGCGATTTCATGTCCTTTAGCATATAAATTTTGTACTTGTGAATAATCAGTCCATTCATGTGAAACATAAAATGTGGCTGCTATCGGGCAGCCATTTGGATTTGTTCGTCCTTCCTCGAATAAACGTCGATAAATTTGTATATTTAAATCATTGACTGAATCATCAAATGTCAGTAAAACCATTTGTGGTATATCGCGTGGTTTGAAGCCGCCTAAAAAATACGATAATTTGCAAATGTGAAAATCGTTTAGTCATCAAAAGTAGAAAAGTGGTAAAAAATGAAATAAATGAATCAATCATACCTGGAATATCGAGACCACCGCAACGACAATCAGGTGGCTGACAACGTTCCGGTAAACAACGTTTGGCACGATAATGATCACTTGAATTTAATAATTTACGATTGAATGATCGCAAATTTTTTGGCGCTTTTTTTGATGATTTTTTATTTTTCAATTTTATCAGCTTTGATTGATTTGTATTTGTCAAAATTATCGGCGGTGTCAATGGTTTCGGTTGTGATTTATGTTTAACTCTTTTATTCATTTTCAAAAATTTATCCAATGTTATTGTATCTATAAAATCATCATTACTATTCGAATCATAAACATAATCATTATCATGATTATTATTATTATTATTAAATGATAATGGTGGCCAGACATTATTATTATTATTATTATTGAACAATGATGATCGATTATTATTAAAATTATTATTGATGATGTTGTTTGTTTTGTTTGAATTTTTTAATGGACCAACAATCGTAACAAATGGTAATGGATTTGTAATTATTGGCTTTTGTTGTTTTCGATTATTATTATTATTTAGATGTAATAATTGATTGTTTCGATGTTTTTGTTTTGATGATGTTGTTGTTAATGGTAATGATGATAAAAATTGATTCGATAAATGCAATGGATTGTTTAATTGATCATTATTATTATCAATATCAGCTATGTCCACAAAACTAATGGCTAATTGAATTTGGATATTTTTCATACAAAATTTCAGATATTTTGCATTTTGTGTGTTCATGTTATTTGTGATCATTATTATCATTATTATTTATAATTATAATTTTTATTTGAAACAAGTGAAAAAAAAATAAATTTATTTTTTCGTTCATTCATTTATTTATTCATCAAAAAATTCATGTATTTTGTGATTTTTTTTAATATTTGTGAATTGATTGCAATAAAAAAAATGTGATTTTGAAAATTTTTCAAAGAAAAATAAAAGTCGTGAAAACAAAGGGGTAGGAAATGAGAATAAAAACAAAAAATTTGCATTTGGTTAGTACGAAACAAAAAAAAAATATTAATTGAAACAAAAATAAATAAATAAATAAATATAAATTGAATGAAAATCAATCGAAATTGATAATCAAAAAAATAAATAAATAAATAAATATTAATAAGTAGCATCATATCATTTTAAATAAGCTTTTCCATGTCATTTCAAAAGGGGTCTTCGGTGTGTGTTTGTGTCGGTGTGGACGTGTGTATGTGGGTGTGTGTGCACTTGATGCAATTGATTGTATTGTGAGGGTTTGTGTTTCATCATAAGTATTCTATGACAAAATTGCTGAAAATAAAAAAATTGTGAAAAAAAATAAAAATTTTTGGGTTAATTTTTGATCATAATTCAAAAAAAAAAAAAAATGGAAAAAATCATAACTATCTGTGTGCATATGTGTGTGTATTGTGTTCATGTATCTTGCAGATGAACAATCAAAAATGTGAAAATTAAGTAAATGGCGAAATAAAGGGGTGAAATTTTTTTTCTTTGGCGAAATCAGTAGTAGATCAGTAGAAAAATCAACGAATAAATAAGCGAAATTTTCGGAAAAAAATATGATTGAATATAAAATAAAGATGGCGGGTGATATACACATTTTTTTGGGTGATCGGTGGAAAATATGTTGGAAAATTATGGAAAATTAAAAATTCATATCGATTTCAACGCTTTGTTTTTTGGCTGAAGAAGAAGAAGATGAAGAAATCAATCTTCATTGAAATCTATGTGGAAAAGTATTGGAAAAATTATAAGAAAAAAAAAGGGTTTTTTTTGTTTGGTTTTTTCGATCAATTTTTTCTTTCTTTTGAAATTTCACCATGAAATATTTAAAATTAATAAATTATTGAATAAATTAAATAATTAATCGAATTTTTTTCATCTTTTATTAATCAAAAAATCATAAATAATTTAAATAATAATGAGCGTTTGACAATAATTTCGAATAGAAAAAAAAACTTGAAACAATGTGATTCTGTTGCAATTTGCCATTTGAAAATAAAATCAAAAGTCTCTTTCAGATAAAAAATTTGCAAATTTGCTCCCATTACCACCCTTTCTCCCATGTGATTATGTGTGTCTGTGTGATAATAATTGTGTGTGAGTATTCTAAAATTATGCTAAGCTCGTTGAGATAAATATGGTGAAGTGAGACTAAAATCAATTATTTCTATGGAAAAGAAATTCATCAATTATGATTTCAAAAAAATAAAGACTAATAATAATAGACTAATACATCACTACTGATATTTTGGAACAAATGTCAATATTCTATGCGATTGTCTTGGCTGTCCGATTGGTAATAATTTTATTCGATGAGATGGTGATAAATAAGATGCTTTTCCTACGGGTACCACCGTAGGTTGCGGTATAGATCTTGCAACATCAAACGTGCGCCATTCTTTATCCGGTACATTGATTTGAAATCGTTTTTTGCCTTGATTTGAACCGAAAAAAAATCTTGCAACTGGTCTTGGATCATTTTCATTGACTGTATTCTTAATAAATGATTTATCGTCCTTTTTCATATCAATGTTGGCTTTAATTTTATTGTTGATCATTTTCGATTTTTTCAAATTTTTTTTCATTGTTTTATCCACTTTTTCTTTCAATATTTTCGGTTTCATTGTTGTCGTAGTTGTCGTCGGTTTTGGTGTTGTCATTTTCATGGTGATCATCGGTGTTGTTTTGCGTGTGGTCGATGGCTTGGTTGCCATTGCCTTCAGTTTAGTTTTTTTATTTGATTTTTTCTTTACTTGTTTCTTATTATTATCATTGTCATTACTACTTGTCATTGTTAATTTAATAATTTGTTTCGAAGCTAATTTTGTTGAATTTTTTTTCAAATTTTTATCATCATCATTCAATGATTTCATATTATTTATTGAAACAGAATTTTCACCCTTTTTCGTATCATCTTTGATAGATGATTGATTTTTTTCTGGTGAAACTTTTTTCTTGATTTTCTTATCTATTTTTGTATTATTTTTATTATTACGATTCAATGATTTTCCCAATAAATTCGGTTCATTTTTAATAAATGAAAATTGTGAAATTGTCGTTGTCGTAGTCGTCGTTGTTGTTGTTGTCGTTGGTTTCATTGTAGTCGTCATTGGTTTCACAGTAGTTGTCATCATTGTCGGCGATGTGTCAGTAGTGAATGATAACATTCCAATATCTGTTGTAACTGTTGTCACGGCATTGTTAGAGATTTTCATACCATATCTAATACCATCGCTGCCGCCACCACCACCACCGACTGGATCACCGACCGAAAATTTTGCCAATTATTTGAAATTAAAAATTAAAACAATTTCAATTTTTATTTTCAATACAAAATTCGATGCATCATTTAATATTGTTGTTGTTTTTTAAAATTTTAAAATTTAAAATCTATCTATTTTTGCAAAATTTTGCACAATCCAATTGAAATCATTTTCACATATTCATATGCAAATTCATTTATGAGAAAAAGTTTTCAAAAGTGTCAGAATAGAAGTCGGGGGGGACAACGCTAATGTTGTGAAGAAGAGATTCGAGAAAAAAAAATGATTTGGTGCACATAGATAGGTAAATATTATCGACATGGTGTGCATTAGATATTATCGTCGTTGAGAGATGTTTTGGTGTGTGTGCGTGTTAATTGGCAAATAATGTTCGCGTGTGTATTGGTTCATGTGTACGGATGTGTGGGTTTTATTTTTAAATATTTAGATAGAATTTGTATTTCGTTATACACACAAAAAAAAAACAACAACAAAAATAGAAGTACAAAAAAAGCAAGCAACCTGAACGATTCAAGAGAAAAATAAAATCAATTACAACTTACCTGAACTATTCAATGATGGTGATGATCGTGGAAAATGATTATATGGATCAGCATTAACATTGTTTACAAAGCGATTGTTAGTTGAATTGTTGATTGCAAATCGATTTGGCGGTGCATGTTGATTGAATTGTTGTCGTCTTGATGTGACTGATGGATGATGTTGAAATTGATTGTTATTATTATTGTTGTTATCATTATCATCAGTATCATCATCGTAACGGACAACAATTTCTTTGTTATTATTATTATTCAATGATTGATTATTTAATAATAATGATCTATCATTATTATTATTATCATCATTATCATTTGTATTATTATCATCAATGTCGAAATCTTCATCTTCATCTTCATTTTCAATATCTTCATATTCGATATCAGATGAAGGTGGTGGCGGTGGTTGATGCCGTAATGATGAATGATTTATTGTTGATGTTGGTGGTGAAATCGCATGCCGAAAACCAGCATCAAACACATTGTTCAACTCTTTGTTTCGATTATTATTGTTATTATTACGATTTCGATGGGTCGTGGTCGATATTGCCGTTGTTGTGATTGTTTTTGGCGTTATCGGTTGATTGATTATTGAAGGCTTTTGATTGACTGTTCTGAATCGTACACCGATATTATTTGAGACATCTTTAACAGTATTTTTAGGAAGCAATAAAAGATTATCATCATTATGATGACTTAATGGTGATATTGTTGAATTTTTTCGAACAATTTCTTGTTGTTTATTGTTATAAATTAAATTTCTGACGGCGATATCATCTTCATTATTGTTATTGTTGATTTCATAATCATCATCATTTATACGTTCATTAGCGTCTTCACTTTCATCGCGTAATACTGGTTTTCGCTCAAAACGTGGCCGCTGTTTAGGATCTTGCACAGCTGGTATTCCACGTCGAATTGTGCTAAGATGTTTTGGACCAACTGTCGGTGGAATAGGAGTGACTGGTTGACGATTCACTGTTTCATAGCGGAATGATTTCCATGGATCATTATTATTTTTGTTGTTGTTGTTATCATTATTGTAAAAGTTTCCAAACACTTGTGCTGGCGTCGTTGGTCTTGGAGTTGTTGCCGCTGTTTGTGAAACTATTTTTTTGCGAAGAACTTTACGTCTAAATGATGTTCCAAGATGTCTAGGCCGTGATCCAATTCGTGCTGCTGAATTGATCGTAGTTTCGATTGATGGTATCGGTGTTGGTGTTGTTTGTTGAAACCAAACTGGTTGTGACCGGGTTGTAGTGATTGTTGGTGTCGGAGTTGTGGTCGTTGGTGCGAATGTCGTTGGATTCTGTTGTTGATGCTGATGATGATTGAATGAGACGATTCGATAACTGTCACGATCATTTTTATTAGATTTTCTTCGATAATCATAACCCAAATCATTATGATTAGGCTGATGATGTAATTCACCATCATCAGTGTATAGATAATCATCATTATTAAAATTATCACCAACACGTAACGCTTTGCGTGGTAATATTGTTGGAGGACTTGTTGTGGTAGTGGTTGTTGTTGTTGTTGTATGATGTCTATGATGCTGATTAGGTGCTGAACTATGATGTCTTTGATTATTTCCACGTTGATTTGCCGATAATGTGGCTGGTCGACGTTGATTATAATTGAAATTCTGAAACCATGGCTCATTGTCATCATTTTTATTGTTAGCATTGGTTGAATGTTGTCTTCTATTATTTTTATTGTTATTATTATCATCATCTACATTGTTATTAGATCTAGGCGATGAAGATGTAGTTTGTGGTTTAACAACAACAGGTCTACGTGGTATATCGAAATCATTGAATTCTTCTGGGCCATTATTATAATCATTATTAAGGTTATCATCATTTAAAAATGCTAATAAATCCGTATTTGGTCTTCCAAGCCAATAACTATCATCTGCTTCATCCATCAATACTGGCTGTCGGCGATTAGTGTTGGATGGATCTAAATTGTCATCTAATAACTCTCCATTCCTTAAACGTAAATGTTTGCCTAAATAGTCACCTGATTCATGAATTAAGAAAAAAACGAAAAAGCAAATGAAAAAAGAAAGAAAAAGAATTAAAAAATTGTACAATTTTCGAATAAATGGCAAACCTCTATCACCATTGGCTTGATTACAATTGACATTATATGGCCAATCACATGTTTTCAATATGGTACTAAAAACTAAACCATCATCGCATGATTTTAAACGTGATTTTCCGTGATCACATTGATGATATTTTGAGCAATTTTTAACATCAGGATAATAGCCAAATTTTTCTGGACAAACAAAATCATCAAATTCTTCATCAATTTCTTCAGATAAATTTTCATCATTCACATTATTATTTCTAGTGTTGCTTCCATCATAATAATCGACAGAATCATCTGAAAATCTTTCAGTATTCAATGAATTTCGTTTGTTTTGCAGCTGAGATTGTAATTGTTGTTGTCGACGACAATCAATTGAATCTATTCAATAATAGAAACAATAACAAAGGAAAATTAAGAAATTTTCAAACGAAAAAAAAGATAATAATTGATTTCTAAATTGAGATAAAATTAATTCAATTCTTATTTTTCGAAATTTCCATATTTGACCTTTGAAAAAAAATATGTGCGTGTGCGTGCATCTTCTTTATGAGACATCTGTTTCATTTTTTCCATAAGAAAATAATTTTCTTGTGATAAGAATTGAAAAGATGAAATGAAAAAAAATTTTCATTTTGGGAAAATTATTACGATTGCGAAAAAAATTCTAAAAAAAATGAAGCATCGATTATCTTCTTTACAAAATCTTTAAATTTTTAGTTTTCTTGTCAATAATTTTCCAAAAAGAAAATAAAAAGTGTTTGATTACATAATCATAATTTTAAACAATTGAATCGAATTTATTCGAACAGAAACAGAAATTAATTGATTTATTATGGTGATTTATTTTTTATGGAATATTTTTATTTTTTCAAAATTTAGTTCATTTTCTAGGACATTTTCTATTTTCAATATTTCATATTTTTATATTTGAAAATTACACACATATACCAAATGCCATTTAAATCAGCTATTTCAAATACACAATTTGATTGTTTTTTAATATTTATATTTATGTATTTCTGTTCACTTCTATTTTTCAATATCTGATTGTTCGAAAAATTTTTTGAAGTTATCATTTTTTTCAAATTTCTATTCCATTTCATTTGATTCATACGAAAAACTAATACAATAACATTACTATAATCAAATTAAATGGATCTTAAACATTTCGAAAAATATTTTTCGTTGAATTTTTTTTTGCTTTTAAAACCTTATTAAAGATTCAAAATTTAAAATATGTACATTTTGGATTGTTTAAAATTCACATATATTAACAGTAATTCAATTTTTTTTGTTTTAAATTCAAGAAAAAAATAAATTTAAAATTCAAATTTTCAAACAATTTAAGTGAATCAATATAGCTTTGAATACAATCATTTTACATCATGTTTCATCAGGCAAAGATCCTGTTACATTGCTAATATTTATGTGTAGAAAAAACGAGAGAAAAATTTGAATTGAATCAAAATTCATTGAAATTGTATTGAAAATCATAAAAATCGAGAATCAAATAACAAGAAAAAAATCCGGATTATCATGAATCCTTACTCATCAACAACGAAATGTTTGATGCACGAAATGTTTTAATTTCATTGAAATAATTCAAAAAAATAATAATTAAAAATTCATTTTTTCTGGGGAAATTTTGTTCAAAGAAAAAAAAACGATCAAAAACAATTTAAATCATTTCAAAATTCAGTCCATAATAATGGCTAAACAGTATGAAATGACTGTGTATACCACAAATGACATTGAAAAAAAATTAACAAAATATATTTGCTTGCATTCATTAACTGTATTATTGACTAAACTCATCCTTTCCAAAGAAAAAAAGGGAAAAAATTCAATTGAATAATTGTATTATAAATGTGTGTTCTGATTTTATTTTATTTTTGATTTTTCCCCAAATATTTTCATTCATTTATCTTCTATCATGTTAAACGATTCACTGATTTTCACTTTCTTTGATGAAAAATGAATTTTCAAAAAAAAAGTTGAAAAATTTCACCTATTTCAGTGAAAAATTTTAAAATAATCTATAATCTCGAAGCTCAAAAATTTCTTTGATTTGAGGAAAATAACAATTAAAATTTTTAAATTTTTTTTTTGTTCTCCTTTCATTCAATTTCCACTATTCAATCGATTTGAAAAGATTCATTGCAATTAGATCTTGACAATGAAATTGAAAGCAGCAAAATGAAATCAAAGAAAGAAATGAATAAAAATTTTTTCGGCTTTCATTCATTTTTAATAAATGAAAATTCTATGAACAATGAGTTGAAAAAAATGAAAGTTCTAAGACAAACACAAAAATGTGAAGTCAAAAAAACAAAGTTTAGCCTTTGTTGAATTTCAATAATCATTGAAACATTATTGAAATTTCAATGAAGCCGTATTGTTGATTAGAAAATTTTCAAATTTGAAATTTGAATTTAAAGAAAAAAACAACGAATTCAACGGTGAATTGAATTCGTGTGAAAGCGAATTTCGTGATTTAGATTGATATAGCAATGAGAATGATGATGGTTCGTTGGACCTTTAAACTTCTCGAATATTGAAGCACTCAACAAATGTTATATGATTTGAAAATTTTTCAATTTTGATTTGAAATATTTTCTCCTTCAACGAAACGAGAATAGAATGAATTTCGAAAATTTCCATTTTCTCATGGAAATCAAATTTTCAGAATTTGACAATGAACTTTTCATCGATTTTCTCCGAAAATTCAATTTCAATCGAAATCAATCGATCGATTTGATTGTTTTGATTATAACAGAAAATGAGTGGAACGAATTGAATTTCAATTTAATGTTTTCAAGATGAAATTATAAAGTTATGATTTCATTTCAGGATAAATATTTGATAATTGTGACAAAAGTTATTCAAAGATTTGAACGTTTTGAATCGTGATAATAGCGATGATGATGATCCGATTATCAAAAAATTTGCTTATGACCTTGATGTTTGTCTTCTTGTTGATTCATTTGAAATATTTTTCTCAAGCGAAAAAAAAACTAATCAAATGAAATTATCGAATAAGGAACAAATTTGAGATTGATTCAAATCAACTTATAATTCAATTTTGTATTTATTTATTTTTCAAAGATTTATTGATGATAATCATCGAAATTAATTTGAATTTTTTTTTGTTGTAACGTTATGCACGTTAAATGTCATTTCAATCATGTCGCAAGGTTTTAGCATCTCGAGAAAAATTTGAATTTTTTTCTTCCTTTTCGGTTTTTTTCGTTGCTTCACATTAATTGCTCAAACAACTTAACAACTTTTCAACAGAGATCAAATATATTGAATATTCATGAGAGTACATTCAATCTTATCTTATCGTAATTGAAAAAATAAGATTAATCAATATAAAAATAATATTACGTGAAACTTTAATCGAAATCATCATCATCATCAATAATAATAATGGTCATAATATCCACAATATTCATTATTATTTTGGATAAGACAGATTTTTCTCATCAATATTTCTTTTTTCATTGAAATTAATTCGCGAAAAAAAACCAATTGTATGATTATGATGATGATGATCTCAGAAATGATTTGAAAATTTTATCTTATTTTTTTTTTATTTTTCTTCGTTTGCAAATATTTCAACATTGATTTGTTATAATTTTACATTTCATTTCACTTTTTAATGAAATTTTTCAATTATTTTTTTTTTTAATGAAATGAATGAGGAAGAAAAATGTTTTTTTTTACTTTGAAAAAAATGAAATAAAATTTAATAGCATTTGCTCAGGTTATACAGATGTAATATTTTTATTTTTTTGAAGAAAAAAATTTCATGTACAAACAAATGTAAAATGTAATCCATCATTGTTGATCATTACAAATGAAAACGAAATCGGAGATACAAAAAAAACAAAAATACATTTGAACAACATCTTCATCATCATTCATACATTTTTGTGTATATGATACACATGTATAAATTTTAATAGTTGACAGTTTTGAATACTTAGCAAAAATTATCCATAAAAAATTGAATGGAAATTTTTATTATATTTCGGTCTTGTCACAAATCAAAGATTGATTTATTATTGATCGATTTTTGGACAGAAAAAAACACAAATTGTTTTAGTCAATTTAATGTACCGATTTCAGAAATGAAACATGAATATTTTATACTAAAAAATATGATGAAAAATATTTGTAAATTTTCTTGAAATGAATTTATGAATTATTGAATAAATAGATTAAAAAAATTCATAATTATACTTACTTATAAGTAGTATGATTAACAAAAACCAAGATATTATTGGCAATATTTTCATATTTTTTCTAATGAAATGATTATTACTATGATCATGATTAATATAATGATAATGATGATGAGTATTATTATTATTATGTTGATAATGATTATGATTAAGATGCTGATGTTGATGATGTTGATAGTGTTGTTGTTGATTATTATGATGATGATAAGGACGGTGGCGAGAAATCGATCTAATTTGGGCGGCAACCATGATGGCTATGTTGATTGAACATTAAATTATATGGGGATAATAATAATATTAATAACAAGGATGTTTTTAATGGCCTATTATTTTATTTCCCGGTGTAAAAAAAATGAAAATGAGAAAATGAAAAATTTCTGGCCAGTAAAAAAAACAAATGTAAATGCTAGTAATAATGATGATGATAATAAATATTTATCTTGCTTTTTGATCTGATATTATTATTTCTTCAATGATAATCTATGTATTTGATTCAATGATTCAATGGTGTTATTTTATTTATTTTTTGATTTTTCGATCGACGATCGAAGTTTTTAAGAGTTTTTTTCTGTGAAAAAAAATATTTTTAAAATCGAATACAAATATGCTTTTTTCTTTGAATTTTTGGACACATATAGATTATGTAAAAAAAGATGTTTGTGATAAGATGATTGCTGCAATCATTGATCGATTGAATATATAAAATGATGAGTATATTTAATCTTATTTTCGATTTGTTTTTCACGTTGATTTGATCTTTATTTTTTGCTAGATGTTCAAAGGAAAATGAAAATTACCATATTTTTGCTGATTTTATCAAATCGATTGCAATCCCCGTTTGTGATTTTTATTTTTTGATAAATTTTTAAAATGTTTCAAACAATGTTGAAATGTTCGACAAAAATCTTCAACTTTTAAAAATTGTAATTTTTAAATCAATTAGATTGAATTAATGAAATTATGAAAATTAAAATCATAATAATAAATTTAATCATTCATAATACATTCATAATTATAACGATGATGATGATGATGATGATTATGATGAATTATTATCATAGCATTGTGTGTATGTGTGCGTGCATGTGTTTGCATCGCTGACCATAGACCTTTGAATTTCGTTATTATTATTATTACAAAGATAATTAAGATTATGGCTTTTGTTCTTTGAAAATTTCATGTAGTCTTCAAAAATATTTTTCTAGATCAAAAACATTTTTTCGATGCTTTTGTTTCTGCTGTTTCTATGTTACATATTCATGTTTATCATTAACATTATTGTTTGACATGTGAAAATGAAACAATGTTATAAAAAAGCAAAAGAATGCGTGTTTTATTATTATTATTATTATTTCTGATTATGATGATGAAAAATTATCATTATTCGGACACCAACACACAAACACGTATTTTTTTTTTTTGCTTTGTTTCCAAATGCTTTCTTCAAAAATTTCTTAAGCCTATGATACAACAAGGACTACGACGACCGGTGACACAAAACAACACGAAGCCAAACGATGCACAAGACAATAATTGTAATTTTTGTTTTTTGTTTTTTTTGTCTAAAATTCACTGTTATAAATACCTTGTGATTTTGATTCGTATTTATTTCGAGCAACAATTTCGTTTTTTTTTTTTTTTTTTGAAAACAATGATGATGATGATGATCATATAATATGATGGTCAATTAAATACAATGCAATAATAATAGTGATGATGAGGATAATACGAAAATACAAATGAATCATAAACTTATTTCATTATTATTCGAAAACAAAAGTTTTTAGTTTGAATGTATGTGTCTTTACAAAAATTCACATCAAATTATCATTCATTTAGTTTGATGTTCTGTCTGTTTCTTGTTGCTTGAAATGTTGCAAAATATTCGAAAAAAATTAGCAGATTTAAAATATCATTTTGTCATAGAACACATCATTTAATCAGAAAATTAAGTTGAAAATAATAATACAGCTTAGCACAAGCATAAATATACACCAACGCAACAACAAATGAACATCGAAAAATCTAAAAATTTTACAATGATAAAATGTTTAAAACAAATGATTGTTGTAAATGGAAGATTTGTAAATGAAGGCATGCAAACATTGTGAATATGTGTGTTCGGTGGCTAAATGTTGATTGGATTTGTGTCTGTGTGTTTGCAAGCAAAACAGTCAAAAACAAAATCCAAAATCAAAATGTAAAAAAACAAAAAAGAAATTAGGGATTTTTTTCCACAAATCAAATGTGTGTGTGTGTGGTACATTATTGCTGCTATTATTAATAATATTGTTAACTGTTTGATATCATTGACGATTACTTTCTTGATTTCTATGTTTTTCAATATTGTAGTTGAATGATGCTATTTGTTGATGTCGAATGAAGATGATGAATAGAAAATCATTGAAAAAGAAATGAAAATCAACTAATTTAAAAATATTAATTTCATTTTCTTATCCATCCAAATTGGAGTTTTTGAATCAATGATTTTTATTCAATATATATTTCTATGCTGTTGTTGTTTTGATATTGAAAGAGTTGAAATTCTTTTTGAAATTATTATTATACGAAATGTGAATTAAAAATCATATTGTTTTACGTTTTTTTTTCGTATTCACAGATGTAAGATGAGAATCAAATCAAGAGAATTATCATCTCGTAATTTAATGAAAATGAAAAACTTGAATAATTTTTCCAATTATTAATCACTGTTGAAATTGAAAAGAAGAAAATAAAAAGAGAACGCGTGCAGTCTTCATCATCATCATTGGAGAGACTTTATGGAACAAATACTTTTGAAAATAAATAATAACACACATAGAGCACGTAGCAAAATGAATGCTCGTACAAAAATGAACTCAAAGACACTCAAAATTTGAAATAATGAAAATAAGTTGATAAAATGAATGAAAAATAAAAAAGATGCGCTCTGTTTGCCTAAATTTATTTTTATTACTCTTATTTTCAATAATTGAAATATTCCTACAATACACAAACAAATAAACACACGCAAAAAACAAACCGAAATTTCTCACAAAAACAACGATTGAAATGAAAGTATACAATCTAAATGATAATGATAATAATATCTCTTGTTGGAACCATAGATGATGATAGTTCATTCCTTTGTCAATGATTTTTCTCTTTTTTTTTCTGACGTTAATTCATTTTTTTCTGGTTTTAAGCTGTTGGATATTTTTTTTTTTTGATTTTATTTATGAATTTGGAGTTTCAATTTCTATTTTCGATTGAAAATTACATTCATTCATTATTATTGAAAAAAAATTTCCTGAATTTTCAACACAATTTGCAGGAAATCTTTTTTTTTTTTTTTTTTTTGGAGAAAATTTCATCAATTTGGTGACCGGTAATCAAAAAATAAAATAAAATAACCAATGAAAAGAAATGAAAAAAACCCATTCAATTCCATTTTTCTATCAAATAATTACTTAATCAGAAAAAAATTGATTATTATTTTTTTTCTTTAGATGTTCTCATTAATGGATTGATTATTGATTGATGAATTGATCAATCAATTTTTTTTCTGTTGCTTTTTTTATCATCAAAAAAAAAACAATGGACAAAAATTGATTGAAAAATAAGAAATATTGCCTCTCTGTGATTTGCTCCTCTTTTTTTTTTGACAAATAAAAATGAAATTAATGTAATAAATATGGGCAAATATGTGTCTGTAAGTGTCTATGTCTGTCCGAATTGAATAATGTCCGCATCATTTGAAAATTATGTAATCAATTTTTTAAATGAAGTAATTTCCTATCATTATTTTATTACAAATTGACATTCATCAAATTGTTGTAGATTTTTCTTCCATATATAATGCTACTGGTGGTGGTGTGTAAAAATAGAAAAATTTCTGCTTCAATGCATTTTGACAGTATAAAGATGCAACGGTTTTACAACGGTTCGGCATGATCTTGATTGACAAATAAAACAAAAATTTTAAGTAATCAAATAAAACAAACATCTTCCTGGTGTGTGAGTGTGTGTTTGTATGATTGTAAATAATGATCGAAAGATGAGCTTACTTGAATGTAGATTTCTATCTTTGGTCTTTTTTCAGTGATAAAAATCTGTAAATAAATAAATTAAATCGTTGTTTTTCGCTTGATTTTTTTTTTTATTTTTCAGAAGTGATTGCAATTCATGAATGAAAGGAAAATTTAGAAAAATTTAAAATAAATAAAATCATTTTGATTAATCCCTGATAATCTACGTATGATGATACGAAATGTATGATAATTTACGGAAATTTGTTTACAAGTAAGTGTGTGTGTGTGTGTGTATGTGCATGTATTTTTCAAATGTATTTAATTTTATTTTGTGAAAATGAAATGACAAAATTTTTATTTTATTCAATTTTTTCTCATTTTGACATTTATTTTGAATGGATTTTTTTTTGAACATTAATCAGAAAAAAATTAGATGAAAACTTGAAGATATGAATCATTATTTTTTCAATGTAATTCAACGATCGATTATTTTCATGTTACGAATATACAAATCATTTGTTAAATAGATTTGTTTGCTTGTCTTTGTCGTTATGGATATATTTCAATGCATGTTTTCATTGGTTCAAGAAATAATGGAATTATTTCATATTTTGATTTGTTGATTCGCGATGATTTTTTCTATTTTTTTTTTAAATAAAGATGATAGATATGAAATTTTTAAACCTTTAGGCCAATTCAACATGATTGAATTTTTTCTTCACCATGCATTGGCATCGAATCAGTATTTTTCTGTAGCATCAAGTTTTTCATCTTTTTCGCTTGCATTGAATGTTTCCATTATTAAAAAAAGTATGAAGAGTGACCATCAATCATTATTCGAATGATAATTTATGCAAAAAAATTTTATTTTGTTACAATTTTTTTTTCGATTTTCTTGCCTGGTAATTAATATTCAAAATCGATCATCTTTTTTCTTCATTTTTGCATTGATACTTGGTTTACATTTTGATAGAATGTAAATATTCAAATCAAATATTTTTGAAAAAATATTTTTGATCAAATCAAAAATTGTATTCAAATATTATTTATATTATTTATATGACTGAATCCGAAGAAAAAACAACCAACATACATCATGGTCATCTATTTTTTTTTTCAATAATTTTAATTAGGACAAGAGAAAAAAATTGATTTTACTTGTTGAAACCCAAAGAAAGAAAAAAATGTTTGAGAATCAAAATCACAACTCACATTGACGATGAATAAATTTGTTACAGCACCAATCATAGCTAATCTTGGCCCATATTTTGGACCATGCATCAAACGTTCATATAATTGATCATATTTTATTTTCATCATTATTTGTGATTTTAGATGTATTCCTTGAATTATTGGCACTAAATGTTTCGCCGGACGATGTAATGAATTAGTCTGTATAGCTAATGCCTCCAAAAGTGATAATGTGATTGAACTATGTATGATAACTAATATATAGATGAAATATTCATCGAATACAGTCAATGTTTCATTCAAAATTAATGTTGATACACAAAAAATATGCCATGGTAGGCTTATTACAAAATAGATAAGAAAACTTTCAATAAATTTGCCGTGCCATGCTTTCATTGTAACGATACAAATGCGACAATGTTCATTCACGAACCAGCTCAAAAATTTCAGTTTTTTAGTGCCCAAAATGCATAATCTATTGTTGCGATCATTTGAAAAAACTTCTAATGGATTGTTTTCATCATATCTTTGTTTCGAAATTAATAATATCATTGATTTTTTAATATTCTGTTTAATAAATCTCAATGATTTTTCATAATTTTTCAATTGAAATGATTTTAATAGTGTTGGTGAAGATGCGAAAAATTGGAAGAAAAATCCCAACTGTAATACCGTTACGATCATATCACTCATTGTCACTACATCTAACAATAAAATAAGATATTGCCATATTTTATTTAAATTATATTCTTGTTGTACAATCCTAAAATATAGTATTGAAAACAATGAAACTGATAGGGCTGCAAAGAGTGAATATAAAACGAATAATCATCATTTATCGAAAATAATCTTAATATTTATAAAATTTCTTGCCTGTGAAAAAATGCAGCTGATAAACCATCACATCGATGATACGATAGATTTTACATATAAATATTTGACATTCAATTGAAAAATACAAATACGTCCGCATATGTTCGCGATCAGCCAATCGTTTATTGATATGGTCCATATTAAACCAAAATGATAAATACGTTGTGAATCTACAATAAAATCTGATAATAACAGAAAATATTGAATGATTTAGTAAAAGTTGATAGTGTTTCAAATTTTCTGAGTATTTTTGTTGAAATGCAATATCTCGCTCTTCTTTTGTTAATCGATACTTATTCAAATGATCAGAATTACGTATGACAATGTCATATGGCAATCGGAAAGTCCATGTATTGGTCGGATTAAAATGGAATACATATTTGCCGATCAAACCAAGACCAGGTAAACCAAGCATAAAAAATAAATATTGATGATACAAATTTGGTTTATATTTTTTAACCAAGAAGCAAATTGGATCGAAACAATTTATGTTAAATTCGATTACTGAATTCTGAGTCAAAAAATGTATGAATAAACAAAAAATTACACGTGATTGAAACACAATCATAAGCATTGTTTCGTAAATATGTTTATAACGATAATATCTGAGATTTTGGGGATTTATTATCTCTTTCAATTGATTATAATAGAAATGTCTAATTTTTAAAAACATTTTTATTCAAATTCATTCACAATCGAAATGATAATGATTTTGAATTCGTAATTTATAAATGATTCAATGTATTCGTACTAAACAACTTAATGAAGTGGAATAAGAAATAAAATATTTTCAAATACATTAATTATTAAAACCAAAACAAATTCTTGAAAAAAATAAAATAAAATAAAATGAAACAAATAAAAATTTATGATAAAATATTTTTGAACCGATTCATTTGAAATATTTTTCTCCATTACATTAGATTTGTCATAAACAATATATTTCAAACGAAATTAGAAGCGAAAATTGTGTTTAGTTATCAAATAGTTCAAATGATGAACACATGAACAATAAAAAAAAAAATCGATAATTTAAATGATTGAACAAAAAATGCTGCCAAATGATCGATTGAAAAATGTCCTGCGATGAATGTCAATGCAACATATTTCGGTGGAAAAAAATTGTATCATCGATTTTCCCAGTATAATCGATCTCTTGAGTTTTTAAGCTTGTTTACTACGTCAAACAAGCATAACCCTTTAATTAAAAAAGAACAAACCAAAACAACCATTGATGGCAAGGTGGAACAAAAATTTTGCCCATTCGAGTCGTCTATTGAGGTATTCATATCTTGAAATGTTTCAGACCACGTGTAATATAATGATTATATTTCAATTCTTCATTTGAAAAAATTTAGCATACAGTTAGAAAGAATTCATTTGATATTTATTCTTGTATGATAATCATATATGATAAAATGTAAACTTTCAAATCAAATTCATGGAAATGTTTATAATTCATTAATGTGAGTAATTCCAAAGAAAAAACAACCAACATACATAACGATCATCTATTTTTTGGATAATTTTGATTAGGACAGAAAAAATTAATATTTTTGATAATGAAAACCGAAAAAAATGAGATATTAAACTCACATTGAAAATAAATAAATGTGTTACAGCACCAATCATCGCTAATCTTGGCCCATATTTAGGACCATGCATCAAATGTCCATATAATTTATCATATTTTATTTTCATAATTATTTGTGATTTAAGATGAATTCCTTGAATTATTGGCACTAAATGTTTCGCCGGACGATGCAATGAATTGGTCTGTATAGCTAATGCTTCCAAAAGTGATAATGTGATTACACTATGTATGATAATTGATACATAAAAGAATATTTCGTCGAATATGGTTAGGGTTTTATTTAAAATTAAAGTTGATACACAAAAAGCATTCCATGGTAGACTTATTACGAAATAGAGCAGAAAACTTTCAATAAATTTTCCGTGCCATGCTTTCATTGTGACAATACAAATGCGACAATGTTCATTTAGGAACCAATTTAAAAATTTTACTTTTCTACGATACGAAATGTCTAATCTATTGTTGCAATCAATTGAATAACCTCTTGAAGAATACTGTCCATCATATTTTTGCTTGGAAATCAATGATATTATTGACCGTTTTGAATTTTGTTTAATAACTTTCAATGTTTTCTCATAATTGCTCAATTGAAATGATTTTAATAGTGTTGGTGATGATGCGAATAATTGGAAGAATAATCCCAACTGTAGTACCGTCACAACCATATCACTCATTGTTACTACATCTAGTAATAATAATGAATATTGCCATATTTTATTTAAATTGTATACTTGTTGTACAATCATAAAATATAGAATTGAAAACATAAAAAGTAGCATGGCTGCAAAGAGTGAACATAAAAATATATTTATTTACTGGAAATAATCTTGATAAAATTAATTAAAAAATCTTGCCTATGACAAAATGTATTTGATAAACAATCATATCGATGAAACGGTAAATTTTGCATATAAATATTTGACATTCAATTGAAAAATTCAAATACGTCCGCATATGTTCGCGATTAGCTAATCTTTTATTGATATGGTCCATATTAAACCAAAATGATAAATACGTTGTGAATCTGCAATACGATTTGATTAATGACGGAAATATTGGGAGATTCGATAAAAATTTATAATGTTTCAAATTTTCTGAACATTTTCGTTGAAATGCAATATTTAGCTCTTCTTTGGTTAATTTATACTTTTTCAAATGATCAGAATTACGTATGACAATGTCATATGGTAATTGAAATGTCCATGTATTGGTAGGGTTAAAATGAAATACATATTTGCCAATCAAACCAAGACCAGGTAAACCAAGCATAAAAAATAAATATTGATGATACAAATTCGGTCTATATTTTTTAACCAGGAAGCAAATTGGATCGGAGCAATTTATATTAAATTTGATCATTGAATTGTGGCTAAAAAAATGTATGAATAAACAAAAAATTACACGTGATTGAAATACTATCATCAACATAGTTTCGTAAACATGTTTGCAACGATAATATCTGATATTTTCTGGATTTATTATTTCTTTCAATTGATTATAATAGAAATGTTTGATCTTTAAAAACATTTTTTTTTTCAATTTTTTTTTTCAATCTGTAGTCAATTCAATGATAATTAACAATCTAATGAATTCGAACAAGGAATGGAATATTTTCAAGTTCAACAATTAATTGAACCAAAAAAAAAAAAAAAAAAAAAAACCGAAATGAGAGTAGATAAAACAATATGAATTCAATTTATGATAATAGTTAAATACATAATAATTTTCAACCTTTTCCATTGAAATATTTTCCAACATGACATTAGATTCATGATGAACAATATTTTTCAAACGAAATTAACAACAAAAATTATGTTTAGATCAGTCATTCTCAACCGGTGTTCCGCGGCACTTTAGTGTTCCGCCAGATTCCAAAAAAGTGCCGCCAAATTTCGGAAATCTAACTCATTCCTTTACTATTCCCTTACTTGGTGTGCCGCAAGATTTTGGAAATAAAGGCTTTTCCTTTTTTCAGTGTGCCGCGGCGAAAAAAAGGTTAAGAATGACTGGTTTAGATTATCAAATAGTTTGAAATGATGAACACATGAAAAATGACAAAATCGATTATTCAAATGATGAAAACAGAAAATGCAACCAACATTGAAAATAAAGAACGATTTTTTATAATTTTGAGTGCATAATTTTGTAATCAAACAAATGAGCGATTGAAAATGTTCAGCAATGAATGTCAATGCAACATATTTCATTGGAAAAAATACTTGTACCATTTGAATTTCCTGGAATAGTTGGTTTTAACCTTAATTTAAAAAATAAAACAAAAACACTAATTGGCAAGGTGGAACACAAATTTTGCCCATTTATCAGTCGTATGTTAAGGCATTTAAATTTAGAAATGTTTTAGACCACGTATTAGATAATTAATAATCTTGAATGTTTCAGTCAAAAAAAATTTTGATGACGCATTAATGGATATCATTAATTTTCGCCCAAAAATTCCGTGCCATAATTTGCATCTAAGCATATTTATAACTTGAAATTTCCAGTTTTTTTCGAATTTTTTTAAATTTTGCCTCAAAATAACGTCATTTGTCTTATGCATTATAATTCATAATTCAAATCAGGCAAAAAAACTTTCACCACTAATATTTTAAGATACTTTTTCACGTTCAATTGTTTGCCGGTCAATATTCGTTTTCGTTTTCGTGTATTTTTTTTCTTTCTTTTTCGTTTGACACTTTTTATTTTCTGAAAAAATTTCAATTCCCTTTATTGATTTTTGAAAAAGAAGTTTAAAACAAAATGAAAATCAAAACAATAGAATAATTATAGTAGGAAATCAAGAGTGGAAATAATATTAGATCAGCAGTGAATTTTTTCATAAAACGAAAATATAGATTTTGCGAATTTATTTGATGAAGATATTCATTAAAATTCCGATAATTGGAGAGAATCAATAATATAGTTATTCTAGCATAATATAAATACTTAATAAACGCAAATAGTCGAAGTGAATATATGAAATTCTTCATAATTTATCAATATGACCGAGTCCAAAGAAAAAACAACCAACATACATGATGGTGATGATGATGATGATGATGGAGAACAAGCAAGATAACCCTTGTTCCGTTATCACAAGGGTGTTAGTCGTATGGTCACATCAGCCGTGCCCTGTCAGCAGTCTTGTCAAATCCCTATCGGGACTAAAGTTGATAGATATTCGCGATCCAACTGTTGGAAAAAACAGTTTCGTCGTGTGGCCATCAGCAGTCTCCGTCCATCTCTGATTCCAAAGATTCAGTATGTCCAACTTCGACGCTTGGCATAGTGTCATCATGGACACTCGGGTGTAAAAAACATCCGAGAGGTCGGCCGCAGCAACCTTGGCAAACCTATCAGCTAGATCATTACCAAAGCTGCCGCAGTGCGACCTAGTCCATTTCAGACAAATATGGCCACGATGGTTGCACACGACACGAAAAATGTCCTGCACTAGTTCATTATACGAATAGATATTGTGTATAGCCCAAATCGCTGACATAGAGTCAGTTATAATTTGAACATCAACAATATCATTCTCAACGATCCATACCAATGCGTTGCGAATGGCTAAAAGTTCAGCCTGGAAGACTGAACAGCCAGCGCCCATACGGAAGCATTGAATCACGTTGGGGATGCAATTTTCATCATTGAAAACGACAAAAGAACACCCGACCAGGTCCTCAGACTTTGAACCATCAGTGAAAATAGTACAACTGTGAAAGTTAGTACAAAATCTCAACTCATCGTCGATCCTCTCAATAAAAAAAGATTGGATCAACGATGGATGGATCATATCTTCGAACCTGACCGGGAATTCATATCGTTCCCTCAGAGAGGCATCACTTTTTATATTGAACACATCTGATCGTAATTTGATCACCAAGTCAATTGGAATCAAATTAGCTATGATCAACGATGCTTGCAGTGACACAGTTCTGGACGCTCGAATCATACCAACAGCAAAACGTCTTTGCAAACTTAACAGTTTGCTACATTTCGTTCTGCAAGACAAGATACTGTTCCAGACAGGGCAGGCATAAACTATCATCGGTTCGATTGCTCGAACGTAAATAGTACGTAAGACGTCATACGATAAACCCCATCTAGGACCAAATTTTTTCTTGATGTAATTAAACAATTTCATAGATTTCGATACCAAGTAATCGATATGATTGTTCCATGATAATTTTGAATCGATCATTAATCCAAGTATTTTAATACATGGGACGATTTCAATATGAATATCGTTCATGTGGACAGTAGTGACAAGCGAATTTCGGCATGCATTTGCTTTTGGATGGATTGAACGATAAACCATTTCGAGAACCCCAATCAGAAATAACTTTCAATATGCTATTTGTCATCATAATTGCGATCTCATCATATCGATGTTCACAGATTAACACACAATCATCAGCATAGGCTTGCAAATGACATCCAATGGGCAGATTGATTTTCAAAAGATCATCTAATAATATATTCCATAATAATGGTGATAATTTACCACCCTGTGGTACACCACCTGTTGCATTTTTATTAAATGAGCGATGAAAAAATGGTAGTTCGATTGTACGATTGCGAAAATAATCCACAATAATAGTATATAAGTTTGCAGGCAACGAAAATTTTCTTAAATTGTATAATATCAAATCAGATCTAGCAGAGTCAAAAGCTCCGCTAATGTCTAAGGAAACAATATATCCAAAATTATTTTTATCGCGTATATCACTAATTTTTGAGACCAGATTGTTCAGAGCTTGAATTGATGATTTTTGTGGAAGAAAACCAAATTGATTTGATGATAAACAATGATTGGTGATAAGAAAGTGTTGGAGACGACGAGTGATGATACTTTCAAGAATTTTGCCCATAACGGGCAATAGTGAAATCGGACGAAAAGATTTATAATTATTATTACCATTTTTTGGAATTAGTTTGACCGTAGCTTTTTTCCAACATTTAGGAAAAACACCGAATAATAAGCATTTGTTGAATATATTTAGCAATAATGATGGAAACATAAAATGAATTCGTTTGATGATATTAGCTGAGATCGCATCATAACCAGGTGATTTGTTGTCTTTCTCATCATTCACAGCAATTTCTACTTCATTTTTTGTGATAGATGGATCATTTATATTCGTGCATTGATTTTGGTAGAGATGATGGATAGAAGAATCAATATCATTAGTGATATCAGGAAATAGTTTATTCAATAGATACGTTGCTGTATCATCAATAGAAATCGTCCAGGTAGAATCTTCTTTTTGTATAGTTTTTAAATTGTGATTAATTGAAGTTGGATTTTTACAGTGTTGATATACTTTTTTCCAAACATCATGCCGGTTTATTTGGCTGAAGAAATTCTCACAGTCGTCGATTTTTGATTTCAATAATAAACTTTTAAAATCTTTGACACAAGCTATGTATCTATCACGCCATATAGCACGATTCAAAGAACAGCGTTGACGTTGAAATCTTCTTCTTAGATTTTTTAACAATATTAATTTAGCTTTCAATTCATTTGAGATCTTTGGTTTAGAAAAATTGGTATTCAATTTCGGTAAACATTCATCACTAATTTCTATAATAGCGGATGTTAAATCGTCGACAAAATTTTCAATATCATTTTTAGAATTGAGATGAGAAACGTTCACATTAAATTTAGATAAGCTGATGATTCTTCTATTAAATTCAGACCAATCAATACATTTCGTGTGATATTTTCTGGTTAGATAATGTGATTTAACCGGAATATATGAAGAAAAGGAAAACGATATCAAGTTATGATCTGAGCCAGAAGCCAGGCTTTCTACGCGCCAATTTGAAACATGGTTGATTGCATGTTGATTAACTAAAGTTAAATCAATAGCACTCTGATATCGACTATTATCAAACGTCATTGAACCATCATTAAGAATTACCAAATTCTGGCGACATGTGAGATCTAAAATAATATGTCCACGTTCATCGTTTATGTTCCCACCCCAAACCCGATTATGACTGTTGAAGTCGCCAGTGATTATAATAGGATATTCGGAATATGATATGACCAATTGTTCGATGTTTTCAAGGTGATTCATAAATGTGGAGATTTCTTCATTTTTGGAAAAATACACCGAACATAATATGAATGGTAAAGAGCAATTCACTAAGCAGCAAGTGCAATTCGGGTTTGTGAATTGATCTATTTTGAAAAGCTCATAAGATGTAACGATTGCACATTTTGGGCTATCCGGATGGTAGACACTATTAAATTCAGGAAAGCCTGTTATAGTCGATGAAACATGTGGCTCCTGGATGCAAAATAACGATGAGTTTAATAGAGCGGCATTTGCCGTGAACATCAGTGTTGACTTGTGACTGTGTTGTAAGTTTTGGGTCAGGATTTTGATATTTGATTCACTAGTATCCATAATCTATATTGGATTTTGTGCGTTCTACAGCAATTTTGTATTCGTTGCAATTTTTATCAAACACCGAATGTTTGATGCAGACCACTTTATGTGGGTTGATGTTGTTTCGGTAGACGCAATTTGAACAGACTGGATTTGATGTTGAAGTTGATGCTGAACATGAACTTGAAAGGTGTTCACCGTTGCATTTGCCACAAACTGGTTTATTTTTACAATATTTCATCGGGTGTCCAAAACGAAGGCATTGTAGACATTGTGTAACAGATAAATAATCTTTAACAGTACAGCATTTGTAGCCGATGAACAGGTGACCAATATCAATACATTTTTGCCATATCAAAGGAGATGCTTCAAATATCATGTATTTAGTACCAACACGATCTCTTTTGGTGCGTACTCTTTTCAATATTTGTTTGTCGTCATCCAGTAATGTTTTAATATCATTGTTTTGTTGTACAATATAATTCAATACCTGATCGTCGTCAACGTCCAGTTCTATTCCTAGGACCTGGAAGGTCGGATTTTTTTTCAATGGGATATTAACTTTTAAGCCACATTTCAGATTACAGACTTCTTCTTTTAATTTAAGACAATCTTTTTTGTCTTGACATTTGACAATAAGTTTTTTATTCCTGATTGGAATAACTTTTGTAAGTTTTATTCCTTTGGTGGCAATACAATTGCTTGTCAATGCTCCTTTCAAACATGACAAAGTTTGTTTAGAATCAATAATACGATCATTATCAGGTTCGACAATGCAAACATGTTCGGTAGGTTTACGTGTAGCAGTTTCATTTTTGACGATGGCAGAATAACTGATTGGTTTATTGCTTGATGAAGATGATTGTTGTATGTTGGATAATTTTTTTAAATCTGATATTTCAGCTTGGGCTGATGTTATCAACGATTGAATAAATACCGAACATGTAGCCAGGTCTTGTTTGTATTTGCTGATGTTGGTATTACCATGGAGGTTTGACAGATCGTCCAAATACTTGGTCCATTTTTGGGCCAATTCAACGTTTTTAGAAAAATTTGACATTTTAAAATTTGTTGTATACAAAAACTCACGCATGCGCAGTCATCATGCATCACGCATACATGATGGTCATCTATTTTTTCAATAATTTTGATAAAGCCAAAATGAAAAAATTTTTTGACAAAAAAACGTAAAAAATCAAGTTCACAACTTACATTAAAGATGCATGTGTTACAGCACCAATCATCGCTAATCTTGGCCCATATTTCGGACCATGCATCAAACGTTCATATAATTGATCATATTTTATTTTCATAATTATTTGTGATTTAAGATGAATTCCTTGAATTATTGGCACAAAATGTTTAGCAGGACGATGCAGAGAATTAGTCTGTATAGCTAATGCTTCCAATAGTGATAATGTGATTACACTATGTATGATAATTGATACATAGATGAAAAGTTCATCGAATATGGTTAGTGTTTTATTCAAAATCAATGTCGATACACAAAAAGCATTCCATGGTAGGCTTATTACAAAATAGAGCAGAAAACTTTCAATAAATTTTCCGTGCCATGCTTTCATTGTGACAACACAAATGCGACAATGTTCATTTACGAACCAATTCAAAAATTGCACTTTTTTACTGGCCAAAATGTATAATTTTTTATTACGATCATCCAAAAGATATTGTGAAGAATTGTGTTTATCATATTTTTGCTTGGAAATCAATGATATCATTGATCGTTTTGAACTTTGTTCGATAACTCTCAATGATTTATCATAATTTCTTAATTGGAATGATTTAAGTAGTGTTGGTGAAGATGCGAATAATTGAAAGAATATTCCCAACTGTAATACCGTCACAATCATATCATTTATTGTAATTACATCTAATAGCAATAATGAAAATTGCCACATTTTATTTAAATTATATTCTTTCTGAACAATTATAAAATATAGTATCGAAAACACTGTAAGTGCTATGACTGCAAAGAATTAACATAATTAGCATAATCATTCACTGAAAATGATTTCAATAAAAAATTTCTTGCCTATGAAAAAATGCAGTTGATAAACTACCACATCGATGAAACGATAAATTTTACATATAAATATTTGACATTCAATTGAAAAATACAAATACGTTTTCATATGTTCACGATCAGCTAATCGTTTATTGATATGGTCCATATTAAACCAAAATGACAAATAAGTAGTGAACCTACAATAAAATTTGATAATAACCGAAAATATAGAACGATTTAATATCTGATAATGTTTCAAATTTTCCAAGTATTTTTGTTGAAATGCAATATTCCGCTCTTCTTTTGTTAATTTATACTTATTTAAATGATCAGAATTACGTATGACAATGTCATATGGCAATTGAAACGTCCATGTATTGGTCGGATTGAAATGGAATACATATTTGCCGATTAAACCAAGAGCAGGCAAGCCAAGCATAAAAATTAAATATTGATGATACAAATTTGGTTTATATTTTTTAACCAGAAAGCAAATCGGATCGAAACAATTTATATTAAATTCGATTACTGAATTCTGAGTCAAAAAATGTATGAATAAACAAAAAATTATCCGTGATTGAAGCACAATCATCAACATTGTTTCGTAAACATGTTTATAACGATAATATCTGATATTTCCAGGATTTATCATCTCTTTCAATTGATTATAATAGAAATGTTTGATTTTCGAAAACATTTTATTTTGATTCATTCGATTTCAAATCACACTAATTAAACTATGATAATCATACAAATTCATATTCATGATTTGAAAACGATCGTAATAAACAAACATGAAATGAGATATGAAAGAGAAATTCTCAAGTATACTAATTATTAGAATTGAAACAAATTCTTATATTAAGCAATTTATGACAAAATATTACAAAAGTAAATCATAAATTATGTTTTATTATCAAAATGAATCAAATTGATGAACACATGAAAGAGAAAATAATCGTTAATCAAGCAACAAAGACTAAACTTCGGAAATGAGAAACAATTAATCATAATTCTGGTTACATAGTTCTTATACAAAACCAATGATTGATTTATAAATGTTCCGCAATTTTGATTCAGCGCTTTTTTATTTCATTGAATGAAAAAATTATATCAGTACCATTTTTCAAAGAAATTGATTTTCCAAGTTTCTTCTCTTAACTTCGACCAACAATAATCAACACACAAAAAAAAATTAAGCCTACAATTAAAAAAAAAGCAGAACAACTTGTCAACTTATATTATAAATTACTTCAGACCCGTATTAGAAAATTTTAAAATGTTCCATTAAGAACAAAAAAAAATTCATTCGGTGCAAAAAGGTGATTCCATTAATTTTTGCACGAAAAAAATTTCCAACCATAATCAACATCTAAGCATTTTTTTCTTTTGAAATTTTCGATTTAAAAAAATTTTTCTAATTTTCTCCTTATGAAACAATTTCTTTTGTCTTATTTTTGCTTGCTTTCTGTTGGCAACCAGAATCATTTATCTTTTTCATTATAATTTCAAAATAGTAAAAACTCTCGCTACTTATATTTGAATAGCATGCTGCATTGAATGAATGAATGACTCAAACCCAAGGTGGAGATTTATAAGTAAAGAAAAATTTGTCCAGGTCATCATCCTTTGTTGTTTTTGTTAAAGGAATATTTTTGAACATTTATAATTAATTTTCAAAGATTTAATTTGTTTTTAAAAATTCATACCTATTATTATTTGAATATAATTTGAATTTATCATATACTGATTTAGCGCACATATTTTTAGTATGCCGCAAACATATTTTTACAGCGCAAGACAATAATTGAATAGAATGGAATTTTTCTTTTATTATTCAAATTTGCTTTGATTTTTTCTTTATTATTTGGATTATTGAGATTTGAGATTGTCATAATTTCCAAATTTTCGCGCGCATCAACATTCATTCTATGTTCATGTTCAGCACTGCGATTATAATAATCTGTAGCAGTGCGCGAATTTGATGATTGATAAATTAAGTTGAAATTCAATTTTGAAGTTTGAAAATTCAATGATTTTTTAATGTTTGTTTTTAATGATTTTGAAATAAGAAAAATGTAAGTTTATATACAAAATTTTAGATAGAAAAATGACAAATATTGTCAATGACAATTGGTCATTATTAATTGAAACTCTTAATCATCGATTGTGATTGGTTGGTTGGTTGATTGGTTGGTTGGTGATGAAGATTCATCACTACACCTCCCTATTTTGATTTAGGACGTCCACGACGTCTTGGAAGATAATCATCAATTGTGACTGATTTCTCAACGACAGCAGGCTTGACTCGTTCGATGTGAACGGTATCTTCGCCATGCTGCGTTCGAATGACCATATGATCGCCACTGCGCTCTATTACACGGAAGGGTCCGATGTAAGGCGGTTGAAGAGCTGCAGGGTTCTCTTTTCGTATCCAGACATGAGTGCATGTCTGTAATGATGGTGGTTGATATGGCTCTAGACTAGATTTGACTCTAGTAGGCGTCGGATTGGTTTTGATCATTAATTTTTGGAGCTGTTGAGTAAACTCTTCAGTTGTCCAAAGGTTGAAATCTAGTTCGGAATGAACTAGATCGGCTGGGCAAGTTAGTGGTGTTCCATAAAGAAGCTCAGCCGGCGACGCTTTGAGGTCGTCTTTCCGGATGGACCGAAGTCCGAACATAACGATCGGTAAGCTTCGAGTCCATTTCTTAATTCGATTCGCCATAATGGCTGTTTTGAGCGTCCGATGGAATCTCTCGATTATGCCATTGGAACGCGGATGATGGGCGGATGTTTGGATCCTATCGCTGCCCAGTAGCGCACAAAGTTCGGAGAAAAGGCGCGATTGGAATTGGGTTCCACGATCGGTTGTAATAACGTCGGGAACGCCAAAACGTGCAAACCAGTTCTCAACGAATGCTTTGGCGATTGTTGATGCTTCGATGTTGGTTATCGGAACCGCCTCCGGCCAACGAGAAAAACGATCTATCATCGTTAGTATATATTTATAACCATCGGATTCGGGAAGCGGACCGACGATATCCAGATGGACGTGCTTAAACCGGACTGGTGGAACAGTAATGTTAACCGGTGGCACTTTGATATGACGACCAATTTTTTGACTGTTGACACGATAGACATTGATCGCACCAACGATTGATATCCTCTTTCATACCTGGCCAGAAGTACAATTCGGTGATCATACGTCTGGTAGTTCGTTTGCCAGGATGAGAAATGCCATGTACCTTATCGAAGATCATCTTTTTGATTGATGATGGCACAAATGGTCGTGGTTTGTCATTTTCATAAAAACAGACTATCTGATGATCGTCAATGATAGCTGTGTCAAATCGCAATTGCGGATTATCATTGATAAATTGCTTGATGGTAGGCAATTCCGCATTTTGTTTTTCAGAGATTAGCTTCGATGACAAGACCTGCTGAAGTTGTTCAGCATCGGTGGAATCCACTCTGGTCAAGGCATCGGCGATAATATTCGATTTACCTTGTATATGCCGAATATCGTTGGTGAATTCAGCAATATACGATAATTGTCTTCGCTGACGTGGACTTTGTCCAGTCAGTTTGTGTAACGCCGTTAATAATGGCTTATGGTCCGTATAGATGGTAAACGGACGACCTTCGAGTAGGTACTCAAAGTGTTTGATTGCCATTACGATCGCTGTTAATTCTTTATCGAATGGTGCTAATATTTTGTCACGATCGCTGAATTTCTTCGAGAAGAAACCCAGCGGTTGGATGTTTCCATTGACGTTCTGCTGTAATGTAGCTGCTACTGCTACATCAGAGGCATCGGTAATAAGTTGTAATCTGGCATTAGGCACTGGAAACGCAAGCAAAGTTGCGTTAGCCAAGGATTTCTTGATTTGTTCGAAATCGCATTGACTTTTGGTTGTCCAGGCGATACCAGTTTTTTCCATCTCATGTAGGGATGCCGTCAGATCACCTACTCGCGGTATGAATTTTCGATAAAAATTGACCAAGCCAAGAAATCTTTTGAGTGATTTCTTGGTCTGTGGCAATGGATAATCCAAAATTGCTTGAACTTTATCCTTTTTGGGTTGAATACCGTTTTTTGATAAGGTATGTCCCAAAAAATCGACAGATTTGACGGCGAAATGGCACTTATTGATGTTGATGGTAAGGCCATGATTCGATAAACGTTCAAACAATTGTTCGAGATGATGATAATGTTGTTCTTCATCTTTACTCGCGACCAAAATATCATCAAGGTAGACATACAAAAAGTCTAAACCTCGTGTAACATCATCGATAAATCTTTGAAATGTCTGTGCAGCATTTCGCAGACCAAACGGCATACGCAAGAATTCGTATAAACCAAAAGGTGTAATAATGGCCGTTTTATCGATGGAATTTTCGTGTACTGGGATCTGCCAATATGCTGATTGCAGATCGATTGTTGTAAAAATGGTTGCACCTGTTATCTCTGCAGTGAAATCATGCAGGTAACGTATCGGGTATTTGTTGACCAGGGTGATATTGTTAAGTGCCCTGTAATCACCACATGGGCGCCATGATCCATCCTTTTTCTGGACCATGTGCAGTGGTGAAGACCAGCAACTTTTGGATGGACGCAAGATAGCATCCCGGCACATCTTGTCGATGGCCTCTTTAGCACATTTTAATTTTTCTGGCGGTAAACGCCGTGCTTTACAGCTGACTGGTCGATTACTGGTCGTTTCGATAACGTGTCGTACGGAATGTTTGACATCGATGGCATTAAAATCAGCTGTTGTTAAAGCTGAGAATCGCTTGAGGATTCGGCCAATCGATGGATTAATATTACTGGTGCAAACAAGTACACTCAGTTGATTGATTTCTTTAGTTATGGCTTTCACTGCCAATGATGTTGTTAAATCGATTAAAGTTTTCTTGCGCAGATTAGGTGCCAGATTGAAAAATTCGAGGAAATCTGCACCTAATATCGGATTGATGGTGTCCGCCACGATAAAATTGAACACAAATAGTCGTTTCAACCCAAGGTCGATTGATAATGTTATTTGGCCAAAGACTTTGATTGGTGAGCCATTGGCTGCGACCAGTTTGAGATATGTCGGGTTGATTTTGTAAGACGAACTATATGGTACGATTGATATTTCTGATCCGGTGTCGACAAGAAAGTTGAGCAAAGTTTTACGACAGCGGATGAACAGGCGGAGGACCTCGGCACCCAGAGTGCTCAATGCTCTAGGGCCGGCAACTGGTTTTTTGCATCACCATAAGATGTTGATGGTGATGTGTCAATAGGCGCAGATTGGCGCATTGATGAACGCATCGGTGACGGTGCACGCGATGATGATCGTGATGAGGCACGCGAAGGTGCGCGTGATGATGGTCGTGATGATTGATTGAACATACAATGCATAGGATCAGCACATCTCCTAGCATTGTGGCGATATTTGAAATGGTTGTAACACCATTTGCCATTAGGATCATAACGACGTGATCGACTTCTGGATCTATTTCGTCGTCTTCGCTGACAGTGTTGGTCATTACGGTAACTGACCGATTGCACTGATCTATTACGTTGTATTTCGAATAGATCGTCAGCGGTCTCTAGCATCGCATTGAGATCAACGGTACTGTATTTTCCCGTTGTCTTGAAATCTTCGAGAAGTCGCTTCATTGCTACACGAACTCCAGCGGCTACGACGGTATCCAGATTCTTAAACCATCGGTTCATCACGATATCGAAGGAAACCGAATTGGTAGCCATTAATGCAAGATGCCGGTAAAATTCGGATGGTTTTCGATTACCAATGTGTTCGCTCAATAATTGGTTCATACGACTTTCGGCTGAAGGCGAAAATCGCGCGATGATAGCTTCGCACAGGGTCTTGTAAAGACCTGGCTCATAATCTTGATCGATGATATCAGCAAGTTTGGTGCTAATATCGTTTGGAAACCGACTTACCAGATGGTAATACTTGGTCTCTTCAGAGGTCACTTTCGCAACCTTGAACTGTGCTTCGGCATTTCTGATCCAACCAGCAGGATTGTCGAACCAGAAATCTTGCAGTTTAACCGATACTGCTGAAGTTTCGGTGTTGTTAACGCTGTTGCTGCTTGCGGCAAGCTGCAGTTGTTCAATCAATTTCCTCATGTTCATTAGTTCGGTTTTCATCTCTGACACACACTCAGAGGGATTAAGATCGTCGGTAATATCGCCAAGAAGATTGCCGGTTTTAGCCATAGTACCGGGTCACCAAATGATGTAGCAGTGCGCGAATTTGATGATTGATAAATTAAGTTGAAATTCAATTTTGAAGTTTGAAAATTCAATGATTTTTTAATGTTTGTTTTTAATGATTTTGAAATAAGAAAAATGTAAGTTTAAATACAAAATTTTAGATAGAAAAATGACAAATATTGTCAATGACAATTGGTCATTATTAATTGAAACTCTTAATCATCGATTGTGATTGGTTGGTTGGTTGATTGGTTGGTTGGTGATGAAGATTCATCACTACAAATCTTTATTGATAATAAATAATAGAAATATCAATTGATTTGTGAAAAAAAAACGAAAAAGTAATCATTATCAAAATGAATTATCATCAAATGGATTATTTTTTAGCAGAAAAAAGGGCAGAAAAAAATTTCGAAGATGTTTCATTTCTTACACATTTCGTTCAAAAACGAATATAATCTGATCAGGCACATATATCCAAGATAAATAAATGAAAAATTGAAAAACACATGACTTGAAATTTAAATGTATGGAAAATCGATGAAAAATTTCAATCAAAAAGTTTTTGGACAATCAATTTCGCACTGTAAAAATCACTTTTGAACTTTTTGAATTGATTGCTTTGTGTTCGCTTTTTATCATTTTCATCATTATTGATTGTTTGAGATGAGTATAATAATAATAATCGTAATTATAGATTCGCTAAAATCCAATCAAAAAGTGAAAATTATCATATTTTATTATTATTGCTGGATGATAATGGTGATGAATTTGTTATAATAATAATGATGAATGAATGAATGAGCATTGACATTGATGATAATTTGTTTTTCAATTCATTTATTCATGCTTGTATGTGTGTGCTTTGTTTGTTATGCATATCAACAAATTCTTCTTGAAACAAAAATTCAATCAATTAATTGATTTTATTTTATTTATTATTTTGTGCAATGAACTTTTCTTTTTTTCTCTGTAAATCCTCATTACATTGATGATGATAATGCTAATTATGATGATGAAGATGATCTAAACAAGCTCAACTACAGGTTAAGATATTTCTTTTTTTCTTCATTTCAAACATTATGATAATGAGCATGGATATTCGAGCCTAAACTCGAAAAACTCAATCTAATGATGATCTATTCAATCCTTGAAATTGTTAATTTCAATTAATTAATTCTTTGCGAGCAATTAAAATTAATTGAATGAATTAATTGGATTCAATTAATTAAATCATTCATTAAAATTGCGAAGCAGAAAAAAAATTTGCATTTTTATCTATGAAAAATTTCGTGATTTATTCAATGATGATTCAACAAAACAATGTTGTTTAGATTTGGTTGACTTGAATACGAATGTTTGTTGTTTTGACAAATTGAAACAAATCAGTTTTTATCGGAATCAATTGAAAATTGATCAAAATTTGTTTTTTTGTTTCAAATAATTCAAAGATTGCTTGAGAATTTGGGTGTATTTTTCAAATCCTATTTTTAGCGAATCGAAAATCTTTGAAATTTTTTTTTGAAATATTAGTTTAATCGAATAAACATTGAATGGCTTATAGATGGATGAAAAAAATTTCAAATAAATTGAAAGTATTAATCGATTACAGAAATGATTAATGGATGACCGTTAAACATAACGAATGAAAAATAGCAGTAATTTTAATGAAATAATGCCGAATAAAACAAGAAAATGAAAATTTCAATTTTTTTGGTTCCGTACTGACATAATAAATTCATTGAATATTGAATAAAAAATATTGCATTCGAAATGGTAAATCAAATATGAGAAAAAAATTGAAGAAAAACGAAAATCATTAAATCATTAAATTTTCCGTAAAATAAATAAATATAAATACTATCCAATTAATTAGTTGTTTATGATAGGATTTTTTATGTTTTCTAAATATTTTCATTTTTACTTTGAAAAATATGATGGAAAATTCATTACAAATCAAACAAAATTGATGCGTTCAATTTCGATAATTAACTGAACACGAGTTAAGTTTATTTTATTTCTGTAAATACATTTAGCGAAAAATGTTATTCATTTCATCATTCATTTATTCATTCATCTATCGATGTAGCAGAAAATAAACCAATGATTATGGTAATTTTACAGGCGAAAAAAATGGAAATAAAATAAAATGAAAAATACACAAATAAATGAATGAATAAATGAATAAATAAATAAAAATCATGCCCATAAACCACACATTTCGATGAAAATTAGCGAAATAAAAAGGTAAAATGATGATGATGATGATGATGAAATTTCAAACGATATTGAAGGGATATATTTAATCATTGAAATACGAAATACGAAAAAGAAATAATCGTGACATAATCATGATTTCACTTTCGATATTTTTTTTTCTTTTTTGTTAAATTTTATCCAACAAAATACAAGAAAAATCCGTTAACATCATGAACTGAGAAAAGAAAAATATAAAATATGAAACATTAATTTCACATTTTTTTTCCGCTGTTGTGGTATTTCAAGCTCCAATCAAACCGATGAATTGATGTGGATTTGAATAGATGGAGTATGAGAAATATTATTTCAATTAAATGAATTTTTATGAAAATTTCAATGAAAATTTTTCATAATTTCCGATCTTTTTTATTTATCAAGCTGTTTTTGTGCCATTGTATTTAGCTTTGATTTATTTCCATGATTTTAGTTACTTTATTATTGAATAAAGTTAAAATAAATGTATCAAATGCAGAGTTAAAACTGTGAAAATAAAAACGTCATTTTCTGTTGTGGTTGTTGTTCATGTTTTTGCTGATGTTTATGATGATTATGATGCTTAAATGTATCAAATGGCCATGATTATTATCATTATTTTTTCATCGTTTCTTGTGTGACTCATTGAGTCAATGTAATAATTTAATTTAAAGTTCAAAAATGAAAATAAGAAAAAATGAAAATCAAGCAATGAAGAGCAAAGATACAGTAATTTGATGAACAAAATAAAACAAAACAAAAGCAAGACGAGCAAAAAGAAAAAATCATGTTACTAATTTCAATTCGACTTTGATAATAATCATAACAATAATAATAATGATTATAATGTTTCGTTATTAATGCTATCAATTTAGTTAATAATAACGATGATGATGACGTTATGATGTGAAGAGATAACCACCATCATCATCATCATCAACATCAACCATGATAATAATCATCCGAAAGTGATCATTAATACAAATCAAGGGCAAATGAATTTAATATTGTTTGTTTCATTTTTAATAATAAGTGATTCAATTATTGTTTCAATTTTTTTTTTTTTTTGTCAAATTTGATAATTTTCAATGATCATTATCAATAATTTTTCATCAAATCATTGATCACATTGAATTTTTTTTCACGCTAGCTCATTGATTATGAATGCTTCAATTATCGTCATTTTTTCCATATTTTTGGGATGACAAAATCACACAAACAGTCTCAAGCATCTTGCAATTACTGTGGCAACAAAACACAAAAAAAACACAAAAAAGAAGCGCCACATCGAAATGACTTTGATTGCTTTTGACTCAAGATTAAAGTCTTGAAATTTGACAAAATTTGAAAATAAAATAAAAACAAAAGAAAGCTAAGAAAATTTAAATTGATCGATCAATTTTAATGTTTTGTTGCTTACACAATCACTATCAATGTCGAAAAGAATGTAAAACGAAAAGATCTGCTGATTTTAATCTAAATTTATGTGAACGTTTGTGAATGTGTCCATCATTCATCCAGTGATGATGCTAAATAATAATGATAACAACAAGCAAGTAAATTTTAGAGCGAAAAAAATAGAGATGTTGACAACATCAGAAACATTTGTTTTCAAGGAATTTCATTTCTTCATTATTTCGTTGTCTGTTTAGCCATCTTTTATCCGAATGCAATGATTCAAATTGAATCAATCAACATAATTCAATTCAATGTAACTCAATTGTTTGGACTTTCGTTGTTCTTCTGATAATTATGATTGTTATCGATTTTGATATCAAAAGCATCAAAGAATTTCAAAAATTTTGATCATCACGTTTCATATTTTGGCCATAATTTACATTTGATTTTTATATTTTTATTTTTCTTCTTATCATTTGCCAGCAAATTGTCTTACGAAGTCTCTTTGAATTATCATTATTTGCCTCAACACACGCATACAGTTGAAACCGAAAAAAAAGAAAATTAAAAAGTCTAAATTTATATGCAAATTTTCATTTATTTTATTTAATTAAAGAATCTTTTTTGAAAAACAAAAATAAATAAATTCGAAACAAGATAAGATACAACCGTACGAAATAGACAATACACCAAAATTGTTATCTTTTATTTTTGATTTTCATTAATATTTCTTGCCGAAATAAGAAACAAAATTAAAAATTTAAATTCAAATGGAAAAATTTGTATAATAAAAATAATAACGGAAAATTGCCATGTAAAAACAATGGAAAAATATTCAAATTTTCAAATCAAAAGAAAAAAGAAAAAACAATAGAAATTGAGATTAGCATCTTCCAGACAAGTGAATCGAGAAAAAAAAATGGAGAAAAAAATGAAATTAAAATCATTGTTTGAATTTAAATGAAAAAAAATTAAAACTGACAAGAAAATCAATGTTCAATGTTTCAATCAGTTTCAATTGAAAAAAAAAAAAAATTCGTAACCATGTGTGTATGTGATGTCATTCATATGGCATATCAATAAATTTTCACACTTTATTGAAAAAAAGAAAAAACAAAAAACAAAGAATGCAATCAAAATGAATTCAATTTTTAATTAAAAATTCGCATCACATATTGTTTATTTGACTTTTGTTCAATGTTTTCTTCGAATGATATTTGTAAAACCAATTGAAATTAATTTAAATCCAATTAATTTTTTTTTTCAATATTTTCAAATTAACAACACATGGTTCCTCTTGAAATGGGGAAGTGACTTGTTGCGCATTCTCCTCATACATAGGCTAAAAATCGTGCGTAATACAAAAATATTTGATAATCACTTTTCAGAAAAGAAAATGCAAATGATTGAAAATTGTTTATTTGTTGATTTAAAAGGGTTTTAAAGGCTTAAAACCTGTTTATTTTACACCGTTCATCCGAATGGTGTAATCGGATTTTTGTAATTTTCTTTTCTTCAGTAAGTTAAAATAGAAAAATGCTTGGTGCATTAAATAAACGGGAAAAAAAAGATGAATAATTAAATGAATTTAAATTGTTAAGGAAATGATAAATGATTCTGGTTGCCAACAGAAAATTTGGCAAAAAAAAAATTGCGACAAGTGAAAAAACTTTGAAAATCGAGAATTTCCAACACATTGAAAAATTTTTAAATGTTGATTATGGCATAGAATATTCCAGCTGAAATTATTACAATCTATTCTGCGACTAATGAATTTTTCTTAATGAAGAAAAATTCAAATTGATTAATTATCTCATGTGCAATCTAAAGCATTTCAAAATTTGAGTTCCTTGCCTAATGACTGAAAAGTGGACAAAATTTTTGTTGCCACCTTTGCCATCAAAATTTTAATTTTTTTTTAATTGAAAGTTTATTATTGTTGGTCGTAAATAAGAGGGAAAATCGATTCCTTTTTTCTTATTTTTCGGAAATCAATTGCAAATATTCTTCATTTTCTACGGAATATATTGAAATGAAATAACAAAATGGTCTTGAAAACAATTATTGGTTAAGCATAAGAGGTATGTAACAAGAATTATGGCAAATTATTTTTTATTTTCAATGTCAATTCCTTCTTTTGTTTGATTATTGATTATTTGCTTGTAAATGGGTCCATCATTTGAATCATGTGGCAGTGAAACATTATTTTTGCTTTTAATTACCACCTTAACATATTGTTTATGATAATTCTAATGAAATGTTGACAAATTTTTATTACTTGTTTTAATTCATTAGTTTCTTTATCACGATCACTTTAAATCATACATTAATCACGAATATAAAATTGTTATTATTATTGAATTGAATACAAATAAGCTGGAAAAATGTTTTTAAAAATCAAACATTTCTATTATAATCAATTGAAAGAGATAATAAATCCTCAAAATATCCGATATTATCGTTACAAACATATTTACGAAACAATGCTTATGATTGTGTTTCAATCACGTGTAATTTTTTGTTTATTCATACATTTTTTGACTAAGTATTCAATAATCGCATTTAATATAAATTGTTCCGATCCAATTTGCTTTCTGATAAAAAAGAATAAACCAAATTTGTATCATCAATATTTCTCATGCTTGGTTTACCTGCACTTGGTTTGCTCGGTAAATATGTATTCATCTTTAATCCGACCGACACATGGACATTTCAATTGCCATATGACATTGTCATACGTAATTCTGATCATTTGAATAAGTATAAATTAAGCAAAGAAGAGCGAAATATTGCATTTCAACAAAAATACTCAGAAAATTTGAAACATTATCAGTTATTAAATCATTCAATATTTTCGGTATTCATCAAATTTTATTGCAGATTCACATCGTATTTATCATTTTGGTTTAATATGGATAATATCAACAAACAATTAGCTGATCGCGAACATATGCGGACGTATTTGTATTTTTCAATTGAATGTCAAATATTTATATGTAAAATTTATCGCTTCATCGATGTGATGGTTTATCAACTGCATTTTTTCATAGGCAAGAGATTTTTTATATTGATTTTATCAAGATAACACTCAATAAATTATGATTATTCGTTTTATATTCACTTTTTGCAGCCGTATCAGTTTCGTTGTTTTCAATTCTATATTTTAGGATTGTACAACAAGTATATGGTTTAAATAAAATATGGCAATATCTTATTTTATTATTAGACGTAGTGACAATGAGTGATATGATTGTGACGGTACTACAGTTGGGATTTTTCTTCCAATTATTCGCATCATCACCAACACTATTGAAATCGTTTCAATTGAAAAATTATGATAAATCCTTAAGAGTTATTAAAAAAAATTTGAAACAATCAATAATTTCATTGATTTCTACACAAAAATATGAGGAAAACAATTCTTTGAAATTTCTCTTGAATGATTGCAACTATAGATTAGGCATGTTGGATCGTAGAAAAGTTAAATTTTTGAATTGGTTCGTTAATGAACATTGTCGCATTTGTGTTGTTACGATGAAAGCATGGCACGGCAAATTTATTGAAAGTTTTCTTATCTACTTTGTAATAAGTCTACCATGGAATATTATATGTGTTTCGACATTAATTTTGAATGAAACACTAACGGTATCTGATGAATTTTTCATCTCTACATTAATTATCATACATGGTGCAATCACATTATCACTTTTAGAAGCATTAGCTATACAGACTAATTCATTACATCGCCCGACGAAACATTTAGTGCCAATAATTCAAGGAATTCATCTTAAATCACAAATAATTATGAAAATAAAATATGATCAATTATATGAACGTTTGATGCATGGTCCAAAATACGGGCCAAGATTAGCGATGATTGGTGCTGTAACACATTTATTCATCTTCAATGTGAGTTGAACATCTCATTTGTATACATTTTTTTCTGGTTTTCACATACAAAAAATTTAATTTTTTCCCTTTTCCTAATAGATTACCTTAATGTATATTGGCTGTTTCATCTTCGGATTCAGTCATATTAACAAATTTTGAAATGTTCTCATAAATCATAAATCAATCATTCAGAAGACCAAAATCGAAAAAAAAATCAATCCCAAAATGTTTATCGATTACGATCAATTTTATTTTTGTTCATTTATCATTTTCATCTTTTTTCACTTCTTAATATTATCTTATCTTTAAACAAATCAAATACAAAAAAATAAAAATAAAATGAAAATATGAAACAAAATTATTCAAAAATGCTTAATGATTTTTATGATCATAATGAAAATAATTGAACGAATCCGATTAATTTGAATGGAAAATTGATGATACATTAGACAAGGAAACGAAATAATTTCTTCGGCTAAAATCGGCCTAAAATCGATCGAAGAAGATTTATAAATCTTTTCAAGTGTCGAAGCGTTCCATAATCCAAATTAATACAATGATAATAATAATGATTATGGCCAACACAGTTAAATCTTCAGCAAATAAATCTAAAAAAGGATATTCAATGTTCTATTTTCAACATTGAATTTGAAACTTAAAAAATAATGAATAAAAAATTATTGTTTATTTTTCGTGAAAAATTCAAATTATAATTTGATATTTTGTGAATGGAAATGTACATAATTTTTCCACGAAATTCCAAGGTAAAAACTGGGATATGATTCCAATATTATGATTAATGAATATTTAACGACTAATGGGAAACGACGAATTAACGAAACAAAATGGAAAAAACCATAAATATCGAAAAATTAATGGTTATGAAGACACACACATGTATTAATACACAAAATGGATATATGATATTTATTCATTTAATTCATTTAATTCATTAATTCATTCAAAATGATATTTATTCATTTAAAAAAATAGAGCTTCTGAAATTAATTTTTCATTTTTTTTTCTCAAAATTAATATGAATAAATCAAAGCACCAACAAACAACGAAAAATCGTTCAGATGTGTTAATGGATTTTTGGAAAAAGGTAAATGCGAAAAAATCAAAATGAATTATAATCATAACAAATGGATGAATATGAATAAAGATGAGCAAGCAAACATCATTGAACAATGATGTTATTTTTCAAAATTTTTAATTTTAAAAATTTTTCATTTATTGAAATGGTTAAATTCAATTTATGTTTTGCATTAGTGTTTGGCATAAAGTCGACCATCTAACATGAATGAATAAATGAATGTCGTAAGACACAAGAAATACATTTTTCCTTGTCTCTTATACACTTGGCAAATCGAGAGACAAAATAAATTAATTTCAATTTAAATTAAAATTCATATATGCAAATTCTCATCGTTTTTTTGAATGTTGCACAATTTTACATTACGACAATTTTTTTCCGTTCGATCAATGGATGGAAAATCTCCTCGATTTTTACTGATATCTGAGGAATGATTTAGAAATCTTATCTTGAAAATAACAAAAAAAAGAAAATCACAAATCAACGAATCAATAAGCCATTCATCTATTCTTTGTTTCCATGCTGCTTTTACTTTTTGTGATTTATATCAAGATTAGCCAATCAATCACTACCGTTCAAAATCTCTGGAAAAATTTTGAAGAAAAAAAATACGATAATAAAGTTTAACTTCTGTTTAAGGGTTAATAAATTTTTTACTGTTTTATGATTTGAGTTAAAATTTTTATAACAAATTTACAATCGCCCACTACAATTGTTTATCGATATGTACTATGCGAGAAAATGGCTATTTTTGTACATATCAAATACTTAATAAAAATATGAATTAATTCTAGTAATCAACCAAAAATAAAAACGATAAAAATGATAATCAAAAGTTTCAAATGCACAGTTATAATAATCTTTGAATTTTTTGGCCAACCATTCATAGGCGAGATATGAATTCACAAGTGGATATATCTGCATGAGATTCATGCATTCATTTACATTTGAACAAACGAACTAAATTAAAACAAAAGCACCACCACCAACAACATCAGCAGCAGCAAGCCAAAAAATGATTAAAATTTGCATTGTTTTTCATCGTTTTTTTTTTGGCCATTTAGTGAGATAATTTAATTTTATAATTATAAATAAAGGCAAATAATTGTTGATGTTAAAATATGCTCAACTTGCATACACACAATCGTTCTATACATTGGCAAAATTTGACATTAATTTGAGAAAAAAAAATTTTTTTTCGCTTTTTGAGATATAAAATATTAGGCTGTCCGAAAAGTTCATTCCGCTCAATCAATAGTGTTGCTCATGAAAATCGGCCAGAACTTTCCGGACAGTCTAATATATCTAATATGGTTTTTTTCAAATTTCATTTTTATTCGACAAATTACTAATTACAATTTACAAATAATTATCATTGTTTTATGATGCTTAAAAAATGTTCATTTTTTTGTTGTTGTTTCAGTCTTAAATTTAGAAAAATTAAACTAAAAAATAAAACTAAAATGACCGAAAAAAGGAATGAATGTCGTTTTGTGTGTGTGCGTGTATTGGATAGAATGGAATAAAATTGAATGAAATCATCATCGTCATCATGTTAAATAGTAGTCATTCATATGGAAAATTTAATAATGAATGATGTTTAGATTTTTGTTGTTGTTGTTTCTGTTTTTTTTTTTTTTTTGATGATTTTAGAAGACATAAGACATTGAAACATGACTAAAGATGAACCCACACCTGTCAAAATGAGGCGAAAAAAATAAACAAATGTTGTTGACACCAAACAAATATTTGTACTTTTTGTTACGAAATATTATTATTGGAAAAAAAAATCAAGAAATATCTGATGAGGGTAAAACCCTTCAATCAATGAATTCGAAAAAAATTCTGATTGATTTGTTTATTTGTTAATTTTCTACTGTTTGTGTGAATTCATCAAATACATGAAAGCATGAAATTGTGATCAATCATTATTTGCAGTGATGAAAGTGTTAAATGAGCTATATGCAAAAGAATGGAAAAACATGTAAAAATTTCAATTTTCAAATCTAATCACATGAAGTTTTGTTTGTTGTCATTAGTGCATAATTTTTACTTTTTATAAAATAAATGATAATAATTTTTGATGGGTTTCACCGAAGATTGATAAATAAATAATGGAAAAGATTTACAAAGTTACATGATTGAATTCAAGAAAGAAATGCAAGAAATTCAATCATTATTTGATATATAAATGGCGATATTCGATAAAATTGATGATTATGCTGCGAAAAAAAAAATTTGAATTGAATCACTTAGAATTCTTTTCTCCAATTTTTTTTCTTGTGTATCCAGCATGGAAATCGCTAATCACCAACAAAAGCAAAAAAAATATAAAAATCATTTGATTGGGATCCAAAATTATGATGATGGTTCTTCAACAAATATATCTTTATCATCAAATGATACAAAATGTTCACCGAAATTCTATACAATAAAACCTTATCGAAAAGATTTTTATAGACTATTCAAACGATATGGGTGGATATTTCCATTGTTTTTCGCTATTATATTATTTGTCACAATCATTATTATGTATGTATTAAAATTTGTCCAATTTTTTGAAAATAATAAATGAAATAATAATTAAAATTTAAATTTATCAATTTCAATGTCACAGATGGCTTGAAAAAATATTCAACTATAATACTCACCCATTAATTCTATTGATAAGTGATATAGCATCTAAACCGCCAATCGCAGGATATTTTTCTCAAGTTGTAGACACATATGCAATATTAAGTACGTAACGATTAATAATTATTGATTTTTTGATGAATTTCGAATTTTTTTTCCTTTAATTCGCTATAGATTTCATTACAATATTTATACGTTATAAACAAATAAAATATTATATAAAGAAATATTTTATAAATTCCCAAATTAGCATCGCTAAACAGTTGGATAAATATAATTTTTATTCAATCTTATTTGGCATTTTTTTCTCGCTCGGTTACATCATTATCGGAAATTTTCGTTTCACCGAACAACCATATGAACATGCGCTCGGTTATATGATTGCTTCATCAAATATTTTGGCGATTTTTTTCATGGTATTTTTTAAAGAAACTTCTTGAAAAAAAATAACTATTTATTTAGGAAAAATTATTCAATTTTTTTAGATAAGAATATGTTTGATCCTTTCGGCAAAACAGTTGGAGACACGTCCAATAACGATGATTTGCAGTTTTTGTATCAATTTTATAAGTTTTTTATGCAGTGGTTTGTGTATTTCTGTTGCATTATTTAATTTAGATTCAATATTCAAATGGCTTGATAATGATCATCGATTTAATTGGCCAACAGATAGCTCAAGCTATGTTTGGTACATAATTGGAATAATTTTCGAATGGTTAAGCGTATGGATAGCAGCATTTTATTATTTATCATTGAGTAATCGTATGCGTATATTTAGCAAATGGAATGATATCTAATTGTACGATTAAGAAAAATTTCAAACAATTTTCATTTTTATTCTTATTTCAAACACATTGTTTCATTTTTTCATATCTCTTATCATTTTACCAGAGCATGCATCAATCATTAATTTATCGATTATAAATACCATAGAAAATAATCAGAAAACAAAATTGTATGAATAAAACAAAATATTTATTCACATCCAAAATCACTTCTAAAATGTGAAATAATTGAAAATTTTTATTTGTATTAAATTATCAAATTTCCATGCACCAAGAAAAAGATGAAAATACAATAAAAATAGCCATAAGAGTCGAAAAATAGACAACAATTCAACAGATATTTTTTTCTTGCTGAAATTCAAAACAAGCAATTTGGACATGATTAATTGGCGATGAGCAAACAAATAGACAAACAAATTGAAGTAATCTAGAAAAGTTTTCGAATTAACAAGTCCAAAAAACATTGGGTCAACTAATGGTGAAGACGAATTTTGATGTAATTAATTTATTATTTCAAACATTTGCTTTTCTAATCTAAAAAGTCAAAACAAGATTTGAATTTGTAATTTTTATTCGCGGAAAAATTGACGAATTTCGTTTTTGTTCGCTAGTATAATCTTCATTTTATTTCAATTCTACATTGTTTTTCTTCTCAAATTCAAACATGAGAAAATAAACAAACATTTGATTATGGTAATCAAAAAATTTAATGAAAAAAAAATTATTATCAAAGGTTCAATCAAATGATTGATCGATTGATTTGTTTATTCATTTTTATTTTTTCAATTATACAACAAATTGAAAATATCGAAAAATAAAATTTAAAAATTTCTTAATTGTTGTTTCTGTTGTTTTTTTGATGATTTTTTTACACGTAAGACATTGAAACATGACTAAAGATGAACCCACACCTGTCAATATTAGGGAAAAAAACAAACATATGTTGTTGACACCGAACAAATATATGTACTTTTTGTTGCGAATTATTATTATAAGAAGAAAAAAAATCAAGAAATATTGATAAGGGTAAAACCCTTCAATCAATGAAATCGAAGAAAAACAGATTTTTATGTTTATTAATTTTATTCTATTTGTGTGAATTTCATGAATCGTATTGAAGGCATGAAATCGTAATCAATAATTATTTGCAGTGATGAAAGTGTTAAATAAGCAATGTGCCGAAGAATGGAAAAACATCTAAAAATTTCAATTTTCTAATCTAATCACATGATGTTTTTTCGTTGTCATTAGTATATTATTTCTACTTTTGAGAAAATAAATAATAATAATTTTTGATCGTTTCACCGAAGATTGATGAATAAATAATGGAAAAGATTTACAAAGTTGCATGATTGAATTGCATGAAATTCAATCATTATTTGATATATAAATGGCGATATTCGATAAAATTGATGATTATGCTGCGAAAAAAAAAATTGAATTGAATCTCATAGAATTCTTTGTTCCATCTTATTTTGTTCTTGTGTATTCAACATGGAAATCGCTAATCATCCACAAAAGCAAAAAAAATACAAAAATCATTTGATTGTGATAGAAAATTATGATGATGGTTCATCAACAAATATATCTTTATCATCGAATGATACCAAATGTTTACCGAAATTCCATACAATAAAACCTTTTCGAAAAGATTTTTACAGACTATTCATACGATATGCATGGATATTTACATTATTTTTTCCAATACTAGGATTAGTGGCAGTCATTTTTGCGTATGTATTTCATTTGAAATAATCATTTTAAAAAAGCAATTTGAATACCTTCATAATTTTAAATGATCAATTTTATTGTCACAGATTGCTTGACAAAATATCAAATTATAATGTTCATCCATTAATATTATTGATAAGTGATGTAGCATCTCGACCACCATTCGCTGGATATTTTTCTCAAATTTTTGACTTACTTGCAACATTCAGTATGTGATGGTGAATAATTGCGGATATTTCATTGAATTTTAAATTTTCTGAATTTTCATCAATCAATACAGATTTTATCACAATATTTGTGCGTTATAAACAAATTAAATATTATATTAAAAAATATTTTATTAATTCCGAAATCAGCATCGGCAAACAGTTGGATAAATATAATTTTTATTCAATCTTATTTGGAATCATTTTTTCATTTGGTCTAATGATCATAGGAAATTTTCGTTTCACCGAACACCCTTATGAACATTCACTCGGTTTTGTATTGAATGCATCAAATTTGTTGGCGATATTTTTCATGGTATTGATTCTTAAAATTACACTTTTATTTAATGAATAACTCTTTGATTTTCATGAAAAAAATTCTCCCGATTTCTTCCTTAGATAAGAATATGTTTAATCCTTTCGGCAAAACAATTGGAGACGCGTCCAATATCGATGATTTGCATTTATTGTATCAATTTTAGTGGTTATCTATGCAGCAGTATTTGTATTGCAGTTGCAATAACTCATCTTGATTCAATATTCAAATGGTTTGATAATGATCAACGATTAAATTGGCCAACAGATAGTTCAAGCTATGTTTGGTACACATTCGGTGTATTTTTTGAATGGTTAGGCGTAACGATAACAGTATTTTATTATTCATCATTGGGTAATCGTATGCGTATATTCAGCGAATGGAATGATGTCTGATTGAACATTGAAAAAATAAATCAAAAATTCATTATTTCAAAAATATTTTTTTCCTTTTTATCTCTTTGATCATTTCACCAAATCAAGGATCAATCATTAATTCATTAAGTAAATATATCATTGAAAATTATTTTAGAAAACGAGAATTACATGAATAAAACCAAATATTTATTTACATCTAAAATCATTATAATACAAAATTTCAACTCATTTTGAATTCTAAATTTTCTAATTGTATCATCTATTTTCATTTGCCAGGAAAATAGACATAAAAATAGAAAAATAAGCAACAATTTAACAGATAGTTTTTTTCTAGTTGAAATTCAAAACAAGCAATTTGGACATGATTAATTGGCGATGAGCAAACAAATAGACAAACAAATTGAAGTAATCTAGAAAAGTTCTCGAATTAACAAGTCCAAAAAACATTGGGTCAACTAATGGTGAAGACGAATTTTGATGTAATTAATTTATTATTTCAAACATTTGCTTTTCTAATCTAAAAAGTCAAAACAAGATTTGAATTTGTAATTTTATTCGCGGAAAAATTGACGAATTTCGTTCTTATTCGCTAGTATAATCTTCATTTTATTTCAATTCTACATTGTTTTTCTTCTCAAATTCAAACATGGGAAAATAAATAAACATCGAATATGATAATCGCAAAAAAATTTGATAAAAAATAAAAATTATTATCAAAGATTAAATCAAATGATTGATCGATTGATTTGTTTATTCATTTTATTCATTTTTTTCCATTCTACAACAAATTGAAAATATCGAAAAATAAAAAAAAAAAAAATTTTCTCAAATATTCATCAATCAAAAATCATCCGATTGATGTTTTGAAGAAAAGAATGAAAGTCGTTTGAAAATTTTCATTTTTTTTTCTGATAATTTTTCACTTTTATCAAGGTGAAATTTCAATTTTTTTTTATTTCGTTTCAAATGGTCAAGGCTAAAAGGCCATCATCGTCATTCAAGGCGCACAGACACACACATTCATACATTGGAATATCGAAATAAAATTTATTTGAATTTTTTTTTGCAAAAAAAATTTAAATTCTTCATTCAACCATTGAATAATAAAGAAATTCAATGGTGATTCAATACAATATCGAACTGTTTTCACAATGATTTTTGTTTTCATATGTGAAAACAAACAGGCAAAACAAATTTCCCAACAAAAACAAAAAATCACAAAGGAAATCAAAGAAGACAAACAAACAAACAAAAATTTCAAAAGATTAACAGAAATGAAAAGCAATAAAAAATGGAAAATAATTTTTGAAGCTTTTCTTCGATCTTTTTCGATGTTCGATGGCAGAAATCAGTAGCATCATCAAGCTCAAAAAACAAATAAAAATAACACTGCTTCTTCCTATTAGCATACTTGAGATTCAATTGATTAGTTTTCATTTCATTAACTTTCAATAAATTTTTTTTTTGCCATTTTCCAAATTAATAAATCACTTGGTTTGTGATTGAATTGATTTGAATTGTTGAATTTTCATCGAAAAAAAAAACAGGTCATCATGGTCATTATTAAATTGATATGAAATCGATTGAATGAATGAATAAATGAATAGATGGCCCAAAACAAATTTCATGGAAAAATTTCCATTTTTTTCACAAATCAATCGAATAAGAATTGAACAAATATAATTTTATAATTTATTACTGAGAAATTTGTTTACAAAAAAAACGAATATTTATTATATTATGTTGTCCGAAAAGTTCTGGTGGATTTTTATAAGCAACTCTATTGATTAAGCGTAATTGACTTTTCGGACAACCTAATATTTATTTTATCAAATTTTCAATATTCAATAAAACATTTTCTACCATTCGCAAAATTTAAAAAAAAGGAGAAAATTTCATCATGTAATTGTTGTCATTTTATCATCGTTATTCAATTATTTGTTCATCATTGTAGTATTTGGAGAAATTATTCAAAAAAAAAATATTACGTCAAAAAGACATCGACAGAAACATTATTCGAAATGAAAAAATAAAATAAAATTAAATGAAAAATGAATGTTTTTAAAAAAATGAAAAAAATGCATAAATCATTCAATAGATTTGAGACAAAAATTTTTCATTTTTGATACCAACAACAACAATAATAATAATAATAGACAAAGTCAAATTGCAACTTCCTGATGATGATGATGCGTACAGATTTAATAATAATAAAAAAAATACATTGATTATCGCTTGTTGTTGGTATATGCATGCGTGCATCATGTTATGAAAATAGATAGACAACTGTGAATTGAATAATTGAATTGAATCCAATGAAACAAACGAACAAATGAACACAAAAAAAAATTGAATTGAAAAAGTTGAAAATTTGTTCGTGATCAAGAATGGCCACGAACAACAACAACAACATTGTTGAAGATTTGAAAAATGGTTTCGCTTCAGTGGTAACCGCCGGATTATCATCAATTTTACGACGAATTTTCATTTTTTTTAAGGAAAAAAAAACAACGTGAAGATGATCGCTTTAATGAAAGTATTATCAGTATCATATTGAATTTAATTAAATGCAAGAAGAAATCATTATTTGAAAAAATAAATATCACATTAAAATTAAATTTAATATTTCAAACAAAAAACAGCAAACAACAACAAGATAACAACACCAGTGTTTCATCGAAAACTTGAGTATTTTTGTTTTTATTCAATTAAAATTATCACGTTTTGTTTTTTGCATTATTATTTGAATGCATTTCTCGAATTTGAAATTTAATAATTTTGGCATTTTTTTCACTCATTTTTTCACCCGAAAATTAAATCATCAACAAATGAAATAACAAAAATTTTTTCTGTTTTTCATGTTTAATCATGATATATCATAATCAAAAAATTGAATGTAATTTAGAATGCAAAGAAAATAAATAATCAAATCAAAGAATAAGATTAGCGAAACGATTTTCTCTGTTGTGGCTGCTGGTTGGTTGCTTCCTCATCAATCAGAAAATAATTTATCATTTTTTTTTCGTTAATTTTAATTACTTTTAAAATTTGTCAAAATATATTTAGGAAGAAGAAAATTGTGAGATTTCATTAGAATCAATCAGAAATAGCGAAATGAAAAAAAAAATGAAATTTGATAATCAAATTCGTGTTCAATCAATTAGGAAAAAATTTCGAAACGAAAAACGAAAACAAATTGTTTAATTTGAAATAATTAATTTTTGAATAAACACGTAAGTTCAATTTTCAAAAAAAAAAAAAAAAAAAATGAATAACATGCGGATATTCAATTTCGAAAATTATTAAATCACTTTAAATCACTCAACCATTTCGAATATCAACACAGAGGCAATGACTATGTCATTTGATGGATACACAAAGAAAGCAGCTATGGAAAAATTTCAAATTTTGTAATCTTTATGCAAATTTGATGAGAATGAAATTCATTTCTGAAATTTTTTCGAGAAAGAAAATTGATTGAAATTAAAATTTTTTATAATTTTTCAAATAAATCTTTGATTTGAAATTATCTAAAAAATTTCAAAATTAATGGGAATTAATTTCAGCTTATTTTGAAATTACATTTAACAATATATCATCAATTATTAATTATATGATTAGGCAAAAAAAAAATTTAAAAGAAAATAATATTGAAAATCCTATTAAGAATTCGATAACATATATCTTGGAATGTTTTTTTTTGTGTGTGCTTTTTAGCTCATCGAAATCGAAATTAATCACATGAATATCAATTATAATCATGTTATTTTTTTTTGGGGGGGGGGAGATTATGATGGCACAATTAAATTGAAATAAAATTAAATATTTTCATTTTAATAATCGCCTTGAATGAAAATGAATTGATAATGGTAAATGATGATGATGATAATGATGAGCACCATCGAAGATCATCAATTGATGATTATGCAACAAATGAATTGAAATTTCAAATTTTTTAAAAATAAAACAATTGTTGTTGTTTTATTTTTCGATTTTTAAAATGAAAAATGATTGATAACAATGATTGTTGTATTGATGTTCGTTCCATCATATGCTTCATCGAAAAACTGTTCGAATAAATCGAAATTAATGGAAAATTATTTTTAAAAAACAAATTATTTATTGCCGATTTAAAAAATAAAATGAAATAAAATTCAAATTTTTTTTCCAAAAAATCCACGAGAAAAATAACAAAAAATGAAAAATTTCGGCCATCATTTGTGTTGAAGGTCAACAACATGAATTGTAAAAGAATAACGTTCGAAAAAAAAAACAACGATAGAAAACAGGATCCATGGACCATCATCACGATTATCAATGAGTTAAAAAAGTGTTAAAGAAAATAGAAACCATATGCATTGGATGGATTCAATATCATGATCATCATTGAATTGTGGATAGATAGATAGATGGATCCAATGAATGAATGGATGAACTAATATCTTTCAAACCTCAAAAAAAATAAATAACGATTTTTCCCCTCAAAGAAACAACACGCACGCACAAACAAAAAAAATGTCACCATTATCTGTTTTAAGTTGCAATGATAGCGTGTACAGGCACACAGAAGCTGCTTTGAAGACATTTAAACATTAAGTTTAAAGATTTCTCAAGATTTTCAAAATAAATACTGAAGGAAAAAATTTACGCTGTTTACGATAATGTTTGTCCAGCATAAAGGAAAGATTAATGTTATTATCACATTATTTTGATAATGATTGACATGATGAGTATCGAAACCTTTTTTTTTCGAAACAAAAATATTCAATTATATAATGTTCAATGATGAATTGAAACTGTTGTCGATTGAAATTAATTCTCTCATTGAAAACAAAACGTGTTCTATTGAATTAAATAAATACATAAAATATCTTATGTAAACATTCAAAAAAAAAAAAAAAAAAAACAATAAAACCACTTGTTGAATCATTAATATCATTCATATTATTATTATTACTATTGTAATGATCATTTTATGATGACTATCATTTCCATATTAATGATCCGGTTTCATTGATTTTTGTTTCATTTGAATTGAAATGAATAATTTTTCAATTGAAAATCAATCGATTATTTATTATTATTATTATTATTGATTTTTCTTTTGATTGATTTCACTTTCCAGTTCAAATTTTTTTGCCATTCATGATTTTGAATGACCATCATCTTCATTATTATTATTATCACTATTATCATCATTTTTTATTGCTATCATTGTTCATTTATATTTATTTTATTTGAATATAAATGTTTAATAATAATAATGATAATGACTATTATTCATTCATTCTTTTGTTCAGTCATCCATCCGTAAATAAACAATCGTATACGTTATGCTCGATGCCATTCATTCATTTATTTATTTATTCATCAATACAATAATACATTTATAAATATGGATCATATTTCTATATTTTAGGTGATGCCATCTTCATCATCATATTAGGCCGTATGAACTGAAAAATTTTGTTGATTTGTGTGTGGCTGTTTGTGTGTTGTTTTTGTTTGTTGACCTACAAATTTGATGATCTCTTTTTTTTTTTTTTTGTTTGAATGTTCATTATTTCGAAATCGATGCTATGTTCCATACACGTTTGAAATATGCATCATTTTTTTTTTTTTTGATCGTGCACGTTTTTTTTTGCAAATGAATACTAATAAATAAAATGAATAAAACAAACAAGTCAAATGAAAAAAATTTGTTCATCTCAAATAAATAATAAACGAGTAAATCGATAATGAAGATGATACTGGTCAGTTTTATATGTTGTGGATTGATAATAATGATGATCGCTGATAAATATTTGCAAAGCTATCCAATAGATATGGCCATTTATCTTCATATTTCATTGAACGAAATTTGGGGAGGGGGGGAAATTGAAGAAAAATTGATGTTCTGTGTGGAAATTTCAAATAGTCATCATCATCATAGCCAATTTTATTTTACTCAGTTTTTCTATGCATTTAATAGCTTGAAATTTATGAATTTAAAAAATGATGATGATGATAATAATCTCAATCAATAAAGACATCGAAAAAAAATCATAATCGTTTTTTAACAATTTCACTATTTCCACATTATTTTTCTTTTTTTTTTCGGAACACCAGAATTACGAAATTGAATAATTTTCCAATCATCATTATGACAATAATAATAATAGTAACGTTAAATTGTCAAATTATGATGATAATAATAATTTATGGGAGAAAAATGAAAAAAATGCATTATTGATTCGAAAAAAATAAATGAAAATTATAAGAAATATTTGAAATTATTAAATAAAAAAAAATATTATCATTCAAAAATTATTATATACAGTAAAATGTCTGATTTTTTATTTTTGAATTTCACTTTTTTTTCAAAAAAAACACATCCATTAGTCTGTCCATTCCACAATTTTATTGTCAATCAACTAAAATCATAGTCAAAAAAAAAAGCAATGAAGAAAATCATCATTTGTGACCATTTGTACATTTTTGTTGCTATAACAAGCATATGCACGCTATCGAACAACATTGAAAACTGCAATTTATCATATTGGAAAATAATGGAGTAAAAAAAAATGAAATAATTATATGATCAATGATGAAATAAGTGAAATTTAAAAATTTTCGAGCAAAAAAAATAAAATCCATATTTTCCCGAATCGATTGAAAAAACGAATTAAATATATATGTGTGTGTGTATGTACAAATCATCAAATCAAATAAAATCGATTTGAATTTGAATTTGATTTAACAACAACAACGACAACATCATAAATTGAACAAAACATACTTACAGACAAAACACATCATCAATCATCATTGATTGACCTTGTCATAGATTTTCTTTCTTAAATGTATGTAATGCACGTGTTTATTTTTTTCAAATTTTCATTTTTACAATTTTTGTTCATATTAATTGAATATTATTATTATTATCATTTGTAAATTGATGAAACATTATTTTTTTTTTGAAAAATAAAAATTTTTAGAAGAAAAATAAAACATTTAAAAATCAAACATTAAAAAAAAAAAAAATATTAATGATTCATCTTGTCTGTGGTGAATGGATCATTATCATTATTTGTATTGGTATTAGTTACTTTAAAGATATTTGGAGGAAAAAAATTCCAATTCTTTGAACAAAATTTGAAAAAATTCAAATCAAAAACGGATATATCATTACAATTATAATTAGTTGACCATGGAATTTGATTTCTTTCCAAATTTTTTATTTTCTTACAATCAAAAAATAATGATATTAAAAATAAAATAGAATATTTTTGCAATATCGATATTCATCATCCATTTTTCCATATCAAAACAAACATATTTAATGGTGAAACGTGATGATATTTTCCTTCTTTTTTTTAAATATTGAAAATGAAAACAATGAAAAACAAAATATGTTTGAATTTTGAAAAAATAAAGAATAGATTTCATTGAAATTGATCGATACAAATGGTTTGTATGCGAAATAAAATTGAAAATTTCAATGATTTTGATATAAATATTTCCATTTTGTTTTGAAATTCATTTCATGTCTTAAAAGTGTGCTCACAAGTATTTGTGTATGTGTATGTAAATGCTTTGAAAAATTTCGAAAAATTCAAAAAATTCAAATATCAAAATAAAAATTTCAAATTTTTTCAAAACGGAAATTTAAAACATTTATTATTTGATTAATGTAATTATTTCATTTTTTTCTCTTAAAAATATTTTCAATTTAATTATTGAAACAACAAATGAAAACGATGCAACAAAAACGATCAAAAAATTTAAATTTTAAATGAACATGAGCGTGTTTTGTTTTTCTTTGGTTATATTACTATGATAATTTCCCTCTTAAAAACAATAATAATGACAAATATCAATCTTTTAAGATTATTATTATTATTATTGTAATTACAATATTATCATCCATTATCATCATCTTAATTAAATGTTATTAATATTATAATTGTTTTTTAACACTATTTTATTTTTTCTGAACATTTCAATAATAATTATTATTATTCAGCCATTTTCTTTTGCAGATTTTAAACAGATGTTTCAAGATTTATTGTTTGTTCGTTTGATTGTCTGTTGTGTATTTGTAATAATGAAGATGATGTTGATGATAATGATGATGCGGATGATATTTTAATGAAATAATTTGAAATAATCCTCAAATTATTATTATTATTATTATTATCATGACTGCTATTGTAATTGTGAGAAGGATGATGGACATGTTGATGTTTACCAATATTTTTATCCATTGTTTTTGTTGTTGTTGTTGATGTTGGTTTAATTGCTTCAGGTAATGATAATAACGTATGATTAGACATGGATGCGGATGATGTTGATGAAGCTGTTGACGATGATGATCGTTGTGGATGATGCTTGAAACAATGCTTATCATGAGCACTATTATGTTTATTATTATTGAAAAATAATATTGAATTTGATAGACTAAGTTTTGATTTAAATTCTTGTCGGTGTTTCGGTGCTTTTAATTGATTCATTGATGTTGATATTTTGATTTTTTTTTGTATCAAAATTATTGTCATTACTTTCGATCAATGATTTATTATCTAATGAATTTGATTGAATCAATTTAAATGAAACTTGTTGATGTTGCTGCGCTTGTTGTTTTACATTGTTATTTCGATCAATGTTATGATTTAAACTTGCTGATGTTGATAAATTATTATCACGTGAATTATAGTAATAATTTTTACCATTTTTATTCGTATATAAGCGATAACGATACTCATTATGGCGATCATTCGTACATTTATTACGCCTACAAAGACAGCAACAATTTTTCGCTATCGATCTCATTAAATATTTGCGAAATTTTGGATTAAAGAAAAAATATAAAATAGGATTTATACAGGAATTCGATGCGCCTAACCATTGTGCTAAAGGTGTTAAATTAATTATCAATATTCCTTTTTAAGGGGAAAAAATCAATTAATTAGTTACAGTAACGACATCAGCATAATTAATAAATGATTTCAACTTAGATATTTTTTCAAACAAACCTTTCAATGAATTTTCATCAATATTTGTAAATTTAACAAAACAAAATATAATATATAATGGTAACCAACTTAATATAAATATTGATACAATTGTGATTAACATTTTCAATACTTTTAAACGTGATTTTTCAACAATACGATAGTTTATTTTATCTATGCTTGAATTACTTGACAATGTTGTAGATGCTGATCTTGGTGTTAAAATTTTTGATGATTGCTGCTGGGGCTGTTGTTGTTGTTGTTGTTGTTTTGTATTAATATTTTCAACAATGATTGGTAATTTACGATTCGATATTTTTACATATAATAATATATAGAAAAATATAATAATCAATAATGGTAAAAAATATTGTAAACCAAAATTAACGAATATAAAATAATAATTTGCAATCCAATCCTCTGGCCACAATTCATAGCACATCTTTTGATGGGAAAAAAAATTTAAAAATTAAAAAAATTTCAAAACATAGGCGAAATCTATCGGATCAAAATCATAAATCAAAAACATACAACTTGATTATTGACAATGTAAGTGTCAAAAAATATTAACCATGGACTAGATATGATAATACTAAATAACCAAATAAATATAACAACATAACGACGTACTAATGGACTGAAACCATTATTAAATGGATAATAAATTCCATAGAAACTGTTTTTGATAATAAAATTAGAAATGGAATTGGAATTTTTTTTTATTTTTCGAATTGAAACGAATGATACTAACCGATCAATTGAAATAGCTACTAATGTATAGATTGATGCACTAACAGCAACGCCTTGAAGAAATGGTACCGCTTTACAAATGAATCGGCCGAGAATCCAGGCTTTAGGGAATTTAATAAACATATAAAATGGAGAGAAAAAAGAAAATTATGATTTAGTAAATATATGGCCAAAAAAAAAAAAAAAAGAAATTGCGTCAGATCAGTACAATTCAAACAAGCAAAAAAAAAAGCAAATATTAATTTTCAATAATGAAAAATCATTGACCAATTTTTTTTCTTGTTTAATCTTGTTGATGAAACAGCATAGGACACATAATTTGAACATTGATTACTTACTTGTTAATATATTGCCAAGAAGATTTGGTAATAAACAAAACAAAATGACCAACAAATCGGCCAACGCCAAATTACAGATAAAATAATTGAATACATTATTGAAATTATAATTAGATATAATTGGATTCATATTTGGTGTATTTTGTCTCATCATATTGATTACCCATAGTACAGCACTGTTACCTATTAATCCCATTATGAATACAAATATATAGGCAATGCACAATATAATTGTCCATATTAATGAATAACGCCAACGTGATTCAATCATATCATTAACAGCTGCAATTTTGGTGACAATAATAATAATATTCAATCATTATTATCATTATTTGTATCTTGTTGTTGATATGATTTGATTGTTATTGGTCATGTAAATTACCAAGTTGTTGATTATTATTATTATAATCTAATAATGACAGTGTTGTTGTTGCTGTCAATGATGACGATGATGAAAATATTTATTTTAAAAAAATGAATGTTCTATTATATTTTGATCGATATATTTACTGCAGGATATTCATTATAATGGTTATGCATAGTACATTATGTTTCCTTCATGCATTAATAATGATGATGATGATGATGTTGTATTGGTTGTTGATAATGGCTATGTTTTTTTTTGATGACCATAATTGTATCAATAATATTAAATGATCAAAGGTCAATGACATGATTATTTATTGTTTAAATTATTCAAAAATAATGAAAATTTTTCATATAACAAATTAGACACAAATCTATGTCACGAGAAAAAAAAATGATAGTAATGAAATGAGAAAAATATTCAGAAAAAAAATCGGAATTCTAATTCAAAATCAATTAATCATTGCATAAGTAATAATGCTTAAGGAGAAAAAAAAATTTTATTAATTTGTTTTATCATCATCATTCTTCATCATGATTATTATTAGTATTAGCATTCAATAATCATTAATTGTTGTTTAAATCTGATTTCTATAAGCTTACAATGGCAGAATGAGAATAAAAGCAAAAAACAACAATAAATGACAATAAATAAATAATCGAATAATTTAATATCGTTAATATTCATTTTTCATTGTTGTCGTTATTTATTGTTGATTTTTTTCTGTAAAAGTGTGTTTGTTGGTGCATGTGTTTACATTATCTAGAAATTAATTCCGAAAAAAATTTTTGTTATTCAATATAATTCATACAAACAACACCAAATACAAACACTCAAACACAATTTGTACTGACATTCAAAAGATAATCAATTAAACAAAACAAAAAAAAAAGCTGACAATAATCAAAATTGAATAATAGAAAAAACAAAATTACATCAATCAAATAATGATAATTTTCATTTTTGCGCAATTTAATTGGAAATTGGAATAAAAAGTAATTCCAAAATGATAATGAGATGGAAATTGAAATTCTCTGCTCTTATTTCTCATCAATTTCAATTGGAACAATATATGCACACAACCACACACAACTTATGTTTGAATCAATCAAAAAGAATAAAAAACAATCGAAATAATTCGGACAAATTCTTCAAAAAAATTATTTGTATAGGAATTAAAGGATATAATAAGGTTGTTTTGTGCCAATATTTTGCTTGCTTACGATTCAATGTCAATGAATAAATTGAATTTCAAGGAAACATTATTGCTTAACAGAATAACCGTGAGGAAAATAAGTGGAGCTCATTCATGCATCATGAATCATTTAAATGTTTATTCAAAAAAAAAAAAAAAAAATGATTCAAATGCTATTATAATATCGATTCATTTCACATTCATATTTCAAAGAAAAAAAAAATGTCGACAAATTTCGTTTTGAAAATTTAAAATTTGAAATTTCAAGTACATAACTTTTTGTGTCAGTATATATTTTTTTCAATATTTGAATCATTTGAATATGTTTTCAAGTTTTTTTTTATTTCTTTCGTTCAGACTAAAAGTGAAAATAAACCAGACAAAATTCAATAATCAATGATGTTGTTGTCGTTGTTGTTGTCATTGATTCTGCCACTAAAACATTAAAATATGATATTAACTTACTATTTGACTTGTGATCTTTGAATATATTCAAAAAATGAAATGTAACAGAATATACATAGTGAATGAGAATCAAGTAAGGCAATTTTCATCAATATTTTTATGGTTCAATTCGTTTGAAAATTACGTTTTTTCGTTTTTGCTCTCATTTTTCTAATCCTAAAAATCATTTTTTTCCATGAAATTGGATAGATTTGAAATTTTTCAAAGCTTCAATGTGAACAGATTTGTATTTTTTTTCGTATTTTTTCGTATTTTTATTTGTTGAATATTTGTTGAATTTATAATGATGACACTATTTCGTATGAATGTTTTTCCATCTTACATTTTCTTACATTATTATTCAAAAATTAGTTCTACTGAATTTTTTTTTTTTTTTTTTTTGAATTTGAGCAAAACAAAACAAAAAGAAAAAATTCCATAAGACAAATTTGATTTTTAATGTTGGTATTAAAAAATACACAAAAAAAAAAAAAAAATAAATTGAATTTTTTTTTCAACATTACTGTACATTTATAATATAGTCGTAATTATTGGAAATACAATAAAATAAATATTGATAATTGATGATAGTGCTTAAGTTTGTATTGACAAAACAAAACGAAAAAAATTCTTGGAAATTTTTTTTTTTTGGATCGAAAATGGCAAATGGAATTTTTCTTTTAATAGCTATGTGTATCTGTGTCTATTTATGATGAATAAAAATAAGAATAATAATGAGGAGAAGGAAAAAAAATGATTTAATTTCATTTCATTTCATTTATTTTTCACTTTTGAAAATGAAAAATACATTAGATTGTCCGAAAAGTTCATTTTGCTTAATCAATAAAGTTGCTCATGAAAATCGGCCAAAACTTTTCGGACAACCTAATACATTAGAATATTTATATCAAAATTTTGTTTTTTTTTCTTTTAGTTCTAAACGACAATTATCAAAAATGAGAATAATTCAAAGATTTAATGAAATGAAATTTCCATTTTTTTTATTTCTATTTTGCATTTGAATATGTGTTGGGCGACAGTAAGGAAAGAAAAGGTACCAATTTTCTTTTATTTCGCTTCTCAATTTTGCTTCTTTTCAATGTTAATTGATCGATTTGATCAATATCAATTCTACTTCATTTCATTTTTTTTTTCAATTATATCAACAATCATATTATGAATTGTCATTAATTGAAAATGAAATTGCAATTTCGACGATGATGATGATGATGATTGTTATGTTTGAATGTGATGATGATAATGACAAAAACAACAATAAGAAGAAAAAATAAAGAACAAAATCAATAAAAACAAATCATTATATTTACAATTGTTTTTGTTTTTTTTCAACTGATTTAATGATCAGAAAAAAATATGGTGATATATGGTAATAAATTTTTAAATCGAAAAAAAACAAACAACAACTTCATTCTAATTATGATTTGTTTTTTCCTGTTGGTATAATTTGTAATGAATTAATGTCATGCATGAAATTTGATTTATTTATCAATTTTCTTATTAAATAAAAAAATTTGATATCATTAAATAATAATGAAAATTTGTTTGAATTTTACTTGTCTTTATTTGAGAATTATTATTTGATTTAATTTACGCAAGAACATAGTACAAACAAACAAACGAAAAAAAAATTCATACAAATTTTAAATTCATTCGTATTCATTGTTGACGAATGAACATTTGTCACGATTGTGTATGATTATTCGTGATAGGATGAATTTTTTTTTCTGACCAATTTAATTTGAATTAAAATTATCATGGAAAAAAAAATGAACATTTATATAAATTCAAATTAAAACTCAATAATATTATTATTATTGATTGTAATTTGTACATTTTTATTTTTTATTCAAGATTTTGAATACAAAAAAAAAATTAATTTCAACATTTACCGTTTAATTCATGACATTTAATGTTGTTGTATGTGACAAGAAATTCAATCAATCAATAAAAATTTAATCATTTAATCAATCACATTGAACAATATCAAATTTATTTATTTTCGAAGAAAAAAAAAGAAAAAGAATCGATTAAGAAATTTTCTGTGGAAAAATAAAGAAATGAGAACAAATTTCATCATCGTTGTTGTCAATATTATTAGTATTGTAAGTATTCTAAAGTTGTAAAGAATCAATTTTTATATGGCTTATTCATCACAAATTAAACGTGAAAAAATGTGAAATGAAAAAAGAGAATCATTCATTTATTTTCAATGAAATTAATTCTTTTGATTCTTTTTTTTTTTTTTTTTTTTTGAATTAAATACTTCACAACAACTTGAATTGTTTTTTTTTTTTTTTTTGAACAAATTAATCAATCGTATGAATGAGTGTGTAGACACCCTCGAGATTTGAATCAAAATGTGGATAGATTTGTTGAAATACGAGAATCAAATGAAATGAAAAAAAAAAAATTTCAGAATCAAAATTGTGAAAATTTTGGAATTCACGCAGAATCTTTTGGAATTTTTTGCTATTTTTGTTGTTGTTGTTGTTTTCTTTAAGACAGAATCTTGAAATTCTTGTGTGCGTAGAAATAATGGCTAATAATTTTCGTCTCACATTTTTCTCATAGGAAAAAGTGTAAAAAAAATTATATACTTGTGGTTTGAAATTCATGAGGTCTTCGAGAGTGAAAAAAAAATTCTTTTAATTAAAAAAAATCAAGGAATTATTGTGTGTTCCTGAAATTTTCCGAAGAGAATTTCAATTTTTTTTACCATTTTGATCATTATTATTATTATTGTTGTTGTTGTTGTTGTTGTCACATGTGATTCCAAAGCATTATATTCAATTAACTATTTGTCTACCATTTTTCATTTTTAATTTAAAAAAGAAAAATTTTTTCTCAAACGTTGATGAAGGTCGAAAAACCCATAGCAACGATGACAGCGAAAATAAATGTTGATTTGAAAATTAAAAGAAAAAAGCAAAAAAGATAATATTACGGCGCGGCCAAAATGACTACAACATCAGTGTCAAGAATACTTTGTCTTGAATATTGTTTTTCATTTTCTTTGCATCCAAGTGCTGATTCAAGAAGATAGAATGAATGATACACTTGACTGAGATAATTTTTCGTTTTGCAATGAAATGATAAATAAAGGGGGAGGAAAAAATCATCATCATTATTAAGGATGAATGGATGCATTGCCCTCCATTGAAAGTTGATGTTTTTTTCGTTGAAGAATTATGAAAGAAAATTTTAATTGTTTTATGATAAAAGAAATTTTTTTTTTTTGACTAATGATGATGCTAATAACTTTTGTTTCTCTTTGAAAACATATTATACTTTAATGTATTTCATTTTAAAAATTGAAAATGATTTTAAAAAATGAAATTTTTTTTTCTTTATTTCATAATGATAAACAAAAATGATAGAATAAATGGAAATTCTTATGATGGAAAATAAAATAATTTTTTTATTTTTTTGATTCCATCAACAAATTCATTTCTTATGAATTAATCATTTGAAAATGGAAAATTTTTTTTCATTTTCGACTGATTCCATTATCGAAGCGAAAATTTTTGATTTGACCTTGAATTTCCGAAATTTTTTTTCGCAAATTATCAGTGTTTATTTAATTTAAAGATTTTTCATTTTCTTCATTTAATATTCATGATTGAAACGAAAAATTCATGATGATTAAACCTTGTTTGTTTGTCAAAAACGAAAATGTCAAATAAAGCACATTTTTATTGGTAAATGTTTTGATCATTGAAAAATTGGCGAATGAGAAAAAAAAATTCAATAACAAAAATAAAAATTTAAAATGAAATTATCAAAAAATTGAACCATGGTCATTAAACGATCATTTAATGAAATATTTTTAGCCTAAATTATATAATTATAAATTGAATATATAAAAATCCTGTTTGAAATCACGTTTGAATTTTTCGAAAACACAAATTTTCATTTCAAAAATCAAAATGCAATCGAATGCAACTTGGCCATCAAAACAGAGGCCAAATTGAATTTTGTTTATAAGGTAATTTTTTGTTTTTGAAAATTTTTTTTCCCCGATAAAATTTCGTTCACCCTGAACAAATGAACAAAAAAGGTTCAAAGATTGTCCTGAAATCAATAAAAATTTTTTCATTTTCTACTCTATTTTATTATTCAATTAATATTTTCTTTTTCAGACAAATAAAACGATCATCAAATATAATCAATAACATTGGATTTACTTTGACAGATAAAACACATCTATCAATTCGAATGATGATGATGAATTCATTGATTGAATTTGATGAAATAACAAAAACAAAGCAAAAAAAAAAATAAAAAATAAACGGGTGCACTAAAAAAAAAATCGATAAATAATTCAATGCCAATATACGATGAAAACAATTTGATAAAAGTTTGCATTTTACATTTTTTTTTTCTCAATGAATATTTTGTACTTTAACCCAAAAAATTAATTTATCATTGAACTATTCATTGATTTGATAATGAAAATTGATAAATTGAATCAATTTTTTTTTTCAATCAATTTGGTTTTTGCTTCCAACTGTTTGTCATTGTCATTGATTTTTTTTAATTTTTTTTTCTCATTGATTATAAAAACTTCATTGAAAAAAGCATAAAGGACTACATTTTCGAGGTTACACCATTGAATCTTTGAAAAAATTGATTTATTGATTTTTAACAAATATACAATGTTATTAATTAGGCAAATAATTGGTTTATTATTTATTTTACAGCTAAGTCGTATTGAATGTCAAAGACAAAGGGGTAAATTTTTTCTTTGAATTTTTTGTTGTATTTTTATCAAATAATAATTTTGGTTTTCCCTATTTTTTCAATTCAAAAAAAAAAGATCAAAAATGCTATGGTGAATATGGCTGTTATGAGAAGGCACAATTAAGTTTAAGTAGCAAATTAGCTAATGCTGTTGGACATTATCCTGATTCACCAGAAAAAATAAACGTTAAATTCCATGCATTCTCATGTAAAGATCGTTTTAATCCGACAATCTTAAGATATAATGCAACGGAAAATGAAATAAGAAGAATTAATTATGACCCAAAAAAACGGACAATTTTTGTTATACATGGTTTTCTAGATAATTATGATCAATTTAATTGGATGGGTGATGTAAAAGATCTTATTTTACGCTTGAAACCTTGCACAATGAATGTAATTGTTGTCGATTGGCGTGGAGGCACGAAACAAATTAATTATTTGCAAGCATCAGCAAATACACGATTAGTTGGAGCAATAATAGCACGTTTCATAGAAAAATTGAATAATGTTTATAATACGAATAATGATCATTATACAGTCATGGGACATAGTTTGGGAGGACAAATTTGTGGCTTCACTGGAAAACATATGAAACAACAAAAACTACGATTGATAATTGCATTAGACCCAGCCGGACCAGCATTTAATGATGTTAGCGAGCAAAATCGACTTAATCCAAGTGATGCAAAATTAGTATTATCCGTTCATACGAACGGTGGAGTAAATGTACTTGATGGTTTCGGTACTCTTAAACCTGCCGGTCATTATAATTTCTTTCCAAATGGTGGTGAAACACAACCTGGATGCCAACCGATTCAGGGAATAACAGCACCATTGAATAAAGGATTTTATGAAGGAATACAAGATACGGTTGCATGTTCACATCTATTTGTTTATCGTTTAATTGAATATGATGAAGAAAGAGACGATGATTTTGAATCAATGGCATACGCTTGTCAAGATTATAAGGCATATGAAGCAGGACGTTGTGGCACCTGCAGAGACAATAGTGAAGATTGCAAACCATTCGGTAGATAGTATGGTTGGTGGCAAGATCAAAAATTATCACCCAATTGGGAAAGACCGATTGTTTATTATATTGACACTAAAAAAGAAGAACCATATTCCTATTTTTTCTATCAAATCAAGGTAAAGAAAATTATTTATTTTTTTTTGCAACCTTTTATTTTCATCGTTAATCCATTTCTTAAATGTTATTGCTGATATCATCATCATGCAGATTCGTACTGGCAATGATTTCAGAACTGTAAATGCACGTTTATATTTGAATGTCAGTGGAAGTTTGCGTTCAGATTTCAATGAAGAAGTCTTCATTGATCGCAGATTTGAACCGAACAAAGAATACACACATTTGCTGAAATTGAAAAAAACGATCGGTCGTGTCGAAGCAGTTGATGCTACATTCACCAATAGAATATTACCGAATGAAGCTGCAACAACAATATCTAAAGTTGTTTCAGTAATTCCAGGCGCTTCAGGAATGGTTGAACGACAACGTATGACAGTTAATGAAATACAATTCAACTATATGAATGGTTATAATGAAAGGTTTGTTTATTTGTTTTTTGTGAATTTTCCTGTTTTTTTTTTATTGTTCAAAATCAATTTCAATAATTTTGGCACAGCTTTCGCAAATCAATGTCATCGGTACTAAGAGATAGAAATGGACCAGTTGAAATTACTGGAAAAGATGTAACACGTTTTACTGCTACTAATACTGGTAAAAATAATAATAGACGAAATAATAATAATCGTGGAAATAGCAATGATCGAGAACAAACAGATAATTTTAATAATAATAATAATAGTAACAATAGACGGAAACAGCAATGATCGCGATACATCAGATAATTCTAATAATAATAATAGGCGAAATAATAATCGTGGAAATAGCAATGATCGTGAAACATCGGATAATTTCAATGATAATAATAATAATAGAAACAACAATCGAAATCGCGAAACTCAATCAAATAGCAATCGTAATCGAAATAGGAATTGATTTGTTTAAGGTGCATCTTGGAAATAAAAATTTAGTTTCTTCCATAATTTATTTTTATTTTTTTCCTGTTGAAGAATATCAATTTAAATTGTTTTGAATAATAATAATAAAATGATGAGAAAAAGAAAAGAAATACCGAATCATATCATTTCATTTTTTTTATATTTCATTATTTTCCTTAGCTAAACTTTTAAAAATAAAAATATATTAGGCTTTCCGGAAAGTTTTGGCCAATTTACATGAGCAACTCCCATTGATTAAGCGGAATGAACTTTTTGGACAACCTAATATATGTAAATATGTTTTTATTACATGTCTATATATTATCAAATGGGAAATTGATTTGAAATTTTCAATTCAATTGTAAACAATATGCAAACAAAACAGTCAAACAAACAACAATAACAAAAATAATTCCGAATAATAAAAAGAAAATAAAATAAATTGACAAGAAAAAAAATGAAATGAAAAATGTTCAACAATAAGTTTTTCAATTATAAAATGAAATGAAATGAAGAAAATTCTCAGACAAATTTCAATCCAAAGTCATTTATTTTTTCTTGAGAAAACAAAATGAAAAAAAAAATTTGACAAAAATTCCATCGAAACCTTTCAATACATATTATTCAACAACCAAACGACCAAACAAAATTGGGGGAAATATTTAAATCTTGTCAAATCACCATTTTTTTTTTTTTTTTGCTAAAGCGAAGAGAAAGCAAAATTGCTTTTAGTTTACACTTTTTTGTCCAGAGAATTCTCATTATTTACCCATTTCGTGATCATAATCACATACAAACATATATACCAAAACATACTCGCACACATATCGAAGAAATTATCAGAGAAATGGCTACCATTTTACCATGTACAAGTTAGGATTATTACATGCAAAAGTACAAGAAAATTTTTGAAGGAAAAAAAAACCAGGTAAAATTAAAAAAAGGAAAAAAACTAGAAATAGCTTGAAAAAAAAACCTGATGATCAAGGATTTAACGTTTAAGGTATACAATTTTATCATCATCATGATTCGATTCGTATTTTGACTGATATTTTACTTGTTATATTATCTTCTAGGCATTTTTTTGTATCTTTTCTTAGTTTCTCCACTCTATGAAACTTTACTTTTTAATAAATAATTTCATTTGTATGTTCACGTATGTATCTGTACATGTGTGCGTAATGTTGTTGATGATGATGATGATCATCATCATCATCTTGTTGTTGTTGCTGCTGTTGCTTACTGAAAATAGATAATAATAATAATAATAATAGTAATAATGATGATAAATATGAAAATCCAGAAAATCTATTTCCGATTAAAGGCGGAGTAAATCGTTTTTTTTTCAAATTTATTTTAGATATCTTTTCTCAAAAAAAAAAAAAAAAAAAAAAATATTTCAATTTAAATTTTATTTTTTTTTCTCTCTTTGATTTTCCAATATTTATTGAATAAATATCTGATGATATATTTGAGAGGGGCGTAAAGTACATTCGACATATATCGACATACATATTGGTAAATGGTTATGGGTAAAAGTTGAAGTTGAAAATGATAATTTTTATATTTGTGATGATGATGATGATTCAACAGCACCAGCACACATACATATGGTATTCAATAATAATAAAAAAATGACCAATTTCAATTTCTATGTGTGTTTCTATTTGTTGTTAAATGTATAAGTGGTTAACAACCTTAATATTAGTGATATCAACAACAACGACAGCAACAGCAACAATAATACACATGTTAGATTTGAATTTTGGTGTCCATAATTTTATCAAAAAAAAAAAAATCATCATCAAATAACCATGTTTATATGAGACATATATATTTGCATACGCAAACATATTCACATGCACGCAGACAAACAAACCAAAACACGACGACGACAACAACAACAACAAAATACATTACGCGCATAAATGTCAGATAATCATTTGATTATTTCGGTGAAAATTCAAAAAAAAAAAAAAAGATACATACATGACCAACGACGACAACAACAACATATAAACAAAAATCATATGCATAAACACACATATAAATAGATAAATATCATCGTTTGAAGAAAAATATAATCAAAAATATACATACAGATTGAATTCGAGACAAAGAAAAAAGATTGAAGAAGCAATAAAATTCAAAAAAAAATTAAATCTTGCAAATATTTATCGATCATCTTTGTATATGCCATATTTAACGATGATAACGATGATTATAAAAATAACTGAAAATAATGATTAAATATGAATTTTAATTAGTGTAGTATTTCTTAAAGTGAACCGAAGGAAAAAACAATCGTTATAATTATTATTATTATCTTCATTACAAGTTTTTTATTTTCATCCATCGATTATCTACTAAAAAACAGAAAAAAAAACTGTCAATGTTTTGTGATAAAATTTTTCTTCCAAAAAAACAAAAATAGTAAACAAGTGAAATTCCAATCAAATAAATGAATACCGAATAACCTTTGTTTTTATCTGAAAATACATATTTTGAATATATAAATTCATTTTGTGTCTCTATTTTTTTCTTTTCAATATTCATATTTCATCGTTCAAATTATTTCAACCTGCAGCATTTTGCATTTTTCTTTTTTTTTGTGTGTGTGAAAAATAAATTTTTTGTGTGTGAATTTTTTTTTAGTGCAAAAAATATCAAATTTTTTTCATTTTCAATTTCAAGCAACAAAAAGTTAAACAAATAAAAAAATGACGACGATAAATGATGATAAATCAACATCAATTAATGATCCAACGAATAATGATGAACAACAACAGCAGCAGCAACAACAACAACAACAACAACCGATTTCATTATTATGGAAAAATTTACGATATGAAATTGATGAATGGAATTATAATTTGAATTTGAATAAAATGAAAAAACGTAAAATAATATTGAAACGTTTAAATGGTTTTGTACGACATCATAGTATAAATGCATTATTAGGACCATCAGGTGCCGGTAAAACATCATTGATAAAATGTTTAACCGGTAATGTTAAAGAAAAAAATATATCATCTGATTCTGGTATATATTTGAATCGTATGATTGTATCACAGTATACCAGTAATAAACGAATACCATTAGTGAGTTTTGTACCACAATCAGTACATGAAATAATATTTGGACGTTTCACTGTCGAAGAAATACTTTATTATTCATTTTGTTTTAAAAATTTATATGAAAATCGCCATAAAGCACGCTCACATATTGAATCAACGATTGAAGAATTGATGTTGGAAACAAAAGTTTTGAAAACACCATTTGATCAATGTTCGGGTGGACAACAACGACGTGTAGCCATTGCACAAGAATTAATGGCATTTGAATCAAAACCAGCATTTTTATTTGTTGATGAACCAACGACTGGTTTAGATAGTGAAGCCGCATTAATTGTTATGGAATGTTTGAGAAAATTAGCTACCAATAATCCAATAACAATTATTGTATCAATACATGCACCTAGCTCAGAAATTCTTAGTTTATTCGATAATCTCTACATATTAGCTAAAGGAGGTGTTTGTATATATTCAGGGCCACCTATCGAATTGTCATCACGTTTAGAAAGTGTGCAACAACATCCGATTGCTGAAGATCGTTCACCAATCGAAGAATATCTACGAATTGCTAATAACGGTGAGGATTTGAATTCAAATTTGTCTTTCAAAATTAATCGATAAACTTTAAATTCAGGAATTAATGATCAATTAGTACGTGATTTAGCTGATAATGCATTACAACACGAAGCAACTCGTTTTAAATTAGAAGAAAATTTGAACGATAAACATTTCAAATCAAATCCAAATGGAATTGTACATCATTCCAAATCATTTTCAATAAATGATCTAATTATTCAAATACAGCGCTTATTTCGTCTGATATTTATTGCTGATGTCAAATATTTTCTCTGCTATTTATTATTGCATGCACTTGGTGTTGGTTTCATATGTTTGACAAGTTATCATGATATGATCAAATCAAATGGCTGTCATGTTAAAACGATGGATCGATTCAATATTACATGCTCAGATAAATTAGATGAAACATTAATCGATGGTTCATTCATGATATATCAATTAGCAATGATTATCGTCATGACATTAGTTTCGATCGGTTTAAGTTCCATATTAGTTGTTGAATTGAGTCAAGTATTTCGAAATGAACATAAAAATGGTAAGTTTTATCCATTATTTATTTCCGCTTGTACTTATGTGAATCAAATTTTAATGTTTTGTAGGATGGTATAGTTTGGCGACATTTTTCTGGGCATTTCAATTCATACATCTTATAGAATTGACTTTTTTCGCAATAAACCAAACATTATTAGGCTATTTATTATCCGAATATTATATACTCGATAATTATGCGATTAATTGGAATCGATTATTACATCAAGTATTATTCATATGGTTATTAACGATTTTAATGCAATCATATGCTCAAGTTTGGGGCATTATTTATTCGAGCAATGTTCAATTGATGGCAACAGCCTTGACAATATTATTTGTTATAATCACCATGTTGAGCGGTTTATATTCATCATTAGAGATTATGAATCGTCCATTATTAGTATATATTGCACAAATATTTGGCTATCGCTCAATCATTAATGGTCTTTATTATACATTCTATGGCATTGATCGTTGTAATGACGGAAACGATGAAGAATCATTACAATTGAAGAAATTATTCATTAATCCTGAACTGATTTATTGGAACTTAATACCATCAATAATCAATTGTATTATATTACGTATCGTAACATATCTAGTTTTATATTATAAATATCGATTGCCTTCAAATGATCAACAGAAATTTAGCATTAAAAAATTCAATAAATTTCCAACTCCAACACCATCAACAACATTTTCATCGAAATTTATTCCAATCGATTATGAACAGTCCGTTAGCATTGATATGAAATTAAATCATAAAGAAGATAATGATGAGAATAAAAATGCTCAAAATGGTGATAAAAATGAAAAATTTCATCAAAAACGTTACATTATTGGCTGGCGTGATTTATGCTTATATGAATCAACGACGATTCATGAAATACGTGAACAACCGAAATCATTATATTCAAAATTACCATCCGAACGGTTAATATTACGGAATTTAAATGGACAAATATTTTTCGGAAGTTTGAATGCATTAATGGGACCATCTGGTTCTGGTAAAACAACATTATTGAAAGTTTTGAATGGGCGTAAAAAAATTCGCATACCAAGATCATCAATGTTTTATTTGAGCAAATTTCAGCAATTGCGTACATGTTTCGTTTCACAAGAAGTATCTAATCATCTGATGCCAGGACTTACAACATTACAAAGTTTAATATATGCATCTAAATTGAAAAATTATAATGTGAAAGAAAAAATCGATCATGAAAAATTAGCATGGAATCTATTGAAAGAATTGAGTATGATCGATGCAGCTGATACAATGGTACAGAATTGTTCTGGTGGACAGCGTAAACGGATAGCACTTGCATTAGAATTGACATCATTATGTATGCCTAATCTAATTTGTATTGATGAACCCACAAGTGGTTTAGATTCGAATTCAGCACATTTAGTTATCGAATGTCTCAAGCAATTTGTACATCGACATCAAGATATTGCAATCGTTGCTAGCATACATCAGCCAAACACTGATCAATTAATGATGTTTGACCAATGTTATGTATTGGCATGTGATGGTGTTTGCATATTTTCTGGCCCTCCAAATCACATAAAAAGTTATTTAGAAGAGATAACCGATTCATCAATCTACACTCGTTTCCCGATTGAGACATTGATAAAATATTCATGTACTGGACATTCAAATTCTACAGTACGAAAATTAGTAATGAAAACTGAAAGACAAATCAAACAAACTGATAATGAATTATTGCTCGATACTGTGGCTATACCTGAAGGAGTACAATATAATCATACTAGATTTTCATTGAAATCAGTGTTAATATTATGTCAACGATATTTTCGATATACAATCAGACATCAATGGCGAGAATGGCTAACATTCATATTGGTATATATTATGACTGGAATATTGACTGTGAATGTTTTTGATAAATCAATAACAAAACCAAGTGGTTGTATGAATATTGAAGATGATTTGCAATCATATTGTACTAATAAATCAGATGGCAAAATATTGGAAGAAATACAAATAGCAAACAATATTAATTTTATATTAATACCAGTTGCTGTAATAGGATTTGTCATTTCAATGCAAACAATGTTTGCATTTGGAAATGAATTGAAATATTTTGCCAGTGAACATCGAAACGGTAAGTTCAATTGTTTGAAACAAAACTTTGAACTTTTGGATCGACTTTGCTTTATTATTACTTTTCCTTGTCTTTTTTTTTTTTTTTTTTTTTTTTTTTTTTTTTTTTTTTTGATAGGCTGGTACAGCAGCGGCTCATTCTACACAATGAAATTCATATTTGAAACAATACCATTAATCCCGATAATGATGATGTATAATTATATTATTGATCTCAACGATGATGTAAATTCATCTAATGGTACATATTTTTGGAAAGTATTAGTATTATTTTTGGGCGGTATAATATTCCATGCTGTTAGTCATATTGTTGTATTATTGACGAACGGACTATTTATTCCATTGATGATTTGTCTATTTTTTTCGATTGCAATATTTGTCATGACATCGAATTTTTTCAATCCAATCATACGAATGCCATTCATGACACGTATTTTAGCAACATTTTCACCGATACATTATTTAAATAATGCAAATTTTTATCTGGTATTTGGTGGTGATCGTTGTCAACCATATGAAATTCAATCCATATTAGAATTATTAATGATACCGAATAATGATGAAACATTTTATTGGGCAATAATTATGCTAATAATTTTGGTCATTTTTTATCATACGATGGCTTTATTATTGCTGATAGTGAAATTTAACCCATTAATCAATCGTCATGACCGTGTGAAACGTGTCGAAAGATATCAAGAAAAAATATTATCCAAATAATTTTTTTTCGTTTGTCTCTAAAGGAAAATGATTGAATTTTATGTATTTTTTTCTACACATACAACCAAACAAATTATCATTTTTTTTTCATATTATTCATATCTAGTTTGATTTCTTATATTATTATTAATATCATTGACTTTCACATCCATATTTTGAAATCATATTTTTTTTCAATTTTTTTTTTGTATACAATCAATTTTCTTTGCAATGTTTTTGATAAATAAATAAATTTTTTTATTTACTCCGATTCATTTATTGATCGAAATGATATCAACAAGAAAAAAATTCCATTTGATTAAGTGAAAAAAAAAACAAATAAAAAATTCAATATCATAAGCATTAATGTGATTAGATTTAATTTGGCCATAAATATAGCAGAGAAAAAACCAATCGTTCTTCGACCTTGTAAAAAATTACCATATTTATTAGTGTGTAATCAATCGATAAATAAAATTAATATAATTCATTTATAGATTTTTCTTTACATTCATTCATTTGTTAACGACTGAAGACATCACATAAGCATCTTCAGTAATTGAAATATATAAAAAAATGTTGAACAAAATTCAAATTTTAATATTTAGTTTTGTAATATTACAATTATCATTGCATTCAATCAATGCAGCTTCAAAAGATAATAAAGGTATTGATTTGTTTTGGTCACTTTTTCTTCATTTAGCTAAATTATTTTTTGTTCCTTATCGACAGACAAGCCTGTTTGTTACGGTTCATATGGCTGCTTCAATAAATCGATATTACACAAAGATTGGCCAGCAAAAAATCAGATCGGCTATTATCCAGAACCACCTGAAAAACAAAATGTAACATTTTATTTTTTCTCATGTGAAGATCGATATAATCCAACTGTATTGAGATATGATGTTAGAGATGATGAAATAAGGAATTTGAATTATAATCCATTGAAACGCACCATATTGATGATACATGGTTACACTGATTTTTATACACAATTCAATTGGATGGGTAATCTTAAAGATCATATTTTATCAAGACAACCTTGTAATTTGAATGTCATTATTGCTGACTGGAGTAAGGGGGCACAAACATCTCCAAATTATTTGCAAGGAGCTTCTAATACACGATTAGTTGGCTCTATTGTAGCATCATTCATAACACGATTGAATCGAATTTATAAATCAACAAATGATCATTTTACTGTTCTCGGTCATAGCTTAGGCGGACAAGTAGCTGGTTTCACCGGAAAACTACTAAATAATCCTAAATTACGATTAATTATTGGTCTCGATCCAGCTGGGCCGGCATTCGCAGATGTTGGGCCAAATGATCGCTTGAGCCCTAATGATGCAAAATTAGTCATCTCAGTACACACTAATGGTGGTGTGAATATTTTAGATGGTTTAGGCATATATGAACCGGTTGCACATTATAATTTTGTGCCCAACGGTGGCAAAGATCAGCCTGGTTGTGAAGCGGATAAAGGTATCACCAGCGTTTTAGTTAATGGTATTGGTGAAGGTTTATCCGATGCGATCGCATGTTCACACAGGCGTGCATATCTATTGATGGCATATGAAGAACAAATGTTTGATGATTTCGAAACAAACGCTTATCCATGCAATAATTATACAGATTTCGAAGCTGGAAAATGTGGCGATCATTGTCGTGATAATAGTGATGATTGCAAACCATTTGGACGTTGGTTCGACTACTGGCAAGAGCAGAAACCATCACCAAATTGGCAACGACCAATCGTCTATTTTGTCGATACAAGAGATCAAATGCCATATTCATATTTTTTCTATCAAATCAAAGTATGTTTTTTTTTCAAATTTCATTAGGATTGAATAATCTCATCTATTTGAAATTAATTCATTTCAGATAAAAACGGGCAAAAATTTTGAAGAATTCAAAGGAATATTAGCATTGAACATAACCGGTACATTGCGTAATGATTTTTCTGAAAAAATTTTTTTCGATGAAAAATTTGAACCAAGCAAAGAATATACTTATCTACATAAATCATTCAAATCATTGGGACGTATAGTCAGAATAGAAGCACGTTTACAAAAGAAAAAAGAAAAAAAATCAACGTTGCAAAAAATATTTTCAAGCAGTTCTAAAAAAGAGCTGAAATTAATTTTAAATGAAATTGAAATTAATTATATGAATGGTTATTCGGAAAGGTGAGTAATTTTAGTTTAATTATTTCCAACCAAGTCAACTAGTCATCGATGTAAACCAGTGATTCCCAAAGCCTAAGATTTTTTCAAAATTTTCGAAAATTTCCAAAGGCTATAGCCTCAGATTTTTCCGATTTTTCACAAAAATTTTCTGATTTTCTAAAAAACGTATTAAAAAAATCATGCTTATTTTCTCGACAGCAAACGCAAACAATTGTCAACAATAATGAAAAATTTAGATAAAAACATCATTACAGGAAATGAAACTGTAACATTTGTGGTGAATAATAGCATCAATTTAAATAATAGTTACAATAATAATATTGTTCAACAATATCCGATCAATAATCCTGATAATAAACGATCACTACAACAAGATCAATCATCAGAGCAATCAAAAAGATCACGCCAACAATCGCCAACAACTAATTTATAATATTCAATTCAAACGAAATCAAGGTTAAAAATGAATCAATTTTTTTCAGATTTTAACCTTTCAGTAAAATATCAAACCCCAAGGTATTGCCTATTTAATCACATTATAACAATAATTATAATTACCAAATGTAATAGTGTAATATTTTAATGAAATAAACCAAAATACACAGAAATGACAATCAGTCAACCATTCATTTGATTAAGTTTAGATGTGAATAATAGTGCGAAATGAAAAATTACTCAACTAAATTAATTTTGAAAAAAAATAATGAATAACTTAATGATATTTTCAAAAAATTGTATGATAAATAAAATTTTGTTCTTCATTTGTTTATTGCTTCATTGTTGAATCATTGTTCGCATTTCATTATAATTTCAAATTTTCATTTTGATCGGCATCTTTGATCCAAGAAAAAATAATAATGAAATTAGATGTATTTCTACCCATTTATCTATGTTTTTCGATTATTTCGATTTATTGTACAAATTTTCGTTCAGTTTTAAATCGTATAAGAAATAATGAGCTTGAAAGATGCTATGATAATAATAAATATTGTTTCAATTCAACGCAAATTGGATCAACTTGGCCAATGTCAAAAATGATTAGAATTTATCCTGAATCACCTCAAAAAATTAATATCAAATATTATTTATTTTCATGTAAGGACTATTACAATCCTACAATATTATCATATGCTAATGTAAGTGATGATTTAGCTAAAATGATCAAAAATTTAAATTATGAACCAAAATTTCGTACAATATTCATTATACATGGTTATACTGATTTTTATGAACAATTTAATTGGATGGGGAATTTAAAAGATGTAATTCTAATGAAAAAACCATGTGATTTGAATGTAATAATTGTCGATTGGCGTGGCGGATCAATAGTGAGAAATTATTTGCAAGCCGTCGCTAACACCCGTTTTGTCGGTTTATTGGTAGCGAAATTCATTCAAAAATTGAATGAATTATTCAAAAAAACAAATGATCACTACACTGTGATTGGGCATAGTTTAGGCGGACAAATAGCTGGATTCGTCGGAAAAAATTTATTGAAGCCCAAAAAATTGCGTTTAATTATTGGTTTAGATCCGGCTGGACCTGCATTCAGTGACGTATCGGCTGAAAATCATTTAAATCATAAAGATGCTAACCTTGTATTAACGATACAGACGAATGGAGGCAAAAATGTCGCTGATGGCTTAGGCTTATTAAAACCGGTAGGACATTATTCATTTTTTCCAAATGGTGGCTCTGATCAACATGGCTGCGAAAAAGTTAAAGGTGTAACAAATATATTGCTTCGTGGCATATCGGTTGGACTGACCGATACATTTGCATGTTCACATCGACGTGCATATTTATTATTGACTTACAATGAATCTAAATATGATAATTATGAGAGTTTAGCATATAAATGTGAGAGTTATGAAGATTTCAAGAATGGTAAATGTGGTGAATGCAACAATGATGATGATTGTATACGCTGGGGTGATTGGTTTGATTATTGGCAAAAACAGCGCACAAAACCATCGAAAAATTGGAAAAAGCATATGAAATATTTTGTTGAAACAAACGATGTTATACCATATTCAAATTTTCATTATCAAATTCAAATCAAAACAACTGATACATTTAAGCCGATAATAGGAAAATTGACACTGTACATGGTTGGCAATTTACGCAATGATTACATAGCTAAAACAATTATCGATCAAAAATTTGTTCCTGATTCAATTCATACACAATTATTTCTATTACAAAAATCGATTGGTAAAATTATATCGATAGATGTGAAATTATTTATTGATGATGATGATATCGATGATGGAAGAGAAATGGATGATATTTTTATTGGCATTGAATATATTCAAATAAATTATATGAATGGCTATGAAAAGAGGTAAGCATTTTTTTGTAATAAAATAATAATAAGCATTATTTTATTGTAAATTGCTGTTCTTATTTCTCATTTGCATAAATCAGTAAACGAATATCATTATCATCGAAATTATTGCCACAAAATGAAAAAGATTCCAAAATTTTCAATGACACAATTGAGCCATTCAAATTTCGATTATCAGTGGAAAATTGAAAAATTTAAATATTTTAACTAAATGGAAAATTTGACATAAAATAATTTGCCAAGAAATATGAGAATCAACCAATCAATTTAAAAATTTTCAAACTTGGAAAAATAAAATTTTTTTTTCAATTAATATTTATTTGAATTTCATTAAAATTATCGAAATATTTTAATAATATATGAATGAGAATACATGAAAATGAATGAACATGACAATGTGAATTTGAATTTGATTGATTGATTGATTTAAATAATAATAATAATAATAATGATAATAATTTTTTCTTTCATTTTAAACAATAAACAATTTTTTTTCGATGTGATCATATGTCATATTAAATATGTGTTGTGATTCAGAGTTAATTTATTATTTTGAAAAATAAAACAGATTTTTCAATAAATTTGAGAAAGAAAAAAAAATATATAACTTTTTACAATTGAAAAACACAACAAACAAACGATATCAATGTATGAAAAAACAATACCCAGAAAAAATAATAATAATCAATTTCATATAACACAATAATTATATAGTGTAGTTGTTTTTTTAAGTGTTTATCAAAATATAAATTTCTTTTTTTTTTATTTGTACAGATTATACATTTGAATACAATAATTTAACTGAGTGATTTTTTTTTATTTTCTCGTGAATGTTACAAAAATAGATTGTTGACAGCATATTTCAATGATACGAACTTATAATTTTGTAAGAAATAATTTTACCATCATAATTTCATTCAATGATTAATGAATCGATCGAATTGATGATCAATCAAACAACATTTTTTTTTCAGTGGAAACAATAAAACAATGATGAGATACAATTAATAAGTAATGATTAATTTTTTTTTCTTCAAAATTACAATTCCACATGTATTGAATACTTGAAATGGAAAATGTATCAATTTATCAATGAAAATATTATTTTTAAAGACCCCTAAATACAGATATCAATCATATATTGTATAACATAGTCGAAAAAAAAAACGAAACGATAAAGATGAAAACAGCAGTTTTGGTTTTTTAAAGAAACAAACAAAGTAAATTTCTTTCGATTTCATGGATGGATTTTTTTTTTCAGTTATCTTCGACGCTGATGATTACATTTCGATAGAATTCCAGTATGGTTGCAATGGTCGATATTTTGTAATGAAATGGCTAAATTCAATCCACAAAAAATGATTAAATTAATGACTCTGATAGATTTTCTCAGAATTTCTTTCTTATTTTTTTTAATAGCATGAGATTCCAAATGAAACATATGTTTGAATGTGTATCAGTGTTAAATAATGTTTTGTATTGAAAAATATATGGATCATTGTTTATTTATCAAGGCGACTTTGAATGAATGAATGAATGAATATTTAAATGAATTTAAAAATTTAATTTTAGATTAAAAACAGAAAAAAATTTGAAAACAAAAGAAATTATAATATTTTAAAAATTATTATAATTTAAAAAGGCAGGATATGATGATGATGATGATGATGATGTTTTACATTTGCATTTTTGTTTTCATATTATATTGTAAATCGATGGTGGATATATATGAAAAAATATGTTTTTTTTCTCAAAGAACAAAAAAGAAAAAATAAAGGAAACAGAAATTACAATTAATCATAATTAATATAAAGGAACACAACAAAATGAATTCATTCAAGAATATTTAAGAAAAAGAACGAAAAGATAAGAAGAGAAAAAAATTCAACAAAACAATAACTAATAATTGATAACAACATTATAAGAATGGATTAATTCGATGATTATGATGATGATGATGAAAAGAAAATGAAAAATGAAAGAAATGCACATGGAAAAAAGTTGTAGAAAAATAATTCAACAAAATTTCAAGTGTATTTGCTGTGTGTGTGTGTGTGTGTATTTATGGCTGAATTTATACAATTTGATTAATGGAAAAACAAAATTTTGGTTTTATATTCAATGGAAATCAATGATAATAATAATAATGGTGAATGATACTATGAAAAATTTTGAAAATTTACAGCAAAAAAAAAAATTATGACAAATCAATGAGCTTTAAAGAGTAGTGTTTTGAAAATGTTGTTAAAGAGTGTTTGTGCACAGTTTTAACATGTGATTAATTTAAATTATTTTTGTTTTGAGAATTGAATAATAATTAATCGATGTGTTTTATGTGTGTTTGAAAGGTTAATAATTCGTTATGTTATGATTATTATTGTTGTTTTTTTCAATTGTAAAATTTTTCAAAAAAAAAAAACAAAGCAGGAAAAAAAATTCTTTAAATTTTCATCGAAAAAAAAAATAATAATGATTAATCAATTTAAAATATAATAATTTTTTTTAATAAAAACTAAAATTCATATTTGTATAATAATTATTTATATGTATAAAATGATTCATTATGTGCATTTTGTAAATATGTATATTTGTTTGTATAATATATAAAAATAAAATTATTTATAACAAATGTTTTTTTCTCTGTATTGAATTTATTCGTATTCTCTTAAGTGTTCAAAAATTATTTTTCAACAATTTTTATAATTTAAATTTATTATTGATAAAAAAAACATTTTCAATTCATTATTATTTCTTTTTTGCATGTAACATTTCCATCAATAATGTTTGCGTTGGTGCTGAACCATTCATATGTTTAAAATATAGAAAATCTTCACCCCTCAATGTTAATGCATGAATTTCCGGTACTAATGATAATAATAGATTAAATTTATCCTATTATTGAATGAAAAAAAAACAAGAGAAAAAATTCAATTTATTTATTATCAAAGAATTAATAAAGAATTTTAAATCTTTGTGATATTCACCGTAATTTGTGGATAAAAATTAATACAATAATCCAATAATGCTTGTTTTGTTTGTTCATGTGCATCATGAACTAATTTAAAGTTGGTAAGTCCACGTACTTCTGCAAAAATTCATTTTAAAGAATATGATTTAAATAATTCCATTGGATTTTCTTCAATTCATAATTGATTATACGAATATACTTACCTGGATTGAGTAATAATAAAAATTTGAGACAAATATAATCATTTGTATCGACTTTTAGTTCTTGTAAACGTGCTGTTACACGATGTAATTGATCAACAACTTGTGGCACACCTAATAATGCCAGCGATAGTAAATCAAATTTTTGTCCATTAGGTAATGTAGTTTCATCAGGTAGACCCGCATGTATACGTTGATGTATATGATCCAGCACTAACATATCACTCCATGCATGTTGTAATAATTTCATTTGATCATCAACCTTAATGTAAAAAAGTATCATGATACAATTAAATTGAACATTATTTAAAATGAAATTGAAACCTACCTTCAAGTCTTTGAAAAATATGGAATTACGAGCCCAATCAACTTGAGCAAATAATGATTGATCAATTACTTTGCACATCAATTCGAATAAATCAACTTCACATTGATTATATGTTTGATTTTGTAAAAGACTATACAATTGAGATTGCCATTCTTTATCATCTATTGTTGATAAATGTAATTCTCTTATCAATGGTGGCATGACCAATTGTTTCTCGTAATGTTGTTGCTGTTGTCCGGTCTTTCCACTAGGACCAGTATTATTACTACTCATATTACTAGGACCTGGACCATTAGCACCCCATTTCAATATATGTTGATCCGCAGCACCTCCGCTCATCATTGATTGTGAGAGATTGGCGTTGGCCAAATTTGATGGTTGCTGTTGCAAATTCGATGGGACCAATGGAGACATGAAATGTGGGTGACCGGCGGCCGCAGCTGCTACTGCATTTGGTACTTGACCTGCAGCTGCTGCTGCGGCTGTTACTCCGGCAGTTGATCCAGGTGATGGTGAAGAATCAGGTGACGATGTTGATGAGGATAATTGTGGAATCTGAATCAATTCTGGTTTGACTCCATCAAATATAGAACCAGCATGCGAACCTGGTGCAGTATTTAAAAAATTGAGCGCTTCATTGGCGACGACTGCTGCGGCTGCAGCCGATCCTGGCAGTATCGTAGATCCGGGTGGTCCGAGATTGCCGCCACCACCAACTCCAACAATATGTGCTTTCGACAATTGTTTCTGTCGTAATAGTTGTAACCGCCTGGCACGATCTCTTTTATACATTGGCCCAAATTTATTTCGCCCACCGCGCATACGATCAGCACGAACAGCTATAAATAGAAAAGGATTCGAATTAAACATTCAATCAAGGTCTTAAAAAAAATTAGTCTTCATATTACCTTCGAGTTTCATGCCTACATCAAGACATTTTTGAAAACGACAATATGGACATCGTTTTCTTTGTGATTTATCGATTAAACAATTACGATCAGCAACACAAGTATATACCTTTTTATTTTGTACAGTACGCTTGAAAAAACCTTTACATGATTCACACGTTAATAAACCATAATGATAACCAGAAACACGATCACCACAAACTGGACATAATTCTTCTATACAATCTTTAGGATCTGAATTTGGTGATGAACTCGCGGCAGTGACAACTGCTGCAACACTAATTGTTGGTTGCTGCTGTTGTGGCTGTTGACTGTTACCCATTAATGGTAACATTGTTTGCTGTTGTTGCTGCTGTGGTGGCAATGTTAAATTTGTATGTTGTCCTAATTGTTGTTGAGTTTGATGATGTTGTTGTTGTTGATGATGATGATGGTGATGATGACCGATATTATTTAATGTAGATGCTGCTGATGATGGTGGGGGTGGTGGAGGTGGTTGGGACTGCTGTTGCTGCTGCTGCTGTGCATGATAATCCATTATATGATTATTATTTGCATTATTAGCGGTCAACGGACCGCTTGAGGCCAACATATTTTTTGATTCTGTATTACTATCGTTGTTTATAGTCGCTGATGATTGAGATGTAGTAGAGGATGATGAAGAAGCTGAATTCGTAGTCGATGTTGTTATTTTTGTCGATGCTGATGTAGAATTTGAAGAATTTAAATTTTCAATATTAGGATTATTTAAATTAATTATGGCAGTGTTATTATTCTTTATTTTAGCCGGTGGTGATTCCGGTTCTGTTTTTATGTTCAATGGAATATTTCTGGACTCTATTATAGACGTTGATGATGATGAGTGTGATGTCATTAGCGTAGAATCTTTTACTGTTTTATTATTTTCATTATTATTATTATTAGCTGTTATTGATGGTGCAACTATGGTCGATGTCGATAATACCGCTAAATTATTGGCTGGCTGTTTGAATTGAATCACTGATTCTTTATGATTAATATGATTATCATTATTATTTTGAATTATGATCGATGATGGTGTTGCTGACGTTGTGGTTCCAGCCAAAGTTGTAGCTATAACATTTGGTGAATTCAATGATGATGATGATGATGTTGTGATCGTTGATAATGCTGTTGTTGCTGGCGTGAAAATTACTTCAGTTAATGTTGTCGAAGTTGATGCTGATGATATTGATGATGACGGCGAAGACTTTTGATTATTTTCATCAGCTAAATTCGATAATTCTGATGAATGATTCGATAATGATGATGTTAATGAACAGGAAGAATTGGATTGATTATCGTTTGTGGCGTTATTTTCAACCAATGATGATTTTTCTTTTATTTGAAGTGATTTATTATCAAAGAGAAAAAGATGAAAAAATCAAATTAGACATTTCAAGAAACAAAAAACGAAATAAATCAAAATCAATTAGTTACACAACGATAACAAAGCCAAAAACGTGTCCAACAACGTAACATTAATAATTTTTTATCCATCATCATAATGATTGAAATCATTGTTTATTTGATGATAACAAAATAATGACAATTTTGTCAAATGATGGATAATGATTTTTTTTCTGTGAATTTTCAATGAAAATTTGGCAACAAACACGCCATAACTGATGTATGATGTGTGGTTGTGTTTTTTCTTTATTGATTGATACACATTTCAATTCATTTTTCAATTTTTATTAGTCACTAATGTTCAATCAATTGATTATTTAGAAAAGAAAAAAAAATAATGGAAATCGATTTCTTTGCAATTTCAATTATGATCAAAAGGAAACAAACATTGAAAATATACAAAATAAAATACACTTGACTTTCAATAAAAATTGACACGCGTTATTGTATCGTGTTAAACTTGATTCATTGAAGAAAATTTCATTTTTTTTTTCTTATACACAATTTTTGAATTATTATTCATAATCAAATCCAAAAACACAAAAGTTGAACAATTTTTTCAAATGATTATTTTATTTAAAAATATTTTCAAGCAATAATCGCGCTTCTTTTCACTATCAATGTTGATTCATTTTCAGGAGAATACACTTTCAATATATCATCATTAGTAGTATTTCAAAAATGAATGTAAACTCGTGATCTTCATAATCATCATCATCATCATCAAATAAGAATAAATGAGATGAGATACATTTTGAAAAACACACAAATACACAGACACTTTTAATACAAATACAGACACACAAATATACAATGCACAGAAAACATACAAATTAAAGAAAATTGAAAACAACCACCAAAGTCTATGACAACCAAAATAATAAATAATTGACAATCATCAATTTTTTTTCTGTGTGTTGTTAGTTGTTAAAGCTATTATTTGTCGGTTGCTTTAATTTTTTTTTATCATTTTCAAATGTTTTCTATAGTCAAAGATCTTGTACTATATATTTATGCAGCATGTTTTGAAATTTCTTTTTTTTTAGTATCAATACTATTATTTTCAAGTTGTATATATGTGAAATTTACATTGAAAAAAATGTTGCGCACGTTATATGATAATCAAAATTGAAATGAAAGAAGAAAATTTTAACAAATAGCAACATCGACTACAAAATAAATGAACAAAGATGCGCAAGAGTTATATACTATTGCGTAAGATTGAATAATAGTCATTGTAATAATCATAGATAATGATGATAACCAGTATTTGTTGTGAACACATTTAAATACAAATTATTATATCAATTAAACAAATTAAGAAAAAATAATTTATTTTCTTATAGTAAGCAACGTTTTAGACATCGGTTATTTTTGATGAAACTTTGACGTTTTAAAATAATTTTCAACGATAAATAATAAATCAAATCATAATGATACAATTGAATTAATAATTTTATAATTAATTTCATATTTCAATCACATTTCATTATTTCTGAAAATAACGAAACGCACAAACACACGATTAAATGTACAAAAATAAAAACATCATCAATGATGATTAATAAATATGATGATGATGATCATGATAATTGTGATAATGATTAGTGGTATTGTTTTAGCGATATAGATGATATTATTGAAAATATCCTTCAATATATATAGTTTGTCACCGAAAAAAAAAATCAAGCCGCTAATCATCATTCATCCAAATTTTAATTTGACCCAAATTTTCAATATCATAAAAAAATATTTGAAAAACAAAAACCAAATATCAAATTGCTCATCATTCGATTGTGTATAATTAATATTTGAGAAAAATTTTGATAAAAACAATGAAAAAATTGAAAAAAAATCCAAGAACTTGATTCAAAGTTATTTCATATTAAAAGGTTTTAATGAAATGAAGAAAAAAAATTTCATAATTAAAATAATGATAAATTTCGTAGCAATTTTTAAATTGTAAATACACTGAAAAACGATAGAATAGTGTTCCAAATTCTTTCATATTTTTTTCACCATATTTAGCCATACTGGATTTAACCCAATTTTCCACCCGAAATCTGCTTTCATTTATTCTCAATTTCACATGTCTCTGTACATTTTTTTTTGTTTCTTGCATTTTAAATCCATGCTCGGGCACTTTGGACTCATGAATAGTCAGAGAACCAAAAAAAATGAAAACACAAGACACGTGCTTTTTCCATTGTTTTGCTACAATAGCAAATATTGGAACACATTTTGTGATATATGATTGAATAAAACCTGCGCATCATTTTTGACATGGCGCCGTTCAAATTTATACCGAATTTTTTCCCTATTTTCATTCAATTAAAATCAAAAACTATATGGAAACATGGAACATTTGGAAAAAATATAAAAATATGGATCATGATTAGAGTTCCTAGAAGAAGAACATTAACAACGAGAAGAAGAAGAAAATGAAATAATTTACAATTGGGCAATTGAATGAATGAATGTATAGCCTCATTCACACACACATTTGAATCAAATATATAACGATTGACCTTGGATCCCATATGTACAACAACCATGCAGTTTTTTTCATTTTTTTCATTTCTTCAGTTTTCGCAAGTTAAACCGCCAAAATTTTTTTTGAAGAAAATCAAAAAAATATATTTCAAATATTTGCTTGCTAGCAGCAACCATACCATACACACTAACACACAAACAGACACACAGAGATTAAAAGCAAATGCAATGGCGAAATCGCGTTATTTGAATCCAAATTGCAATGGATTTTTTGTTTTGTTTTGTTTTTCGTCTTGAATTTGGCCGCCGTAGCTGCTTGCTATTTATTTGTAAGGCGCCTTCATCATCATGATCATTGTGTGTGTGTGTGCATGTATGAAATGTGTGCATGCATGGAAGCGGATGAATTTTTTTTTTCAAAATCAATTGAATCAATTCAAACACACATATACATACATAAATAAATAAATATATGAATGAATGAATATATGAATGGGCGACCTCGACTCAGTGACCTCATTTCCAAAAATTACACTACAGTTACATTATTTTTGGATTATTTTTTCATTTTGTTATTTTTCATGTTTTATTCTCATTAATTTATTTTATTTCATTTCATTTTTTTGTTTTATTTCATTTCTCTTGCCATTATTTTGCCATTTATAATATAATAATAATTGTTCATTTTTTTTATTATGGCGATAATTTGCGGTAATTTTTTTTGTAATTTTTGCTTTTTTTGAATGACTGAAAGTGAGTGAACACACAATTTTTCATTATGAAGAATTGATAATGAAAAATGCATAAGTGAAGAAACACAAAATGAAGAAATTATTATTTAGAATTAAGAAACAATTAAAAACAAAGTTATGCAAAACTTGAAGAAATCGTAACTTTTTTTTGTTTTTTTTTTTTTTTTTTGCAATTTGAAATCATGCATTTTGGCTGTAGAAATACAATGGAAATACAATGAGTGAAAATACATTGGAAAACAATGAAAAACAAAATTTAAAAATGATTGAATAATTTATTTAAATTCATCATTTGTTTTAAAAATTGAAAATCACACGAAATGATTTTGCAATCAACCAGCATTTTAAATAGGCAAATGAATCGATGAAATACGAAATAATAAAAAAAAATTTCCGGAAATTTTTTGTTTGAAAATTTTAAATAAACTGCAAATACACACACACTCACACATACATTGAACAAAATGAAATTCAAAAATTCATAATTTTTTGATGATAATCGAAAGCGAAAAATTTATTACAATAAAAACATGTTCAGCTAATACATAGACACATCCACACACACACACACACACAAACACACACCTGTTTAACCTTGGAAACCTTTTGTTGTTTAGAAAAATGCTTTTCAACATTTTATAATTATTTATTTTTATTCATTTATTTATTTTAATATTTTAAAACTTTTATTTTTTCATTTCAAAATTTTTTATTATTATTATTTGATATGATTCAAATAATAATGGAATACGAAAAAATGGAAGTATTTATTTGTTTTTTCATTTTTTAAAAATCAAACATCTTCAATTCCATGTCTATTTATGTGTGTAAATGCGAATAGTTAGCATGTATTTTAGTGTAATGAAATAAGTAAACAAAGTGAAAACAATTGAAAATGCAATTGAAGCATTCATATGGAGAAATTCAAATACGTGTGGACAAATGAAATTTTTTTTTCATTTGTGCGAAAATTTAAAAAATTTCATTTTCAAAATAATGTTTTTTCAATGAACAAAATGTAGCAACTAGTATAAATAGTATTGCGAGATATGAGATGTAGGAAATATTTTTTTTTTTTTTAGCATCAAAAGAAAAAAGTATTACGAAATCTCTTCACTCATAGGTAATGAAATGAACAAGCTATTTATTGACAAGCTAAATACTCTAAACGAAAATGGAAACACACACACAGACATCGATTTCGCTTTGAGAAATCGATTGAAGAATGAGATGTGTTTGTGATTTGAGAAAATTGAGACAACAAAAAAAAAATTAAGAAATCATTGAAGAAAATCTAGGAAGTATTGTCAAATATTTAATGAATTTAAAGATGGAATTTCGTAAATTTTCTTTTTTTGAAAAAAAATTTATTCAAAATTTCAAAAATTTTCATTAATCACAACAAATTAATGAAATGATTGAATGTCAAACCTGACAAACAACAAACAAAAAAACATGACAAAATTTGAACTTGAAATGAAAGTGAAACTTGTAATTTTATTTTTTTCATTTTTATGTTAAATAATTCTTCAACCTTGTTCAACATTTTCAAAAAAAAAAAAATCGGTCAAAATCGTAACGACCAGTGTGTGGTTTATAATTACTTATTGAATATTTATTGAATCGTAAATGGGAGAAATTTATGGTTTTTGAATTTCAATTTTTTTCTATTTGAGATTTTCTCTCGATTCAATGAACAAACATATGGAATAAAGGGTTTTTTTCATTCAAATGTTCATTCAAATACAGATACAGATACTGATAGATGAAACCATTTTTAATGTGAAAAAAAAATTATGCTATTACATAATATTTTACATTAAATTTTTCATGAAATTATATTTTAATTACAATTTCGAAAATTATATAAACGATATTGTGTAATAATGATAATAATGATCATAATAATTTGAAATGAAATAATACGAATGTGACTAATGGAAAACAAAGCATGAAATGAAAATGAAAATGAAAATAAAATGAAATTAAATCTTGAAAAATAAAGAAATCATGAAACAAAAGTGGAAATAAATAAATGAAAAATAAACAAATCATTACTATTGTAGTTAATATTATCATTATTACGTAATCATTTTTTTTCGCTTTTCATGTCTTCTTGTATTGGTGGATTCATTGAATTCATTTTCTTTCAACAGAACAAAACAAAATTATATTATATCTTCCGCACCAAGTATTTCGTAATCCATATTTCATGGCTGTATGCGAAAATAAATACAAGAAAAAGCATTTTTTTTAATATTGAAACATGAAACCATTTGTGATTGTATATCTGTGTATGTTTGTCGTGCTTTGTTTCTTTTTTTTTCTTTTTTTGGAGGTCAAAAATAGTAAAATGAAAATGAATGAAGAAAATCCAGAAATACAATCGAAATGATTCTATTTTCAAAATGTATTTGTAAAAAAAAACAACAATTTTCTCTTTCTCTCGCTCGTTTGCTTGCTTGCTTCAAGATGATAATGACAGCAACAACAGTTGATGAATTATCATCATGTTAATTGCAACATTTTTCTTCTATTTTTCTCATCTATGCCTATGCAAACTTTTGGCGCCAATTTTTTTTGAAAATTTTTTTTTTCAAAGAAAATTTTAAAAAAATTTAAATTTACCACCCCCACCACTACAACAATACCGAATACAATAACAATTTTCCTATGTGTATCTGACCTAATTTCCATATGAAACATTTCAGTCTCTTTTTTTGGACTTGAAAAATTTCACTTTGAAATTTTTCATTAAATTACAAAAGAACAACAGAGGAAAATCTCATCACCATCATAATTATCCATTGGTGAAAACGAAATTTTACCACTTTCACCACTTTCAATTCATTCAATAGTCTTTTCAACATTGAATAACATTATTATTGTTTGCCATCATAATGATCATCATCAATGGATGATAATGATGATGATGATCAAATCCATTGAATCATAAGAAACAAACAGAAATGAACATAAACAATGTTATAAATGGGAAGAAAAAAAAGGTACGTAAATACAATGAAATGAAATGAAAATGAAAATACTGTGAATACATTTTCAGTCATAAAATAAACAAAATATACATGTTTATCCGCATTTATTTTCATTTGATTCATCGTTATTTTACAACAACTAATAATAATGAAAATAATACAATTCATTCATATTCATGCACTTGTATTAAATATAAATGCAAAAAAAAATCGAAATGAAAAAATAAATAGTAATGATAATAAACATGAAAATAAGATAAAATAAAATAAAATAAAATTTTTTCTATTTTCCCACTTTGTATTGGCAACAGTTAAAAGTAGGCCAATGCTAACCACTTTCATTTCTTGTTTCACTTCACTTGTACATTTTTATGTGTTGTTTCTTTAATTTAAGTTTTGCTTTTATATTGCTGTGTGTGTGTGTGTATTATGAATGATTAAATATTATTTATTCATTCAATTTATTTTCTAAATGTTTTCCCCTCTTTCTTTGTTGTTACTAAATTTATGATGATGATCATCATCATGACAAAATTGAAAAAACTAAATAAAGAAATAAAATCGAAAAACAACGAAGACATCGATCGATTAATCGATCAATCAAATGAATCATGATGATGATGATGATGATGATTCGTAAATTCAAAAGAAAAATGAATTTTTTTTCAGAAAGAAAAAATTCAAAGACAACAAGAAATCAAATATGGATTTAAGGAAAAACAAAACAAATAAACAGAGAAAAATTATATTATTGAAAGAAAAAATGCATGAATAAACAACTAATCGTTAAAAACACGTGGATTTTTGAAAAATAATTAATTGAAAATAAATAAAAATATATTCAATAATGATAACGACGATTAATATTCAATTAAAAGCAGTGATCGTCGTACATATTCAAAGTACAGGAAAAGTGTTTTCGCATATATTTAGATATAGTGACAAGTGTTAAATTTGTAAATGTGTGATTTTATAAATACAAATATAAATCTTAAATCAATAATTATTATTATTCAAAATTATTATTCCGTAAACACATAATCGGATGCCAACAAATGGATGTTTTCTTAAAAAAGTATCAAAATCTAGAATAGAATTTCTGAAAGAGAAACACGTTCGTGAATTGAAAATTTAGTGCCGATTTTGCATTTGAAAATAGGAAAAATTATAATTAAAATAATATAAATTATGATAATAATTATTAATAAAAAAAATATTCAATCGATGTGTATCAATTGACCTCGAATTATCATCGAAAATTATTTTTTAGAAAATGGAAAAATTAAATAAGAAAAATAACACGGAATCATTACTATTTTTATCATTATTATGTATTTACTATGCTCGTATTCAATTGTATTAGGAGACAACAAATGAAAACAATGAAAAGGAAGAAACAAAAGCATTTTATAACTGATATCATTTGAATTTCAAAAATTATTCAAACGTGTTACATCGAGGAAGCGATTCAAAAACAAAGATATCAGCTTCAAGAAGCTACAAGTTATGGAATACATCAACATCAACAGCAGCAACAACATACAGAAGTAGTGCTGCAATAAGAAAACTCAAAAAACGATCAAAGATTAATTCAAACAACTGAAATAATCGAAATTTTCATTATTATTATTATCAATATTAATTTAATAATCATCAATTTTTAATCATCATCATCCAAATAAAATCAATCGACAAGATAATATTTATGATATTTTCAATAAAAAACAACAATCATTTACTTCATTGGTCTTTTTTATTTCGATTTTGTTCTCCTTTTTTTCCCCAATTCATACATCCATTCAACAACATTCACAGTCATTCATTCAATTCAATTCATTCATTATTCATTTTATTGAACGACCCAATTTCGATCATTGTCGTCAATGTGTATGATGTATGCATTATACAGGCAAAGCGCACATACACATAAACAGATATATAAAATACTTATAGACTTATATACACAAGTGAACACATATAAACAGATAAATATCGAAAGAGAGAGTGAAAAAAAAAAAAAAATAGAAAACATGCCGCTTGTTTTGTATGTTATTCAATGTTGTTTTCACTGTAAGACATATTTGTATTGAATATAATGCACACAAGAGATAGACAACAAACACACACACACACAGAGATACACACATTGTATCTTGGAGCCATATAATATTTTCTATGATATTTAAAACATAAAAAAATACACATAAACATAGAAACACATGAAGCGAATTGAGATTCAGGTCACGGTCATTGTTGTTGCTGCAATTTGTACCAGAAAAAAAGTGGAAAAAATCATTTTTTTTTCTCCACACACACACACACGCATATGATGACATATAACGGGATATTTATTTTTTATTTTTTAAAATATTTAATTTCACTTGTTTCGAAATTTTTTTGAAAAATGAAAAATTTTTTCTTCTCATATTTGCAATGTGAAATTGAATTTTTGATTTTGAAAAAAAATAAATTTTTTTTTTCAAAGAAAAATACATAGGAAAAAACATCCTGATATTTGATTGAAATGATTGGGAAAAATGATTTGAATTTTTGATCATAATTTTTGTTTTTGTTCATAGAAACATTTGTTCATAGACACTGAAAAATCTTACCTGATTTTATTTTTAGGTAGAATTCAAAAAATTTGATTTAAATCAATTCGAAATGTATTTTGTTGATGGAAAATTTTTGAATGGTATATAATTCTTTAATATAATTCAAATTTAAGCACTGCAGTTTTCGTTGTTTTTTTTTGTAATTATTAGATTATTTTTTCAAGAAAATATGATCAGAATTTTATGAAAATCTCATTGAACTTTTCTTCACAAATTTTCACCGAAGAAAAAATTCAAGAATTTCAACAAAAAAAAATTCATTGGTTGATTGCACACAAGTTGTTAGGTGATTCGAGAAGAGCAAACGCCGAATCATCAATTGATTGATTAAATTTGAGATAAAAAATCAGGAATTCAAAAATTTTTAAAAATTTAAATAACCAAAGTCCATATTTTTTTCACCGAAAAACGTAACAGAATTTCACAAATAAGATCATCATCATCATTAAATGAGAAAAATACGAAAATTTCGCAAATCGCAAATTTGATTTTGATTAAATTAGATTACGACAACATATAAATAAATTAAAACAAATTTACAAATAAAACATTTGTTTTTTCTCGAAAACACCATTTAAATCAAATCATTCAGATAATAATAATTTTTGATTTCCAAAATTTTCACATTTTTCTTGGATTTTTGTAATATAATTTTCACCTAATATTGATAATGATAATAAATAAATCAGCACAATAAAAAGCTCATAAAACAAACAAACGAAAATAAAAATAAAACACAATTTTTTATAAATAAAAAGACAAAAAACAAAAATAAAACACGTACCAATTTGCAGAAAACACGTATCGAAAATTTTTATTTGGAAAAAAATGAATCAAATGAAAAATGAAAAAAAAAATATTTTTAGTTATAATCAGTGAACTGTGGCATAATGATAATGATAATCATAATAATAATAATAATAATAATAATAGCATAAATAAATGAATGAATGAATGAATGAAAATGTTGAAATGAATGAATGGTAAAAGAAAAATATAAAAAAAAAGAAAAGAAAAGAAAACTAAAAGTTAAAGAAACTGAAAGTGAAACTGAAAAAAAAATAAAAGAACAAAATTTCTTAATTCAAAGTAATGTAAAGTAAATACACACACACACAAACAAAAACAAATGAAACAAAAAATGTTGTTTGTGTATGTATTTTTATTTAATCAATCAAAAATATACGAATATTTTTGTTGTATGTTTATTCAATGGAAAATAAATACGTGCATTTAGCGTGCGTTTTCTTCTTCTTCTTCTTCTTTTTCATTTAACATTTCTTCTTGTAACTATTATCATTATTATTATTTCTATTATTATTGTCTATGTGTGCATATTGTATATTATGTTTTTGATTTTGTATTTAAACATGAATAAACAAACAAACATAAAACATCAAACAAACAACAAGCAATGTAAAAAACATTTGATTGTATGGTAAAATTAAATATAAAAAAAATAAATTTTTAAAATGAAAAATACTCTGAAAATAGAAACTTTTCAATACGAGATGATGATGATGAACAAGAAGAAAATGAATGATATTAATAATGAAATACGAATAATGAAATAATGATAATAATAATAATAATAATGAAAATACATACAAAATATTAGCACACAAATGAAAATTGCTACGATAAAAACACATATAAATACAAACACAATCGCAAATGAATGAACGCTTAAAACACAACACAAGAATAATGAATGAATGAATGAATGAATGAGGAGAAATATCAATTTTTTTTCATATAAAACAGATATATAATCCAGCATAAGAACTGTAAAACTGTTTTTTTTTTATAAATTTATAATTTCATTTTAAATAGGTAAAACATAACGAGAAAAATAATTTTGAAAAATTGCGAAAACCATAACATAACATCAACACATACACACAAGTATTTGTTGCAGCATTTGAAAATCTATTTTAAATTGCTTGTTGCTTATATATTTTTGTGCTGTTTTTTTATTGCAGTCTGACTATCGTGCGATTATAGCTGTTGTTGCAATTGCTACAAATAATTACTCGCAATTATGAGACTATTTCAAATCGTGCGATTATTGAACATCGCTGGAGACACAAATGGACATTATTTAGAAACAAAAATGGATGGACATGGCTAAGATTCAGGATCAAATCATTCCTGATTCGATCGAAACAATATTATTCGTAAAAATGAATTTTGAAGCAAATTTTTCAACAAAAAATGCGAGCAAAATTTTCAATACAAAACGATAAATCAAAAGAGGATTTGAATAATTTGAACTATGAAGACACATATGAAGTAGAAAAAAATGGATAATTTTACATTTTTCACTGCACAGTGATTTTCAAATGGTGATTTATTTTCAATTTTGAATTTTGATTTCAAAATTAAATTATTCAAAAAAATGGTGGGAGTGATTTTGGTGTTGCAAGACACACTGAAAAATTTTCACATCAGAGAAAATTTGGAAAAAAAATGAACACAAATAATTTGAAATTTGTTGTCAGTCAGTGTGTGTGTGTTCACAATTGGAAACAATTTTTAAATTTTTAAATTTCAATTTTCAAATTTTAATTTTCTCTTTTGTCATATTTCAAAGAAAAAAAATTCAATTGTTTTTTCAAATGCAAAAATTAGAAAAATTGCACAAACAATAAATATTAATGAATGATTTGAAACAAAACAAAAATAAATATGATCATACAATCGACCAACAAACAGCAATTGAAAATTGCTTGTCGTTATATTTATTATTATATTTTATGTTTCAATAATTATCATCATCATCATCATTAATTATTATCATTTGTCGTCTGCTGTTGTGTATTTGATTGCATTTAATTTATTATGTTTTAGTAACAATTTTGTTTGATCTCAAAAAATGGTGACGATTTTTTTATATATTTGATTTCTCTGTTTGGTTAATGTGTAAAGTGAATGAATGAAAATATGACTGCAGAAAATGTATCAATTCAAATTTTTCAAATTGGTAACAAAACAACACTGAAAATGAATGCGCACGCAAAATTTCAATGTTTTAATGATCAAATTATAGACGCATGATTCTGAATGACTCTGGAATGATTCTTAAAGAGGGAAAATATCGCAAGAATTTGCGAAATTTTTCTTGAAGGAATTTCAATCTTTTAAATCATTCAATTTTCATTTTCATTTTCATACAATTTTCTTTGGAGTTTGCGTCAACAATCGTGAATTGAATGGAGAGACAGAAAAAGAAAATGTTTGAAAATTTCAAAATGTAAAATGAATTATCATTATTACTGGAGAAACAGAAATAAAACCGCCAACTGATTACATAATTTTGAAAAGATAATGCAATGTTTATTTATGTACAAAAAATAAAGATAATGACAATAATTTCATAATAATAATCGTAGTAATAGCAGTAATCAAATGAAAATAAATCATTTTGAACCTGAAACGGATATGCAACAAAAATGTGTAGAAAAGCACAAACATACATTATTCAATTCATACATTTCAATGCACACAAATGACATACATGACCACAATGTGAAATATGAACAAATACACATTGCTTTGGTTACACACACACACACACACACACACACACACACACCACACACACACACACACACACACACACACACACACACACACACACACACACACACACACACACACACACACACACACACACACACACACACACACACACACACACACACACACACACACACACACACGCATTTGAATAATTTCAATAATTACAAAATGAAACATTGCATAATAAATTTTCATTTTAGATTAATGCAAATAATTCAACAAAAAAACGGATAACTCGAAAAAAATGTTCCAAATGTAATAAATAATTTTTCAAATATTACAAATGTAATTACAAATTGAAAATTGGAATAATCATCATTGGAATCCGAATATTGAATATAATGGAAACCGAAAAATGAATTATGAAATTATAATTAATTTTTTCTACTCGAAAATTCATAAATTATCACACAAAAATGGTCAATCAATTTTGTTTAATTGAAAATTTTTATAATTTGAATATTTAATTAATGATGGTCACACGGACACACACACACATTAACACAATAAACGATGAAATCCAATATTGGTGATTCATTGATTTTAATAAAGTATTTTATACAATAGAAAAAAGGACTAAAAATCATATTTTTCATTCCTTAATTTCATTGTTTGTTACAATTTATTCATACATCTTTTGGCTACGAGAAATGGATAAAATTTTTTTTTTGAAAAAAAATCCACCTACAAACAATTCAAAAAGGATTCAAAGACAACTTGAATTTAATTGTAATAATAATAATAATGATGATGATGATGATGATGAACAATTAACAAAAGAAATGAAAATTTCTATTTTTAAATATTTTTTTTCTTTCGTTCATCATTATTGTCCAATTAAGGTATTTTTACATAGATTTCTGAGGTGAAAATCTTCATGCATTTTCAATTCTTTTAAATTAAGAAAAAAACGCAAAAAAAATTCAATGAAAATCTTTATTCACAATTATTCGATTATCATTTGGATTTAATTTTTATTTTTTTCAAAAATAAAAATTTTCATTTTTGTAAAATACCATATTTATAATTCGATTTGTCCATGGATTTTTTTTTTTATTTTTTGAGTCAAAATTACTTGGGCATAAAATTATTTTGGAATAGGAATTCAAAGTAAAAGAAAAAAACGAAACACGTGTTCCATAACGTCGCACCAAAGCGCATATGAATCGTAATTACTATTTTGGAACAAAGATTTGTAATTTCCTTAAATTATTCTCAACAAGAAAAAAACAAGCTGATTTGAATCGATTTGATCCCCGAATTTCAATTCATTTTTCAAGCGAATCAAGTGATACATACTACAAGTGATATTACATTGTTCCATTGGTAAAATGCTGAAACGGAATCAAATTTTTCTAAAGATTTTTTCTTGAGAAAAAATGATAATTTTTCACCTTGAAAAATTGAAAGATAACGAAATCTAAGAAAAAATGAACAATTTCATTATCTTTGTCTTTTTTTGAAAGATCAACAGGAAAGATAGAGAAAAGATTCAAGATTATATTCGGTTGTCCGAAAAGTTTTTGCCAATTTTCAGATGTTTTTCAATTAGTAAATCGGCAAAAACTTCTCGGACAACCTGATATTTCTGCTATGAAAATAGAAAAAGGAAAAATTTCATCATCAAACACCGCGTAATCAAACAACAAGCATAAAAATACATGCATCCACAGAGCCCAAAACAATTCATTTCCTTAGATTTTTCTCTTTAGCTTCTCCTTTGTATTCAAAATTCAATACTTTGGTCTATGCTTTGTTATGTACACACAAAAGCCATATAACAACAACAACACAAACGATATTAAGTATGTATTCATCACAATGCATTGAAATTGAAAATTCAAAATAGATTATGTTTGTTCCTAAATTTAAACATGTTGTTTATAACAACAACAACAAAAAAAAAAAAAAAAATAGAAAATACAATGAAGAATGAAATGAAATGAAAATCATTATCATTATCCACAACTAATGTTGTTGTTGTTGTTGTTGTTATTAGATTTACACTGTAGATTCATTGTACGAAACGAACAAATCTTATTTTTCTTGAAGAAATTTTCATTTTCAAAAATCAAAGAAAAGAAGAAAAATATTCAAAGATTTCCACACATAAAACAAATACTTTTATTTTTGAATGGAGAGAGAGAGAAATACATCATCATCATCAACATCGTCGTCGTCGTGGTTGTTGTTGTTGTTGTTGAAAAACGACACGTGAAACTATTTTCATTTAAATTTTCTACGTATGAAAATTGTACTGAAATAAAGAAAATATCATTTGAAATGGAAAAAAATAAAAAAATAAAATGAAATGAAATAAATAAAATTAGGTCATGGATCATCATCAAATACGACAGCAACAACAACAACAGCGAAAAATAACATATCATCATCATCATCGAATTATTTCATGTTTATAAATTATAAAAAATTGTGTGTATGGAGATATATAAATATGAAAACACATTTATATATTATCGTTATAATGATGAGATCTCTATGCACATAGAGATATACACACACACACACACACACACAGATACTTCAATAAAAAAATATTAGGCTGTCCGGAAAGTTCTGGCCGATTTTAATGTACAACTCTATTGATTAAGCGAAATGAACTTTTCGGACAGCCTGATATATAGAAGATAATATATCAAAAAAAAAAAACAACAACAATCGACTATTATTGCTATCAAATGCATGTATTTCTATGAAATTGAAATCAAAAATTTGAAAAAAAAACATTTTCTTATGATATGGGCGCCATAATTTTTTTTTCATTATTTGATAAATGAAAATAGATTGACAGATTGAAATATAGCGGCGGCTGCTGCGGCTGCTGATACTGATTATCATTTAATATATCATTGATAATCATAATTTTTATTATTTTATCATCATCAAATTCAATTCAATTCAATATGAAATATAATAAATACGCGGACATCCTGTAATCATTGATTATATGATGTTAATGATATTGATGCTGAAGAGAAAGACAACAAAAAAGTAACAAATTTTTGAGAGAAAAAACAAAAAACAAATGGATGAATGAATAATTTCATCATCATTGTCTTCATTTAAAAACATATGGCGCCCATCAGAACTTTGTTTATACGCCATTATTCGATAACTTTTATACGAATAAAATGATGATAACGGAATGCATTATTATTTTTATTATGATTAAAGTTATTTTTTATTCATATTCTGAGAATTTAAATGAAGAATCCAAAACTTGAATCGGATTTGCCGAAGCATTTTTGCAGAAAAGGGTCTGAGACTGATGGAATTGATTATAAATTCTTCCTTGATTTGCGAAATGTCCAGACCTAGTATGTCTAGTATTTAGGCTAAGATTAAATTGAGAAACAGCTAACAACTTAATAAACCCTATTGATAATAGCTAAGAAATGTATATTGTAAAGATTTATTTGCATAGAATATTCAGGAAAATTAAAAACAACAACAACAATAAATAACAAACAAAAAACATCACATGAATTTTTCAACAGCAGATTCCCACAGGTATCATTTCGTGTTTCCATTGAATTTTTCTCTGCATCATAAGGATGCTGGAAACGAAAATTTTCTAATAAACAAATAATTCTAAGAAGTGCTTCGAATAGCAAAATCAAACGATTTAATTAATTCCAAATATTGATGAACATAAACATTTGAAAACATGTGAAAAAACTTGAACAAAATTTGAATCAAAAATTCTAATTTAAAAAAAAAAATCGAATCTAAATTCGAATTAATTATTCAAGAAAAAAAAGTGAAAATTAATTAATTAATTAATTATGTCAATAATTATCATGTATATAAGGCAACAAACAAGGCAAATAAATTTACAAATAAACAACAAATATCATTGATTATATTTCGGCAAAAAAAGTTAGCAATAAACTTGAGCGATAATGACGCCAAGATCATCATCAAAAACATTAAATCATCATTATTATTATTGATATGATCAAAATTATATTAATTATAATAATAATAATTGGCATCCACCGCCACCATCATTATTATCAATGAAAAGTTGTCAAACCAAAATAATATCAAAATATGATTGAAAATTGAAAAAAAAATAGAAATACATAAGATTATATCGTTTAATTTTCAATTTAATTTTGAGCGTTTGTTTGAGCGCAATTTTAAAATACATTTTAGATTTGAAATAAAATTTAAAAAAAAAAAAAAAAAAAAATACATTCAATTTCAATTTAGGTCATTTGAGAAAAATACGAAAAATTGAAAAGAAATTATTGTTTTTTTAATGGTTTTATTGAATAGAAAGTTTATGGTTTTTTTTTTGTTTTGTTTTAAAATTTAAAAACATTGTTAATTGATGTTTCTTTCGATGATTTTCGATACGCAAAGATATATATTTTTTAAAAGATTTTACACGAAGACATTTTCCCTAATTAACAAATTCCATGATGAAGAATCTTTTGATTTTTAAATTTGACTTCATAACAAAGTAATTTTAAAATATTTTTTTCAATCCAATTAAACAAAATTGATGACAGTTAAAAAATGACAAAACAGTAATAATTGAAAAATAACCAGAAAAAAAATCAAGCACACGACAACCATGAAATATATAACAATGTAACAAAAAATGAAATACATGTATTCAAACATTTTTGAATGATTTCATTATTTGAATGTCATTCGACGACGACGACAATTCAATTTAAATTTTAACAAGCAACGACAGAAGAAGCGAGCTAAACAAGCGTCGATAAAAACTGCAGAAAAAACTAGGTGTGAATTAGAATGAATTCAAAATACTTAATATCGGATTTTCAGTGCAAGAATTCATGATCATAATTCATTCGTTGGTCGAAATTAAATTGAAAAACAAAGAACGAAATCAAATGAAACCAAATTTCGGGAATGAAAATCGCTGAATCAATAAAATATGAACATATTCGTTTAGTATTCTTGAATCGTTATAATGCAATCAATCCACATATATAACACGAATATTCGTATGTGTCTTTCACTGAAAAAATATTGAACACGAATATTTCTTCTGGTTTTGTAGAATTATTATTTTTTCAATACAGAATTTTACAAAAAATCAATTGTGTAGAGAATTAGAACGAGGTCATGGATAAATAATAATAGTGAATGATGATGATAATTGTAATTATTTTTAGTGTCAAATATGAAATTATTTTAAATGAATAAATAAATTGAAATAAATAAATAAAATTGTATTTTACATAGTTTTATATACAAATATTTATTTATTATTTATGTCCATGATCATGATCATAATCATTTATTTATTTATTTGTTTTTTCAAAGAACACTTATGATGACATCGATTTGGTGCAATTTTTTACATTTTACAGTGTTAATATAACCAATTATAAGACTAAGACATTGTAATTCTAAATAATGATGATTGCGAATTTTAAATTTTATTCAGTGATGAACCATGCAAAAATATCGAAGCAATGTGGGAAAGCAAAACTTTTGATCATTGAAAAATGATTATCATTCATTAATTAAGACATTCATTTATTTTTTGTGATTAATATCTTTGTATAAATCCGAGAAAACAAAACAATATGATAATGATTATAATCGCAAGAATTTAAAGAATCTAGGTGAATCTTTTTTGTTCTCTTTATTTTCTATCTCCCAATTCAATTGAATAAACCAAATGAATGCAATGAAATGAGAAATTAACTTAAAAAGCGAAATTCAAATTACGATATGGCGCCAAACGTTGGCGCCATCCATCGATTGAGATTTTCAATCGGAGAAAATTTAGGTCAAATATTTTTGAAAATTCATGCGAAATCAACGAATTAGAAATGTCAAACAATTAATGAAAAACAAATGAGAACAGAATTTAAAAGAAAAAAACAAATGAAGAACTTGAAAAATCAAGGGAATTCTTGTGAAACCATTGAAATGATTGGAATTGAAATGTAAATGTAAAACAAAAAAAAATTAGGTAAATTACAAATTGTAATACAAATAAGTGCTTTGAAGCTTTGCGCATTTATTTTCATAGGACTCTGTGGACCATATTTTTTTTCGATTCGTTAAATTCACCTTATATTGACCCATATTCTCTCTTTGTTCTATATACCTACACACGTGTGTTCAAGTGTACATTTGCACATGGTAAAAGCATAATTCAAAATTCTATACGATGAAAAACACTCCTTGCTTCTTATTTGCTATAGCAAAGTACCACAAACTGAATTGGGTCATATCACATGTGTGAGAGCATACCTTATTTATTCTGGAACAAGCACACGAGAACGAATCAAATTTCAATGATATAAGATTAAAGAAAATATAATTTAATCCAAAATAAATTATAATAGTGTATAAGTCTTGGAAAATAATGCTTCGAAAAATTTCAAATTCAAAATTTTTTTCTAACAAAAAAAAAATTTGAATCAAGATCAGCAGATGTCGCAGCCATTGATTCAAGTTGAAAACAATTTGAAATTTTCAAAAAATTTTGCCGCTTTTTTTTCAAAATCATTTGAAAAGTGAAATCGAAAAACATTTTTCTTCTTTTTTTTCAAATTGAAAATTCCGGCAAATTTTTGACAAATGAATCAATTTTTTTTCTACAGAATGAAGCTATGGGATATGTCCATCATTCATTCATTTATTCATCATCATTCACAAGCATAACAATCGATGTTGATTGCAACATACATTAAGATTGAATTGGGCAATAAAATATTTACTCGTCTAAATGAAAAAACAATAAAAATCTTTGCCCAAAAATTTCCTTGTTTGGATTTGATTTTTTTTAGACACTCAAAAGCAAAGAACATGAAAGCATGATTTTATCTATTAATTGATAAATGGAGAGAGAATAACAAAAACAACTAGTCAAATAAAAGAGTCGTCAAACTTGTTTTTTTTGATAGGTTTGTGTAGTGTATGTTTGCTTGTACGTATTCGTGATTGAGTATGATGATGCAAAATGCATAATTTTACTTTCTCTTTCTTTCGAAAAAAGAAAAAAAATCCATGTAGTAAATTATGTCCATTACAATCACAATGGAATTACAAGAAAAATGACGAGAAATAAAAAAGAAAATCAATCATACACCAGCAGCAGCAACAATTGGACAGAAAATGAAAATGGCGCCCATGAAATTTTGCTGTTGAGTGAATCACAAATGGAGAGAAACATTCATAAGAAACGAAAAAAAAAAATTATGAAAAAAACCAAGAGTCATCTTGACCTTGGAAAGTGTGGCGTTTAGTGGATGAAAACATTGAAATTATCATCATTATTATCATCATCATCATCGGCTAAGATTGGAAATTTATTCTTAAAGTTTATTTTCAATTTTACATTATTCTGCCTGTAATTCATTCACATATATTATAACAAGCCAAAAAAAAAACAAATCAACCAACCGAACACCAAAGCCGTTTGCTTTTCATTTATTTATTTTTATTGTTGTTTATTCGTAAATAATAAATGATAAATTTCCAAACAAATTGAAAGTTTGAAACAAACTTGACAAACAGCTTTTGCCTTAGAATGAAAATAAGATGAAAATACGTACAAATTCGTAAACTGTATTCGATTAACCAGCACAACAAACAAAATAAAACAAATTCAAAATAAAAATTAAGACTAAATTAAGAAAAAAATGAAGAAAACAAATTGCTCGGAATCTTAACACAAGCCAGATAGCCAAAAGATACAAATTCATATTCTATTCAAAGTGATTAAATATTTTGTAAATTTATTAATCCACAAACATACAGAGAATCAAGAGGAAAATGTAGAGTTAATCAAACAAGATTTATTTGGAAATTATTCATAAATTTTTTTCCATTTTTTATCCCCTCGAGTATACGAATTGAAAACATTCATTTATTTTGTTTAGTCATAAATTCATAATTCATAATATCTTTGACGAATGAAAATTAATTGAAAGAAATAACGAATGATTAAATAAGAAAGAATTACGAATCAAATTATCAAATAATTACGTCATCGGAGTACAAAAATTACCAAAATTATGATTAAAGATTAGTGGTAATAAGAAAATTTCTTAAAAAACATTGATATTTGAGAAAATTGAAAATAATAAAATGAATCAAAAAGCAAAATCAACAAATAATTTGATAAAACTTATTGAATTTCATACAACAACTCAGAAAACCATATTTGTGCGTGTTTTCTCGTACGAAATCAATTTTGAAAATAATTTTTTGAAAATTTTTTTTTCAAATCTTTAAAATATTGATTTTCAATATTTTCATTCATTTTCATCAAAGGCTTTTCAATTATTTTCGAGCCAAAATACCAGTATTTATGCAAAAATACCACAGAAAAACATCAAATCATTTGTTGAGAGATTAATCATAAATATTAATAAATAATCAATAAAGATATGAGCAATATTTGAATACATTTTATTACTTTTGAAAAATTGTAGAATTGAAAACAAAGTATTTTTTCTGTTTTAGTAATTTCAATGAATAATTTTGCCAAATCAACAATTTTCAACTCATTTCAATTCGATTCACATTTGTTCATATCCAAAATGATGAATTTCCTCACTCATCAACTAAATGAGTAATTATTTAAAATCAAATTGAGCTTATTATTTTCAAAATAGCATCAGTATATTGTTTAATTACTTATTTATTTGTTTGTGAGTTTCTAAATTTGATTTTGATTAGTAGTCGAATCAGTCTGAATAGTAAATTTGTATCATTATTTTTATTTATTTTTCCATTCAATGAATTATTTGTCAGGTGTCCAGGATACCACTTGATAAATTTGAATAGAAATACAGACAATTTTCATCTTTATTGTCTGCATATATATATTGATTATGAACATCTAGTCTAGATTCTAGACAAATAAAGTTATAGTAGAAATAGTGGTTATAGTAGAAAATTTAGGACAAATAATTATTTGAAGAAACAATAGCGAAAAGCCAAAAAATATCGATAAATTTCGATTTCATTTTCATTGTATCCATCAATTAATAATCTAATTTGTATGTAAATGCAACTGTGTGCAACAAACTGAGACAAAAAAGCAGCAAAATATCTTCTGAGTTGATCAAAGTTGATTAATCAAAAAAAAAAAAAAAAAAAAAAATCCATGTATTCAAAGGCAAAGTTAAGAATCGCAACATTTGTATCAATAAAAAAAAATCAATTTCATCGTTTGTTGTTCAATTATTTATTTATTTTTAATGACACATATCATTTTTCATATTCAAATGAAAAAAAATTTTTGAAAATCAAATACAAGCAAATTTGAATAATTTTTGATATTTATCTAGCGTAGTAAATCATCGCAGCATAGATAGCATCGAAAAAACAGTTGAAAAAATATGAATCACTATTGACCTAGTCATCTAGATTTTTTAATTTTTTTGCAATATTTGTCGGATAAAATACATCACCAAACACACAGTGGCTACCATTACAGACACACACGCAGTAAAATGTGCCAAAATGAAAAATAAATGATCATAAAAATTGAACAATACGCTTGTTCTTTGAGAAAAAAAATGTATCAAAAACTGCATTTTGAAACCATTGAAATCAATGAATGAAAAATTGAAAGCGAAAACATCGATCAATCATATTTTTGAGACAATTTCAGAAGACAAAGAAAAATGGGAGTATCAAATGGAAAACACCTGAAACTGATGGCTATTTCTCATAGACATACACTCGTTCGATGTCTGGTTTCAGTCATTTTTCTTCCGAGAAAAATTGAAGTACAAAAATTTTCAAATTTTGATTGATTTCAATTTTGTCTGTCTGTTTGTCTGTGTGCCTGGCCTGTCTTAGGAAAACTCATTGAAAATTCATTATTCATTCATTGAAAAACGACAAACAGTGGAAAAATTTGACAGGTGATTTGACCAAGAGCACAAAAATGAAAATTTAAAAAAATTTTCACATCGATTTTTTGACGACTTATGGTTCGATCCAGGGGAAAAATGATCGAGATCGACAAACAAACAAACAAACTTAAAACATGCATGCACCATCACAATAATAAACAACCACAAATTATCATTAATAATAAATAATGAATGAATAATTGAACGATTCAATGATAATTCAAGATCAATTGTGTTGTGGAGAAAAAAATTAGATCAACGAAGAAAAAAATGGAAAAATTTCGGGGAAAAATTTTTTGGGAGAAAAGTTTGCACGTTTTGTTACACGTTTTTTTCTTTCTCATATCTTTACATAATGAATGATGATAATAACAATAATAATTGAATAATAATAATAATAATAAAATGGATCACATTTACATTATATTTATTATATTCACATCATTACATTCATTCACATCACTTGAATTATCATCATTAAATCAACAATTGACAGCCACAACATGCAACAGCAACACCTGTTCATTTTTTTTTCATGTTTCTTTTGATTTCATTAAATCGTACAATCATAAAATACATTGAATTATATAATTTTGATTGCAATTTCTCTTGCAATAATAAGTGAAAATCATGATAATTATGTCAATTAAATTTGTTATTCAAATATATCAAATTATAAAGAGATTCTCATCATTTAAATAATACCGATATTTCAAAATTGACAATCATTTTGAATGAATTGAATGAATGGTCAATTAATTTGAATTTCGATGGTCAAACAATGATTGATGTTTGGCCAATTTGACATGGATTCCATACGATTTCATATTGGTACGTTAGTACCAAAGGTAAAGGGTAGAAAATCCAATAGGGTTAATCGCCTATCTTGCGAAGATGTGTCACCAATATTTGATGTTTTTCAAATTCAAATCAATTCAGAAAAATACAAATCGATACAAGAAGAAGAAAAAAAAGGTCAATCATTTGTGATTGACCTGTATGTTGAGAATCACATGCACACACCAAATACAGGTCATGCATTGATTCATTCATTGATCATTGAACTAATAATAATGGTCAGATGAATGAACGAAATGATAAAAGTACCGATTTTTTTACTTTGCTTCTTCAAAAAGTAAAGAAACAAGAAAATTATGTCAAATTTTCAATATTTTTTCTGAATTTCTTTGATCGTCCATCATACATTTCGGGAACATATTTTCACATTTACCGATATGCTTGCATGTATTGTTCATTGAATTCATTCATTCATATGAATATGGATATGTTGGTGTGGGAAAAAACCGAAATATCGGTGAAAGATTTTCTCTACTCTAGTTCCTTGTATGAACCCACATGGACCCAGTCAAGGAAAAATTGAATCAAAATCAAAATCAGTGAAAATTGTTCCGCATTCGAAATTTGATAATTTGAATTTCTTCATTCATTCATTTCATTGATTTATTCAAATTTTATTTCTTGATTTCAAATCATTCATTCATGAATAAATGAATATATATATAACAACAAAGAGGAAGAAATCAATGTAAATCATATATGAAAATCCTCAAGATTTTGTTATTTCGTTTGTTTGTTTGTTTGCAAAATTCATTTCACAGTTTAGTTTAATTTTTTTCCATGGTTTCTACTGTGTGTTTTGGTTGTTTGAAACCATCTGTTTCATTGATCGATACCATGTACCAAACAGTAGAAATTTTTTTGGTTCTCACACAGTTCAGGTTCATGAAAAAAAACGAAAAAAAATTTCCAAAGAAAACGAAAGCAAAAATGAAAGTAAAACACACGAAAAAATCTTTAAAAGAAAATCATTTCTTCGTATACCAAAACACACACATTGAAAATATATAATTTTCTTTTATTTCAATGAATTGAAAGTCAAACTTTCACTCTCACACACTAACAACAAGCACACATGAAGCTATGAATGAAAATGCATTGTGATTACACATAGAAACTCAACTCAACTCAAAAAAAACTATGCCGAACTCTGACCTAGATTTGGATTCAATACATTTCTATGTGTGTATTTATCTCCAATATTTACGCTCATATATGATCATATATTTACAGATCTATGCATACACAAATCTATTCAATACATTTGGCAAAATATATTTAGGAAAAAATCAAATAAAAATGAAATGAAAATCGATGAAAACATACAGACTCATACATCAAACATACACAAACCAACATACACATTGAATTACAAATAATCTATATTCACATTCATTCACTTGTATCAATTTTATTACTTATATTCAAATATATGAATACACAATTGAATATATGATCAAATGAAACTGAAAGCATGCTTCAACATTTTTTTTTTTTTTTGATCTATTCGTATTTAATAATTATGTTTTTATTCAATATTTTATTATAATATCATTGTCGATGATGAATATTTAAATATTAAACTTGTGTATCAGTGTGTTTAAACTGAAAATTATAATAAATTTTGGCCAAAAAAAAAAATGAGGAAAATTAGTTCACATGGCCAAAATATTATTATCATATCATATCAACCAAATAATACAACAAAAAATAATTATTTACTGTTTGTTTCCGAAATGAATACACATAGACACAGACACACAAGATATACATATGAGACATGTGCATTGTTCCTAATTTTTTTAATTGAATTTTTTGTTCAATAAAATGGATAAAATGATAGAATAACAAAGAACACTTGGCATTTTTCAAAGAAAATACACTTTTCTTCTTCACTTTATCATCATCATTTTGAATAAATGACTTGAAAACGCGGCGATAAACCTTAGAAAACAGCATAAACATAAAAACAGATGAATCAGGTGCAAAATTTTCGCGTAAACTTCCAATAGGTAGATGGAAATACGCAAAATTATCAATAACATTATGGAAATCAATAACAAAATAAACAAACTCACCGAATAACATTTCATTATTTTGTGGTCTTGGTTGCTGTTGTGGTTGTTGATTGCTTTTATTATTATTAATATTATCGTCGATATGTTGTTGTTGTTGATGCGGATGTTTTTCATGATTTTGAGTATCAATCGTTGTCGTTGTTTCAACATGAATCGTTGATGTTGATGCTGGAGTTGTTGTTGGTGTTGATGATGATGATAATGATAATGATGTTGGTATTGTTGTTGATGATTTGTTACTAATGAGTTCATCATTATTCTTATCAATCAACAATTGATGATTATCAATCATTATCAGTTCAGATGGTGTTTCGCTAGATTTAACATGTTCAACATTAGTTTTTTCACTAATTGAACTATTAATCAATTTTAAAGATGCTTCATTTTGAACATTATTAGAACATGAAAGATTTTTCGAATTATGATTTTCATTATGATTACATAATTCAAATTGATTATTATTTAAATGGCTATGATTGGTGATTGAGGTATTTTTTTGTTGATTTTCAGATGATTGATCCATAATTTTACTGTTATTATCATCAACATCATTATCATTTGAGCGATTATTGATACATTTTATTTCTTTTAATATCGATGTCGATTGATCAATAATCATTCGATTATCATCATCATCATCATCTTCGCTTTCTTCATTTTTAATCAATTCTTTCGATTCATTATTTTTAGATTGATGGTCATTATTATCATCGGTATTATTATAAGAAAATGGTAAATGATCATTTTGTTGTGGTTGTTGTGGATTATTATTTGAATCAATAATCATTAGTGCTGTTGATGCTGATGTTGTTGTTGTGGTTGATTCATTTTGATTCAATTCATTATTTTGATGATGATGATGATTATTATTATTGATACTATTAGTTGTAATATTTTCATTAAAATCATTATTTGATGAATTAATTGAATTTTTCATCGTAGTTTTTATAATTGATGCCATTTTGTTGAATAATTAAACCATAATAATAATTGAATACCGTAAACACAGACACATAAAATTAATTAATTAATGAATTATCATTAAAAACTCATTAATTTTCATAATTATTTATTCAAAGATGATCAACAAAAACAAACAAACATTTTGTATTGTAGATATTTACACACGTTTTTTCACTCATTGTTTATTCATCAATTTTTTTTCTTCAATTATTTTTCCATGAAAAAATATCTACGCAAAAACAAAAACACGAGGACCAGATGAGAAAAATACGAGAAAAAAAATATGACACAATAAAATGTTTCAATGTTTGGAACTTGATGTTTTGCTTCAACGTTCAAAGTGTTCCAAAAAAACGATTCGATTACAGTATCATTATTATTATCATGACTATTGAAGAGAATAATATTTATAAAAAAAATATCAGTCAATGTCAAAATTTCAAAATTTGTCCTCAAATCCTTGAAAATTTTTCAAAAAAAAAAAAAAAACAAAAAAAAACAAAAATGAATGTATCGTATTGTATTGTCTTTTTGGGAAAAATATTTGTATTTGTTGAATTGTTGAAACGATAAAGAAAGAAAGTTGATTCAAAATAAATAAAACAAAAATTCAATTCTCTTTTTGTTTTGGTGCACTGACAAATAATAAAAAATATATTTCAAGTTCAAGTATACAAAATAAATAAATGAAAAATTAATTATAATTACACATACACATGCACACACAATGATAAACAAATAAATAGACACAAATGAAAATGAAAATAAATAAATTCAATTTTAATTCAAATAAAAAGAGAAATTGATTCGTTTTTTCTTCAGTAAATTTCAATGAAATTCGGGTAAATTTCGCCAAAAGAGATGATGATGGTAAATATTATCATTATTATAATCGTTTCATTTCATTTCAATATAAATTCAATGTTTTCTCTCTTCATATTTTATATTAATATGTCCGAGAGATTCAACAATTTCCAAAAATTTCAATTTCAACATTGAAATTGAAATGATTTATAAACATTTTTCATGTTTTCTTTAAACGAAAAAAAAATTTCGGTCAATTCATCTTTGAATTCATTATTATCATCTCATTGATTCAATTATGGCTGAAATTGATTGTCATATTATGGTCGTAACCATTGTTTAATCAACATTATTAGATTTATTTGGGATTATCGTTGATTGATCGATTACCACAATTTAAGATTTTTTCCTTTTTAATTCGATTTCAAGGAGTTTAAAATTGATTAAAATGAAAGCGATCGTTGATTTCAAATGATTCAAGTTTAATGCTGAATTCAAATAAGAAAAATGTTGAAAATGCAGCCAAGATACACTGATATAATATTATAATATTGAACCCACATAAACACAAAAAACACTTGTGATGCATAGAATACACATGCATCAATAGATGATAAACAACAACATCGACTATAAGATGATGAATTAATTTTCTTATTTTTCAGATTTGATTCATTTTATTATCGTCTTAAATCGTTTTTATTTCTTGTTTTGATTAGATGTAAACACATTTTTTTCGGGTATTTTCAAATGTTTTTGGTTTGAAAAATTTTTGAAACAAAATTCATGTGAAAACTTTGATTTTTCTTTGACCAAAATCAGAATTTGATTTTATCAAAATCACTAATTTTCAATCAAGAATTCAAGATGATTGTTTCAATTTTTGCAAAATTACTTAATTTTTCGTTCGAAGATGTATTCAAATAATTCACATTTCTGGCAAAAATATTAACAAATGAATGAACGATTATTTATTATTTTATGAATTGAAAATATTTATAAAATTATGAGATGTTTGTTTATTATTTTTAAAAATTTATTTTAATAATTCATTTTAATATTTATCTTAAGATATATTTATTTATTTTAAATATTTGTTGTTGTTGTTGTTGCAGTTTGATTTAGTTTTTGTAGTTGTATAGTTGCTGCATTTGTTGTTGTTGTTGCTGCTGTTCGATGATGTTTGTTGCTGTTGTTCATGTTGAGATTGTTGTCGATTATTATTATTATTATTATTATTATTATTATCACAATTTTCCAACAATGTCCTTATGTCGGTCGAGGTCAATTTTGCTGCTGCTGTTGTCGCTGCTGCTATTAGTACTTGTGTGTTGAATAATATGTAGATTGTATATTTTGATGAACAAAATAAATATAAAAAAAAAAAAATCTTCGTTCTCCTCGTTGCTGTTGTCGCTGAAGAAATTGAATAAATTCATGAAAATATAAACACAAGAAGACGAATGAAAAAATGTGTGGTTGTTGATCGTAGCTTGTTGTTTTTGTTTATTTTTTTCGTTTGTTTATTTGTGTTTGTTTGATAATAATTGATACTGATGATAATAATGGTAAATGAATGTAGTTGTTGTTGATCATATCATTGAATTTTCATTATAAATCAAATAATTGAATTGAATTGATCATTGAAAGTAAATGTATTTTATTTTTTTTGGTCAAAAAAAAGGGAGAAGCGAGAAAATTAAAAGGAATTGAAAAAAAATAAATAAATGAAAGAGGAGGAGTATGAAGGAGGAGGAATGATGATGATGGAAAACAATGAGTGAGGGTGAGGGAGCAAGAAGAAAGCGAAAACATGAGGCATAGATAATGAGGATGAGCATGAGGATGAGTTTGAAGGCGAAACATAAAATAGTGAAAGCAAAAGAAGAGTGTAGAAAAGGTGAGCAGCAATGTGAGGATAATGAGGATGAGGAGAAGACGCACCAAGGACAGTCGACAAAATTGCGAGAGGAGGAGGAGGAAGCAAATTTTTACTTTTACATTTTTTTCATTGTTATTATTAACGATATTATCACATACACTTGTGTAATTGTAAATTGAATAATAATTTAAATAAACAGAGGAGAGAGAAAGTAAATTTTTTTTTTGGCATTTGAATTGTGTAAGAGTGAAGAAAAGAGAGGAGGAAGCAAAAACAGAAGAAGAACGAACTGAGTCTGCGTTCTGTTCTTCAAAAACATTGATTCATTTTTTTTTTATGATTCACATTTTGGAGGAGTTTCAAGATTTAGGCCACCACACATTTTTTTTTGAAAATGAATGAAAATTTGTGTCAGTGGTTCATTGAATGTGTGAATTCAGAATTTTCTTCCCCACCCCGAGGTAGTAGTGGCGGGTAAGAATCGAAAAATTTGAATGAATTTTTGTTTCAGAAAATTTTTTTTCAGTTTTTTCAGGAATTTCTCATCAAAAATCACTCATTTTTTTTGTATGAAATTTGACCAAATTTTCAATGAATTAGGTCTTTTAAACCCTTTAATCACTGAATTTTCAGAAATTTTGGAAATTTGGTCCAATTTTTTTATTTATAACACTGAAAAAATTTGGCCCAAATACCTTTACACATTCGCGTGACAGCAATAGTAGTAGTGGCAGTGCAATTTAATCACAATTTTCATTCGGCCCAGTTTTCACATTATTTTTTTTCTTTGATATATCACATTACAATGCTTCTAAAATTCAGATCAGATAAAATGAGGAAGGAAAATTGAAAAATTTTTTTTTTGAATGAAAAAAAAGTGAAAGTAATTTTCCATTTAAATTTGTAATGTTGTAGGTAGTGGTGGATGAATACCAATACATTGAGTGGTAGCAGCATTAAACTAAAACTTTGGCTTGATTTATCATTGCATAAGAGATGAATAAAAAAAAATTCATACGTTGAAAGTGGCGGTAAATTTTTCACAACGTATGAAACAGCATTTGACCTAGAAAATTTTCTAATTTGATCTGATTCGATCAAAGATTATTCAAATTAATTTCTGATTGAATTGGAAGAAAATTTGAATTTTTGCAAATTTATGAAATTTTGAAAATTCAAAAATTCATAAATTCAAGAAAAATGCAGGAAAAAAAAAACGAAAAAATTCCATTTGAAACTAAAAAAAAAAAAAACCCAAAGAATTTCATCTGTCCTTGAAATGACAGATGTTTTCGCTTTTTTCTCTTTCCTCTCAAAATGTTCATTCGGAACCAAAGTATTATATTACGCCATTAACCTTGAAGTTATTACATAAACAAAGTGATCAAATAAATATTTTTAAAAAATTATGGCCATAAACCTTTCAAATAAGAGAGAGAAATAAAAGAGAAAAAATTATTACATACTTTTAGCCATCATCAGCATTTTTGATTTTTTTTTTTATTTGAATTTCCATCATCACTAAACAGTCGATGACTGTATGTTTTTCCCGATGCTTTTAAGCTATGATTCTGCTTATCCCGAAACGTGATCGGGCAAGTTGGCACGTGTTAACACGTGAAAAATGACAGTTAAAGGCATGGTGATTGAAGAAAACTTGTGACTGTCGACTGGTCAATGTTGAAATACAACAAAAGCTACGAAAAAAACCATAAAAACTAGTTCATACCAGAATTTTACTGTTTGTTGAAATTTTATTATTTCACTTTTAAGAAAATCCATGTCTTATACTTATCAAAAGGAAATGCTGAACATAAATTATTCTTAGGCTTAGGCTTAATTTATGATTCTATTAATATACAAAGATGGTAAGATAAGCACACACAAATGACAATTTGAAATTGAAAAAAAAATTTTGAAATAAAATTTAAAAAAGACTTAGCGCCATCTGTCGGTCTGGATTCGAAATACTTTTTCAAATTTCTGAATTTGAAATTTTTTTTACTTAATCAAAAAATTTAAATTCAAATCATGTTTCATTTTATTTCATGATAGTTTACGGTGTATTTATATATGATCGATTATTATTCTTATTATTGTAATCGAAAAATGATAATGGTTGTGTTAATAATAATGATAAAAGGCACAAAAAATACTCATGTTGGCTAAATAATAATTGATAATGATAATAATTTTGTGTAAATTAAGTGATATGATTATTTTTTAAAGATTTTTTTCAATGATAAATATCGATATTTTGATCATTATTTTGATCGAAATTGATTTGTATCGGTATACATTCCGGTATTGGTCCACTCCAACGTCCACTCGACACACATTTAATTGAACGATTACCTTTTAAACGTGTACCTTCATAACATTCGAAATTTATTGTTTCATTAACTTCGTAGAAAAATTTTACTTCCGATATTAATCTTGAACCATGCATTAAACCAGGATAATTACATGATGGTTTACCTAAATGCATTATTCAAAAGTGATTATTATTTTAATGGTTATGTTGATTTACAGATTAATGCAAGTGCAATTCGATTTACATTTTGTAATTGGACCAGACCAACGTCCGTTTTCTTGACAAATCGAAATCGGATTACCATCAATCATGTAGCCATCATTACATGCATATTGTACAATATCACCGGCAAAGTATACATTCATTTGTTGTTGATCCATAGAAATGCCTTCGATATATCCATTTTTTGGTATCATAGGGTCACCGCAACGAACCTCTATTTATTTAGAAAGAAAATTGTAATGTTCAAAATCTGTATATTTAGCTTTCATTTTTTCCTATACCTTGACAATGTGGAATCGTACCAGACCATTGACCGTTGGGTAAACATTCCAATTCATGATTGTTACCTTGTAAACCATAACCACGTTGACAAGTGAATATTACCTTTGAACCGATTGTACGATTCATTTCGACAATTTGTGCTGCTTGAATTTTTGGTAATTTTCTTTGATCTAAATCATTATCGACCGATGATTGATTCATTTGTTTGATTATTTCCGTCAAATTTGATGTAAGGTCATAACATTGGGTAACTGTTCATTAAAATGAATAATTTAAAAAAATTCAAATGCATGAATCAAAATTCACTGACCATTACATGTTGGCAGAGGATCCGACCATTGTCCATTCGGCAAGCATTGTATAGAATCACGGCCAATCAAACCGGTGCCGAAAGGACATTCAAAACGTATAATTGAACCCATTCTATTATTATTATTTGGTTCACTATTTGTTGATGTTTCAGCGATAGTTAATGATGTTGTCAAATTGTTCATCGTTGAATTTTTGGTTGTGATATTCAAGCTTGGACAATGAATAGCTGTTTATTTGATTTTGAATATTTGATTTCAGAGAAAATGATATTGTAATGAATTTTCAAATAAATCAAATTATCATACAAAAAAATTACCTTGTACTTTTATTTCAATCATATGAATATGCAAATTAGGCGTTTGACATGTAAAAAAGCCGGAATCATTTTCTTGTGCATGAAATATTGTTAACCGATATTCTAATGATGAATCAGCTGTCCAATCTGGAAAATGAGATTTTATTTTTTTGCATTAAGATTTGAATTAAATTTCGAGATGAAAAAATTACATTGTAAATATTGTCGTTGTGCCAATTTCCATGACCACTGTGGTGTACCATATTTACGTTTCCATAAGCAATCCAAGTGTAATATTGTTCCTGGATAAACAATCAATTTACCTTGATATGTTAATGGTTGTGGTCCTAATTGATTGCGAAATAATATTGTTGGCGATTTGTCCACTTTTAATATGAAAAAAATTGAGATAATTATTTTAATTTCCTGTCAAAAAACTCATAACTTACAAGAATAATCATATTCTTGTGATAATCCGATACAATATGGATTAGAACGTGTCCATAAACCATTATAACAGAAGCGTTCTTTTGAACCAATCAATTGATAACGACCGATATCGGAACAGCTTATTTTAATAGCTAAACCATGTTCAATTAATGTACCATTAGTAATAATTTGATCACCTAAATACATTCTTATATTTGTATCATTCGTAATAGCTATGCATGAACCATTTATGTTTTGATTTTGGAATAAATCATTTACAATAATTGTTTCCACTGCCGATGGTAGTGTTAATGATTTTTCATCATATTCATTGAAATCTTCTTGAAAATCATTTTCACATTCAAATGATCTTCCAATCCAATTTCCATTTTCACAACGAATTATCCATGTACTTCTCATCGGTACACTCGTTTCATTATTTGACTTGAATGTATCATCATTCTCATTAATATTAGACAACTTAGATGCATATGTTACACAACGGAATACGATTTCAGTACCATGATCATATTCAAATGGTAATTTTGTCGATTTATTATTTAAATTATGTTCATCATATGATGTTGATGTTGTTGGCAAACGATAATGATCAATTTGTGCTGCACCAATCAATGTTAAACGCTGACTAAATAATTGATCAAAATAAAATAATGCATTTTCAATTTTCTCTGGTGAACGACAACTGTTTGTTCTTTGTTGTTGTTTTTGATTATCATTATTAGTATAATCATCGTAGGGCACTGTCGTTGTAATCATTGATTGATCATCAATGAGTTCATCATGAAAATTTTCCAATATACATTCAGGCGATTCTGGTTGCACTTTACCAAACATACAACGATATTCAATATTTACTTTACTTGGTTTGAAACCCGAAAGGCATTTATAAAATATTTGTTTATCATGTTCAATGGTGTTCGTTGGCTGATATAAATAGAAACCATTTTTCAATTGTTTTAATTGACATGATTTCGGTACACAAATTTGATTCATTGTTAATGAATCCCATGAACCAAATGAACAGCGTAGTGTTATATTTTTTAAATGAAATGGTTCATGATAACCCTCATCACATAAAAATTCTATCCGTGTTTCATGTTTAATCAATTCACCAGATTGTAATAAACGACGATTTAAATGGAAACGTGCATTTGGCATCGTCGGTGTTAAACAAGGTGCTGGTATGCAGTCAGGCAATTCAGGCTTCCATCTACCTTTTGCACATTTTATTATTGTACGATTTGGATTTGTTATTACATAATTATCATCACATCTTAAACGTATTCGGGTACCATGGGGATATGTGGTGTTGCCATTACCTAATTTTATGATCGATATTTTCATTGATTGTTTTTCAGGCAATTTTATACATGATGCTATATATCATCGATAGGAAATTTGAAAATATGTATTAATCAAAAAAATAAAATAAAATAAGAAATAAAAAGAAAACAAAATTCATTTTAAATTCAAATTCACTAAATCTTCATTACGTTTAGAATGATGACGTTTTTTCCTCTGTTTATATTGTTTTGGTGATGATTGTCTTGACGATGCTTGTTCGGGCTCCTCAAAACGTTCATTAATGTTCAATTGTTCATTAAAACGCATCAAAGTTTTAACTGAACGATTCCAGCGTAATATTTTCGGATGTGAATACAATTCACAACGCGGTAATTCTGATGGTGACCATTTACCATCGATGCAAGTAGAACCAGGTGGTCCATCAACAATGTGATAACCACGATCACATTCATAAATTATTTGGCGATTATTCGTAATACGTTTTATGTATGGTTGATAATCATACATTCCCATATGACCGACTAGCATCACTTTACCATTGTCTAAATAACCAGGAAATGGACAATATACTTTAAAATAAAGAATGAAAAAAATATTCATGAATTAAGGGTGAAAATTTTCAAATCATTGTATTTTTCATTGAAATTTTAAATAAATTTACTTGGATTACAAACTGGTGATGAAATATTCCAAACACCATAATTACAAAAAGTAATATTAGGTCCATCCAATTGATAACCATCGTTACAAATAAATAATGCCCTCATACCATGTTCAGTTTTAGGCGCAACAACAAAACCATTATTTGGCTTTGTAGGCAATTTTTTACATCGTGCTATCAATTTTTTTTTCAACAATACAAATCATTAAATTGGAAAATTTTAATGAATAGAAAATTGGATCCAGATCTATGATAAAAAAAACAAACCTGGAACACAAATAGGGGATTGTGACCAGCTACCATTATTGCAAACAATTTGATTATTATTAGATTGTTGATATGATAGATCATAATTTTCAATGCATGTCACGTTTATTGCATGTCCATGTTGAATCTTTGTACGTGGTTGTAATTGTTGTTGTTGTAGTTGATCATTTTCAATGAAACCATTAGTAATTTTAGGCAATGAACATGTTGCTATGATTAACCCGTAACAAAAATAAAAGCAAAACACATCGTGTAATCATGATAATGATAAGAATAGTAATTTAAATAATTGAAACATCATTAATATCATTACAATTAATATAATTATCACAGTTAGAAAATGAATTAATATTTATATTTGTGAACATATATACCTAAACATTTTGGAAATGGATATGGATACCAAGTACCATTCTGAGTGCAAGTACTATTCGAATATTGACCATCAAATATCATACCATCAAAACAATAAAAATATATAATTGAACCAATCGTTGTTGATTGTATTTCAATATAACCATTCGGGAATGTTTCCGGTTGTCCACAATCAATTACTATTATAAATTATTATTTTCATTATTATCATTATTATGAATTTATTGATTATTTAATAATGGTTTTCGAGATAATAGTAATAAATGTGTTTTTTTTTCGGTAAAGTATTGATTACTTACTATTACATTCAGGTTCATTATCAGACCATTCACGATTCGATTGACATGTACGATTTTGTGGTCCATTTAATTTATAATTATTTTTACATTGATATTTAACAATTGAACCATATGTATAATTATCATAAAAAGCTCGTCCATTTTGTGGATCTTTTGGTTGACTACATTTAACAGCTGTTTAGTTTTTTTTTTTTGTTTTTAAATTCATTATTTGGTGCATTTCCATTCATTTTTTTCCATATTGAAACAATTCAAATTAAATTATTTGGAAATTTTTGTTTTTTTTTTGTAAAAGTTGAAAAGTTTTTGTCAACATCAATTATTTTAATATATCAAGCAAACAAACAAACAAACAAACAAAAAACTTACGCTTGCAGACAGGTAATTCACCACCCCAATGTCCATCAGATTGACAATATCGTAATGCACGGCCAGCCAATATATAGCCATCATTGCAATAATAATTTACACTCGATGTAAAAACATAACCAGAAATTTTACGATAACCATTTTCAATCATTCCAGGATCGCCACAATTTTTACCTTATTTTCATTTTCGTTTGTCAAAAAAGTTTTTATTTATTTATTAATTATTTTATTGATCTTATTTTATGTTCAAACATATTTGAACATTTGATACATACGAACACAAATTAAATCGATTGACCAAAATACTGTATCATTGTATTTGATACATTTTGCTTCGGTTGAACCATTCGGTTCGTAGCCATTGAAACATTCATATGTTATTGTTTTATTCAATTCAAATTCAGTTCCAATCAAATCAGAATGTTTTGAATGTGGTATGAATGGCGGTGTACCACAAACAGCTGTCGAATTTTCATTTTTGTTTTGTTTTGTTTTACATTTCATTATAATGATAAAATCAAACAAAATAAATTCATAAATTTATCAAAGAAAAATAAAATAAAATAAAATAATCAATAAGATAATATAATAATGAAAATAACGATATTAGAATTTGAATACAAAAGAAATATTGAATCGAAAGTAAATGGGAAAAAGAGGAAAAAATGATTAATTCATAAGTTTGATTTTTCTTGAAAATAATGGAAAAAATAAAAATTTAAAAAAATATATCATAAATATTATACATACGTCTTGTTTTACATTGTGGTGGCCAACCACTCCATGAACCATCACCTTGACAAATACGTTCACGACCGATGCCGGACATAATGTACCCGGAATCACATTCATACACTAATTTGGAATGGAAAAAATTTCCATTCGATAATGTATAATGACCATTTGGTATTCCTGGTAATTCTTCACAATTTAGATCTAGAAATAAACAAAATAGAACGAAAAGGAAAAAACATTAAACAAATGGAAATCAAATTGAATTTCATTTTTTCACCAATAGGTAATTTAATTTTCTCAAAATAATGAAATAAAAATCCATTAGAGATTTGAACAAACTGAATTATAATAATAATAACCAGGACATACCAGGACGAATACAGCTCCAACCACAAAGACCATCACAAAGGCAACGACGTTTCGATGATATACAATCTTTATGTGAATTACATTTCCGTAAACAAGATTGGCCGCGTGCTTTTGATTCTTCACGATCTCTTGGACAAAGACGATCATCATAGATTATTGTTGTATCATCTAATTACATACACACAGAAAAAATATAATCAAATATTGAATAATAAATAAATAAATATATTAAAACATGAAAATTGATTAAATTATCAATATTCTATCATGAATTCGATGCATTTTGGATTGAAAATCACTGATACCTATCTACACATTTTTGCTTAAATTGAATATGGATCATATTTTAGTATCATTGATATATGTAAAATGCAAGAATATATAATAATAAATAGTTTTAGATTTTCATTGACAATTTTTCGTTATCTGAGTTTTTATTTTATCATTGTCATCAAATTTATGCCATTATTTAGCATGCATTAATGAAGGAAGTAAAACGAAAAATGAAAATAATGTCATGTCATCAAATCGATTAAATCATATTGCTATTATATGATATTATTACATTTCATACAATGAGCGGCAGAGCGAAGTCAAGCAAAGTGCACAAGAACAAAAATTATCAATAATGAATACCAAACGAAACGAAAGAAAAAAATAATTGAAATGATATTTCTTGAATTCGGTAAATTCTCTATTCACTTTGCCATTTTATCATTTTCATAGCAAAAAAACATATCGTCGAAAATTCATTCATTCAAATGTATTTCCGTGCGTCATTCATTTTTTCATTCAAAGTGGTTGTTTTTGAACCAAACTCAAAGTTCCGTGAATATATCTAAATTCTTTGAATTATTGATTCTTTTTCTATTTTTTCCCATTCCATTTTCAATAATTTAAAAACATTAAAATTTTTTTCGATGAAAAATATTTCCATCATTCATTGTTTATCTATGTTCTAAAGTCCACAATAATGGTCATCATCATTGTTATAATCAAATCAAATATGGAATTCGGGAAAAAAATGGCAATATTTTCAATCAAGAGAATTTTTTTTCCATTGAAAACCACATTTTTCTCTCTCTACAATGCCCGTTGGCTGAGAAACGTACATCACATGATGATAGTGGCCATACATCCATGAAAATTGAATGAAATGAAATGAAATGAACAGAAAATAAATTCCGGTAACCGGACTAACCATTAAAAATAAAATGGAAACATACACACAAAGTTAAAAATAGAAAAATATGACTAACGATAAAGATACACAGATACATGTGCACTTATATCAAAGTATTTTTCAATGTAAGAAAATGACTAATGTTCAATCAATGGTAAACGAAATATTGAAAACAAAAAATGACAAATCTAAAAACAAAATCCGGACAATCGAAAGAAGCGAATTTATTTCAGTCATCGACGACGTCAATAACAACAAACATCGACAATGAATGGTGATGAATGATGCAATTTTTTCCCTACTCCCTCTCTCTCTCCATGAAAATATGGACCCTTAGGCATCGAGACATTTTTACACAGACATAATTACGCAATGTGAATGCATCATATCGAAGAAATAATAAAAAATTAAATCCATTTAAAATCATAATAAAAAATAATGGCTATATTTATGATGATGTGATTTTGAATTATTATTTTCGATTTATTTATTTTTTCTTCTCCATAACAATATTGATATATCATTGAAAATATTGAATGGAATTGAAATAAAATTGACACAAGATTCATGATCATATATTGAAAAGCTATTTTTTTCGGTCGAAAAAACATCATTAATTTTGCAGGAAGAGAAAAAAATAATATTAAATAGTTGTAAATAATACATTTTGATATCAATGTATTATATGCAAATGCATATTTTTTTTTTATTCAATCAAAAAGTGTATTATTCATTGTTATTATTATTGCTATTATTATTATGTACTGAACATGAAATTTTGATGATCGATTATCGGTTGTGGAGTATATGTGCGTAAGTATATAAAGGAAGGATATTGAAAAAACAAGAACCTTCAAATAAAAATATTTTCCGAAGACTTTTTCAAAAACTCAACGTATGATGAATGGATTCGTTAAATTTTCAATTTTTTTTTTCTCCATTGACACAATTTTAATAGGAACAACAACAACAACAACGAAGACCATTATAAATTGTCAATTTTTTTTTCTTCGCAAAAAAAAACTCCGGTAAAATATCGTTTGATTCAAGTGTCCGAAAAAAAAATATTCAAAAATCCCTATAAAGTCAATGTTAAATGACATGATTTTCTTTGAAATATTATGGAAGAAAAAACATTATTGTTTACCGTAAATCATGGACAATGGTTTTTTGTGTTTTAATAGCGAAAAATATATCAAAAGTTTTTTTATACCCAGAAAAACTTTCGAGAAAAAATGAAATGAAATAAAATCATTCATTTTTTATTTCTTTTTTGCTTTATTTTCTTCAATAAAAAACAACAACGACCAAAACATCAATGTAATATCACTGAAAAACACTGATCAATGGTGTGTAAATGATAAACGATCATTCAAAGTAAAAATAAATTTCATTTTACATGTATTTTTCGTTATTTCATTTTCAAACGAAATTATCAGTTGAAATTGGTGAAAAAAATACATTTTTTTCATATTTATTTATTTCTTCAATTCTTTCAAAGTCCATTTTGGAACATTTTCCAAAATTTGAAAAAATATTTTTAAAATTTTTCAATAAAAAGTGAAAATGAAAAAAACAAATTCAAATCAACAATAATCAACCCAAAATTTTGATGGAAATGATTTGAACACACAAAAAAAATGAACAAAAAGTAAATTTTTCTACCCATTTTTCTATTTTGGTGAATTCTCTGGAGAAGCAAATTATTTCAATAATAATAGCAACAGTAGCAATAATAATAAACGAAAATGATCCATTTTTGATTCAAAACTAATAACTATTTCATTTTGCAATTTAGTTTATTTTTGATTACAAATAAATAGATTTGTAATGTGTTTTTTTTCGTAATAAAAAAAATTAATATTATTATAAAATTTATTTGCATTCATATATTGATGTGAATACAAAACATTTAGTTTATTTTATTCATTTTTTTCGTCAATGAAAAATTTGGTTGAAAAATTCAAAGAATTGAATCTGAACAATATTAAATAAAATTTAATCATGAATGTCATTTTAAATTGCACAGAATATACACAATCAATTATTATTATTTCAAATATCCTCGATTTCGGACTGGCTGTATGGTTGAAGAAAACTTGAAATTTAAAAAATAAACATTCAAAATGAATTCAAGAATTGAAAAATCCAAGAATTCATTGATTCTTAGATTCATTCATTTTTCATTCTAGTCAATTTAAAAAATACTTGTATATTTTTTTCGAATTAAATTCAATTCATAATACAATCATCATCATAAAATACAAATAATAAAATAATAATAACAACAATAATGATGGGTAATAATAATTGTAATAAAAAATTATTATTATTATCATTATTATTATTATATTTTATTCAATCGAATTGAATTGAATCATTCAATTCTACAATTTTCCGATTTCTCATTTCAATTTCTTCATTTTTCAAACATTTCATGAAATCGAAGAATTTGACGCAGAAATAAAGGTTTGATGTTTTATTTTTGTCTCATTTCGTATATTTTTTCTTGGGAAATTGATCACCAATCGTACTCAGGGTTTGCTGGGCAATAAAAATCAAATTATTGTCATTATTTTTTTATGTTTTTATGGTACAAATTTGGTTCCAAGATATTGGAACATTTCTGCTGTGCTCTTTGATTTCAAAAATTTTGAATTTTGAAATTTAAAGAGAAAAAAAATTCCAAAGAATTTTTTCGACTTTTTTTTACATTTTACAATTGATTAAGTAAAAGTGAATTTTCAGTAAATGTTAAAGTTAGTGAGAGCTGAATAGTCTCTCAGTGAAAGTGAAAAGTGAATAAAATAAATTATGTGTGTGCAAGCATTGAGTGTTTGCGTGTGTGTGATAAGAAAATCAATTGATTGATAAAAATTATTTCGGAACCTTTTTTTTCTGGATTTTGGAATTTTTTTTATGAAATTTTTTTCAATTTGGACAAAAAAATTTTTATTTTAAATTTTAATGACTTGGGCTATGTGTAAATGATACCATTCAAATGGTAGTCATAGTTATATTATTAATATTAATAGTAATAATGGTGATAATAATAATAATAATTGAAATACAAAATTTAGTGAAAAATGAGATAATTTCTATTGATATTAATATTATTTTTATTATTATCATTTCATTATTTTAATGACATTTTAACAACGAAATAATGGATAATAGTAATGATTATTATTATGATAATAGCACTACAATTGAAATTTCAAGTTGATTTTTCTTTTCATTTCTATTTTTGATTGAAAAATCAATATTCTATCACTGAACTTATCGTTCATTTCTCGAAGAATATTCAGCTCTGGTTAGTAGTCATTTAATGATAGAAATTTATGTTTTCTTACGTAATATCATTATTACGAATTGTTTGTTTGAATTATGCGAAGATAAAATGATAATAATAATAATAATAATGTTTGATTAATGTGAACAACAACAGGAAGAAAAGAGAACGAAAAATTATTTGAAAATATTTTCATTTTTTTCAAAAAATTTTAAAAGCATTCAAATACACACACACAACTGTCAATGAGTGTATGATGTAATTATTACACAATGTAGTAATCGTGCTTGTCGATATATTATGCAGACATATAATCTGAAAAAAAATGGAAATTCATGTTTATGTAGAAGAATTTGCCAAATTTCATGAATTTTCTTTTATGCCGCAATTATTATCATCATACATTCATTCATTCATTCATTATTATCATTATCATAAAAACCATTGATAAAATACATCTTTGATATTTAAAACTATGTGCATGTATTAAATGTGTGTATTTAATTTAATATCACATGAATATCACATGTCAAAATGGGTTTTTTTCAAAAAAAAAAAAAAAAAAAAAAAAAACGAGAATAAGTTTTTTTTAAACCCATTCAAAAAATGAAAATGTCAACGACTAATTGGTTTTCATTACCGAAATTTTGTTTTTTTTTTTGTTGGTCGTCATTGTCTGATATCAAATATAATGGATTCATCAGTGTGAATAAATGTTGAATTATAGTGACGAACGAGTTAGAGGAATGAATTCCTGGCAAATTAATGTCAAAAAATGCAAAAAATGAAAATGTGAAAATTTGAAAAAAATGATATAAAATAAAACAAAATCTCGGTTGTTTATTTGATTTTATTTCATTTTTTTTTTTATTATTACCATTTGTTTCAACAAGACATTGAATCATTCAAATGGTAAAAAGTGAATTTTCAAAATTCAAGAAAATTTCACTCAAAGTAAAAAAAAAATCCATTTCAAAAATTTAAATAAACGAATAATAAAAATAAAAACAAATAATAATAATAATAATCATAATAAATGGTGTTACATGATGTAAATCCATTTATAAAATTCCATTGTATATTTGGTATTATTGTTATTATTATTATTATTTAAAACCATTATGACTGTTGTTTTTTTTTATTTGTAATAGCTTTAAGCCAGAAATTTTCGTTGTTGTTTTGAGAAAAATATTGAAGCAAAGCAAAAAGCATCAAAATGTTTTTCTACAAAATTTTAAAATTCAAATGTTTGCTTTTTCGTTTCTTTTCTTTCGCCATTGTTAAATGATTTCACATTTGAAGAATGAAAGAAAAGAAAAAAAAATTCAGTCAAAATTCGTAAACAACAAATAAGTAAACAAATGACCAACATTTATAGTCAAACTATATTATCTCAGAACTTGATAATAATGGTGTAGTAACTCTCTGTATGTTTAAAAATTTCAAGAATAAAATTTCTGCCAATTTGTATGAATATTTGTGTTTATTTTTGTGCAAAGATAAACAAATATTCTTATGAGAAAATTTTCGAAAAAAAATAAAACAAATTTCTTTTGTTTTTTTTTGTTGAAAAAAAAATGAAAGAATAAAACTTTTGTTTTTATTCAAAGAACAATAGCAATAAAGGGTTAAAAAAAAATTTTGCATAATAAATTTTCAATACACTTCTTATTGTGTGTATGGGTGTTTGTGTGTGAATATAATTTAACTGATTTGAATTGCAAATTTTCAAACTTTTCTATTTTTTTCATTTTTTGGCTAGAAACGAATTTGTTTTTGAACACTTTCTCATCGTATCGTTCAATTGCAAATCTTTACCTATTTTTCTTTCTCTTAATTTCACTGTCAAATAAAATTGACATTTGAAACAACGATTGACGTCGAAAAAATCAATTGATTTGATATGCAATCGAAAAATAATTATTCATCAATTGATTATATCAATTTGCCTCAAGTCAAATGAAATGTTTGAAACAATTGACAATGTTAAATCAAAAAAAAAAAGAATATTCAATAAAGCACATTTGTATGATGCTTAAAGCTAAATTCTATTCAAAATTCGTTTGTAATTATTTGTTGTTTTATTATATGAAATTTGGGAAAAAAATTTCAAGAATTTCAATTATTTTTTATCATATCATAATCATATTCAATAATAATAAAATTATCATAAAATAAATTGATGAAGAAAAAAATAAAAATAAAAAACAATAAATACCTTCAATATCCGTAATATTATTATTATTGATTACATCAATATCATTATTATTATTGTTTGAAATGAAATTAAAATCGATTATAGATGATGATGATGACGATGATTCAGGTATTTCAGGTATTACACCTAATGCTGCTGCTGATGATGATGATGATGATGATATTGATTCTTCAACATCATTTAATAATGTTTGATGATGATCATGATCATTAATATTATCATCATCATCGCCGTTATTATTTTTATTATTGATTTCATTTATCAATGAACGTGGAAATTTTTGTGAATATTGTCGAAATTTTTTCGGTTCATTTACTAATAATGGTGAATAATAATGATTATGATTATTTATATTGTTTTCAATGAAATTTTTTCTATTCAAATGATTATCGTTATTATTATCGTCGATATTAATTGCATTGAAATTATTTTCATTATTATCTTCATTTTCACCGAAATTTTGATGATAATAATAATTATAATTATTATTATTATTATTATTAATATGATGATTATGATGATGATGACTATGACGATGTTGCTGTTGATGATGCGATTGATGTATATGATGTTTATGATATTGTTTATGATTAATTTCATTCACAAATGATGATGATGATGATGATATTATGCAATTTATTATTAATATAAAAATAAAAATTCTAAGAAATTGATTATTATTATTATTATAATGATTAAACGTTCTTTGAAACATTTTATTATTATTTTTATTAAAGTTATTATCGTTGTTGGATTTTTTCATTTTAATTATTTCAAAAAAAAATTTTCTATGAAAAATTTTGCAAAAATATTGATCCATTATGAATGATGAACAGTATTCAACTGATTTTGAATTTTCAATTCAATTCATTTTTTTCAAATAATTGTGTCTGCCAGAAAATTTCATCCAAAACTTTACCGTGTGCAAGCAACACATTCAATTTAGGATACACACTATCCAACATATAAAAAAAAAAAAATACATGGACATTTCATAAATGATAATATAATGATTGAACTACGAAAAGAAAAAAAAATCAATGTTTTCACGCAAGAACATTTTTTTTTTTTTTTTTTGAACAGGGCACAAACATAACAAAACTATGTGTGTGCACTATTTATTTATATATAATTTCTGTTCATATCTACAAAAATATATTTTGTCAGATCTATTTTTTTTTCTGGCTGTTGTCGATGATGCAACTGTCAGTGTATTATGTAACGAATTATGATTATGAAGCTGATGATTCAAATGAAATTATTTATTTATTTTTGTCGTGAATATAAAAATTATATTCAAAAAAAAGTTTTTGTATTGTGATATTGGGACAACAAAACAGCAATATCGACATCGATGAAATCAACAAAATAAATAAACAAATGTTCAATAATTTTATTGGAATCAAATGACAGGAATGAGAAAAAAAAATTCAACGGTTACAATTATATTAATTGAAAATTTGAAATGAATCACGAAAAAATTAGAGAAAGAAAACCACAATTACAGAATATCAGTGGGAAAGAAAACGGAACAAAACTTGAAACGGTTTCTCATTCTCCAGTAAACCAACACCATTTTATCTACCATAGAAAACTAACTAACAAGAAAATTAAATAATGTGTCACCATGTTAAATATATAATATTGATTTATTCGTATATTTCAACACGTAAATCATTTTTAGAATTTCATTGCTTTTTTTCTCATTATTTTTGTTTTCAATGTTTGCATGTGTGAACAAATAAATCAGTATATGAATGAACCAAGATCACCTACGGTGAATATGTAAAACTATGTGTGTGTTTGTTTTTAAATGATTTATATTATTATTATTCAAATTTTTTCTGTTTTCAAATATAAGAAAACGCCTTTCAAATGAATAAATGAATGAAATTGAAGACCAAAAATAATTCAAACCAGAAAAACAAACAGAATCTACATTTTTTTCTCCTAATCTGAATGAAACTAATCATATCAAAGGATACATGAATAAAAGAAGAAAAAAAATCAATAAAGTTAATGGAATTTGATTGATTTTGATCATATTATTTGATTGTATGTGATTATCCATTAAAAGTTGATGGAAAAAGCCAGAAAAATTGGTAAAAAAAATATTTAAATTAAACAAAAAAAAAAAAAAAAAAAATTGCATCAAAATTTGAAAAAAACAAAATTTATTCATAGAAAAAATCATCTTTGAATCTCTGAATCTCTAAATCATTTGCATATAAAAATTAATTAATTTTTTTGAAAAATAATTCAAAAAAAAAATCTCAAAAACAAACATCGAAAAGTTTGATCAAAAGTTATCATAGAAAGAAAGAAAAATGAAAATTATAATGATGTACTGAAGATGTACTGAAAATACTATTGGGAAAAATTCTCAAAAACCTTTGAAATTTTGTAACCAAAAAAATGATGATGATGATGATGATGATTATCATCACTGTTGACAGATTTCATGTCATATTTCAGTGTATATAGCTCTTGATAGGATCGATGTAATTTGTTTTGTTTTGTCAAATGTTTATCAAACACGATGAAGATGACACATACACATGATCAAAATAAAATATTTGAATAAATATTGAATTCAAAAATAATATCACATACTAATAGTAAAAGATAATAAAAATGTAATAACGCTGATAATAATCAAACAAAAACACGACACTACACCACCAGCAGCACCCGAAATAACATGATCAAATAATGATAATACACTGAAAAATTTCGTAAAAAACAAGCAAAAAAATGCATAACAACAATGGCGAAAATGATCAACACTGAAAATAACGGAAAAAAACCTGCAAGAAATTTATTATTATTATCATCATCATTGTATTTGATACGTGATTAGACTATAATTTAACTTGAAAACTAATAAAAATAATAAAATAAAACAAGTAAAAACAACAACAACAGCATAAAAAACCGAAAAAAAACTGAGCAAAAAATGAAAATAAAAATTGACTTTTAAATTTTCATGTCATTTTTTGTGTATGGTATTGTTTAATGATAATAATGATGATAATAATATTAATAATTATTAAAATAATGATAATGAACATACAAACACACATATATTACATAATTTGACTTCATTTTCGGGTCTCATTTTTGCTAATTTTTAGGTTTTTTGGGTTTTTTTTTGCTTTGATCATTAAATTCTTTGGATGGTGGTGGTGGTGGTGGTCACCCATTATTTGTTTATTATTTGTTCATTATTTTTGTTTCTTCATTCATTTCACTATTTGGCCCGGAAAATAAACGCTGGAAATCAAAAAAAAAAAGGATATCCGTGTGTGACCGAAATGCAAAGAAAAAACCGAAATTGGACTGATACGCTGATGCGGAATTTCCGCAGTATGAATTCGTGGACTGAATAAAGGAAAACGAAAATTCAGAGAAAATGACCGAATTCCTTACTTTCAATGAATTCAAAAAAAAAAAATCGTGCTTTGATCACTTTTGAATGGATTTGAAATTGAAAATCTTATTAATTTTATTTGAAAAATTTCACTTTGCTCGTTTTTGTGGCAAAAATAATTATGTGATTTTAAAGTCTTACTTTTTGGATGATTAAAAATCATTCATTTTCTTTTGGATGCTTTGAATAGAATTTCTGAAAAAAATTAGAAAATTATTAAATACACATTGACTCCAATATCGACTATTCGAGAATCAATTGATTAAATTTTGGAGAGGTACCAACCCGAGAAAAAACCAACAGAAAACCACAGAAATGGAGAATTTCTTTTGTATTTTGTTCGGAATATGGAACATGGAACATGAAATATGGAACTCGGAAACATGAAAACACACACTAATGATGAACAAAGACAAGATAATAATAATTTTTGAAAAAAATACCAAAAAACTTATCAAAAAATGCAAGAGGATGATACAATAATGATGAGAATGAACAAAAGTATTCAATTCAAATTCAATTTCTTTTGTTTTCATCGAATATTGAATAAAAATTATCAAAAATCGTGATTATTATCATTATTCTTATTATAATAATAATTTTAAGTTTTTCATTTGAAACAATACGAAAAAAATCTTGGGAAATTTATTGAATTTTTTTAATTATTTTAAATTTTTCAAAGAATTTTCGCGCTTCATTCATTCAAATCATTTAATGAGCTAACAGTTACATTGACACTGTACGATCATCAATATCCGTCATCAATTTCTTGATGATGAAATCACAAGTAAATCATCAAGAAATGAATAGCGATCAGTCCTCATCATGATCACCAAATCATATCAACACACATTCTGTTGCAGTTCAATGTTGCAGAATCTATCAGAATTAGGTATTTTTTTTAAACGAAAAAATCTTGAAATTGATTCACTATAAAAAAAAAATGAACAATGTATTCAAATTTTCTATGGAAATTATTGTAACAAATAATACAATGGAGATTGAATAGATAGTTTGAATAAACAAAAAGAAAAGCAAAACCTCAAAAAAATGTATCAAAAACGAAAAAATTGTATTGATTTTCATTCATTCATTCATTCCGTTCATTTTGATATAATAATAATCATTTTTGTCAATAGACTTTCAGTGTCAGTGTAAAAAATATGATTCAGTTAAAAAAATGAAAGAAAAAATCAAAATTTTTCCCATTCACTTGTCTTTCAACTTTTGACTAAATATTACAACGGGCTTTTTCACTATTTCATACATTCACTATGAGCTACTGATAAGACTATGGAAAAAAATGGAAAAATTTCACTTTTTAATTGAAAATATTTTTCGCTTAAGGTTCACCAACATGACATTTTTGAACAAGAGAAAAATAAATAAATAACAATAAAAGAACAAAAAAAAAATGAAGATAATAATGATGATGATGATGAAGACGATAATAATGGTAATAATAATAATGATTGAAATTTTGTACATTTTTATTATTTTGTTTCCATTTTTCCTTTGAAATAATAAGAAGAATAAAAGAAATGAAAGAATTTCTTTCTTAAATCATCATCATTTCATCCCAAATCAATGTAACTATAATCATTTTATAATTAGAAATTTTGTTTACTTTGAAAAATTATTTGTTCAAAAGAATGATCATAGTAATAATATAAATAATTGAAAATTGTATCGTAGAAATATAATGAAGATAATCAAAATGAACAACAATAAATAAATTGATGATGAACAACAGTTAATTGAAATTTTAATCAAAAATTTATTACAAACAAACGAATAATATTTGTCCGAAGATAATTCTTTTGATAATCAAATGACAATGATGTACGAAAATATCAAATGAAATGAAATTAGCCAATTATTAAATAAATAAATAAATTCAAAATAAATAATTTTCAAATCAATAAATAAGTAAAAATAATAATGATTCAAAGTAATTCAATGTCTTGAAATTGATTCAAAATCATTTCATTTCATAATCATAAATAAATTCAATGACAATGATGATAATAATAACAATATAAATAATCGATATTAATCCACTTTGAAAATTATGAAACTACAGAATATTGACAGAAAATAAATATTCTCTCTCCCTACGGCAGTGATTCCCAAACTGGGCGATAATGGTCCATTGAAACGAAAATTTTGAGAAACTTCCCAGAAACTTTCACAGACCTACCTTGATGAACTCCCAGGAAGTTTATCAAAAAATATCTTAATCTAACCACACTTACCAGCAACTTAACACTACACAGCATAGCATAACCTAACCTAACCTAACTCACCAACAAATCAACACAGCATGGCATAACCTAACCTAACCTAACTCACCAACAACTTGGCATTGCATAACCTAACTTAACCTAACTCACCGACAAATCAACACAGCATGGCACAACCTAACCTAACCCAACCTAACTCACCGACAAATCAACAAAGCATGGCACAACCTAACCTAACCCAACCTAACTCACCGACAAATCAACAAAGCATGGCACAACCTAACCTAACTTACCGACAAGTCAACACAGCATGGCACAACCCAACCTAACCTAACTCACCAACAACTCAACACAGCAATTTTTTTTAATGAAATTGGGCGATAGCCTCAAAAAGTTTGGAAATCACTGCTCTAAGGCTATGGTTACTTGCCTCTCTTGAATTTGCTTGAACCAAAAGAAACGGCTTAGTGTTGGCCTTTTTCTTCCAAAGCCAAAGCTTATTCGATGATGGAAATATATTCTAAAATGAATATAAAAAAATTTGAATTTCATTACATTTTTTTGCAAATATCATATCAGCTTTATGTAATAAACACACACACAATTACTTTTAATAATAATAATAATAAATTATGAAACAGATTGTTGTTTTTTTGCTTACTTTGTTTAAATTATGATAATTTTTTTTCGCATTGAAAATGCACATGTATAATGAAAATAATAATAGTTTGTTGTTGAAAATTTATGAAAATTATTTTTTTTTCATTCTATTTTTACTCTTTCGAAAAAAAATACACGGGACATAAATACGAGATTGAAAGCGAAATTGTCCATTCTCTCTCTCTTTATCCCGTATGAATTGACGTTGACCAGATTTTGCCAATGATTTACGATTTTTTCATTATTTTTTTTTTTAATTCAAAGAAAAAAAATTCATTAAAAAAGAATAATAAAAATGGGAAAAAAAAAGTTTTGAGATTTATTCATGAAAAAATAAATAATCTCATTTGTTTTTCATTTTTTGGCGAAAAAAAATCCTTTGAAAAAACAAAGAATGAACGAGTTTTAATTTTCAATAATTTGTTAGTTCAGGGTGATTTTGAGCAAATTTTTTAAAAAGCAAATTTTTTTATTTGAAAATTTTCAAATGAACGAATATATTGAGATATAAACTTTCATCATCATTTTTTTCATTTTTCATTGTTTATTTCTTCTTTTTTGAATTTGAATTTAATTTATCATCATTATTAATTTAATCTGAATTTTTGATACAAAAAAAAATTTAAATCACATTTTTTGCCAATGAAAAATATTAGTTTCATAAAGACATTGGTTGATGACATCAGCGAAAAAAGCTGGCAAAATATTTCAACACTCATAGTCGTCGTATTCATCAAGTTGAATCAAACTCGATTTTTCAATATTAATAATAATTAAACTTTGATCTTTGATGAAACATTCGGCTGAGAAAAAAGTTTTTGTTTACGTGAAGGATGAAATTTCATGAGATTGTAAAATGAAATGAAATTCTTAAATTTGAATTTTTTGAATGAATGATTGAATTTTTTTTGGAAATCTTAGGAGATTTGAGAAAAATATCATTTCCTAATTTTCCCTTCTTATTTTCTTTAATTTCAATTTTAATTTTTCATTTCCATTCATTCATTCATTCATTCATTCATCCATAATTATATTCACTTATTTATACATTCACATCGAGCAAACCGAATTATGGTGACATTATCATATCTCTTTTCGCGAAATGAATAAATGAATGTGTTGTACAAAAATTTTGAATGCATCTCCATGAATAAATAACAAACGAACGAACGAACGAACGAAAGATAAAACCCGGAATCGTTAATTTCTGTTAACGTAAACAGAAATTTTGTTGAATTTTTTTTTCAAATATGTTATTAGAATATGAAATTTTCTTTTTCCGCAATTTTTTTTTTGTTCTTAGTATCATAATCATCATTATTAATGGACAAAATTATTTCGAAATTTTTCGTTTTCAAAAATTTTTGCTTTGGTTTCCACTCTCAAATCATAATTAATTCCGTCAAAAATTTTTATCTCATTAAAAATAAATAAATAAATTAACGTATGAATTTGAAATTAAATTTGACATAATATAATAAAATGATAATAAATTTATTTTTGATTATTTATATGTATAAATATAGTATGTATAATGGTTGGCCAATTAATAGCAAACAAAATAAAGGTATATAAATGATTGGATGCAATGATTTCTTCAATGTGTAAAAATGTACAAATATTGAATATGATGACTAGAATATGAACCGAATTCTTCCTCATTTCATTTTTCATAATTGTTTTCGACCTAAACAACAATCAATACAACATTCGATTGCTTCATCAATATTATTATAGACTGGTTTATGCGATTTTGTTGCCATATCTGATAAATATGATCGACCACGATTATAATCTTTTATTGCGATCGGTGATAACTGTTTTGTTGTTGAATGAAAAAAGAAAGAAATAAATAAAGAAAATGAATAAAATGCAATTCATTCATAATACAAAACAATTTATTTTTCAAATTTTGAAAAATGAAGAAAATCTTACTTTAGAAGCTAATTTCGATGAAATAGGATTTATGTTCTGTATACAAAGTATAACTTTACAACCTAATCCAACATAATGTGCAGCCTTGGAAGAAAAAAGTGAAAATTGGAAAAAAAAGAAATTTGAAGAATGAAAAATTTAAATTTTAAAATTCAGCAAAAAAACAACTTACAACAATCATCGGTGAAATATCCAATGAATCTTCTGGTATTACAAATAATAAAAAGCGGCACTTTCTAATATTCATCGCTTCCAATGGTGTCATTCGTTCATATCGAGCATTTCTATCGAATTTAGGCACCCGATATGTAATTGAATTTTTTCTTTCGAAAAAAAATTTGAAAAAAAACAAAATGAAAATTTTTTTATGCGTTGCTAGTGAATTAACATACTTGAGCAATGGTGCAATTTTATCATGTAATAATGTAGAATCAATGAAACCACCTAAATAAAGGTCATAATTCTCATCAATCATAGAATTAATTGATGTTTGTGATGATGCTGACATCATATTCGGTAGTGGTGGCAAATTTGGGGGATAAACTGATGAAGGATGGTGTTGTTGTTGTTGCTGCTGCTGATAAAAAGAACGACGCCGATTATCGAAAAAATAATGATCATCATCGAAAGCAATGTTTGATTGGTCCATATAGGCAAGACGCGGTGATGATGATTTACGCATAGGTGATACAGAATTACGATGAGGATTAGTGCGATAATGATAAAGTTGTTGAGGATTTAAATGGTATGATTGTAATTGATGGCGAGAATATTGTTGCTGTTGTAGATGATAATTAATGTGCGGATGTTGTTGATGTATATGAGGATAATGTCGGCGATAATCATTTTCCAAGTTTGATTGATTTAATGATAGACTAGACTGCATTAAATAATCTTCTGGTGGTAGACTATAGGGATTATAAAAGAATTCATTCGATATTGCTGATGGCGCTTGATGATTGTATAATTTTTTATGAGATTTTTCAATCATATCTGATTCAACAGCGAATTCTTTACGTATTTTGCTACTTTTTTTCTTCATTTTTGTGACATGCTTTTGCATTTTATCTTTTTTAATACTGTCGTTTGAATCATTATTGTTATTATTACTTCCTCCATAACCAGAATCTAAACTTATCGATTTTATTAATGTTGAAACTCTTTCAAACATTTGATTAAAAAACGTATTATTGCTTGATTCATTTTGCATATTATTTGAGCGCTTATGACCATGATTATTATCTGAACATTTTTTCTTTGATGATGATTTGGCTTTTGGCTTTTTCGAATTCAATGTTCTACAACTATCTGAATCGGTTTCATCTTTTGATGTTGAACTATCTTCAGAATTTTCTGTTCCTTCAGAAATACGTTCAGCATTGAATTCATTATTTTGCATGACTTCATTATCGTCAATCATTTCATTTTGCACACGATTAAAATATACATCAAGTTCGGCGACGATAATGCAAAAATCATTGAAATCTAATGGTATTTGATCGAATGGTGGTATGATTTCGACCGATTTGTCCGATGATTTTTGTTCTAAATGCCAACGAGCAATTTGTCGCAATAAATCTGTGGTTAACTCTTGTTTATTCAAATGACGATAAGCGAATCTGACTTCATTCATTGTAAAATCTCCATTCGGATTTTTTGTTTGATCATATGCGGTATAAATTTGAATAATTTTTTCGCCTAATGAGATATGACCATTTTTGACAGGTGTCACATCTTCACTATACTCTAAATCTTGTGGACGCAAATTTTTTTCCAAAATTTGAATAGCTGATCGCAAAGCTTTGAATATATCACAGAAAATCGGTATCTCTTGTCGTTCGACAATATCACGTAAATATTGACGACCACGTCGAAGATATTCATACTCTTCTTTAGATATATAATCATCACCAATTGTCATTTGTTCAGACCATGGCTCCATATCGACAATTACCAGGATCAATTTTCTAAATGATGCAGCAATAAATGCCACTTCGATCATAGATGCAATAGCACGTGTTTGATTGTCAACAACAAAATATAAGACTTCAGAATTTTGTTTTGCATATGTTTCCATTTCAATCAATTCTGGGCCCCAATGATCTACTTGCTAAATTTATCATAAACTTATACATTATTTCGAGTTGGAATATAATCAATTTGATTGCTTACCGGATTATAATATGTATAACAATGTTTCTTAAGTTCTGGCATAACTAAATCTGAACGCCATCGTGTCGGATTACAAGAACCACCAAGAAAGACTAGGTTTTTTTTATTATTGATCAAAATTAATAATACAAATATTAAATGATAATTATAAACATACTGTCAAATTTATTTTGATGTCCACTGCGCAAATGTGGAAAACTATAATGTATAGGTGCGGATTGACTATTTTTACGATTATTGAAGTGTGATATGGCTGCCGTCAATGCAGGATTATAATGTGGTTGACAATGCGGCTCGTTGACCAAACGCATCATTGGCATATGGTTATTAGATATTGGTGACCGATATCGAGATGTACTGTTTGCAATGATTGAAAAAAAATTAGAAAATAATGTAATCAATAATATTCGATTGATATTACAGGTCACTTGTGATCAAAACGCTGGCAAAATAACAAAATTCTCCAAATGTCAATCCAGTTTCAACGTTGAAATTTTTTTCCGAATTTGCTTCGGCTGCTGCAGCTGCTGCTTCGGCTGATATCGTATGCAATGTTCTTCGACGTGAACATTTAGATGCGAATTGAATCATTTCATATATTTGTGATTCAGTTGGATATAAATCAATTTGATTATATTTCGATTGAATATCTCTAATCAAACGTCGTTGATATGTAATAGAATTGTTTTCATTATTATTAGGTTGTTTTGACAATAAATTGATTTTTTTTGAAATTATGTCATCATCATTATTTGATGCTTGGATTTCCTTCCTTTCTCTATTATTTGTTGATAGCCAAGCATCATGCCAACGACTATTTAGAAAATTGCAATAAATTCATGAGAATGAAATCCATATATTGTAATCATTATAATGATGTTATGATTTATATTAAATATTTACAAAAACATACCGTGTCAATAAACCATAAACAAATGACTTTGACGACATTTTCGATATTGATTCACTTCGTTTATGTTTATTATTATCACATAAATATTTATCATTCATATCATCAAAAATTGAATCAGATGAATAATAACAACTATCAATACTTTCTTGTTTTTCACTTAAAATCAAATTGAATTTAGCTTTGATAATATCTAAATTTTTCGATGATTTTCGAAATTCATCAAACTGCGTGCATTTTTCTCTCGAAAATGAACAGGAACCATCTGGCTGTAATGATATTCGATGCTGCTGTCTTCGTTGTAGTTGTTGTTGTTTTAAATCGATTGCAATCGATGATTGCTTTTTTTCGTTCTCTTGACGGCTTTCATCATCATCAGCCTCATAATAATCACTATCATCATCATCATCATCATAATGTTCGATGTTTGAATTAAATGATGTTATGTCGGATGTTTTCGTTTTTGATAGTTGCTGCTTTCCTTTATATTCAGTAAAATAAAAATTAACGTCATTATGACAAATATTATTGTTATTGATTTTTGAATTAGAATCAACATCAATTGAATCATTTTTATTAAACAAATAGATTCGATCAATGGAAATCTTTCGACAAGCCAAAATAATTTGTGGAGTCATTTTTTTTTGAAAATGAATGATTTAAAAAAATTTTAAAAATTGAAAAAATGAACAAATTTTTTTTTCATAAATTCAATAAATCATTATCAAATTGAATTATTGCAGAAAATTGATTGATAAACATAGATTTGAAAAGATATCGGGATAAAATGAATAGATGTGTTCATTTTTTTTTCTTTTTTTTTGTAATTTTTCAGAAATTCAATCAAAATAAGCAGGGTAAAATTCATTTATATATTAATAAATTATTCCAAATTTGAGATTTTTTTTTTTTGGTTTTAATTACATTGTAACTGTAGTTTAAATTTGAAAGAAAAAGATCTAAGATAATTTTATGTTAGAATGATAAGAACAGACAACTTATAAGAATAATAAGAAGCTGATTAGATACATGCCCATTTAAGTGATATTAATTGTTATTATTGCTATCACATTGTTTTATTACTTTTTAATCATTGGCTTTTCACTTATCATTACTAATTTATTGCCTAACTAAAAATAATCACAAATCATATGCACACTTTATGTGGACATGAAAAAAGATAACATTAATTATTGATTAAATCAATCGATAATTATCAAAAAGAGAAAAAAAATAGAAAACTCATAAAAATTTAATTAGATAAAAAAACATAAAACACCAGATAAATGGGTGTTATTTATCTGTATTATATTCATTTTGCTTAAAACAAATATATTTCAATCATTATTAATTTATTTTATTGTGTATTTTAGCATCAATATTTATTTATTATCCTAATTACAAGAAAACAAAAAACCATTAAAAGTTAAGATTTTGAATTTTGTGTATCAATTAGTGCAATTAAATGATTGCAATCATAAAATTAATTTATATGATTAAATAATAAAATTGAAATTCATATCATGTGGCATCAATGATTAAGTTTTTTTCTAAAAACATTAATTCAATCTAAACACAAAAAAATAGAGTGAAAAAATAACGATAAAATTCGCTAAATTTTGAAACAATTTTCAATGAAAAATAAAAGCATCATTATCATTGAAATGAAGGACAGAATTGAATCAAAATCGAAATATTTTGGCAGATAAAATCATTATTGATTTGATATATTTATGAAAAATGATTACAATTTAATCAAATCAATTGAAATATTGCATATTTGATCCAGAGACCTAAATACTTTGGGAAAAAATTATTGCAATTTTTTTTTCATTTTGGTTATTTCAATTATTGCAACTTTTTTTGAGGAAAAATTTCATTTGTTTGCTTTTCAATTCGATCAACATATGACGATGATCAACAGATCATGATCACATCATTGAAAATTAGAGATTAAGGTAACGCATATGATTCAATTGAATTGAAATGTAAAAAAAATCATATAAATAGTTAATATTTGTATTTAAAACATAAATTTGTTATAACAATGTTTGGATTGCAATCATATTTCAAATTTGAATTGATACTCAAATAGAAATAATGAGAAAATTGAAAATGGCTAGATTTAACTGTATATCTGTCAGACATTATGATTGGAAATTAAGAGCAAATACAAATGGTCATCTAAGGCGTAATTTTGAAAGGAAACAATTGCAAATTGAAAAAATGCAATCAAATTACGCCTTGTAATTGTAAATTTTTTCTAGAGAAGAAATATTCTAAGATCAAAACCTTTCTAGGGTTTTTTCACACAAAAATCTTGCACTTAATACAATAAAATCTCATAAAAATTCAAAAAAAAACGCATTAAAAAATTCATAATTTACTTGATCCCTAAACAAATCAAAAACAATTGTTGCGCAAATCTATGATAATGTAGGCACGATTCTTTTGAATTTCCTTACATTTTTATGGATGAAAAAAATATCTAAAAATATCAAAAAAACAAAAAAGAAAGAAAACAAATCATATGAATGAAGAAATTTTACCAAGTCAAATCTGAATTTCGTCATCAGGATAAAACAAAACGAAAAAAATTTGAAATAAAACAAAATCAAAATCAAAATTCGTAATTATATTCTTGAATTCATTATTTTTTACATTTTAAATTTTCCATATGAATGTATTTCCAAGTATATGAATGCTTTTAAATTTCATCATTTTAGCAAAGATGTGTGTATGTGTATTTGCTATGCATTACTTAGTATGGCATATGTTTATAATAATAATCATTCTTCTTCATTTCATTTCTTTATAATCAAGATGTTTCTTTAATTCAAAACATAAACATAAACCATGTCGAAAGTGAAACAAAGAATTGGAATTTTTCCAGATTAAAACACTACGAATAAGGGAATAGCGATAAAATTGAAATAAACAGATGTACATATGCCGACATATGTACGGTGTAATGGAAACAATCATCCACATACACATACACGCTTAGATACGTAAAAAAATTCATAAATTGAAAATTGAAATTTTGAAAAAAAATTAATTTCAATCATTCAAAACATCATTCATTCATTCATTCATATTCATTACAACATTTGTTATGTGTTATTTTTTGTATTCTTTAAAATATAAAATCCTTTTAAGACTCGAATAAATGAATAAAAAAAAAGATTTTGTTGGTTTGTTGTCAAATTATTCATTTATTTATTACGAAACTATTTATTTAGTTTTTGAAATTATTAAAAACATATCATTTGTTATACATTAATATACTGATTTTTTTATCTGTGAAGTGAAGAAAAATTATGGATGATGGAAAATTAAATTTCATTTGATGATTTTTTCTTGTTCTTCATCATGATGATAATCATAATTACTAATCATCAGAGTTTTAATTAATATTATTTTTTTATGATTATTATCATTAATATTATTAATAACTACAACTGCCTTTGAGCTATAAATAAATATTAGTTTTTTTTGTAAGAGTGTGTATGATTGAGAGAAAGGTTATTTATTTATTTTTCATTTGAAAATTTTGCTTTGAATTAAATGATAGAGGAAAATAAAACAAATAATAACACAAAAAAGAGTTGAAGAACCACTATTCATTTGAAGGGAATTTCAATTCAATAAATTTTCTTTAATTTCATCACATCTTCATTTTCAAATGTCAAGTTTAATGGGGTTTAAAGAGTGTTTTAAAAATTATAATTATGTAAATATAATTTATGAAATGAATTATTTTATTTAGAAAAGAAAGAAAATTCGAGGTCAAAAAAATTAAATGCAAAAGCCCGGAAACTAAAAGACAAATGCTAAAGTCCATTTAATGTTTGAAATAAAAAATTAAATATATTTCTAAACATCAAATGTTTATAATCGGACAAAATAGTTTAAGACAAAAAAGAAATTTCTGCTATTTCATTCTTGCCTTAAGAAACTAAGTAAGTAAACAAGCTAAAAGTAAAAAAAATGAAAGAATATTTTTTCCGGGATTTTTCCCAAAACACATATAAATACATTGGTATAAAATGTCTGATTGAATGACTCAAGAAATTTTTTATTATTTTTTATTATCGAAAGATTATTTCCATTGGGCTGTTGTTTGCAATCATTAGATTTTCATTTATATATCAATTTGTGCAAACAAATAAATAAATGTTAACCGATGTATTTCGGTGATTGCACAATGTCATTGATTACTATTGCAGGAGAAAAAAATCAACTATCTAAGTTTAATTGAAGCAAAAATATATCATAAAATTACATGAAAACAAACCTGAAAAAATGACATTTAGATCGAATGAAAATAATGATAAATCAATGAATTCTGATGTCAAACACACAAACAAACAAGTACAATGACATGTTAAAATAATCATATAGAAATGTAATGATAACAAATCAAAAAATTATTTTCTAAAAACTAAAAAAAAAAAAAATTCACAAACAATTACGAACATAAAAGCAAACAAAAAAATGAATTGAAAGTTCAAATTATTCGAAAAAAAGAGAAGATTCGTATTTTGAAATCAATTTTTCAGGATGAATTTCACAAAAATTTTGAAATTTTTTGAGAAAATCATCAAGAACATATAATAATATTCAATGAAATAAGAAGAAAAATTTCACATAAACATCTTTGGTTCTGAACATTGTTTCGACACCAGAGAAAAAAAATTGCAAACAAATTTTTTTTTGTGCTTAAAAGAAGAAATTTTTCGATCAGGAAAATTCAGTTAATTTATTTACAATTTTTTAAAATGAAATAAAAATTTCGGCCAACTTTGTTGTCAATTATTTTTTTTTTGTGAAGCAACAAGTTTGCATATTGAATGCTGCTGCTAGTAGATTGTCTTCTCGATAATTTAATATTTTTCAATTCATTTTAAATGATTCTTTGTTTGTTTTTCATGAAAAGACAAAACAAAAAAAACGAAAAAAACAAAATCATAATACAATTTCAATGCATAGAATTTAGAGCATTTTATTCAACATTTTGTTTGCTTTTTCTCGTTTTTGGCATCTGGTAGTAATAGTTTGTATAACTGTAAAATGAACAACAACAACCGAACAAACAAACGAAACAATCAGACAAACAAGCGAAATTAAATGAATGAAAACGAATCATTTAATGAGAAAAAACGTATGCAACTACTAGTTGCACCATTAGTTTTCATGCTGTCGAAATCTATATATTTTAATTTAATTTTTTTGAAATGAAGAAATTTTTATGAATAAAATTGAATGCAAATAAAAATATATTTGTCAATATCAAATATCATTATCATCATTATATTATTTCCTTTTTTTTCATTGATTCAATGATAATTGGTCAAGCATCATACGATTTGATTTTGATTTTGAAAATCAACAACAGAAAAAAAAATTGAAATTGAAAATTTTACATTGAAAACGATCATGGAAAACATGGAAAAAAACAAATCATTATCAATGGTATATAAATGATAATAATGATAAAATATAAATGGAGAAAAAGGTTAATGTTTCATTGATTGATTGATTGATTGATGGATAGATAGACAGAATGATTTTCATTGATCGATTGCATCGTTTTGATTATTATTTGATTATAATCATTTTGTTTTTCAAAAAAATTTTCATTTTGCAAAATAAATAAATAAATTACAAATTCGTGAAAAGAAATATATAAATAAAAATCATCAATATATCAAATTCAAAAACAAATAAAAGATGTTTACAGATGATTATTTCGTCCATTACGATGACAATGAATGATTTATCTTTTATATATTTGATGAAAAAATATGATCATCAACAATAGTGTAGAGTTAGTGAATACAACAAACATGATAAATAAATGAATAAATCAATAAATAAATAAAAATAAACAAACAAGTGATAATAATTATTTATTAATCAATCAATCAATCATTCAATCTTCTGACTGAAGACTGATTGATTGATTGATTGATTAAATCAACGATTGCATTCAATTTGCAAAATCAAAATTGATTGAAATTTCTTATGAATTTTTCCTCTCTCTCTTTTTTCCCTATCATTTCAATTTCTTTGAGACGTTAATTATTTGAGAATTTTTTTTCTTTCTTTTGATTGAAATTTATAATTTCTTGTGAATAAGAAAATAAGAGGAGAAATTTAATGAGATTGAAATTTTTTTCATGTTTCTTGGTCTTACAACAAATTGAATTGAAATAATATGAAATAAGAAATCTGGAATCATTTTTTTTTGTTTCTGTTTACATAATTGTTTCGCTTATTCAATGATAAAAATGTCGTCATTCAAATGTCGTATTCATGATTTCATTTAAAGAATTCAATAAATTAAAGAAAGAAAAAAAAACATTTCTTATGAAATGACACTGATGAATACGTTTTTTCTGATGAAAAACTTGATTATTTCAAGAGAATTCGTAAGAAAATCCCCTGAATTTATAGCAAAATATTAATTTGTCGAATGAAAATTAATGTTTTCTTCAAAATTGATTAACAAGCATTGATTCTCAAAGGTTGAATTTAGCATTTTCTACTCTGATTCTAGTGCATTTGATGTATTCTTCAAACATTTATTATATTTTTTTTCTCGAAAATTCAATCAAATCAATCAAAAAGAAAAAGATTAAAGCAAAATCTTGTTATCATTTGATTTCGAGTGTATTGTTTGATTTTGTTTAGAGAGGATTAATTTATAAATTAATTTTTTTTTAAAAATCGAAAATCTGTCTTAGAGATTTTAGAATTTAGATTAAAACATCCTTAATGTCAATTAATTTGATATAATGGCTGATTTCGATCAAAAATCAACGAGGAAAACTTTTCAAAAATGTATAATTTAAAAAAAACAATTTTTTTCACTTACCTTCAAATGTAATTGAATTTTGAAGCATGGCGCCAAATTCAATGAATCCATATGAATGCACTGCCAATACGATAATGAGGAAAACAACATCATGATTCTTCGTAATATTCATTGTAGAATAGTAGTGGTTGTCAACATGATGATTGCAATAATGATTGTGTTCGATTACAATGATTTTAATTTTAATTATGAATGTAGAAGCCATGATTACAACTATTTGATGTTTTTGATCCAAAATATCACTGTTTGTTGTCAAGGAAGCCTAACGAACACTAATTTACATTTGTTTGATTTAAATTTGATGGAATTTTGAATTTTTTCATTCATTCAAAGTAGTTGAGGAAATCAATAATTGAAAAAATGTCATCAAAATCTTCTAACGATGATCGTAGTATACATACAGGACATATCGATGAAATTTATGATGTACCGATGTCCATTATACATCGGCCAATACCACCAGTATTAGATGAAGATAAAGTGCAAAGCTTAATGGAAACATTCAAGGTTTGAAAAAATCGTATGGTGATTGAATCAATTAAATAATTTTTTTCTTCAATTATTTTAATGGGATGAAGAAAAATCCTGAACAAATACCGCCAATCGATGTTTTATGGATTAAAGGACGTAATGGTGGTGATCATTATTTTTCATTTGGTGGATGTCATCGTTTTGCGGCTGCTAAACGTCTTAATTTGAATACGATACGTTCAAAATTAATTCAATCAACAATTGATGATCTTCGTATTTATATGGGATCTTCGACGCCTGATTTGAAATGAAAAACAATTGAAATAAAATGAAATGTTTTGTTTTTTTCTTTGATTTATGTTATCCATTGCTTTATATAATTTTTTCTCTGGGTTTCTGGAACTATTTCATCTAAAATGTGCAATCGTTATGTAACCAAATGATACACTGAATCCAAAGTAACCAAAAAAAAGTAAACAAATTTCCCAAAATGATTACAGCGCCATCTTTAAAATTTCCATGGGATATTTAAATCTTGTGCTGATTTTTTCTGAAATAAGCTATATACACAAGTTGTGCCAATTTGTGTTTTTATAGAAAATTTTTTTTCACCATGCAATTTCTCATTTGATTTTTTGACAATTAATTTTTCAAATTAAAAATGGTAAATTAATTTGAATTTGATCTGATTTCCTATGGAAATTAACATCTTTTAATTTTTGCTCTTAATCAAGGCTAGTATTGAGAAATCTGGTGAAAAAAAGAAGAAGGAATCAATTGTCGATCTATCAAAGTATTTGGAAAAATCTGTTCGCATCAAATTTCAAGGTGGACGCGAAGGTTTGTTCTTATTTGTAATTATTAAAATGATGATAATTCTATCTACGATTCCATTATTTAATTAGCGACTGGTACATTGAAAGGTTATGATACACTTTTGAATCTTGTGTTGGATGGTACAACCGAATATCTTCGAGGTATTTAATGTGCTAAATCGAATATTTAATCAAAGACTTAAAAAATTATATTTATTGTGAAAATTATAGATCCAGATGATCCGTACAAAGTCACAGAAGATTCTCGTCAATTAGGTTTAGTTGTGTGCCGCGGTAATACCATCGTTTCAATTTGTCCAGTTGATGGCATGGAACCAATTGCAAATCCATTCATTCAACATGATTAAAAAATTTTATTTTATTGAATCATAAAAAAATTCTTATAAATAAAAAACTCATTAATTTGATATTTTCCCCAAATTGCATTTGATCGTGTGTGTAATCCATTTTGTTTCTTTCGTTGTTTTGAAAGTTTCCTCGACATTTTGATTGGATGTGGACTTAATTGTTGAAGGTAAAATCGAGTGGACATAATCATGTTTCATACGAAATTGTATGTTACAATCAGTTCCATCACCTTGTTTAGGAGTAACGAATAAGTAGATGCCGATTTTGTTTCCTTGGCGAAATGAAATCACACTGAAGAAAATAGATAAAAATTAAAGACAGTCCAAAGATTGTTAGGTTTATACTTACTTTGGATCATCATTGAATTTGGAATTCGATGAATCCACATCGACTAAATCACCGGTATCGTCTTTTGGTGTTAGTTGTAATACAGTGTTAGGTAATATCACATCAGCTGCTGGATTATCTTCTAAATCAACAGGCAATAATGTAACATTTATTAAGTATTGTGTTGGATTAGTCAACGTGAATTCGATTCTTGATGTTTCATTTAATTTCAATGATGTTAACTTTGATTGGCGTAATTCAGGAACAATATAGCTACATTTACAGATTTTAAAAAAAAATTAGTTGATATAATTAATATTTCATAAAAAATCTTACTATGCTGAAAGCTGAATTTTAAATTTGATTAATGAAGGATTGTATTCAGGTTTCGAAAGATTATGATCACATTTTTTGCATCTCAATGATCGTTTCACAACTAATTGTTGACTGGTTGGATAAAGATCTGAACACTGAATTGGTTGTCGTTCAATTTGATTCAACGTTTGTTGCAAAGTGTTTAAATGACCAACATCAATTGCAAATGGCTCATCATCTCCATTCATTTGGCCATAGTATTGTTCGATATCCAGTTTAGGCAATTGATCTTCTGTCAAACCGATTGCTGGTTTGAAATCTTCAAGTTGCGGAAATGATTTTGTCAAATCAGAAGTAGAAACACCAGAACTATTACGTGCCATTCTTGCACGTAACGTAGCTGTTACTTTTGGCGATAATGTTGATGTAATGCCATATTTATCTAGCAAGGAAAAAGCTGTTCTGGGCACCATACGTTTTTTTTCTTTTTCATTTTTTTCTTTAGCAGATAAGACACGATAATATTCGAATAATGATTCTAATCGCTGTGCTTCAGGAACACCAGGCTCAACGAAACCTCCAACACCTAATAATCATACATAATAAAATATAAGATTAACAAACAGAAATGAAACACTTGCCAACACTTTGATCAGGTATGCCGATATCGCGTGAAGACCAACGACAAAAATAGCAGAAATAATATGAAATCTTCTTAACGGTTGGTTGTTGTTGTTGCTGCTGTGAATCGGCTGCCGGTTCTGTGTTGTGCACTTGTAATAATTGTATACGATTCGATAAAGTATTCTGGCAACATGGACATTGATAACATTGAGCACACCTATTCGAGATACAGTTTCATTTGAAATCAGAATGAAATATCACAAAATTATTGAAATACTTGATTCATACTTATTTTTCTTCAATTTAGCATCCAACATCGGTATGTATTCTAAACATTGTGGACAAAATTGTGAATCAACTTCATGTGAAACACAATTAGCACATCTTGTCTCATTACAATAGCGACAAAAATATAGATAATGTATCGTTTTCCATTCATTACATTGACATTGGTACAAAATATTCTTTGAATCCAAATAGGGTGAAATGAATGACATTTTTTATGGTGGCAAATTTGATGATTTTGAGCCAAACTGATCAATGATGATGATGATGGCAACAAATGTAAATAAAAAGTAAACACATTTGACATATTTTAATTATTTTTCAAACATTGAAAATACTTTCATCATATGAAAAGGCTATGAAAAAAGTTGTAGTAGCAAATTGTGAATTGATCACCTGATCAAGTGTACAAATGTGAAGACAGCACGTCAAAAAATTTTATATTTTGATTTTCCATTTGTTGTTACTTTGCTGATTTGTTTTTTGTTTTCATCAATTCTAATTATTATAATTAAAAAATTGGTTGTTTTATTCGCATAAATCATTTCATTATAAATAAAATGTTGTTTCATTATAATTGAGAACAAAAGATTATCATTATTCTTTCGAAAATTTTATCATTGTTCAAATTTTTGCATTGTTCTATGATTTTATAGAAATCAAATCAAAGCAAAAAATGGATAAATATGTTATCGATTTAGACAAAGTTCTTGATGAACTCGAACTCAATGATAATTATGGTATTTGTTCTATTCTTTTGACTTTTTTGAATAATTAATTACGTAATTTTATGATCATTTTTCCAGATGAAACAAATAAAAATAATAACTTTCATTTGAATACAACGAATGCAGCCACATCGACCATCATCAATCAATTTCCATCATCATTTCATTCAATGAGTGATCCAATCGACTTGAATGATGCTGATTTTTCGATACAATCAAAGCCTCCCAAATTGTTAACACCAATAGCTATAGCTTCATCGTCATCATTATTATCGACATCAACAACGAATAATGCATCGAAAACGACTGGAAATTCTGAAGAATCATCAGAATTGAATACCTCAGTTGAACAAAGTAATGAAAATAATAATAACATTGTAATATTAAAAAATGTTGATGATATAAATATTAAAAATCAAAATATACCGGGGAATGAGTCACATAATCATAATACAGAATCATCTCTAAATGAAGAACTATCTGTGATTGTACGCAGTGCTAATGATAATGATCATAATGTCGATATAAATGATAATGTTGAACCGAAAATTGTTGATTCCGAAGCTGTGGACGAAAATATCATAAATGATCAAATGGATAAAAATATCTCGTCGAATCAGTCATCCCAAAATGATACCCTTGATAAATTACAAGAAACAGCTATCATTGATAATAAACAAAACTGTGATAAAAATGAAGAAAATTTGGTGGCTGAATCCAAAGATTCATCAGTAGAAACTATTGAAATAAAAGAAATGAATGAAACAGAAAAAGTTGTCGACTCATCCGATATGATGATTGAAAATAAAAATCAAAATGATTTAGATGAAAAGACGATTGGTGCTATGAGCGAAGAAGATCTCGACAAACATCTCAATGACTTAAATGATGATCTAGAAAATTTAGCTCAAAATACTGTTGATCACATTCATCAGGCTAATACATCCATGGATATCAAACAATTAGAAAAAGAAGAAATAATTAAACAAACTGAATCTCTGATTGCCGATAAAAATGACAGTGATCCAGTGATAAATCATGTTGAAACAGTTGATCAAACAGGGCCATCTAATTGCAATGAAAATGAGGATCATGATCATGATAATGATGAATATTGGTCTAAAAAACTTGGTCTAAATGAAAATGATGAAAATGAGCAAGCAAAGCAATTGCAAGAATTGGAAGAAATTCTTGCTAATTCAGACAGACAACCACAACAGCAGCAGTCACAACCAGAACAACCAAGTCAGGAATCACAACAACAGCCAGTCACTGAATCAACAGTAGAAGTTGATAATAATGATAGAACACGTGGCGGTTTAGTGCAAAATATAAATTATTTTGAAAGACAAGAAATGCCCAATGGTTTGACAGAAGAAGAACAAATGCTTGGAAAAGTTAAACCGTTTTGGATTCCGGATGAAGATGCTCAAAATTGTTTGCATTGTGACGCGAAATTCACCTTGATCAAACGTAGACATCACTGTCGATCATGTGGTAAAGTTTTGTGCTCGCAATGTTGTAATTTCAAAGCTCGATTGCCTTATCTTGATAATAAAGAAACACGTGTTTGTCAATTATGTTATGCGATTTTGATGAAAATTGAACAAATTGAGCGAATTAGTGGTCGTCAATTAGAAATACCTAATTCTAATAATCCCACTGTTAATAATGCTAGTAATAGTATACCTGAACATCCAGATCCTAATAATCCATCTGAATATCGTTCAACAATTTCTCCGTTAGAACAAGTTTCTGAGGCAGTTAATTTACCACCGCCAACAGTGATGGTTCCAGTTGGTGTATTAAAACGCCCCGGTTCGAATGTTAATAATCGACGATCAAATAATTCGCCCGAATCTTCGAACAATGAATCAACAACAACAGCAACAGTGAAACAAGTAATGTTTTCAGATGGTGTTCGTCCTGGCGGTGATCTAGTTGAGCAGCCTGTTGCATCAAGTAGTACGAGTACTATTGATACTTTACAAAAATCTGTGATGACACGAACACAATTACAGCTCAAATCACCATTAGCTGAAAAAATTCTTGTTCCGTTCGAAAATTTTTCCAAACGTATTAAATTCAGTCGTGTAGTTGTTACTGATCCATCGACTGGTCAAAGTCTACCGTCCATCATCAATTATAATGAGCTCAAATCGGCTAATTCATCATTGCCTTCCAAACCAAATTATGGTCAATTAATTGAAATATTACGTGATCCACAAGCGCCTTGGATTACATTTGGTCTAACTAAAAACCTTCATATAAATGCTAAAATAGTATCTAGTAAGTCATAAGGTTGATAATAACGATATAATAATTTATTCATTATTTTTCCAATCTATACAGAAACCTGTTGTAATAATCAAGAATGTTGGTCGTTTTCAAGTAAAGGGTTAGCATCGGTTGGTCAGGATGAAGTCGTTTGTCTTGTTGATTGTCAATCATTAAGAAATAATTCACTAAATGATGGACAAATCGATAATGCATCAAACGCTAAGCATAATAAAAGTGATAATAAAATTGATAAAAGTGATTATGAATTTCCAAGAGATGTTTTACGAATGTATACAACATTATATGATAGTGCATCGACAGGTATTTCTTGAAATGATTAATTGATGATTCCAAAGTATGATTAATCATTTTTTATCTTCTTATCAACAAATAATTTTTTTTAGCAAATCTTTACACAGATTTAATGCATATATTTTTTGCTGATGGTTTATTTAACAACAAAGAAAACAGTGGTTTCATATTCACTAGGCCAACGATACAATGTTTGAGGAATATTCATTTACCTTCGCCACCATTTTTAATAGCCATATTGATACATAGATGGGAAATACCATGGGCAAAAATATTTCCATTACGTTTAGTTTTACGGCTTGGTTATGAATATAAAAGTATTAATGAAATTTTCGCTAAAATTCAGAATATTCAACAGGAAAAAATTATTAATTTTCTTTTCTCATTACAGTGTATCCATCACCTGTAATTAGTTATGCTAATAGAAAATCCAGTTATTTTGAAATTGGTCACACAATTATGAATGTTTTAGCTGTAAGTTTCGATTGGTTGAAGACTTGAAAATTTGATTTAAATTTTTTCTATTTCAAACCGAATTTTACATAGGATTTTCGCAACTATCATTATACATTATCAGTTGTAAAAGATTTATTCATATGTGTAGAAGAACGTAAACGTGTTACGATGTATGTACCGAAATTAAGTTATGAAAAAGTATGTAAAGTATTGTCAACAAGTAATGAACATGTATTGGCATTTGGTGGAAATTTTTGTACACGTGCTGATTCACATTTTGTTTGTGTACAAAATGAACGTGATGATGATATTCATAGCCAATATCGCACTGAATTATCGATGAGGCCAGGTTCTCAGGGAAAATTAACTGGTGCTAGTTTTATCGTTTTTTCTGGCGTCCTAAAATCGACAACAGGATTAAAAGCCAAAATGAATATAGTTGAAGATGGTTTGTTAGTACAAATACCACCATCGTTGATGGAAGAATTCCGTTCAGCATTGAAAGATATGAAAGATTTTCGTATTGATTGTTGTAAAATAAATGATACGAATACAGAACCAGATGAATGGATACATCTTAAATGGGTTAATGATGATTTAAGTACAAATCTAGGGTAAGATTTTTGATGATCTCACCATTTTATCTAATCGCTATCTTTCAATAGTGTTCGAAGTCAAATCGATGGTATGAATCTAGAAGGCGTACAAAGTGCCAAAATTTTTTCAAATCCGGATTATGCAAACGAACGCTATCTAATTCGATGGATTGAAGTTTTTCTGTTGAAAATCAATGATAATGGTAGAAGGTAATTTTTCATTTTTAGTTGATTTGTTATCAATTTCTAAAATTTATCAACCCTTTTTTTCTTCTTAACACTGTAAAGATCTGAAATGATTAATGCAAATAAATTAGCTGAATCAGTAGCTCAAGCTTTTTGTGTGGCATTAATCGATTATCTTGATCAATTATATGAAAGTGGTCTCACTAAAATTAGTTTACGAATCAGTCTTGATATTGATAAGGTATTTTCATAGAAACAAATTTATTTTAATATTCTATTTTGATATTGTTATATTTCAAAGGTCGGATATGAAACTGGAAGCGGTGGAAAACCATTACCACCACAAATAACACAATCATTAGATAATGCATTAATACCGGTAATAATGGGAAATATATCAACAACAGGAATCGAAGATCCATTAATAATTGAATTATTATTTTTTGTTTTATTAAAGTGATTTATATTTTATCATTATGTTTCATAATTTCTTTATTCATTTGTTTGATTACCAAGGTGGTTTTTTTTTCTCATAAAACATCAAGAAGCATCATTCATCATTCATTGAAATAAATAATAGAACAACTTCATAAACAAATTGAATAATCTGGATTATCATCTTATATTTTTTCTCATAAATATTCTTGATCTTTTGTTAAGAAATAATAATAATCATTAATAAATTTATCATCATCAACAGTGTTTTTAAAAAATTGATTAAATTTTCTATTATTCTTTTCTAATATTTATCATTTGATTCAATTTTTTTTATAGATTAAATTCATTGTTCTTCAAGTTCCATGAATCCTTTTGTTGTCATAATCTAAATTAAATGGCAAAAAAAATAAAATTAATTGGCTAAAATCTGAAAATCTTCGGCGAAATCCGATTAATTAAAAACAGAATTGAAATGAAAAAAAAATACAAAAACCAATTGGTAGCAGTAATTTTATGCTTGACTTTTAAATGAAAAGCAGTAGTAGTAGTAGCATTAGCGAATGTTGCGAAAATTTGTGGCGCTGTAGGCAATTTCATTCGAATTTTTCATTTTTTTTTTTTTTTGTGAAAAATGGCTGAAATTGTCTTCTGTCCGTCTGTATTCATTTATATATTCATTAGTATTTTTTTCGTGTAAATACGCAGAAATTTTTTTTTCTTCTTCTTCTTCAGTTTCGGTTCTCTGTTCGCAACTTTACGTTTTGCTTCTACCCTTTTTTTCACATATTTCAAGTGTATTTTTCATATTTTTTTTTTTGTTGTTCGAATTCGTTTCATTGTTATTATCTCCATTGATGACTCGATTCTGTCTGTCCATTTTTTGTTTCTGTAATTTCAATTGAAATCATTCTTGATTTTTTTTGTTGTTTGTTATTTATGGATCAAAAGATATTTTAATCATTAATTTCAAAGATTTTTTTTTCGATATTTTTTCACAACTTTTAATTATTTTTTTTTGTCTAATCATCAAACATTTATCTCTATGCTGTTATCTGTTGTTGTTGAAAAGCTCGAATGAAAGATCTTTGAAAGTTAAAAGAATCGAGAATTTTCATTTATTATTTTTTTTTAATAAATTCTTTGAAAATTATTATCATTGTTACTATAGTACAGGTATATACATTTTTTTTTCGTTTTGTGTTCTTCACATATTCGAAAATTTAATTTTTAATTCAATTTTTCTCAACAATTAGATCGTTACAATTCTAAACCAAATGTGTTGACAAATAATTTCAATTTGAAAATTGTTTAATGATAATTAATTACAATAGTTCATTTCATAATAATAGGTAAATTATTTTTATTGGATTGAACATCTTTTTGTAATATTTCAAATCTATGAAAATTTTTATCTCATGATCATAACATTTGTTTTTTAATCTACGTGTAGATAATCAGTTATACGATCAATAATAATGGAAAATAATAATCATTTATCATCGAATAATTCATCAATGACACATTCCATCACAGAGCTCGGCGATCGATTGAATTTATTGAATGTGAATGAACGTAATGATCAACAGCATCACCATCATCATCATCCTCACCATCAGCAACAACAACAACATCAGCAGCATATAAATGTATCCAGTCGTTCACTTCCATCGAATTATGTGGACAACATATCTTTGCACAATCTTTCGTCACGATCAAGTTGGTGTTCAATAAAAAATCTTCTATTTCTATGAATTAAATATTTTTTATTTGTTACAGACTCTTCACCGAATAACTCAATTGTTACACCTCAAACTCAATTTTCTAAGCTTAACCCTAGCGCCCAAGAATTTGTTCCACGTTCTAATCGTACAGTTAACAATTCCAATGCAACAATAGCAACAAACATGATGAGTGGAGGTAATAATGGTGGAACAACTTATCGTTCTATCAATCATGTATCGAATCATCATCATCATCACCAACACCAACACCACCATCACAATAATAGTAATAATAATAACAATCACAACAATAACAATCATAATTATGCCAATGGAAATGGTGGTAATAATGGTTCGAATGCCGCTATACAAGATAATGAAAATTATATTGAAGATTACATGTCATTGTCATATTTAAAAGATTTCATTAATCATATATCTAATAAACCAGGCATGTATGGTCAAGGTATCAATGAATTGACATTGATATTAAACTCATATCTTGATGAAGATGATTGTGTATTGGAATTGATCGTCAATCAAATTGTTGATCAGGTAATTTATTTGATCTCTTTGTATCACTGATGTTATTATTCTCTCTTGATATAGTCAATAATTGATGTTAATTTTCGTTATAATGGTGTGCGCTTATGTGATCATTTCATGCAACATCTGCGCGAAACAAATTCTGGTCAATCATTCAAGCAATTACTTTTTAAAAGGTTTGTTTTTCATATATTTTTTTAATGACGTAAATAATTGAATGTTTCAAATCTTAAGAAATCAACGTGAATGTTCCAGAAAAGTGAGTGACATTACATCAGCCAATACTTTCGTTCATCTCCGAGGTTTGGCATTATTCACAGCTGAACTATACTCCCGATGCAATGCATCAGATCTAGCCGAGCATTTACCAAGTTTATTAATGAACATATTGTCATCCGATATCAAGCGTGATGAGAATGTTAAGTGTGTTTGTCATGTTTTGAAGGTAATTCACATTTACTAATTGTTCAATGAAAATTCTAACAATGACTTTCTTTGATTCTCAAAGCTATGTGGTCAACAAATGCAAGCGTATTTTGCATCAAAAGGAGCAAACGATTTCACTATCATATTTAACAGGTTGAAAGAAACTCTTAAATATAATGATTTGTCAAATTCAATTAAGGAAATGGTCAAAAAGATGCTCACATTGGTGGAAAACGATTGGCAACAACCCCAATCAGTTAATACTTCAAACATTGTCAACCCATATCTAAATAACAATAATAATCCACAAGGAATACTGATCGGAAACGATGGAAATCATTATGTCGATGGAATGAATAATCACAATCAGTATGATTTTGGTAATTGTGGTGATGAAAATAATGCCGAAATTTGCCAAGATTTCGAGAATTTTCTTAAAAGTACCCGACAAAATTGAGCATTTAAAGAAAAATACTTTGTTTCAATTCAATCCGTCATCACAATTCATTTATATTTTCCCACTTTTCTTTTATCTTTTCTTTCTTTGCTAGACTGAAGAAACTACAACGATAAAGAATAGAAATCTTTCTTTCATAATATCAAAAAAAAAAAAACCAAACTAAATTTTTCAGAATTTTAAACGCCTTGAATTTTATTATTTTTGTTTGATTATCATTTTATATATTTGTTTTTGTAATGTGTAATGAATTTTTCAGAGTAGATAACCTAAAAGAAAGAAAAAGATAAATCACCAAATTTTTATCATTTCAAACAGACATAATCCAAAAGAAAACAAGAAATTGTGTAATTCATTTGTGAATAAAAATAAAAATAATTTTTTCAAAATTGAAAAGCGCCACTAACCAATAATTCCAAAAAAAAAAAAAAATTCAAATTCTGCCATCTGGCGGTGACTATTTGCTAAAACTATCAAAATTCTTATTTGTTTATTTTGATTTTCAATTTTGATTGATTTGATTTTCGATTAAAAAAAATGTCTGATTATGGTAATTATAGCAGCGATGATGATTCAGACGATGATATTGGTCAGTATTTCAAAAAAATCGATGATTTTTTTCTAAAATTTAATTTATTTCATTTAGGTTTACCCAAGACACCTGGAGCACCATTAAATGCTAATCGTTCAGATTCTGAAAAAGAAGATGATGATAATCATAATGACGATGAACGTTCAAATCACTCGAATGATAATCGAGCTAATTCAGATTCATCTAGTGATTCTTATCAAAGTGATAATGATGATGATGATGATGATGAAGTCAATCGTAGTGATGGACCAAACAATATTAATGATGATTCAAGTGACAAGAAGTCAGTTAGTTCTCATAATGGATCTGATGCACAAAAAAGTAGTGATGAAAGTTCTTCTAATGGTGATAGTGATGATGAAGCAAACATTCAATCCCGTAAAGATAACAATGATGATGATAATGATCGACACTCTAATGCAAGCAGTAATCAAAGTCGTAAACATCAAGATTCAAGTTCAGATGAATCAAATCAAGAGAACAAAGATAAATTTGGTAAAAAACGAAAGACAATGATCGATTCTTCATCTAGTGATGATGACGGCGATGAAGATGAAAATAAAAGTAGAGAAGGTGAAAGTGAAACGAAAAAGCCCAAACCTAGCACTGAGGAAGACTTATTTGGTGAATTGAGCGATGAAGATGACGATGATAATGATCGTGACGCTGAACATCGAACAAAAGAAAAACCTACAATAAATGACGATAATGATGATGAAGATGATATAAATCGAGAAATAGTCGATGCTAATATGAATGAAATATTCGGTGGAGGCGGTGATGATGATGATGATGAAAGAATGGATGAAGAGCAAGAAGCGCCTATTCCAGAAACTCGTATTGAAGTTGAAATTCCTCGTATCACTGCTGATTTAGGTGAAAGTATCCATTTTGTAAAATTGCCTAATTTTCTTAGTATTGACACTCATCCATATGATCCACAATGGTATGAAGATGAAATCGATGAAGATGAAGTTCATGATGATGAAGGAAGAGCTAGATTAAAACTAAAAGTAGAAAATACAATTAGATGGCGTAACGTTGATGGCGACCCAAATTTGAGAGAAAGTAATGCTCGAATCGTTAAATGGTCAGATGGAAGCATGTCCTTGCATTTAGGTGATGAAATATTTGATATTCAAAAATTCAATCTACTACCTGGTGAAAATAATCACCTTTATATTAGACAAGGAACCGGATTACAAGGACAATCAGTATTTAAAACAAAATTAACATTTCGTCCATTTTCAACTGAAAGTGTTACACATAGAAAATTAACAATGTCATTAGCTGATCGTAGCCAGAAAACTCAAAAAATATGTGTATTACCGACTGTCGGTAAAGATCCAGAAGCACATCGCTCAGAAATGATCAAAAAAGAAGAAATCAAATTGAAAGCAATGATTAGAAAAGAGATAAAAGCAAAACGAATAAAAGATCGTGCATACACACGTGGTGTATCATCATCATTCATTGAATTTGATGATGAAGATGATGAAAACATATCGATTTCCAAAATCAAAAATCAATATAAACGCGGATCTAATCCTCAATATAGTGATGATGATTATGATAATGAAAGTGTAGATAAAAATAAAGATAATGATGATGATGACGATGATAGTGATTTGGTAAGTGATATATTTTCTGTTGAGAAAATCAATTTCAATGACCGTGACCTCATATCATATAAATTCTCTTATGTTTCATTTTTTTTTTCCAGGATATATTTGATAAGAAAAAAACAGCTGAAAGAAGAAAAATATTGGTCGACAGTGATGAAGATGATGATTAATTCTTTCTTTTATACAATTTTTATAAAATTTTCATTTTTATTTGGTTAATTAAAATCAATTCATAATAATAATAATAATAATGATGATAAAATGATAATAATTTAAAATTTTTTCCAATTGAATACAAATCAAAACATAAACATTATAATAAAAGTATATCACAAAAGTATAAATTTGAAGAATAAAAAAAAATTATGATTATTAAATGATTTAAAATACGTCTGAAACCATAACATTTTTTTTGGTAATTGTCAAATAATAATAATATTTATAATGATAATGAAAATAAAAATGATTAGAGATCAAATTAACAGATATCATACATGTCAAAATCTTATGCCTTGATAATATTGCAATAATATTCATTTTGAAATTTGAAAATAATGAAATGCAAGTAAATGACATATGTTGAATGAACATTAATTTTTTACATCAACAACAGGTATCGATACTTTGACTGGTAATGCATAATCATAACCACCTTTTGATGCCATTTGATTTTGTATTGAATTAATCTATGAATGATAATTTCATCGATTATTAAATCATAATTATTTTTCAATAATTTAAATTTATTAGAAACATACATGATTAGACATGTCATCGCTATCACCGACATGACCTGTATGACGAAAATTGGTGGGATTTCCAATCATTGAACGATCGATCCTGCGCCGCTGTATTGTAATTGGGTTTTGTAATTTTGTCAATTATGTCATGACATTAATTTTGAAAAAATAGGAAATTTCGCGTAAATTTACATTTGATTAAATTATTCAAGTTATAAATTAGTAACCATTTTTTAGAATATGAATATTTACCTGTGGCTGTGGACGATTATTGGTCAATATTCCACATGTGAAACATTGAATCCATAATTCGCTCATGTTTTATAAAATTTTCACGTCTTATTTTCAATATAAGTCAAATTTTTAAATGTAAATCAAAATTCAGTAATTTTGAAAATTGCTATTGTTGGTAGAAAATCTATAACAAATGATAAACAAAATATTAATCAATCGATACAAATTAATGCGAAAGAAACGATTAATCGAAGCATCTGGTTTTTATTAATTTGTTTATTTATTGCCGAAAATTTTTTACCCCAAAGTAGAACCTCAAATGTATCTAAGACAATTGAATGATGAAAATGATTTAAACTATCAGTGGTTTGAGAAAGGAATTTTTTTGTATCTTGAATTGTATATTCATTGAAAAAATCAAATTTTTCTCATTCTGTCGAATACTATTAGCTCAGTATTTGCATTGAATTCATTTCAATTCAATTCTTTTTTTCTCATTTCATTTTGATTTGAAGGCCAAAATTGAATGAATTTTGGATTGAAATCAATTGAATGAAGCTTTGTATTTGTCTTTGTGTGTGGTGTGAGTACAAAATTGTGTATTAATTTAATGAGCTATCAAAAATTATTATTATAAATCATATTATTCATATTCAAATAACCTAAATTATTCTATGATTTTTGAGTAAGCAAAAAAATTATCAAAAACAGCAGATACTCAAATAATCAAACAAACACAGCTAAATGCAATTTACAAATGCCAAAAAAAAAAATATTCTAATTTAACTTAGATTAAACGGAAATTCAATTGATAAGAATTTTTTATACAAAAATTTTTCAAGTTTGAATCATTTCACGCTTTTACATAGATTAGACTTGTAATTAGACATACATACCGATGATCATCAATCAATGCACTGAAGTTTATAGAAGAAAGAAATGAATGAAGGAGAAAGCTTCAAACCTATTCGATGGTCGATCAATTAATTCATTTTTTTTTACATAACTTTCATTTGATTTCGGTGAACTCTTTTTTTTTAAATGTTGCACTTGGTTGATGCTGGTTTTCTGGTTTCAATGTATCAATGTTTATTGTTCGTTGATTGATTTTTAATTTGAAAGTAAATAATTCTATCATACACCGACCAACAATGTTTGAATGAATCGAAGAAAAATTGAATTCAAGATTTTCACTTTTTTGAATTGTTATTTTTTTTTAATGTATACAAGAATTAAATGACGATGATTGTTGAATGAATATGAATCAAATATTTTTCTTGTTTTTTTTTTATTTTGATATTTTGTTATTATTATTTGTTGTGTTGTTATGATTGATTTGTTGCATACAAACATTCAAACATTCAAAAAAACAAACATACAAACATTTGTTATGCAGCAGCAGCAGCAACAACAACAATAACAACAAGCAGAAGCCAGTCAACAATTTGCCAATCCTTCAATTGATGATGATAATGTTCAAAGAAAAAAAAACATTGTCGAAGTGGTTATATTGTTATTATAAACAACAATAATAATAATGATGCTATGCTATGTTTGATGATTTATTTTTTTTGAAAATTTTTAAATATTTTCTTCTCCTCCTTCAACAAACAAAAACATGCGTGGATAAATGAACGAATTACGAATGATGATGATGATGATGAGAAAAACAAGTGAAATTTTCAATTTGTGTTTTTCATTTCAATATAAATTGTTGTTTGTGGCTGCATTTGTCACAATCAAAATGAAATTGAATTTAATTATAATTTAATTATGGCATTTATGATGTTTTTCCAATGTTTCAATGTATGGAAAAACTCAAAAACATTTCAAATTTCAAAAACACCATTTGATTTGATTTGAGGTCAAATGGTAATTTTCAATTTCAAAATTTTAAATAATAATTATGATAATAACAATGATAATAGATGGATGAATGGAAAATTGATCGATTAAATTTTTCATTTGAATCAGTCAATCAACTCAAAGTTACAAATCAAAGTTGTAATTTGTAATTTTGTATTTCAAATCAATTTCATCAGATCGATTGATCAGATTAATTGAAATTGAAATGAATGTCGGTCAAATTTGTGGCCGATATGGCGAATTAGGTATTTCGCTTGAAAATTAATTGTAATATTGATTATAATTATAATGATAATGATTTGTAAAAATAATTTGCATAATCAAAATTGAAAATAAAGGTGAAAACAATTATGAGTTATCGATTCGATTGTTACGCCATCTTTGGTGTGAACGTTGAACTAAGCAATACGTAGTATTTGAATAGTTTTTGAATTCTCACGTTTTGCGTGTTTTTTTTTGAAAAACTTATGAAATGTTTTTTTCCTGTTTCTGGTCTGTTTATATTTATGTTTATTGAAACGTGTGTGTGTGCTTTTTATTTTTTATGAATTGATTTTTCTTCCACAAATTTTTCTGGATTAAAGGTATTTATTTATTCTTGAAAATTCTTTTCTCATAATTAATTGTTCTCATTGTTTGTTTTTAGCCAAAAAATGAGCACAAAAGTAAGCCGTGATACATTGTATGAATGTGTCAATGCATTGTTGGCATATTCACGTGGTGAAGACGGTGGAAAAAAACGTAAATTTCTTGAAACTGTCGAGCTACAAATCGGTTTGAAAAATTATGATCCACAAAAAGATAAACGTTTCTCCGGTACTGTTAAGCTTCGTAACATACCACGACCAAAATTTCGTGTTTGTGTTCTTGGTGACCAACAGCATTGTGATGAGGCTAAAGCTAATGAAATACCATGTCTAGATGCTGAAGCATTGAAGAAAATGAATAAGAATAAAAAATTAGTAAAAAAATTGGCTAAACAATATGATGCATTTTTAGCATCAGAATCATTGATCAAAGTGATTCCACGTTTATTGGGTCCTGGTTTAAACAAAGCCGGTAAATTTCCAACATTACTTTTACACAGTGAAAATATGTTGCAAAAAGTTGATGAAGTTAAAGCAACCATCAAATTACAAATGAAAAAAGTTCTTTGTTTAGCTGTAGCTGTTGGACATGTGGAAATGTCGGCTGATGAATTGGCTCAAAACATCAATTTGACAATTAACTTTTTGGTTTCTCTATTAAAAAAGAACTGGCAAAATATTAAATCATTACACATAAAATCAACAATGGGTAAACCGCAACGACTTTATTAAATTGAAATTTTTATTCAATTTTAAAAAGTTGATTCATAATTTTTTTCAAAATGAATAAAACTAATATTTTGCAACAAAATATACAAAATAAATTATCTTATTGTTTGGGTTTGTGTCAACAAATCTATATCTAGCATAATTTTTCCAAAATTTCCTTTACGAAAATGTGAAATGAACATCTCAGCTAATGATAGATAATCTGGTTTCGATTCACGATTGCCTGTATCAAGATTCAAAACCATTATGAATCTATCGTATTTAATCGCTGCATAAGTTAAGGCTATTTTGATATCATTAGTCGGTGATGGTAATCCAAGAAAATCAACATAATCATAGTGTTCATGTTTATTCAACCAATATAGCAAATAATCAGCAATCAGTTCTTTGCCGATTACTTCATCGGACATTGTCCCGCAAAGAGCACATCGCATAAATTGTTCTTGCTCAAGATCTTTTTGATTACGACTAAAACTAGGTTCAATAATACCGGGTGTATCAAATAAATACAATTTATGAGGGTGATCACAGATTTTAATTCTCTCCAATACAGCTCTTGTTACGCCTGCTTTAGGGCCAATGACAGTAGCTTTACCGGCTTTTTTCAAATAAACATTTCGTAATCGATTAATAACCGTTGATTTGCCAACATTTGGTATGCCCATGACTAATAAATTGTAAGAGGGTTCTCCACTCATAAGATCAGTTTCATCAATTCTTTGAGGCAAACGACGAATTGATTTGATAATTGTCGATAAAAATTCTTCATTATAACCCGAATGTTTGGCGTTTCCAGCAAGTGAATCTATAAAAACTATGTCATCTAAATGAATCTCATTGTTGGACATTTCATTCATCAATTGTGAGCGAATTGATGGCCGTAATTCATTTGAAATTAAATCTGATTTATTCAAAATTAATATGATTGGCTTTTGTGTTGAAATCAATCTTTTGATTAGATTTAAATTTCGACCACTAAATGGAATACGTGCATCATGTACTTCTAGAATACAGTGTGTTTTTCGTAGCACTTTTCCGATATCTCTCAATCCTAATTTGATTTGAATTTCAAAAAAAATCATGGATTATTTAAACGTGCGGTTATTAATAAAAAAACACTGACCTTTACGCATATGACCAGGGAACCATTGTAATTTTAAATCATTGATATGAAACGTATTTCTAGCAACAAAATCAAATTTTGCAGTCGATAATAATCTTTTTAAATTAGACATGTTATTTTTTAAATTATTGTTTACAAAAAATTGACATTTCAATAAGTGAACGATAGATGATGCTATAGTTTGAGTTTTAAATGTTGTACTAATTTCAAATTTCCTCTTGGCAACTAACAACCCGCCAAACAATTGTTTTCCATCAAACGAAAAAAATGAATTCAAATGACAATCGGCGTAAAAAACAATGAATTTTGGATTAAATTTAACGCCCTTATCATCAAGAAAGAATTCATTCAATTTGAAAAATAACAGCAGTCATTAACTAATCGTCGATTCATCTTGAAACATGTTCAAACGAATTTATAGAAATTTTTTTACCAAAAAATCCAAGTATTATAATGATGATGAGAATGAAAAGCAGCGAGAAATCCGAAAACATAAACGAAACGGTAAAAAATCGAAACCATCATCATCATCATCAAGGAAAAAGGAAAAACATTCAACCAAATCAAAGTATTCAATAGCTAAAAATGTACCATCATCATCTACCAGTAATCATCGAAAAATGAAAATCGAGACAGATAAAAATGGTAATAATTTGAGCCGAAAACATTCATCATCAATGGTGATGAGCAAAAGTCGTCACCGAAATCATATTTTTGATGAAAATTTAAAGCAATCACGACGAACCAATTCTTTACATGAAAAATCAAAAAATGGATCCATAGCCATGACTAATAAATATTACAATAATAATAATGATGATGTTCATGTTGTAAAACAAAACCTCAATCATACAATTCTATCATCACCACCACCATCATTATTATGGTATGCTGGTGGTGGTAACATTCCATTTTCTTCAATAAACAACTACAACAACAATAGACGTGACTTGTCGTTCAATCGAGTGCAGAATTTCGGTACATATCATGAGCAACAAGTGCAACAACAGCAACAATCGCCATTGATTAATAATTATGTGAATTTGACCAATTTTAGAGCAGAGTCATCGAACCGTCTCCTAGGGCCACAACTTCAGCCACCGCCACAAGCACCACCATTATTATTATCATCTAATCAACATCAGTATCGATCAATGGCGAGATCCGGTATGATCGTTGAAGGAATGCAACAACATTATCATCATCGTAAGCCAATGGTGAGTCTTTTAAAAGTTTTTATGAACTGATTCGAGCTATTATATTATGATAATGCAAAATTTCATACATTTTTGAAGAAAAATTATTGATTCAAATTATTGATGATAATGAATTATTATTCATTCATTTAAATAATTATTTAACATTTTCAAATAATTTTTTGTTTAAATTTCCGTAATTTGTACTCGATTGACCATGGCCATTAGTCTTATTGTAAAATATTCAATTTCGCTTATTAATTTCATCAATATTTGACCTTGTTTTTGTCCGTATAAACATGTATTTATGTGTGTGTACAAGTTTAAATGTGGTTTCATTTTTTATTATTTATTCATTTACTTATTTCAATTTATTTATTAATAAACATTGATATCACTGATGTTACTGATAAGATGGCAAACTTTTAGTCAATGTTTTTGAATAGGTGAAAGTGAAGAAAAATCATGAATGTAAATAAATGAAGAAATTGAAGAAAACAAGTTGGAAGATGCCAAAGTTTTTCGTTTTTGCTCTTATCGATGTTTATTTTTATAAGAGAAATGTTTATGGGGCCAGAATTTGAATGAATTTTGTTTGTTGATCAAGTCTCGCCCAATTCATCTATGATTGGAATTTTTTTTTTGGCCAGAAAATGGATGAATAAATGCATGAAAGAATAAGAATCAACAAAGCCGCCGGCAATACAAGTGAATCGAAATGAAATGAATGAATGAATGAATATATGACCCACCTGAACATATGAATGAATGGAAAGTTGATTGGTGGTTGTTGTTTCGATAGTGGTGGTGGTGCTAGTTGATGGACAATAGATGATTTTGAGATTTGTGGACCTGTTCGCCAAGCATTACCACCACCGATGTACATATTCTTACAAACAAACAAAAACTGGTCTTAGGTCTATTACTTTGTGAAGAATGAAATTCAATTGGATGGTGCATATATTTCTTATACACAAATGCTTGTGTACATTATCAAATTCATTTTGAGAAAAATATTTTCTTTGTTCACACAAACGATGATTAGAAAATCTTACGGTTGCTGAGCTGTGCTGTGTTGTGTGCTATTGCTTTTCTCTTGTGTTTTGACAAGTAGTTTGTATGTATGTTTTAGTGTTCGTATACGTACGTACGTACGTACGCGATCAGATCGGGTCGATCGAAGCGAGAAAACACGATCATACATTCAAATATTTGTTGATATGAATTCAAACAATTTCAATTTCTTTTGAATGATCATCTAGAAAACAACAATCACATACAAACACATACACGCACATATAACAATCAATATTGAATCAATGAATGTGGTGTGAAGAGAAATTGAAGAAATCAAGAAAAGCTTAGAGCTTAGGTCTTGACTGATGAAGCAACAAGTGAACTTTTATATGAATACATTCCAATGTATTCATTCATTTCATTTTGTTGCCTTTCAATGGTCGAATATCAATTTTTTTTCTCTTTGTGTATTTTCTTCTTGATGTATTTTACTTCTCATCATCATCATTAATAACCACACAAATAAATGTAATGATTGTTGTTGATTATATTGTAATAATGATCAAATAAATAAATAAAAGTAAAGTTTTGAATCAAATCAAATCCTAATGAATGATTATTCTCATTATTGTTGTATTGTTATGATGGTGGACATACATACATGATACATGCATGAAGCCATTTAAGAAAAATATTTTTTTTTCAAATATTTTTGTTTTACTTTAAATGTTTCGTGTGATTGTTTCTTAAATCATTAAACAATGTAAAGATTTGCGTGTGTGTGTTGGTGTTCATTGTGATTATTTTTGAAAAATAATAAGAAAATTTAAAGAAGAAATCCATATGTTTAATCGCCTGTGAATGATATTTTTTGAAATTATTCTTGATTTTTTAAAAAATTAAAAAAAACAACAAAACATTAAGATGCCATATCTTTGAATTCTTGTTTGTTTTTGTAATAAAGTGTTAATTTGTGTATATTTTCGGTGTTTTGTTGTAAATTTTTTTTTGTTTATTTGTTTTCGCATTGTTTTTGGAACTAATCACATATCAATAATTCAGTATAATGAAATTGCCGATCAATGTGAGATTCTTGAATAATTTTTCTTCAATTCCCATTTTGATATAATTTTTCAAAATATTAATTTAATCCTTTTTATGTTGAACCTAAATATGAACCAATAGGGTGGCGGTGTAAATAATGAACGTGTAGGTTGGGAATATCATGATATAACATTATCTCGTGTTCCTGTGTATGGATTCGGTATCGCTGTCAGTGGTGGTCGTGATAATCCACATTTCATGAATGGTGATCCATCAATAGCCATCTCAGATGTATTGAAAGCTGGACCAGCTGAAGGAAAATTATTGTAAATTATTATTTTTTATCAATTTTCTCGAATCAAATTTTGAACTAATTGTTTTTGTTTTTTTTTCAAATCTATCATAATCTCAAAAATAATTGAATATGATTACATATATTTAGAGTTAATGATCGAGTAATTAGCGCTAATGGCATATCATTGGAAAATGTTGACTACAGTCAAGCCATACATGTATTACGTGAATGTGGTAACACTGTGAATTTATTGATAAAACGTCGTGCATTGATTTCAACATCATCATTGAATGCCAATAATAATAATAATAACAACACTACAATGAATAATTTGAACAATAATAATAATCACATTACAAGCAGTGATAGTAATAATAATCTAATAAAAGTGACATTAACAAAAAATAGTAAAAAAGATGGTAAGTAATTTTGAAATTTTTTAAAATGAATTGAAAATAATCGTTTTGATTATTGAAAACTTATTCAAATCAGATTTAGGCATAGTGCTTGGATGTAAATTTTTTGTCAAAGAAATTGTTGACCGCAAAACTAATGGCGAATCAATTGATAAAGAAGGGCAATTACAAGAAGGCGATATTATTCAAAAGGTTTGTAATCAAATTTTTTTTTTTTTTTTTTTTTTTGATTTTGACATCATATTCAAATTTATTACTTCATTCATAGATAAACAATACAAATATAGACAATTTATCATTGAAAGAAGTGAAAAAATTATTAGACAATTGTAAAGATAAATTAACATTAATGATTAAACGAGATGTGATTAATCAAAATTTTTTGAATGAAAATGGAAATTATATTAATGGTCACAGTCGAAGTAATAGTGGAATTTCTAACATATTAAGACATAATCAACAGCAAACATCACAAAAATGGCCAACCATTACAAATGGATTCAGTGAATCATTAAATTCTGTTGAATCAAATCATGTTGAAAATGGTGCTAATCATCATCTTCATTATGGTGCGCCATCTTTCCATGCTTCGAATATAGCTACAATGGCAAATAGTCGATCAACTAATGGCTGGAATAATCAAAATCTCTATGTACAACCTCCAACTCGAATGAATGATTCTGGCTTGACAAATGGTGGTAACAACACTGTAGCCACTGTAAATGGACAAAATGATCTCAATGAAACAATTTCATCAATCAATAACATGGATTCATCTGAAATGAGTAAACTGTCTCAACGTCCTTTGCCACAAAAACCTTCAAAAATGCAACAAGGTGAATCTTCACCAGCATCAAAAATAGTGCCAAAAACATCAGATGATAATTTGACAAATGAAACGATTGTTGATCAGGAAAAATTAAGTGTATCGCCAACATCTAAAACAGAACAAGTGCGATATATTGCTTTTCAAAAAGAAGGTAGCGTTGGTATACGGCTGACTGGTGGTAATGAAGTTGGCATTTTTGTGACTGCAGTACAACCTGCTAGTCCAGCTTATCAACAAGGACTAAAAGTTGCTGATAAAATCTTAAAAGCCAACAATGTTGATATGAAAAATTATACTCGTGAAGAGGCTGTTCTATATTTGTTACGAATCAAAGATCGAATAGAACTTTACGTACAAAACTGTAAAGAAGAATATGAAAATATTGTTGCCAAACAAAAAGGTGATTCATTTTATATTCGTGTTCATTTCAATTATGATAGCGAAGGCAAAGGTGAACTCAGCTTTCATGATGGTGATGTTTTTCATGTTGTCGACACATTGTTCAATGGAGTTGTTGGATCATGGTTTGTATATCGACTGGGTCGTAATAATCAAGAAATTCAAAAAGGTTCGATTCCGAATAAAAGTCGTGCTGAAGAATTAGCCACTGAACAAAGACTCGAGAATCGTGCAAAAAAATCTAATTCTGGGCTCGATGATCTAGGTCTTACTGAAACTGCAAGTAGTCGACGCAGTAGTTTTTTCAAACGTCGCCGCAGTGCACGAAGATCAAAATCACTTTGTCGTGAAAATTGGGAAGATGTTTTATTGGGCAGTAATGATACTTGCTCAAAATTTCAAGCATATGAGCGTGTAACTCTTCGACATCCAGGATTCGTAAGACCTGTGATATTTTTTGGTCCATTAGCTGATATTGCACGAGAAAAATTATTGCGAGATTATCCGGATAAATTTGAATCACCACAAGCCATGAATGGCAATTCCAATGAAGAAAGCACAAAAAATTCAAGTAAAGCTAACAATTCTGGAATCGTCAGACTATCAGTGATCAAAGAGATTATTGATCGTGGCAAACATTGCTTGTTGGACATAACTCCATCGGCGGTGGATCGATTAAATTATGCTCAATTTTATCCGATCGTAGTGTTTATGCGCGTTGAAAATAAATCCGTTGTGAAAGAATTGCGAAATCGTTCTTCTTCTAAAAATACTGTGCATCGCAGTTCTCGCAAATTGTTCGAACAATCGATCAAGCTGGAAAAATTATGGCATCATGTGTTCACATCGTCTTTCACACTGACAAGTGGCGGCGATTTATGGTACAAAAAACTCATCGAAATCATCGACAAACAACAAGCACAAACAGTTTGGATGTCTGAACATAAACCAGAAGAATCGATATCTGATGACTTTCTTTTTCCAATGAATTCCGTTTCACGACTAAGTTATGCATCATCACCAGAAAGTGATCTTGACATCTCTCTGAATGATACCAAAGTGGATGACGATGATGATGGTGATGATATCAAAAAGAAAGAAGATGTTTCGAGTGTTTCTGGCCGTTTGGAAAAAGCATCTAGTGATCCAAGTTTAGCTAAAATCGATAATGCTGCAGTCTATTCACCGAAACCAATAGAAAACGTGAACAATAATGAACAGCAACCATCTCCATCAACTGATCAAGCCCAAATGCCGTTGCATTTGTTGCTTAAAAAAGAATTGACCAAAAATGATTCATTTCAAAAATGTATGGAAAAACATCAAGCAGATGAAAATATTAGTGAATATCCGACATTGAAATTGGGCGAAACTCAATCCTTGAATCGGAACACAATTGAATCTCCATTGCCACCGCCTCCTCCACCTCCGCCACCACTTCCTCCGTGTTTACCACCATCGATCAATTCAAATTCAGCTGTCGAGATTCCACCGCCTAGAATTGACCGAAATAGTAAGCCATCAAGATTCAGATCTGCTCATGAACGCTTATTTGGTCATTCAACTACCAGCACCAACAATAACAATTCAAGACCAACTTTACCCAATTCCATATCAGCATCTTCTATTCCAAACAATAGCAACAATTTAAATCAAACTCAAAATGATTTTGAATCTTCTGATTATATCAACACAACTGTTCTTGAATATGCTACCGATAATAATAATAATAAAACATTAAAATCAGAAAAATCGCTTGATCATTTAGTCGATGATCAGAAAAGTAATGTGTTGCCTCCTCGAATTAATGATCCTTACAAATTCACCAGAAGTACTGCACAACCAATACAGCAATCGCAATCATCCAGCATAGAGCATGCTAGGAAACTACCAATTCCAACTCCAGTCACAAATGGTAAAACACCTCCATCGCCACCTCCAAAACCAAAATTAAGTAATAACCATTCAACATTGCCATATCAAATGAATGCCCTTAATATAAACGATAATCGATCAATGATATATGATCAACAAGGTTATGGTGATTATGATAATATGCCACCATTATATCCTCTAAAAGTTCCACCTAAAAGAGCTATGGAGATGAACAATGCAGGACCACCGGGCTATTATCAATCGCTTCCACAATCATCTTATCATCATGGTAGTTATCCAACATCATCGAAAGATCATGCCATACAGCAACGATATTCATCACATGCTGAAACTATTTCAAATTTTATCAATGGAACAACTAAGACTCCAACTCCTTATAATAATAATGAAATGAACACTAATTTCAATTACAAGTAAGTTATCAAATATAATTTAATTCATTGATCCTATTCTTTAATTTATGCCTCAGAGATCGAGCTAGTTATATTGATTCGATGCAAGGTGTCAAAGCGACCAAAGTACCCGTTCATATGGATTATAATCATCCACAATCAAACTATGATAACCTACGATATCCATCAACCTCATCATCATCTGGCCTCTATATGAACTCGATGAATTACAATCAGACATCGAATTTGCCATTACCATTACCGCAATCACAGCAACAACAAGCAAATGATAACACTTATCTTAACTTTCCATTTAATGTTCATGGCTACGATCCTCGACATGCAGCAATGATGAATAATGGAAATGGTTTCCATAATGGACAGCCATCACCGTTACCTCCGCCACCTCCTTTACCGGCATATTCGCGCAGCAATAATCCAACACCAAACATAATACAACCGATCCCGCAACAAGCTCGACAATCTGGTCCCTATTTGGACCTTTCATCAAATCGTGAAAATCGAGGCAGTGCTTTTGAAGTATATCAGCGGAAGCAACCAATGGAGCGATCATCTGCGCACATCTCAAATACGCCTAGTTCACCCATGTATAATGGTCTACCTCCTCCGCCACCATTATTACCAGTGAATGATTTCAAGTAAGCGTTTGCGAATATCTTGTATTTTTTGTTACGATTAGTTTTTTCTCTCTTTGTAATAGCTAAAAAAACGATTAATTGATTAATGCCAAAAATAAACATTATTTTGAAATTTAATCATCGACATTAATGCATGCATGTTTGTTTTTGTTAATATTTCCCTGCTATTGTTTTCTTTTCTGACATTTATTTTTTGCCTAATATCTAATTTATTTCGGGTTATTCTTTATTTTTTTCATTGGGGATTCCTATGGTATTAAAAATGATTCAAAAAAAAAACAAAACTAGTGATGCAAATATGTACACCAACATTGATGAGATTAATAATCGTCTATCAAATCAATCGACTGTGATTGCAACTGCACGTGGTATTTTCGGGTCTGAAGGGGGTTCATTGGTTTCGGCTGAAACAGGTGTTAGCATTATCATACCTCCAAATGCCATACCTGAAGGTGTAACTCAAGAAATTTATTTTAAAGTCTGTGATGATAATAAATTGGCGCCACCATTGAATCGTAATTTAGGTATGAACTCATGAAAATCAACGATTAACTTATGAAATTTTTTTCATTTATAATAGGTGAAACTTTACTAAGTCCAACTGTAATGTGTGGCCCTCACGGACTGCGATTCAACATTCCAATAGAATTACGTTTACCACATTGTGCCATCGTCAATCCAGATAGTTGGTCATTTGCTCTGAAATCAAGTGATATAAACAACGGTGAACCAACTTGTTGGCGGAACATTGAAGGAGAAAATAATTTCAATGAACAATTTGTATCAGTTTTGGTTGATCATTTTTAAAATCAAATATTCATGATAATTCTTTAATTAATTATACAAATTCAAAGCATTAAAAAAATTTTACGATTAAAAAACAAACATATGAATCAAGAACAACAGTTTGATGAATTCGATGTACCAACATATGAATCGCCATTAAAATTATTCATATCTTCTAATTGATGTAATTTAAATGCTCCAACATTCATTGAATTAGCTGTTGCTGCTAATTTTTCACTTATATCTGACCACATTTCTTTCAAACCATCATTTGTTTTGGCACTAATTTGAAAGAATCCATTAATTTTAGGAAATTGTTCGACAAACAAATCAATATCATCATCTGATACTTGTCGCTGTTTTATTAAATCAGACTTATTTGCAATTAAAAAAATTTTCGCTTGTTCAGCCATACTCAAAACTTCGAGTAAATGATTTGATATACTATGAAATGTTTCCGATGAGCTAACATCAAACACTAATAATGCAGCATCCGAAAATTTATAATAAGAATTTGTAATGCTTGCAATACGTTCCAAACCACCGGTATCCCAAAGTTGTATGCGAATTTTTCTAAAACCATCATCACTACCACTGTGTACCTCGAAATCACGGCTGTATTGATCTAAACCTTTATATCAAATGGTATACAAATACAAAATAAAATTAAAGAAATTCAATTCAAAATCAAATCATTCAAAAAAATGAATTACCCAACGTAGATTGTCGACTTTGTGTACGTGACAATTTCGATGTATCGATGAATGTATCATTCAAAAATCTACGAAATATTGATGTTTTACCAACACCATAATCACCACAAAGTATTATTTTAAATTCCGGTACTTTTGTCGTCGTTGTTGTTGTCATTTTTTTACATTTTATATTTCACGATACAAAAAATACAAATAATACTGATTAAAAGAAATAATGATTGACTGAGATCATTTAACTTTGTTTGATGAGGTAATTTTTTTTCAACTAATTTTTGGATGATTATCAGAAAATACAAATAAAAAAATTAGAGCGAAATATGCAAATTGCCAAAAAAAACAGCAAAATAACGAAAATCGACTACATTTAAAAATTAACAATTAACAAACAAAAATCTTTGTTTTCACTCTTGAAATGAAAACAAACATGAATTTTGATTTAAATAGTAAACAAAATCCAATAGATGACGTTCGTTTATTAATGAACTAATTGAAAAATGATTTTATTTAACTTTTTTCAAAATAAATATCAAATTTTTTTTTATCAAACAATTGAAATCTTGACAGATATATTAAGTATTGGTAATTTTATAATACAATTAAAATAATTGATTAATTGATTTCAGTGACAGTCACTTCAACAATGTCAGCTGTTTGATTGTTATCATCTGATGCTTTTATTTGATGCTCTTCTGTTAATTCTTTTACTGGTGATTTGATTTCTTTATCAGCTAATTCATTATTATTATTATCATCATTATTTTTGTTGTTATTATTGTCATTTTGGCTGTCAATGATTGATTTAATTTTGGAACGATTTCGTAATGATTTATACAGTATCTTATCGACAAAATCACGATTAATCTTTTCTTCACGCTTGAATTTTTGTTTCAATTGTTTACGATCACGATCACTTTCTTTGAAGAAAACAGCTTTCATTAGGCTGAAATCTGTACCAACAATTTCTAAAGCAGTGAAAAATGATGATGTTTCTTCAGGTGTCCAAAAATTTCTTGGACGTTCATGGCGACGGAATGAATTATAAGTAGTTGATGATTTCAATTTTGATTGTTGTTTATTTTTATCATCTTCATTCGAATCGTTTTGTGTATCAGATGATTTTGCGACAACAATATTGCCTTTTTCATCGATTGTCAACATACCATCCATATTTGCTGGAATGTTAACTTTTGCTGACTGTACACTGTTATTACTAGATGTAATTTCTTCTTTTTCAATCGATGTATCAATCGAATTTGATTGTTGATTGTTGTCATTATTACTATTATTATCGTCATTATTGTTATTATTTATTAGATCATCATCTTTATTGTTATTGATATTTGATTCAGAACTGATTGAACTAGAACGACTAGAACTTCTACGTTTAACAGTGACTGATACTGGCATCGGTGAGGTAATCGATATTTCATTTTGTTGTTCTTCATGTAATTCACGATTTTCTTTTTGAAACACAGTTTCAGGTGGATTATAGAATAATAATTCTCGTAATGGTAAATTTTCACGATCAGCATTCAATTTATTCAATGTACGACGACGTTTTGTTTTGGTTGTGAGTGTTTGCAACGATAATGATCTGCCAGGATTATTATTAACTTCATTATCATTTCTATTGTTATGAATGTGATCATCTGATATAATTAAAGACATTTGATGATTGTTATTATTTCGAAATGATGTTTTGAAAAAGTTGATTCAATAAATAATTTAATTTCAATATTTTAGCATCAAATTAAACAAATGACAAATGACGATGGGCGAGTACAACCAACTACAAAAGCATATGTTGTTGTTGCATACAGCAATCACACATCTAGAATCAAACCTTGACGCAATTTTTTTCGCCTTTTATTCCTTTTTTATCAAAAAAAAAAGCAAAGAAAATGAAAAGAAAAACCTAAAATGCCTGATGTTTCGCTAATTCACAAACGATAGGACGAAATTATTTTTACCCACAGCTATCTTGTCAACAACAGATGGCGTGCTTGCTGTGACTTGTCACTGCTAGCGCGAAATTTAAAATTTTTTAAAAATTTCAAACATTTCATGATTCATTTTCATTTTTATTTCAGTTTTTTCTCTTATATACAATTGTATGATTAACTGTCAAAAAAAAACAATGTCAACATTCTCTTTGTGTTTTTTTTTATTTTTTTTTGCCAAAAATTTGCTTGTTTTCATGTATAAAATGTATGAACATGAATGACTAAAATGTAAAACTGTTATTTTTTGACTAATTGAAATTTTTAAAAAATGAACTTTGATTCATTATTTCTATGTTAATAGAAAAATGATTACAAACATATGATTCATTGTTTAATCGATTGATTTAATTGTTCAATTTTATTCAAATTCATTATTGAAATTGTTTTTTCTTGTTCGAATTGATCATGATCATCTTCCACATTGATCACCAATTTATCATCATCTTTATCACCATTGTTCATGTCATCATTTTTAGCCGACATTAATTTTGATTGTTTATGAAATGAAACATTATTTGATTCATTCGAATTTTTAGTTGATTTACTCAAATCTATCAGATCAGCATGATAATTATCGACATTATCGATTTTTGTTTTGTTATTGGTTGATGTTGAAGCTGATGCTACAAGTGTTGATACAGCTAAAAATGTTTTTCGATTTTTTTTGCTATTTTTCTTTGAATCTTCATGTGTACATTTACGTTTGGTTGCTGTTGTTATCGTCGTAGTCGATGCATTATTATTACATTTATTATAACAAATTTCTTGACCTATCGGTTGATTCAATGTATAATTATTAGCGGCTGGATTAAAATCATTATCATTCAACAGAAATGGTTGTTTGAATGGAGAGACATTCGATGAAGAAGATGAACGGAATGATTCTACATTAGAACCATGTAAAATGTTTTCCGTGAGACGATTTTTTAAATTTTGATGTGTATTCATTGATTGGTGTGATAATGGTGAATTATTCATCGTTAATCGGGATGGTGGTGGATAAGTCAATTCATCAATCGTTGTTGATTGTTTACTTGTTGTCACAGGTGGACGCATTGTTGGACTGCTGAGCGATTGACCAAAATCATTGATGAAACGACCCATATGATTTTGTGATGATGGGCAACATTGATGCGGCTGATGAAATGAACGTGATGCTTGACCTAATAAAAATGATGGGTAAGCAAATTAATTCAGTGTTTCGAATTAGACATACCGATTAGATTTGATGGCAGAAAAAAAGGTGGTAAAACAGGTGATTGTACGATTGAATTACTTGTTTGTTTATTATCTTTACTGCAATTTTGTGTACTATCCGGACTAAATTCTCTGTCCATAATTAATGATCTATTTGTTGCTGTTGTTGCCGGTATCGGTGGATGTAATGATGGCCAGAATAAATTTGCATATGACAAGGAAGCTCTAACATTGGTGGCCATACATGCTTTCCACATAATTTCAGCGAAATTATCAGCGGATCCTGGCGCAGATGGATTAATGATAGATGAGCCATAAGAGCCATAAGCAGATGTACCAGCAGTATTATTGCTGCCTGTCGAAAGCAAAGAACTTAAGATAGCTGGATTCGACATAATCGATTCGGTTGAACGATTTGAGAAATTAAGTGAAGAATCAGATGACGGTGTGATTGCCGTTGTTGTTGCCGGCATTTTAGTACGATTTATCAAAAGTGATGATGCAGGATTTACATTATAATTGTTGTAAAATGCAGAATCATTTTGTTCAACCGAAGGGATCGATGCGTTCTCGGCATTCCAACGCTGTTGATTCATCTTGTCGCGCACAAGTCTAATCGCAGAATGGTGATCATAATCTAATAACAATGGCGTATCAATGCCAATCAATGATTGATGATCATAGTTACTTTTAGTAGTGGGTTGTGCTTGAGGGGATGATGCTGATGAATGAGATAAGGTCGGAGATGTTAAAGGAGAGGAAGAAGAGGAAGGAGAAGGTGGTGATGAAGGACAAGGATTATTATTACTAACGATAGGTGAAGGCTTTCGCAAACCTTTGCCTGCAAATATGGCTAAAGATGTAGATGGTGGAGGAGGTGTGATTAGATGTTTATTATATTGATCATATTGAGCATTGTTTGATCCATCTAATAGAAAATTTTTCATCATTGAATGATGGTGATTTGAAGGAGAATGCATCAATAATTCTGTAGATTTATCTGATGATTCAATTCGATGATGTGCGAGTAATGAGCTCTCATTTGCATTTGATTGTTGATCGATAAATAATTTACGGGCGTAATCATTATCAAACGAAGATGATGATTCTACATCACATTCAATATCTGGATCATCATCTTCATCATAATCAGTTGATTTATTGACATTTTTTACCTCGTTAGTTATCAAATTTTCATCTAGAATGGTTGAAGAATTATTTTGTTTTGATGCATTTTTGTTTGTTCGCGATTTAGTTGCAACACGTTTGGTGGTCGATTCTTTTGTCGGTTGTGATATTGACGAATGATTTTTATGATGATGATGATGTTGATGTTCTTGATTTTTAGTAAACGAATGCAATGTTGAGGTCATGGCTCGTTTTCGACTTCCACCATTGAACATTGCTTTCACATCTGAAAGTGAATTGAGAAACAAAGAAAAAAAAATATTTACATTTTGTGATTGAAAAACTGAATTTATCTTACCTTCCCATGCATAGATTATTTGATCAGAAGGTTCAGGATTACCGACCAATTTGATGTGGCGACGCCAGCTTTTCATTGCGAGAAAAAATCCAGTTTGAAAAAAAATGGAATTATCATTGATTCGAAGCGAAAAAGATTATAATAAAATACCTATTAAAATTTGCAGCATCCGGTTGAACGTATTTCGATGTAGGTAAACGATGTGAATGAAATATGAATTTATTTGGAGAGAAAAATAATGCACAATAACTGCATTTGATGCATTTTGCCCTTTGTAAAAAAAATTAAACAAAATGAACAAATTGATATGAATTCGCTTAGGCTAAACGGAAATGTTTCTATGCACTTATTTGTTGGTGGTCTAAATTCAGTGATTATTTTGATTTTTAAAAAAATACGAACCTCGAACTATTATAACGTGATGGAGTGAAGCTACCACGACAACCCCATGCACAACAATGATAAACATCGAATGAAAATGATTCGGGCAATTTAGGTGGTTCAGTTTCGGCTAAAAATGATTTACATAAACGTTCAGCTTCACGTTTTGTGATCATACCACAGCGGCGAGATGAAACGGGCATTGCACCGGCACGTCTTAATAATTCTAATTGTACCGGTGTACATTGGACACATGTTATTCCTAATGCAACACGTCTATTGATTGAGTGAAGAAAATTTTGATCGTTTAATGTTATCAATCAAATTTAAAATCAATACATCAATCAAATTAATATCGAACCTGTTATGAATTTCATTATAACTAAAATTCTTCAACAACGTATTCGATATTTGAGCTAAACACAATCGCTCTTGACCATCCATCATCAGCGAAACAATCGGTATTCCATATAACATAACATTTCGGACATCATTTATTATCAATGATGCACCTGTATTTACTGATGATGCTGATGCAGAAGCCGTTGTAACTGTTGTCATATTATTATCAATATTATTATTATTATTATTAATATTAGCAGTATTTTTCGATGATACAGATAATGTAGGTGATGGTGATGATGATGATAACGACGATGATGATGAGGATGAAGATGATGAATGATCGATATTACTGTTATTATTATTATGATTAGCAGATGTTGTTGATATTGTTTGATTGACTACTGTTGTCAATGGATCGACCACCATCTGATTCTGATGTTGTAATTGTTGTTGATGACCAGGATGTTGAAGCGGAATCGAATTTTGATTATTACTATTATTCAACATTGTTTTAATAATAATAATAATTATAATTTGACTAGATAATAATTATTATGGCAAATACCAATATTGACGATGATAATAATAATGATAAATGTAAACACAATTTCAATATTTATGAATGAAACAATAAACCTGAAAAAAACAATAAAATGGAATTGAAAATATAATCAATTTAATTGTTTGTAATTAAATTAAACTATATTATGGATTATAATTTAAAACAAACAAACAAATAATCTTATCAATTTGAATCATATTGATGATGATGATCAATAAATAAATTGAGAATAAAATCATTATTATTGTTATTGTTCTTCTATTCACAAATTGTTTGATGAACAACAAAATAAAAACAATAAGAAAACGATGTGCCAATATATAATGATACCCATGAGAATCGATGATTGGTTTCATTTCGATTTTCAGCAATTCAAATTGCCATTTTTTTTATTGGTTACGAAGCTTACCAAATAACGACAATTATTATTATCATCAATTGTTTTTCTACTTTGAATATAATGTTACCATAATTGACAATAATAATCATATTACGAATTATTATCATCATCATCTAAAATGTCACATTTGGGACAAAATTCAATTATATGTCATTGTGTTTAATGTGAAATAATAATATTCGATATGGATGAATGTACCAAAAATAGTTTCGATATTTTTTTGAGAATAAATATTTCAATGATTAAACAAAGATTACCTTTGGTTTCTAATAATAATGATAATTGAAAGAGAGATAAAAAATTTGATTTGTTTTTGGTGATAATTTTATGATGATTTTATCATGATATTATCAAACATAATCAATGACAATATTGGTGATATGATCATAATTATGATTATTGAATTATTGTGAATTATGAAAATTGAACAATAATTTCAATGATAATTATGTTGATGATAATATTTACACAAAAAAAATGAATCATTATCATTCATCAATATTCATCATTATTGAATCGATTTAAAATGATGGTCAATTTCGAAGATATTTTCTTCTCTATGGTTCTGATATCAAACATACAAACTGAACGAATGATTAATCATTACTATTTTTATTTTTTTTAGATAAAAGTTCCAAAAAGAAATGTTCCAAAATGCGACCAGAAAATTTTGTATTTTCACTGGAACGAAGGTTGTGTCTAGGGTTTTGAATTTAGATATTTCAAATTGGATGTTGATGATGTTGTTCCATGTAATTGCGTGTGTGTGTGTGTGCATGTGTGCTATATAGGCATATGTTCAATGTAAATAACATTAAATAAAATGCTATAACAATTTCCATTCAGCGTTTCACCACCATCATCAACGAACAAGTACCAATATATAATAACAATGCTTTGAAAATTTAATGCTTTCATTTTTTTTATTTTTATTTATATTTTTCTGTTCCATTCAGGACCGCCTTTGAAAAAAATGTCAATGAATATTATTGGATCAAATGGATCCAAAGTGGTGTTGGTTCCAATGTTGGATGGGTTGAACCGGACATTCGGAAAAAATTATCAAAATATTGCCACAAACAAATGGCGACCAAGACCATAATCAACCATCGATAATGAAGAAGAAAAAGAAGAAGGATCATTTGAAAATAAATAAACATATTTGAAATTATGAAGCAATTGCGCCGAATTATCATGATCATCATCATCATCATTGATAACATAATTATTATTATGATTCGGTATTTTTTGCTCGATTATACTGATTATAATAATAATAATAATAGCAATGATAATTGTAATTGTAATAATAATCAAAGATGGTAGAATTTTTAATTTTATTTTTTTGGAGAAACGAAAAAAAAAATAATAATTTCATTTCAACTTAATTAATCACAATCATTACAAGTATAAAATCACTAGAGAAACGGATTTTTTCGTTTCGTATATTTTTTCCATTTAAACTTAATTGAAATGAAGAAAGGTAATCATATAACATGAGTGTATATTTGTGTGTGTGTGTGCTTAATGTTTAAATGTTCATTGTTTTTTGTTTTGCTTTTTCATCAAATAATATGATCACATATTTGAAAACATTTAATATATCGAATGGTCAATAATGTTTCTAATGGTCAAATAAATACTTATAAAAATAAATGATATTAATAGATATAATAATAATGATAATACTAATCATTAAAATTTAGAGAATCCGTTATGGATGAATGAATTGAAATGTTTAATGAATGTATTGAATGTGAGTGTTTGAGTGTATGATGATCGTTAACGAAAAAATATATTGTTCCTAATAGTGACCAATGGCTTGCTTGCTTACACATAGAGTATTGAAGAAATAACATTATAAATAAATTAATAAAGCATTAAAACATGTTATTAAACAAATTAAATCAATAATAAATCCATGAAATCTTTATATTAATTTTCAACATTTGTTTTTATTAAATAAGATTTAAAAATGGATGATGATGATGATAATTAAAATTTGTTTATTCATTAATTTTTTTTTTTGTAGAAAAAAATTTAAATTAATTTCACCATCGTTTGCTTCCCATTTACTTGATTAATTCAACATAAACAAGTTCAATCATTTACTTTTTGAAAATATATTCTTTTCATTTTGTTTATTCTATTTACTTTTAATTTTATTTTATTTTTCCTATCATTTTCACCATTTACTAAATCAATCAATCGGTAAATTACTTTATATGTACACAGAGTCTTTGATCAATGTATTCATTTTTGTATGAATAAAAATTAAATTAAATTGTGAATTTCAAGCATATTGAATGATAGATAGATTGAAGAAAACATTAAACAAATTTGAATGACTCGAAAAAAGTTTTTTTTTACTTTAAATTACATAATCATTATTGTGTAATGAATGTCAACAAAAATAAAAAAAAATTCAATTGACACACAAGGTAAACATTATGGTCGTAGATTTGTAATACAGAATAACTGTATTCATTTCATATTATAATATATAATTGGTAATTTTCACATTTTCAACATTTTTATTATATATTCATTGATTGAATTTTTATTTTATTTTATTTTTTTTCTATTTCATCAAATAAAAGTAAAGTATATTGGAACAAAAAATAAATTAATTCATTTTCAACTCCAATTTTCACCCTGGATTTTCTATCTGCATGTGCGTGTGTGTGTGCGTGTGTGTCTATTCAAGAGTGTAAATATACATCTAATGATAATGTTAATGTTAATAATAAATTCTTTTGATTTTTTCCATCAATGATTTTTATCTGAAAATTATTTATATATTATTATTTGTAAATGAATAGCAATATCAAATTCTTTGGTATAACATAATGTAAAATAGAATGAAAAGATGATGAAAATGTAAAGTTTTTTTTTCCTTTTTTTTCTATTTGCTTCTTCAATTATTTTTCAATAAAAAATGTGTTCAAAATGTAAATATAGTATTTTTTTTTAATTAATTAAAATTCAAATAATAAGAAGAATAATGATGATGATGATGATGATGATAATGTAATCAAAATCGATATTTATTTTTCGAAAGTAATTCTATTCAATGCGATTCTGATTTGAGAATTGAATTGAATGGAAGCATTTCTTTTATCAATTTTCATCATATTCAATGTGATTCTCATTCGGATTCTCTCTCTCATTGACAATTTGACTATTTTAAATAATAATTCAATTTATTATTAATTGCAAATCGTTATTTTTTTTCTTTCATGTTTCGTCGATATAATTTATTATTCGAATCTAAATTTCAATTTTGAATTGAATTGAAATGAATTGTTCGCTTATTGACTACGATTTTTTTGCTGTTGTTGTCGATGTTGCACCGTTAATGATTATTATTCGGATAATAATCGGATTAAAGTTTGTCAATTTGTCAATTGAAAACATTTTCTACTTTGTTCATTGTTCTCTTTTGTTGTATTACCATTGTTGACTGTTTAGTTAGAAATTTTTGTTACTGTTCATGATGGTGTGTGTATGTTTGATCAAAATCTTATCGTTCAAACAATATTAATGATCACCGAAAACGAATATAACAATGATCCAGATAATGATGTCTTTATTATTTGAAATGATTTTTTTTTCATTATAATTTTGTTTACTGATCTTCAATTTTTCATATTGAAATTCAAGTTATTGAACAAATTATACTTGACTTTTGAGCTTTTTAACGGAGAAAAAAACGAGTCATAATTGGCTTGATTAATTGACCAATACCAGTAAATTATACCTGTCGCGCGATGGCGCGTTTCGCTAGATTTGGTGTCGTTGCCTGCGCATTGGTGGTATAGTTTTGTGCGCTGTGGAGCTGAAACGTTTGGCCGTTGTAGTTTAATGTTTTTGTACGTTATGTTTTTTTGATTGTTAATTTTTGTTTGAATTTTGGTTAAAATTATCAGAATCCCTAATACCTTAAAAAATGTAAATATTTATTTTTTGTTAATCACATTAATGTTAATCTGTTAATTTTAATTTCAGTAATAAAGATTTCAAAATTATCTAATCATCAACAAACTATCCAGATTTCGTTTTTTTGTTTTGATTACATAATTCGTCGTGGTATCGTTACACGACATATACCCTCTCTCTATCGCTTTTGTTTATTTGAATATTTTCTGAAGAAGAAAGAAGAAAAATTTGGTAACCCTTTAATGGTCATAATTTTTAACAAAAATAACAATTTTTGATTCATAAATTATCTTGTTAAAAGACCAATTGTTGTCTATTGTCCACACTATCAATGGGGTACTACTAACAAATGTGCAAACAAACAAATGAAATTATTTTTTTTTCGAACCATATTTTACAAATTGATCAAATGAATACGAATAAAGATTGGAAAAATGGAGAAAAAATGGAAATTTCCAAATTTTTATTCAATCGATAATTCTATTGTATTTATTGAGAAAAAAAAAAGGATAGAAAATGCGGTGCACAATACCAGTTATGAACATCATTATTAAAATTAATATCATTTCATTTATTTATTTATTTGTTTTGAATGTCATTTTTCTGTTTCAAAATGACCAATTTTTTGTTCAAAGCTATCCACATTAATTCAGTTTTGAACAACCGTCGTTATTGAAAATGATCATCTGTCAACACCGACATCAACATTATTATTATTATGAGAGTCCATCGGGTATTCAAATACAAATATTACAAAGGAAAAATTGATATTGTACCAAAAGGATTGCAAAATATTTCGATTCTTTGCATTATATTATATGATGATGACCATGAATTGGTCAATTTTTAATAACGTTTTCAATAAAATACGCTTCAGCAGAATTTTTGACTTGAAAATTTCAATTTTTCTTTTTTTCGTCCATTGTATTTGTCCAACGTGTGTATATTTCATTTAGTTTTTGGTTACCATTTTAACTTTATTCAGCTAATACCTTGAATAATTCTCTGTTACCCGAAAAAAAAACACAGAAACGATACGAAACTTGAAATTCATTGAACCGTTTCATTCCAGAATAAACAATAATGATAATAATCGATTCACAAGAGCAAAAGAATTCAATTAAATTTATTTGATTTTGGGATTGTTTACATTTTTGCCATCATCATCATCATCATCAACAATTACATCGATTCAAAAATTACATCGATAATAATGATAATAACATAATATCATCATCAAATAACCAATTATAAAATCACAAATATTAAACATGTAAATCCAATTCAATTTAATTCAATGAATGATCAAAATCAACAATTCACCAATTGTGAAACGTATGATGGTTTTTGTAAACGAAAAAATTAATATTCGTGTATTTTGCCCTGAAGAAATTTTGATTCAATCAAATTAGTTTTTTATTCTCGGAATTTTTTCAAATTTTGTCATCTATCTATTCATTTATACGCCTATTTATGTTGAAATTATTCAAATATGTTCAATGAATTTCTATTATTTTGTTTGAAAAGATGATTTTCGAAACCACATCGGTAGAATATTTGTTAATTTTTTTTTTCATTGTTTGCCCGACGGTTGTTGTTGTTGGTGGTTGGTTGTTGCCTATAGTCGATTGACAATTGTCAATCGTTAGAATGTCGTCATTATTTGACAATTTTTTTATTTATTTTTTCTTGTTTAATTTGAATTTCTATTTTTTCGTGTATTTTTTCATCTTGCAAATTCACCATGAATCAATTTAAAGATATGAATTGAAAATTTAAATTTAAAAAAATTTGAAAAAAATTGAAATTTCAATTTATTTTTTGATTTGATTTGATTTTGATTCAATTTTTTTTTTCATTTTATTTATTTATTTGTTGTCAAATTTAAACAAATAAATAAACAAACATTGAAAATTGTAAATAGAAAAACATTTTCATTATTATTGATTGATAAATAATAATAATAGCAAAAAATAAAATAAAATCAAACCTGGCAGACACAGCTAACCACAAACATCCAAACATTTGATTGAATCGATTCAATTGAATCAATCGGAGTCAAATAATGGAATTTTTTTCAAAGAAAATTTCATAATAATTTTGATGTTATTTTTTCCCGATCACCACTTTTGCTTTGAATTTGGATTTTGATTTGATTTTCAGTTTTATTTGATTTTGAGAAAATTCGTTACTTTGAAATAAAGAAATCAAAGCGATTTTGTAAGCTTTCTTTGCTTGATCTGCACTTCGAACAATCCGATTCAATCGGATCAATGATTGAAACGTTTCAATTTCGATTTGATTCGATAAAAAATTTTACCCGATCATTCACTTTTTTTTTGTTACCGCAGATTGGTAAATCGAGCGAATTACGACTTCAATAATAATAATTGGAATTACATTGTTTAATGTATTTGTGCGTGCTAATATCGGTTTAGAAAGCTAAGAAATCGAAAAAAAAATTTTTTGTTGAGTACTGAGCTTAAATTATCTAAACAATGGTTAAATCAATTGTAGTATTATTGATCATTAATTTCACATTTTTCAATTTTTCATTATTTATATTTATTTCAGAACACCATTAGTTTTAGAGGAGAGAGAGAGAAACGAAAAATTTTCTGGTCAAAGCCATTATTTGGTTTTGTCAATGTCGCGTGTTTGTGTGTGTGTGCATGTTTTAAACGTAAGTATTATAATCGACAATGATTTACATATAATCGAAAATCCTATTTTCCCTGAACATTTTTCAATCATTCAAACATTAGTAACATTTCAAATATTGAATGATTGAAAATGTTACTTATGCAGTTGTTTGCAGAAAAAAAAAATTCATTCAATATGCAAACAATATCACTCATTGTAAATAAACATGAATTCAGATCCATGGCTATCGAATCCATTTAAGCGAAATGAAAAAGAAAAATATTGAAAATTATTTTGAAACAAATAAAGCATACACAAACAACAACACGGTGATCATATTGTTGTATAATCATCAAAAAGGTATATGTTTAGTGAAAAAAAAACCTGAAAATTGAAATATTCGGCTTTTGTTTGCATTTCTCAAGCATTTTGAAAAATTGATATACATTGAAAGAAAAAATTCAAATTAAATTCAAAAAAAAAATAAAAATAAATAAAATTTTTGAATGTGATTATCATCATCATCATCGTTTTACCATTGTTGTTGTCAAAATTGTAATTGAAATTGAATATTATTATTATTAATATGATTATTATTTGCTTTTTGGTCGTCGTCGTCGTTTTATTTTATTTCATTAAATATATCTATATGAATAATTATTCACTCTTGAAATCTAATAATCAATACATTTGAAATAAATGAATTTAAATAAAAATTCATTTTCATCATCATTAAATCATATTCATTTCCATTATTATTATTATTATTATAGTTCGATGCAAACGACAAATAAACAAATAAACAAATACGAGCAAATGATTCAAGTTGTTCTCCACCATTAAATCGATTAAAATGTTGCATAAAAAAATGAATGATATTTCAGAGGCTATTAATAGCAATCACATTCATTGGATATTTTTAAAATCCAATTTTGATCAAAATGTAATAATCATATAATATTGTTGTAATTGTTTGTTTATTGTCATCGAAATTGTCATTGTTGTTGTTGTTGTTTTGGTTTGATTCTATTAATAATAATCATTGAATAATTGAATAACTTCAATAATAATTTGAACGGGAGAAAATAGCAAAATCTAAATTTCACAGGACAACAACAGCAGCAACATTAAATGGTAAGAAATGGTTTGAAATGAATAAATAAATAAATGGATGATTGGATGGATGAATGAATCAATGAATGAATGAATTGAAATCTTATCCATATTAAATAAATGTAATTTCTTCTTTCAAATTATTCAATTGTGATTCAATTTACTCTCGTAAAATACTTCAAAACTTTTGAACTTGAATGGATAAAATATTGATATTTTAAATGATATTGATTAACATATTTTTAGTGAAAAGTGAAAAATGTTTTGAATTTAAATTTCTTTTCTATTAATGGTGTACATTACAGGTAATCAATATGTAATAACATTGATGGTGGTGATGATGATGATATTCAAATTTGTTTCTTTTCATTTATTTGTTCCATCTTTCATTGATTATTATTATGAAGTGTAATTGATCCAAAAGCAATGAATCGTATAGGATTTTTTCGCTTTTATTTCATTTTATTTTGATTTAATTTGAATATTTCAAGCAAACAAATTGAAAAATAATTTTTTCTATTTTGTCCTCATCGAAAGATTGATTATACAAATGGGATTTGCCGCAATATATTTCAATGAAAAAGATGAAATTGCACCGATAAAAAATGCAAATAATAAAATGAAATCTAAACCATCATCATAAAAGAAAGAAAACCAATTTTTTCACACCTGTGATAAACAATATATCGATAATACGATACACACTAAGTAATATAATATTGGGAAATATAATAAATAGTAAAATAATGATTTACGGTTAAACGATTCATTTTTGAACGAAATCAAAAAATAGAAACATTAATTTGTATCGTTGACCATATTACAAGAACCAACCGAAAAAGTAAAATTGGGAACAGATTTATTTCAATTTCGTTTATATCTTTTTAACATTACTTTTTCCATTGAATTATGAACACACATATAGACATTATGGAAAATTAATTGGCGAAAATTATTATGACATTATAATCTTCTGGTCTACTACGACAACATGTTCCAAGTATATTATTATTATTATTTAGTTATTTTCTAATTTTCATGTCGGTTTATTTTATTTTTTTAACCGAAGAATGGATGAATGTTTGTATGTTTTTTTCCTCTATTTTTGATTGATGATCAATGATCACGGGTAGTCTTTTCATTTTCACTCCATATTTCGAGTTTATCTAACATTGTTTTGATCAATGTTGATATTTTCGGTTTTTTTCTAATGTTATGAAAATTTTTCAATTTTTCCTGAAAATTTTGCACTTGTATCGAAAACATTGGACATATGGTATGGCAAATTACATCGCCAATAATTTTCAATGTAATTCAATATCAGGTACATCAAATATTTGAATGAATAGATAGATCTGAAAGCGAAAAATATTTTTTTTTCTAAACATCTCGATTAAATCAAGTGTAAAAATGATATAAAATTTCGTTGACGACACGTGTTTAATTCGTTTTTTTTCATTTTTTGACACATTCACATTCATTGTCAAACAAATTATTTTCAGCCAATGAATGAATATTGAAGCAAATGATTCAGAGTTTATAATGATTTTCATAATTTTCAATTGTGATTCAATTATCATCATTGGTGAAATAAATAAAAATGATGATAAAAAAGTCATGATCAAATTTTCTTCTTTTATTTTCGATTTTTATTTTTGATTGGTTCATCAATTATCAATTATTATTATTATAATAATTTCAAAATTCAATGATCAAGAACCATATGGTCAAATGATTCCTTTTTATTTACCAATGATTGATTGTATTAGCATTTATTATTCTATGAAATTTCTGTTATTTTCTTCTTTTCATTTCATTTCCCTACTTTTTTTCTTCGGCCAAAAGTTTTAATTTGCCAATAAACACTGGAAACATTGACCATTGAATAATAGCGAAAAAAAATGTCCAAGCAAAAAGAAATTATCTTTGCTAGTATTGACAAATATCATTAAAATTTAATTATATCAATTTTTATTTCAATATTTGTGTCTACATGCACTCACTCATACGAATTATATAAATATTTATTTGACTTGATCAATACAATTTTTTTTTCATTTTTGATGATGGAATGAAAAATTTTCAAAAATAAATAAACAAATAAATAAATTAAAAATCAAACTTGGAAAGTTATTTGAAAAATGAAAACTATTCCGCCACCAATGAGAATTTCAAATATCATTTGCTGTATCATTCCGATCATATAACCATTTAATGTTTACATAATCAGTTAGTTTTTCAGTTTTTTCTGTGCTTATATTTGTCGATTATCAACGTTATTATATCAAGTTTGGTCAATACCATCGTCATCATCATCATCATTAGTACATCAAAGTGTGTCGGTGTGTTATGTATGTTTGCTGCATTAAATCCTCATCATTTATATTTATAAATGAATTGTGCATATATTTATGTATAACTTTGTTTGAAAATTATTTGAAAATGAATGAAACTCAATTTCGATTTTGCTTGGATTCAGGAGAAAAAAAAATTGTATCCAATGTTTGACAAAAGCTTCACCGATGAATGTTTCAGTATAAATTATCCAATAATTGACATTAATGATATCGCGTAAATAACCTTTGTTAATGACAAATAAACACGCGCATTTGCTTATGGTATCGTTGTCATTAGTTATTCAGATTGTTTTTTATGTTTTTTTTTCTTTCTGTTGATATGCTTATTAATTAGAGAATCATTTGTTTGGTTCACTTTTGGTTGCAAAGTGAAAAAGTTACATTTTTCCATATTTTATTTTAAATTTCTATTCCAAGTCTTAATTGGCGAAAAAAATTGATATCAGATAACACATATTTCATCTTTTCTATTTATTATTATGAATAAAAAAGTGAATAAATAAAAAAGCGATATCGAATTACATTAAATAGATTTAATTTTAGGGCCGCCAATAGAAAATACCAAGAAAATTTTTGCGGACCAAGAAACGGCCATTCAATTTGTATCGGAAATTCTAAAGAAAAATGGCCGAAAATGGTCATATAAATTTTGATTAAAATTACCGATTGATCGGTGATCAATTTTATAAATGTGAAATTCGCTGAAAACGACAAAGCATTAATTATAGTAATGATTCTGTTTTTTATTTTTGTTTAATATTTTCATTAAAACTAAAAACCTAGAATTCACAATCAATAATAATTCCACCAATGATAATAATAGCAATATTAATGATAATGATAATAATCATTAAATGATAATCGTTGATGATAATATCATTATAATAATTGTACATTATTATTTATATGTATCCCAGAATGACTGAAGAGAATTGGTTTTTTTTTTTTTTTGGTTTTTCGTTGATCACAATTTGCTATGAGAATTACACAGAGATAATACTCAATACATGGTACCACTTGAATGGTAAACGATCCATTCAAGGATTTAATTTTTTGTCTATATTTTTCATTTCGATTATTTTCTAGTTTAAAAAATAAAAAAAAAATAAAACTCAAATAAAATCCATTGAATTGAAATGAAATGAATGAAAAAAATGGTTCAAATAAAAATTTAATCGCTTCATTCATTCATTCATTCATTCATTGAGTTTACGATTATTATATCTACAATAATTTTACCACCAATCCATTCTAAATAAAAATAATAATCATCATCATAATCATCAATAAATGAATGAATGAATGAATGAATTTTCAACAAACGGATTCATAATCATCATAGCCATCATCATCATCATCATCAATGGATCAAAATCACGTAATCCTCTTTGTTTATGGTTTGACCGAAAAAAAAAATATATTTCATTTCATGTATTGAAAAAGCCAAAATTGTTTTGATGATGATTGGTTTTCACTTTCCACTCTATTTTCTCATTTTCATTCAAAATAAAATTTTCAATTTATCCAGCTGTCTACACACACACACACACACACCAACCAATCATTCGGTATTAAATACAAAATAGTGTTTTAGTCACGTAACATTTTTTCACATTTATATTTCACATTACTTTTGGTCACACAAATCGGTATCAAATGAATTGTATTCAAATGGTGTTGAAACTGATAGTTGTTGTTGTTTTCAACAGTTGCAAACGATAATAATGATTATAATCAAAAATATAATAGTGATATCATTCATATATATACTTTTTCTACGTGTAATTATTTTTCACTTGAAAATATTATATGTGTGTGTGTGCTTATGTGGTTACCTGTAATTAGATCTTCGGTGATGATCGGAAAGATGAAACAATGGCGTAAATTTTAAATGAAAATATAACAAAATCAATTGATTATACTCGGTGTGTGTGGGTATTATGTGTGGGTTCGTACCTATGTTCGGACCGTAAACACCGAAAATTAATAATCGAAAATTTTTTTTTTGATTATTGGGTGGTATTTTCCAAATATTATTATCATTTTTAATTATTATTCTATGATCGAAAATGGAAATTCAATTCAATTCGAATAAAATTTCAAGGTGTTTTTGGATAATTTTCTTCTTCTAAAATTTTAATAAATTTTATTTTCTGCGCCATTTCTTTTCTACTTTACTTTTCATCCTCTCTCAAGTTTGCATGATCAAAGACAATTTGTAAAAAGAGAAAAATGCAAATCATTTATATTGATTTTGCTTTATAAAATAATGATAATAATAATAATAAAGAATAATGTAATTGAGTAATTGTGATCAACTTTTTAGCTGGTTGGTTTTTGTTGTTAAAATTTTAGGGCAAATTTTTTTTCTTGTTTCTTTAATGGCTCAATTTCTAAATCAATTTTTTCATTTCAATTCAATTCATCGTTTCGATTCAATTTCAATTTATTTCTTTTTCTTTTTTTCCACTTTGACAAATATCAATTTATTCGAAAGAGACGAAAAAAAAAAATTGAAATTTGAATAATTTTTATTGACTTAATCATTTTTTATTGTTATTTTTAGGTTAATTTCAATTTCAAATACCAGACAAAAAATATGGAAAAAGTTTTTTTTTCGAAGAAAGTTGATTAATTAATCATTTTTTTCCTCTGTTTATTATTCAAATTATTATTAATATTCATTATTCATTTTTATTGATAACGATTATAATAACAATTTTGTAATAATGGTAATAAAATTTTATCATTTTTGATTAATAAATCATAAATATAATGGTAACCATGGTAAATTTTTTGTAAATTTTCATGAATTTCGTTTCTAAATTGATGTCGTTCATAATAATTGAATATGGTTTGTAAATCTTGAAATTGTGGACAATGATAACATTTTCGAATTAGATTTGAACGTTTTTTGAGCAATAATTGACGAATTGTTGCACATTTTTCAATTGAATCATTCGTATATCGTTTTATTTCAATGCAAAAATAATTTAATGAATTATAGATGAATGTATCACGATTAGCGAATGATTGTCGAACTACTAATAATCTCATAACAATATATAATTCATTCAAAATACGATAAAATTTTCCATATTCTTTACATAGAATTTCAATATATTTATCAAGATTTTTATTGGATTTTTGATATCCATTTGGCAGTAGAAAATGTTCATCAGTCAATTTAGATACGGTTGATAAATATAATTTTCGATATTCAATTATTTGTTCTTTTGTATCTAAACACTGTTCAAAATTTAATTTTTCATGATTCCAAACATCGTTCTGCTCAAATTCTTCGATTAATCTATGAAGATTGAGAATATTATCAACAAAATCTTTGCGTATTATCTGATAGAATCGTTTTATATGCTGTTGTTGTCGCTGATGCAGCATTTGAAGATGCTGTTCATGATGATTTTCAGGCTTTTTCTTAATATTTTTTCGTTGCATTAATTATAGAAATGCGGAAATTTAAATAATTTTTATTCAAAAGCCATAAGCATTTACAGAAAACCATACATTTTAATTAATAGTTAATGCCAAAATTGTTATGATTGTTTAATATTATTATTATTCGAAAACTGAATCAATTAATAATTTTCAAAAGAAAAAAAAATTCCATTTTACAAAATCTGATTCCGTGTGTTTGTTTCAATGTTGATCAATATTTAATTTTTTATTGAGCACAGAACAGAATAAAAATTTATTTGAAATGAAATGAAATATTTCCCTTTTCAAAAAACAAATTGAAATTTTTGAAATTGAATCAATTCATTCTTGTGTAACTGTATGTGTCTATGTTTAGCTTTACAAACCCCGAAAAAAAACAGATCAAGATTAATGAGTTAGATTTGCAATTTTCTTTGGCTTTTTTGTTTCATTATTTAGAATTGAATTTAATCTAAAAAATAGAATAAAATATAAATGAAACCAGTAGTCATGGATCACTTGACATTTTTTCGGGAAACATTGAATTGTGATATTTTGTTATACTTTTTTTTTGAATCATCTTCCTTTAGTCGTTTATTGTACAGAATTTTTCTCCTTTTTTAAATTAAATTCACAATCTGACGAATGGAATAAAACAATGGAATAAGACAAAAAAAAAACAGTAATCAGAACCATCTGAACAATCTGAAACCAGTCAGACTTTTTTTGTCAAGAATCAAAGATTTACTGCTTTTTACTGTGATTATTTTTTATTATTTTTGCTGGTTTGTTTGTCAACCATTCGTATGTTTGAAATAGTGAAAAATAAAAGATGAAGTAAATGAATTCAGAAAATTTTTCCATCTTGAATTTTCAATTTCAGTAAAAAATAAAAGTAAAATTACATAATTTTTCAAACCATGGCCCATTTTATCAAGTGAAATCATTGACCAAAATTAAAGAAATGAAAAGGTCCCAGTAAATTGAATTTTTTTCCTCTTTAGTTGGGACTTGAATTTTATTTTAATCGAAAAAAAAGGTTTTCTTCCAGAACCAAATACACGATTGAATCTGAATTAGAAATGTGTTCCATCTATTTCGCATTGAATGGCGTGTATCATCTGATTTATTTTTTGTATTTATGCGATGTCATAGATTTGTTTTTTTTTTTGGCGACCACGGCCAATGGTAAATGTTATTTGCTGGTTCGTTTGTTGTTTGTGTCAAATAAAATCTCAAACAAACTAAACACAACTCGGTAATTGAATTTTAAATCATTTTTTATTTGTCGTCCTTTTTTTCGGGATTTCGGTTTGCTTGGCTGGTTACATCCATGAATTCATCCGAATCGAAAATTGAAATTTTTTCAGATTTTTTTTTCAGTATTTTGAGGACCTGAAACAGAATTGTCAAAGTATTTTCATTTTTTTTACTTGATTTTTTTTCAATATTCAAATAGATTTAGGATTCAAATTGAATATGCACATCTTCATATTGGTAGGTATCAAGCATGGTATAATGTTAACGAAAAATTTCTGGTGATATTCAAAATTCAAATCAAAATAATAATAATTTTTTTATACGGAGACAATTTTCATCTTGAAATTGTCAAAAAAAATTGTTTCATTCATTCATTACCATTATTATTATTACAATCATTATTTGAAATGAATAGATATTCTGTTTCGTTCATTTCATTTAAACAAATTACAAACATTGAAAAAATTACATGAAATTCATGAAAATGAATTAATTAACATTAGTAATTTACAAAGTGATAAATTTGCATATTTGAAAATTAGAAAAAAAATGCATAATTTCATTCATTTTTTTTACATTTCTTTGTTGTTTAAATAGAAATAAAATGTAAAAATAATGTCATGTCAAATTGTTTCCCCATTGTTTGTCTACAAAAATGAAATGAATGTTATTTTATTTTTTAAATAGATGAATACGTTTTGATTGAATAACACTGATAATAATAATGATGATGATGATGATGATTGTAACTGACGATTATAACTGGTCATTCAAGTGAAAGCATTCATTGTCAATTACAATACAATATTATAATCATCATTATCATTATCATTATTTCTTGTTTATTGTACAATGAATTTCTCCTTGTTTTTTTTCCATAGTGAATCAAGAATCAATATATCTCTTATTCTTACTGAATAACATTACATTGCTGCTTAATGAATGCATATTCTAATTATCATATGCAAACAAATGAAAACAAACGAACGAAAAAAAAAAATAATTTTGTTAAGTAATAAACAAATAATTTTCATTATTTTTTCATTGTTGATAAACATTAAAATATTCGTAAAATACACACAGGGAACACACACACAAGGACCCGCCGTTTCCAATTGTAGAAATGTAAAATATTTTTTAAATTTGTTTTTCTCGTATTCATTATTCAATTGCAATTATTTGTACACAATGATCAATGGTCATTATTCATTTTACATAAATAAATACAAACGATTGAATTATTATTATTATTCAATCAACAAACATTTGTCATTCTGTTTTGTTTTTGTCGTCATTGTCTTCCTATAGTGGACAAATACACGAAAACTACACACAAACAAACGAATACACGAAATGTCATCTTTGATGAATTTGAACAAAATTTTTGGCCGAAATTTTTTCTATTTTCAGGAATTTCAAACCAGGATTTTGCCTCAAATTTTGATTTCATTTTGTTTTTGTTGTTTCAAAACAAGGATTTACAGCAGCTGAAACATTCAGTGCTTTGCGTTGCTTGCCTCAAAGAAACGCTTCAATGAATCTTTAACATTTGATTATAGATGAAATGACGAAAAATTCTCTTGTCATGACAGATGTAATTATTATTGATACATTTATTTGATTATTATCATTATTATGTATTGCTGATTCGTTGTTGTTTTGTGATGAAAGTTTGATTAAATCAAATCAAATCAGAATCACAGAGCACATAGCAAAACGACAAATTGAATTGTCTCTTGTTTTATTTGATTTTATTTTCATGTTGTTTTAACCATAAAATCAACCAGATAACCGAAAGTTAATGTTGACACATTCATTACATGTATTATTATTATTACATACACATACATACATCAAAATATAACTACAACAAATCAACTGATTAACTTGATTACATCAACATGAAAAAAACACATAAAATCAAATCATTAAATTATGATTATGATCAACACTGTGTGTGTATGTGTGGCCTAACCATGCCAGAGAATTAAGTACCATAGAAAGAGTACTGGTGGAAAAAACAAGGTGATAAATTGAAAATCAAAATAAAAATCGTGTTTTGAATACGAAATTGATGAAATTATTTATGAATATAAAAAATTCAATAATAATTTCTGGTTACAAAAAACTCAATTTTCAAAAATTTGAACAACGCAATGTACAAATGTCATTCGGTGTGTGTTTGTTTTGTTTGTAAACGTGTAATCAAAATCAAAATTTGCCAAATCATTACAAATAACAAGAACAAAATCAAAAATTTTGTTCATGAATCACTCGGAGATATTCACTGGCTGTGATTAACCAATGCATGCGAACGAAAATCTTGAAATTACTACTGCTATCACTAGTATTAAAAGGGTTGAGAAAAATCAAAAATTTTGTAATCAATTATTTTGATATTACTCAATTTGAATTGGAGAAAAATTCAATTTTTTTCTTTCAAAATTGATAAAACATTCTTATAAAGCAAAGCATTGTATGATGATGAATATACGATGAATAAAAGTTCAAAATTTTTCAATTTCCAAAAAAAAAATCATGTTCAAAGTTGGAGAACAAATCTTCGAGGCAAATAAAACGAGAAAAATTTTAGCGCAAAAATTTTTTATAAACTTTCCGTAAACTCTTTGCCGGAAAATTTCTTAAAAGTTGGCTTAATCTAACTTCTTTAATCTGATTGTTATGACTATTATAACCTAAATCGCCTCTACTCGTTTGCGATAGCATAATTTTGCTGCTCTATCAATGACTCTGCAACGAAATGTTTTCGTCTCTTGTTTTCTATTTTAACAATACTGATCTAGTTTTCGACTATTTTAACCTAACTTGAATTTGATGAACATTGAACATTGAAAAAATTAATCACTGTGAATTCATAGCTTCTATATGTGTGTGAATTTTTTTGTGGTGAAGGAAAGAATCGATTGTATCGATGATTACAGCATCTCTTAAAATTTCAAACCTGACTTTTTTCAAGCAAAAATAAAAAAAATTTCAAATCACTTTTTTTTGCTTCACATTATTTGCTATGCAAAAACATGCATAGACATAAACATGTAAATAATAAAAAAACGCACAGACTCAGTTAGCTGCTCTTTACATGTATAAATCTGTCTTTCCATCCATGATATTTGTGTGTGTTTACTGTTTATAGAAAATGATTTGGGTATCAAAAAAATAAAAAAACAACAAATTGAAGCGAGTGCAATCAGGCGCCCACCATCTTGATATCTCTTCTGTTGATTATTATTATTATTATTATTAATATTACTATTTTTTGATGGTCAAAATTGTTTGTTTTTTGGTTAATTTATTTAATTTATCGCTTATTGATCTCGTAATATTGAATTTGAAATAATAATAATAATTGTCAAATTGTTTCTATAATAAAAATTAAAAGAAAACGTAAAGTAAAGAAGAAAAATCGATGGAAAATGATAAAATAAAAGAATTATTTATTAATAATGATAATAAAATTATCAATAAATTTTTAAATATTAATAATAAACAAATATTGTCGATAATTGATAATAAATTTTCAAATAAAAAAAATAAATCACAAAAACAGCAATATCAACAACAGCAACAACAACAATTGCTATTAAAATCAAATATGAAAGATATATTAAAATTGGCTGATACAATTAAAAATACAAATAATAATAATCAAAATTCATCAATAACAAATATTGTTAATATGCAACAACAACAACAACAAAATACAAGTAGCGATAATAATAATAATAATGATCATGAACATCATCATCATCATCAACAACAACAATCACAACAAACACCAGAAATAAATTCAGAATTAAGAATTATAATTATTGATGAAAATTGGAGCCAATATTGTTATCGTATAAAAATCAATACACCATTTGGTAAATTAATAAATAGATTTTGTCAACAAGTTAGAAAAACTGATAATAAATCTGTATTATTTTGGTATCATGGACGTTTAGTTGAAGATGATGACACACCAAGAACATTGAACATAAAAGATAATGAAGTGATACTTGCTCATTATATTAAATGAATATTTATTACAATTATCATTGAATAACAAACAATGGACAATTCATAATTTGATTTTATAATCAAACTATCAAATAACAGCCATGAACTTATTCTTTTTGTATGATAAACTTCATTCATTTATTTCAACAAAAAAAAGACGTTTCAGGTGTTTATGGATTAAATAGATAAATAAATAAATAAACAATCAACAAGAAAATTCATGAATTCACATTTATATAAATGAATATTTTAAAAAATTGATAACAAACAAAAGCCGAAAATACTTTCATACCTTTAGGTTTCTTGCAATGGATATCACCTTCTTAAATAAAAATTAATCAAATTGAATCATTTTTTTCAATTGTATAATTTTTTAAAAAATTCTCATTTTCTAAACAAACAAACAAAAATATAAATAATTGTAATATGATCCATTTTTTATATATTTTGTTTTTTCATTTTCATTATCATTATAATCAATAATATTTTCTTAATTCTTGATAAAATTCATTTTTTTGAAATTTTATTTTATAATTTTCTACAATTCAATGATTCTAATACTGAAAAACATTGTTCCAATGAATTGATTGTAGCTAATGATGTTGCTTTTAATATTAATAAATCTTCATCAGTATTTGATATGTTTTCAATTAATTTTACAATATGATCATAGTGATTTTTTGCCTAAAAAGAAAAAAAAATGATAAGAATGGATTTTAGGATTTTTAAAATAACATACAATTGTTATTTGATTTTGAACTCCATCAAACGAATTCAATAAATCAGTTGTCAATGGAGAATTGAATTTAGTCAATGATGATGATGGCGATGTATCATCAGTCATTAATGAATTTCGATGATGTATACGGCTTTCTTGCAATTGTATTGCTGATCGTAAATTATCAACCCATATTTGACGATCTTTAGCATTTGCTGCTTTTAATTTATAAACATCGCCATATGCTGAATGTACGGAAAATGTTTGGGAATCTTCATCTGATGGTATCACTTGACAATTTGCTAAATTAAAACAGCCCCTTGGTTTATGACTATGTTTTGACTGAATTTTTTATGTTTGGTCAAAATATTCAATATCAATGAATTAGATAAATAATTCAATTTTTAGAACTCACTGAATAATATTCCAATAAACCCTTTGCGGGATTAATCACAAACCAGCGAAATTGCCAACCTTTGACTACATTGGTATATTTACACAATTGTCCCTCAAATATTTTCATTTCTTTTTCATCAAATTCCTAATGATGGACAAAAGAAAATCATTTTGAAAAATTTCACGGGAAAAATATTCAAATTAAAAATTACTTTGGCACGTAACATGACTGAACAAAGATGATCCAATTCTTGTGTTGTTAATTTAGTATCGTTTGATAATTCTTGTGCTGATGCTGATATTGATGATGATTGTGATTGATCAGCATCATAGATTGCTGCTGCTGCTACTGCTGCATTTTGTTGGTGATCGATTGACATTTTATTGCTCAAATTATTGTTTAATCAAAATGAAAACAAATTGAAAATTGATAAATAAAAAATTTCTTGCATTTTTGCAAAACCCAAAACACAAATAGTAGAAAAATGCCCATTAGTTTTCATTTCAACCTCGATAGATGACGATAATAGCTTTTTCTATTTTTAAATTCAAAATTTTTCCGATTCAAAAAATGACAATTTTCAATTAAAAAATTTCTTTTTTTTTAAATTTTAATAATAAAAACAAAAATTCAATATAAAAAATTAAGTTTTAACAAAATTCAATTAGAAAAAATGGCAGTGCAATAGACGCTGATAAAAATAGCAAAGAATCCCCATTGTACCATTGACATAAGGGTGGCATAAGGTATGATGCTTTAGTGCATCTTATAACCCGTCAAGATTTTAGTCAGTTTCCTATTGGCAGTGAAGTTGCTGCTGATTTGTCACGGAAAACCATTTAGCAGTATGAGCATCAGCAATCTCCATCCGTCATTTATCCCAGACAGTTAAGATATTAGGTAGTGTAATCAAAAATAAATTTTCATTCAATGATATCTGCATTTATGTTGTTGAAATTGTTAAAATTAATGAACGATTGTTGTTGTTGATGTAATCGTTGCGTAAATTGTTCATCAACATCGTCATCATCCTCATTATTATCATTTGATTGCAATGTTCGGTTGATGATGGCATGATTATCAATATTGGGTGATGATAATTGTGTTTGTATTGGCATCATAACATTATTCATCATTTTGTTATGATCATTGTACAACGGTGAGAATCCGACAATTCTATCCATTAGTATTTTTCTTTGTGATGTCAATGATAGTGGTAACGATGATGGCGGAGGCGGTGGTGGCAAGACAGTTGTTGTTGTCGTCGTCGCATTCATATTTTCAAATTGTTTATCAATAAATTCATTGTATGCATTGTTAGCATTTCTTTTATGTTGCTGCTTGTGTCTGAACTCAACTGCTTTTTGTAGATTTCTATGAAAAAAATTGAATTTTACGATCAATTTTGAAAACAGATTGCTTCAAGCGTTAAGGACATACCTTTTACATAACATAATTATGATCGTGATAATAATAATCAATGTCGATACTATCAAAATAATTTTACAAGCTATTTGAATGAAATTTCCTGTTGAAAAAAAAATAAAGTAATCAAATTCAAATAAATTAGGAATTTATAAAATTTTTTTGAAAAATTTATATTCACCTGAAAAATCAATCGATGAAGAAAAACAATCTGATATGTTAAACACATTGTAATCATACAGATTTAAAACACAAGAATTGTTTTTATAATCATTATCGTCAATTAATCCATTATCATTGCCAATGTCATCGATTAAAATATGATCATCGCTATCATTCATTAAATTCACTCTCTCATTCATTGATTCAACAATTTGATGATCATTAATTTGTACGGGAAATTCTTCATCAATTTGATTATTTATCGTATTGTTTTGTACATCATGATCATAATGTTCATCTTTTCGATCTTTCCAATCATCGATATTAATATCATAAGTTAAATTAGTTTGTCCTGGAACTTAGCAAGAAATTAAATTAATGATTGATTGGGAAATTTATAGCACAAATTTACCAGTTGAACATGGTCTATGATCATCAATCAATGGACAGGCACAAATATAACCATGTAAACGAAATAAACAAAGATGGCTACATTGACCATTCTGTATTGAACATGGATTTGAATGCAAAATATTATTGACAGAATTGTCATCATTATCTTCCCAATAATAATCGATTTTTTGTTTCGATTCTGAGATAGCTCTGATTTGTTTAATATTTTCAATGTTATCACTAATCAATTCATAATTCAGGCCAGTCCACCGATTGGCACGTTCGACAACATTGTGATAAAGATCTGACCAATAAATATGTTCTCCTAACACAGTTATACTGAATGGTAATGTTAATCCTGAAGCAATTATTATTCGACGTTGTGAGCCATCAATATTCGATGTTTCGATTCTTTTCAATATTCCATCACTCCAATATATTCGAGGTGTTCGATCATAATTTTCAATTCCATCATCGACAGTTAATCCATTCAATAAACCAATATTTGAGTCGATTAATTTTGTCCGAGAACTTCCATCGAGAAAAGCTATAAAAAATTTGTGTTAAAACAAAAAAAAACTGTGAAAAAAACCACCCACCTCTTTCAATCTTTTGATCATTTCCACTATTAATCCAAAATAAAAATCCAGAGTTTGGCATAACTTCTAAACACTTGGGTTGATCAAGATCAAGATCGATCAATATTTTTCTCGATGTACCATCGATTCTGGCAACTTCAATTAAATGCTTTTCTTCATCACTCCAATAAATATTATCAGCAATCCAATCTACAGCAATGCTGCTAATTTTCTTGATATCATTATCGATAATGTTCATTATTTTTAATGAGTTTTCCGAATGCAATTGATTTAATTTTGATCCTTTTGTCATTTTCAACGATAATATTGAGTTTGTTTGTGAATCAGCATAAAAAATTTGTCCATTACGATAATGAAAATCAAATGAAATGACATTAATTAAACTATCAATTGGTAAATAAATATCGATCCAATCTTCAACATCTAACGATAAATATCTTATATTATTTACACAACCAATCAATATCTGCTCATTTATTTCTTAAATGTAAATAATAAAAAAATATAAATCAAGTGTCGTAAAAAGCATCAGATCTTAACATTCAAATTATATGTACCTGATTTACAATTGATTCGATCTTCTTGCATTGCAACACCAGATGGACAATGACAAGAATAACCAGGATCACTATTTAATAAACATAAATGTGAACAAATATTATTTTTCATACACATTTGTTTCCTTTGATTATGCTGATTTTTATTTGGAATTTTATTCACAGCCACAATATCAACTAAATTATGCATCGATTTTGATATCGTTTCCATTTTTACATTTGGACCATTTTCGATGTTTGAATTATAATTATTTTCATCCAAATATAGCCGATTAATTGTTTGTGTTTGCCAATCAGTCCAATAAATGTGTTGATCCATAATTGTGATACCATATGGTGATGGTAAATCTTTAATTATTATATGTCGATTACTACCATTTGAATCGACAATCTCGATTGTGTGTGTTTTTGAATCAGTCCAAACTATACGATCATGATCGGTAAATATAATACCGTTAGGCCATCCAAGATTTTCATTCACGATCAATGCACGTTTATTACCATCCATATCAGCACGTTCAATTCTTACTTCTGTTGAGCCCCAATCAGTCCAAACCATATGACCGCTTTTGCTATTGAGCGCAATTGCACGAGGAGAATCTAAATCTTTACTAAGCAAAACTTTACGAAACGATCCATCTAAATTAGCTACTTCGATACGTTTACGATCAGCATCAGTCCAATAAATTTTATTGCCAACATTATCGATAGCTAAACCATTAACACCACTTAAGCCATAATTTAGTATTTTCTCAATTTTATTACTATTTTGAATTTTAGATTTATAAATGATTTTTTCATTTGTATCCGACCAATAAACTGTATCCGTTTGTAAATGTACATCTAAAACAAATGCATTCGATAATTTTCGATCTATTGGTAAGCGTACATCGAAACGATATTCAGTGTCAAATGATATACGTTTGATATCATTACGTGTTGTCATTATTAAATATTTTTGCATATCAGATTCGCAAGTGACATTATCAAATAATAAACGTATTCCAATGGGACATAAACATTTATAGCCTAAATGATTATTTGATAAAACACATAAATGTGAACATTTGGAATGAATGCAAATATTTCTATGCGTTAGACGAAAATCATCGCGTATACTTGTATGATTATATTGAAATATCATCATGTCCATTAAATTGTCTAAATTTTCTGCAACAATACTACTCATACGACCCGTTATTTTATTCGCTTGTTGTATATTACGAAAATATAGATCTGACCAATAAACTAGTTCATCTTTTATTACGATAGCGAATGGCTGGCGAATATTTGTCGAATAAATTTGATGTCTTTCAGTTCCGTCTGAATTCAATTAATAGTTCGAATCTAAAATTTAAAATATTACAAAAATGAGAAATTCACTTACCATAAAATGAGTATTCGATTCTAGATTGACTAGAATCTGTCCAATAAAGACGTTTAGTTGCATGATCAATGGCTAATCCATGCGGTCTCGTTAAATTAGTTGAATGGATTCGAATACGAAACGATCCATCCATGCTGGCTCTTTCAATATTTGCTGAATGATTGTTCCATTGAGACCAGAATATTAATGCTGTTTGAGGATCAAGTACAATATCCCGAGGCTGATCTAATGATCTCCAGATAACAATTGAACGAAAGGAGCCATCGATTCTAGACACTTCAATGACATTACGTCCAGTATCGACCCAATAAATATTTTTAGTGATCCAGTCATAGGCTATTCCTGATGGAGCTTCTAATGAAGAGCTAACTATGGTCTGTTGTTGTAGGCCTGTCCAATGAGCACTATTGATAGATTTATTGAATAAATCGGACCAAAATATGGTTGATGTTGACCAATCATAATCCATAGAAACAACAAAAGAAATTTGAAGAATGGGGAGAGTGTAATCAAGATTGAAATCTTCGATTGGATTATTTTGTTCTGTCATTAATTTACGCTTAGACAGATTTATGGCTCGAATTTCATTTCGTCGTGTAAACATTAATAATAAATCGGAATCTTTTCGACATTTTTTATTATTTTGATCTCTAAAACTGAATCCAAATGGACAAAGGCACCGATAAGAATTATTGTTTGGTAAACAAATATCAGAACAAGGATGAGTTTGACAAACATTAAATTCTACATTAGGCTGCCGTAATGGATGAAAAACATTGACAATTATATTTGATTGGTCATTATTAGTAAAATTATTATGATTTGTTTCGATTTTTGATATGAGTTTTCCATTCAATTTGTTGACAATATTAATTTTTGTTGATTTAAGACCCGTCCAATAAAGATTGTCTTCGAATATGGTCAATGAAATTGGATATTTAATATTATCATGTACGAGTGTATAACGATTTGAGCCATCTAAATTTGAACATTCAATCAAATTTTGTTTGATATCAATCCAGTATAATTTATTTGCTGGATAATCGATTGTAATACCAGTAGGATTCATAAGTAATGCACTTATAATTATTTGCCTAAATGAACCATCTAAAAATGAACTTTCGATTCGTACCGGTTGTCCCCAATCACTCCAATACAATGTATTCTTATCAGGATTTATTGCTATTGATTTAGGCTTTTCAACAGAATTTTTGAACAATATTCGACGATTTCGTCCATCAAGATTACTGTATTCAATTTTTGATGCTCCAGAATCGGTCCAATAAATTCTATCATTAATCCAATCGACAACAATATCAGTTGGTTCAACGATACCAATTTCTATGATTGGTCGAATTTTTTTCAATGTTATTGTTGATAATAAAGGCAACTTGTGATTATTTTTAATCATGGAAGATGAATGATTTTTGATATTAATATTATTATTATCACTTTTATCACTAAAATCAATAAAGGCACTGAAAATTTTTTTCATTTTTGTATCAATCCAAAAATAAAATTTTTTTTCATAATGAAAATCATCAATAATTAGCTCATTGTTATTTATATTATCAATTGATTGATCAATTGTTTCTTGTTGTGATGAATCATCATCATCATTATCATAATGATATTGTATGAAATTATTATTATTCACAATTGTATTTAAATCTAAAATTAAAGCTCTATGAGAGTAGAGAAAATCATTAGTGAATCATGGATGAATAAAAAAAATTTATTATTCATAATTTCATTTTAGCATTAAAAATATCGAAAATAAAACTAATGAATAAATGCAATTGATGATTGATAAATTCATTATAGTTTTTCGCACAAACATACCTTAAGTGATTTATATTTGCTATGAGCAAAATAGGTTCAGGCGCTTGAATGGCTTTACATCGTCGTTTATCGATTCTTAATCGATAACCGTTGGCACATGAACATTGAAATCCTGGCACAGAATTTTCACATTTTTGTGAACACACTTGAATATTTGGCAGTGTTGTTGTTAATAAATTATTTTGTCGATTATAAGGATGATGATGATGATGCGGATCAGTGAAGCGAAAATTGACATAATGTTCTAAATAATCATTGCGAAGGCTACCGATTAAACATTCATCAATGTCAATGCATGATCGTCCATCACTTGCTTTACGATATCCTTCTTTACATGAACAATAATGTCCGGTATTTGTTGCCACACAAATATGTTGACATGGAAAACCATTTTCATGACATGGCATTATATTCGCTATACAAGTCGAATTGGTATCTTCATCCGAACCATCGGGACAATTCGGTGCACCATCACAAACATTATTTAAATTTATACATGTACCATCACGGCAACGGAAATTACCACTAGTACATTCAAAATTATTATTTAAACATTCTTCTTCATCACTATTATCAATACAATCTTTGTCACCATCGCAACGAAGAACATCACGAATACATTGGCCTGACCGGCAACGAAATTCTTGTTTTGTACATGATTTATTTGCTATTTTTATTTATTTATTTATCATTTATCATTATTCAATACAAACATTTGATTTGCCAATAATATATGGAAATTTATAAATGATTCCAATGATTTTTAGTCATTAATCGAAAAGAAAAAAAAAGATAAAAACGATGAAAAAAATACAAAATACAAAAATACATTTAAATTAAATGTCAAGTTTACAAAATACAATAAGAAATAAGAAAATAATGATAATAATAATAATATCATCAATCTATAAATTGACATTAAAACAAAAAGAGAGAAAAAAACTATAAAACTAAACTACAAATATTTTGTAAAAAGAGTAAAATTATAAACACACACAACACTTACGACAATTTAATTCATCACTAAAATCATCACAATCAAAATCACTATCACAACGCCAATCTTGATTTATACATTGTCCATTGTTACATTGAAATTCAGTAATACGACACTTTGTATGGCCAACTTATCAATAAATTGGAGAAATAATAATTGGAAAAATACGAAAAATAGAAAATAATGAAAAACAACAATAAGAAATGAAAAATTGAATGAATTCTAAATTGAATAAATTGAATGATTGACGATTGATAATTTTATATTATCATTATTTTTATTTTCATTTTTATTTATATTTTTATTCAATTTTCTTTCCATTTTTCGCACAAAGAAAATAAATCGAAATATTAGGTTGTCCGGAAAGTTTTTATTGATTATATTGTAAGAAATCATGAGAAAATCGGCAAGAACTTATCGGACAACTCAATAAAATGAAATAAATTGAAATTATTCATCATCATCATCGTCATCATCATCAATTCAGACAATTCAATAATAATTTTGAAATGTTTGTTTTCAATGATGATAATGTAATAACACGATGCACAATACACAAATGTCTGATGAAAAAAAAAATTTGCTTAAATTTAATTTATAATCAATAATTTAAGGTTTATTTTTCCGATTTTTTTTCTGGTATTCCACCAAAACATTGTTCAACATTCAAATATCTAATAATAGAAAATTTCATATTTTTTTCGACAAAATGATTTGTTTTTTCTCTTGTTTGTTTTCGCTTATTTTTCGCTTGTTTTGCATGGTGAAAAATCAAATTTTTTCTTGTTGTTTCAACATCAAATAAAAAAAACAAAAATACATTTGTTTGTATTCGGTAGAAAATTGCCTAAAATTTTACGTTTCTCGATTCTCTCCGGAGAACAATCATCATCATCATCATCATCATCATCATCATCATCATCATCAACATCAAAAATATTGAATACGGAAACAGTCAACGAATAAATTTGTAAGAAATTGAAATGAAAATTAATAAACTGTCTGCTTTCGTTTGTATTTTGCCTGTTTTTGGTTCGATAAACAAAATGATTTGCAAAAAAAAGGAAAACATTGAAAAACAAAAATGGAAATCAATCATTCTGTGATTTTTGTGTGTTGTATTGTATTGTGTTTTGTATGTTTCAATTTTCTCATTTGTTGTTTTCTATTACTTATATTGATTGATAAATGAATGAATGAATGAATTTCGTTTCATGTTCAAATATAATTTTTGTTTTTTTTTTTTTGACGATTGATTTCCAATGTTTTCTTTGATTTTCAATGATTATTTATTTTCTTCTAAATAAATTAATTAAACTTACCACATTTTTTTTCATCCGACCAATCACCACAATCATTATCATTATCACAATGATATAATTCAGATATACATAAACCATTTTGACACATGAATTGTCCATTTGGACATTTTGTTACTGAATTAATAATATTTTCAAAATTTGGCTGTCCGAATGTTTTATTATTATTATTATTCGATAATTTGGTCATCATTGTCGGAATGGCCGTCGTTTTTACTGATAATGATGATTTACTTTTGTTATTATCATTATTGTTATCAGAATAATAAGGACAATCCAATTCATCAGACATATCGGAACAATCGGTGATATTATTACATTGATATATAATTGGAATACATTGGCCAGAATGGCAATGAAATTCATTTGGTGAACATGCTATAAGATGAATTTTTTTTTAATTAGAAAAATCAAATAACCATAAAATTAAGAAAAAAAATCGAAAATTCTACATACGATCAATGCATCGTTCATCACTAAGATCACCACAATCATCATAATGATCACAAAGCCATTCACTCGGTATACATCGACCATTATCGCAACGAGTTTCATTTTCAATATCACATTCTCGAGGTTTACAATCGATTTCATCTGAATTATCACCTATTATCATCATCACCATCACGATTGAATTTGTTGAAAAAATAATTAATTAAAATTTTCGATAAAGAAAAAATCAATTAATCAATCGATAGAGAGCGAAAAAATCTTACCACAATCATCGTATTGATTACAAAATAATTCTTTTTTGATACATTTTGATATGGTTACACAACTGAATTCAGTCATTTTTGAACAATTTGGTTTTACTGAAAAATTTTTGAACGAAAGAAAAAAATTTGAAAAATTTGAAATCAAGAAATAAAGTCAAAGATAAATGAATATGTAAAGAATTTAATTTATTTTTTTCTGAAATTTTTTCTCCACAAAAATAAACAAATCTTATTACACATTAAACACATCGCATTCAACGACACCAACGACAATGGTAATCATTTCAAATGATTCATTTCAACTGTTGTTCTGGTACTTTGTGTATGCAAGTGTCATGAATCTCATTAAAATTCGAAACAATTGTTTAAACAACTGAATCCATTAATGATTTTTTGAATTTTTTTTTTCATTTAACTCTATTTCATGGGATTTTTTTCTACAAAAAATTTTCTTCTTTATATGATTTGATTATATTCGTATTTTTTCACTTTTTTGTTAATGTTTTTATGATTTTTTTTGGATGATAATTGTTGTCGTACATTTTCAAAGACATGCATGCACCAACACACACACACACACGATTACAAGCGAAACCATTCTCGACACTGAATTTTATTTGGTTTCATTGTTTTTCATATCATTTTACATATTCATAGTCTACATACATTCATTCATTACATACATTCAATAGTCTATTCATAGTTGTTATTTGACGTTTATTTTCATCTTATTTCTACTCTTATATTTCTTTAAAAATTTTTAATAATGATAAATTCTATTCATTCATTCAGACATTCAGACATTTCATTTCAATACAAATTACAATGAATAGAATTCATTCTTGTTTTTTTCTTTGTTTTAAGAACATTCATACATGAAAAGTTTTAGATTTCAGATCACGTTTCAAAGTTGTTTCAACAATTGACGCTTGCTTGTAAATGAATGAATGAATAGAAATCAAAAGATGTTGATATTCATGAAAAAAATAATTCGTTTCTATTCTCTCATCAGTGCTTAATGTATTTTTTTCTTCCATTGTTTTCTTGAATTCAAGATGTGAAACAATATGTTTCATTTCACTTTTGTTTTATATTTTTCCTATCAAAATCGAAAATAATGTTAATAGTAATACAACACATGTAATTATTGTTACATGTGAGAGAGACACAAAGAAATGAATGGGAAAAAACAATGAAAAGATGATTTAAATTGGCTCGATTTGATTTCTTTGTTTTTTCATGTTTCTTTCTTTCATTCATTCATTCATTCTTTAAACTTTGATTCCTTATGGCCATTTCAAGCGAAAAGAAAAATATTTGTTTTTAATTCATTTATTTTTTTATTAGATTTTCAATGAAAAAATAAAAAATTAATCAAATTTATTTGAATCTAATTCCTTTTTTCCCTTTTTTTTGTGAATGTGTTTAATTGAATGTTAAATTAAATTTCCAGCATTATTTTGAAATGATCGAAAAATTTAAGAAAAACTGCGGGTAAAACAACATTTATTGCTGCTTTGATTTTGAGTGAATTACTCGTTACTTGTAAAGAATTGAAAATGATATTGCTCGCAATATTTCACTGGGATTTCTTCATTTTTCATTGAATTTTATTGAAAATTCAAATTCGAATTGAAAACCAAATCTTTTTATTTTCACTTTTATTCAATTTTTTTTTTGCACTCCTTCTCATTGGTGATCAATAAATAATTGAAAAAAAAAATTCAACGGATGTCTGAGGTAAAAGCAAAGCTAGCATAAATAAATAAATATGTCTGCTATGGGATTTAAGTCAATTGATAAAATTTATTTCGAAGGCGAGAAGGCGAAAAAAAAATGTTGCAATTTTCGTTTTCTCATCTGAATCAATTTTACAATTTCAAATTTTCAATTGAATTTGAATTCTCGTTTTACATTTCAAGATTTATTTATTTATTTATATTTTCATTCTCCATTTATTCTGTTATTTTTTCCATTTTTCATTTTTTATTTTGTTCCCGTTTCTTTCAATTTTTATTTTTTACTTACAGCATCCAATTTCATCCGAAGAATCTGGACAATCAGGTTCACCATCACATTGCCAACTCAGCGGAATACAAGTACAATTTGTTGATGTTGTTGTCGTTGTTGTTGTTTTTGTTGTCGATGTTGTCGTCGATTGTATCGATGAATTTAAATGTCGACGATGTCGTTTTTCATTGCTATTTTGAATGTTATTATTATTACTATTATTCAAAATTATCATTCTATTTTCAATTTGTTGTCGTTGTTGTTGTGGTTTTTCGCTACCATATTCTTCATTATTCATATAAATTTTATCGATCTTGACATTATTTTTATAGTTTTTGTCGCTATTATTATCATCATTCATTGTAGATTCGGCTATAATTGATGATAATCTTAAATTCATTGATTTTATTTCGGGTAAATTAATATTATAATTATTTTTATGAAAATAATTATGATTATTAATCAATATTCTACTACCACAAGCAAATGTATCCGAACCGCATAAACCACACAAATGATTATCATTATTAATGAATAAATTATTATTATTATTATTATTGTTGCTGTTATATTCATTATTTTTAATGATGATATTATTATTATTTTGATTATTTCGTTGTGGTTGTTGTTGTTGTTGTAGATAATCATATTGTTGCCGATGATAATCGATCGTAATTTTATCATCATTATTATTATTTTCATTATTTTTATCTTTAAAAAATAAATAAATATGGGAAAAAAAACAAAAGAATGACAAGAAAACAAAAATATAGAAAAAAGATTATTTAAAATATGGATATTTGTAAAGATTTTTGACCATCAAAAAATCGAAAAATCTATGAATGAATTAAAATTAATCACATAATAAATCAATTGGGACCGAAAATAAATCAATAAAAAAAAAAAAAAATTCGCCCATTCATTTTCTTTTGATTCAACAACTTCATTGAATGAAGCAAAGAAATATTATTGACAAAATCAAAATCTTGACAACAAAAAAATCGAAGAGAAAAAAAATCAAAGATTCTTAGCTTATGATGATTTAAGATGATGACGATGATTATGATTGTCAAAAGAAATTCGATAATGATTACATAATATTCTTCTCGATGTTGTTGTGTTCATTTTCGTTCAATGATGTATGGTGTGGTGGTGACTATCAATAATGATGAAGATGATGATGATGGTGGAAAACAAGGGCAAAACAATATGAACAAGAGATTTACATTGAAAGCAAAGAAAATCACCAGCAAACAAAAAAAAAAACCTCCTGTGGTTTTTGCATTTCTTTTGTTGTTGAATACTCTGGCTGCTGCTTGATTGTGTATGTTGGGCACTAATACAAAATGTGAATTATGCCAAAAAAAATAAAAAAACGAGAGAAAAATCTTGTGGGAAATAGAAAATTCAATGGAACCAAAATAAAAACTAAACTAAACTAAACGAAGGAAATTTTCAAATTCCAAATTTTTTTTTTTGAATGGGATTTAAACTGAAAAAATGAACAAAAATATGAGACGAAAAATTTTTTTTTCTTTTTTGGAGAAAAATCTCGATCATCAATTTTTTTTTCATAAAAAGAATTTATTTTATTAATATCATTCGACTATCAATGAAAATGTTGCAATGATTTTCAAAAATGATTCAATGATTTTCAATGAATGAAATGATCGAGAAACGAAAAACGAATGGCAGTCGCAACGAAAATGAAAAAAAAATTCATTAAAAATTTGATTAGAAACAAAAACGAATACGAATACGAAGATGAAAAAATTGCTTGGCAATGTATATTTATTCATATTGATATTATTATTTTATCCATGTCTTCATCACATAGACTGAAAAATAATGGAATTCAATTTTCAATGGAATTTTGGGAATTCAAAAAAAACAAAAATGAATCTATTATTATTTCATACTCTGGGTTCAAAAATAGAAATTATTATTCGATTCAAATCTCTAGTGAGTTCCAAACTATTCGGTGAATTTTCGTTGAATTATTTTGACAACAAAAAAAAAGAGTTAAAATCATTTGGTATCGATGTATCGAGGTTAATCAAATTTTCAAATTGAAAATGATAATGCAAGAACAAAAATTCGAATAATTTCAATTAGGATATGAATATACAAACCTAAACTTGTTATCAATAATATTTGATCATTTATTAATATTATTATGATAAATAGCCATGAATAATAATAATGATATTTCCATTTTGAATTTATTATTATTAATTTCGATCGAATCGATGAAGTAGTTGAAGCTGACAATGGTGTCAAATATTGTTGTTTTCGATGAAAATTTTTAATAATATTGATCGGTATTTTTTTCATTATTACATTATTCGATGTTGAAAATGATTGAAAATTTCTGCTCTGGTGATAACAAATAAGATAAAGAAATGGAAAAAACAATATGAATGTCAGAATTTGAAAGTGTTGAAAGAATTTTTTAATAAAAAAAATGAAAATCATAATCATAATCGCTCAAGAGAATAGAAAAGATTAAATTTCATCAACAAAAAAACTACAGATTTTAAAGCCGGAAATTTAATATTTGGGAAAAAATTATCAGTTGGTTCATCTTTTTACCAGTTTGGTCCTATGTTCATAGGATGAACGTGTAGAAAAAAGAATTTAGATTTAAAAAAATTAAAAATCTAAAAGTCAAAATCATTGAAAATTATTATTTCGCCTTTCATTTCACGAATAGAGACAAACATACAGAGAGAGATTTTCATTTGAGATTCCCAATTGAAATTTTTAGCAAAAAAAAAAATTTTTTAATGAAACGAAATCATATGAGACGAATGAAATGAAATGAAAATGAAAAAATTTCATTTTCAAATCATCATTTTCCACTTTATTTGTATTTATACAGAGTTTTTTTCGTTGTTATTCACCAGAAAATTTTTCATTTTCATGTTTATATTTGAGTATTGTTGCAGGGTAGAAAAATCATGGGCAAACAAACATTTTCACAGCCGAAAAAAAAGAAAATGGTTTGAAGCTGTTTTTTTCAAGTACTTTCAATGGGCGAAAAAAAATGCATATTAATATATCTAGAAATAGATAGAATAAAGCTAAAGAAAACGAAAAAAATGATGGCAATTTAATGTCAATTGTGTGTGTGTGATTATTATTTTTCCATTTTATTTACTGATGCTTGATGTGTTGTGACCAAAAAAAAAAAAAAAAAAAAAAAAATAGAGGAAAAATTTTATTTAACCATTGAAGGAAATCAAATGAGAAAAATTATTCAAATAGAAATTGAAAATTTTCAAGAATTGAAAATCATGAAAATTTTTTCCAGATTCACCGAAGACTTTTAAATGAAAATTGAAAAATTTTCAAAATTTTCAAAATTCAAAATTTTGAAATGAAAATTTGCAAAAATGAAAATTGAATTTCATTTTGCAAATTTTCACAAAAAATTTTTAAAATATTCAATTCACCATTTCACCATCAATCTACCTTGAATATATGAATTTTCATTTTCCATTAAAAAATTGATTCATTCAGATTTTTTGCTTTCAATTCTTTTTCCATTTCATTTATTCGCTGATTCATTTAGTCATTTATTTATTCATTTATTGATTATTCATTTCTTATGATTTTTCATCTCTTTTTTTTTGCAGTAAAATTGTTGTTCAAAGTCAAATGTTTATGTCAATCAAATTCGCAGTGAGTGTATATGTGAGTGCGAATCGGTGAATGTGAACTGGAAATCAATTTGAATCAATTTTTCCTTAATAAATTCATGAAATTTTCGAATTTGAAACATTTATGAATTCAATTTTCCATTTTTCAAATTATTTATTCAAATTTATTTCATATTTTCAATGAAAAATGAGGAAAAATTGAAAAAATTGAAATAAAAATGAATAAATAAAAATCGAAATTTAGTTTTTAAATAATCAGAAAAAAGGAAAAAATAATATTTCAATCATATTTCGATAAATGAATAAAATAAAAAAAATCATAATAAAATTATTATCATAAAAACATAATACACATCATCATCGTAATCAACATAATCAAAATATAATCAAGTTGGCTTCACCTTAATGCATTTTTATTTTCAATTAATTTTTTTTTATTTCGCGATTTATTTTTGGCAAAATACAAATGCTTTTGACTCTAAATAATGGAAACCCGATTCAATTTTTCCATTTATTGATTGATTGATTTAGAAATTAATGTCGAAATGGAATTGAATGGAACGAAAAAAAAAACGAAATTGAATAAAATGAATGAATGAAACATAAATATGAATTATGAATAATAATAACAACAATAATGATAATAATAATAATACGATCAAAATAATAATGAAATATAATGATTATTATTTTTCTCCTAATTTTTTCATTTCATCCATATTTCTTTGTATTCTATTCATGAAATTTTGCTTCATTCGTTTCATTCATTATCTAATTTAATTCAATTTTTCAATTTTCCACCATCATCATCATCATCGTATCCATTTTTTCCATTTCTTCTTTATTCATTAATGTTCATATCATCTAATCAGTTGATATGATTATATCAAATATGCACAAACACACATACACACAAACACAAGAAGATATCAGAGATACAATCTGTTACGGCACAATGTTGTATCTTTGCCTTCATTCTATCTCTCGTTATTTTCGTTTTATTTTTCTGGGAATTGAAAATTTATTCTTCATCATAAATTCTCATACATATCATTCATTCATTCATTCCATTTCATAGATGTATCAACATTTTGGCTTTCTTTATCTATATTCATTTAATTTCAATGTTTGTTCATTGTTCATTTATTATCATCAAATGTTAATCTGTCGAATTATCATTTGAATAGATTCACAAAAAAAACAACATAAAATGAATGGCGAATGGATTTTTGCCATTCAATTCGTTTGAATTTGATTACACAAACACACACACATACACACGTTGGCAATGATAAAATGAACATACATACAATCGACCAAGATAACGAAACAAGCAGCAACTAAAGATAATATTTATTCATATTCTTTTCGATGTTAAACAAACATATTTGAGATAAAGAAAAAATAAATAATAATGTTTAATGATCATAAAATAATGATCGAAGATAGTGAAAAAAGAAAATGTTCAAAGGTTAACAAGCGATTTTGCAAAAAATTGAAAGCAAAAATCTTGCTTTTTCAAAAAACAAATAAGAAGATGCACGTACTTATGCACAGATTTATTCAAATTGTTTCTTTTATTTGAAGAAAAAATCTTTAAAAATTCGGAAAATCTGGGCAAAAGAATCGTGGAATAATTCTGCATTCATCGAAGCAAACAAAAAATAAAATTCATAAAATCGGATGAATTGAAAGTAGAGTTGAAACTAAGGCTCAAAAAAAAAACCAAATATGTTCGCGCTAAACCAATTTATTATTTATTTTCTTTTGAAAAAATAAAGCAAAAAAATAAAATAAAATAAAATAATAAGACAATTTACTTTGTTTTTCATTGTTATTTTTGGCTTTGGCTTTGAATTTCGATGAATGAACAAAAAATGAACAAAATTTTCTGTTTGAAATAAACAAAAACGATGCGATGAAACAGACTAATAACCATTTTCAATTTTTTATTTTTACAAAATGGAAAATTTTCTTCTTCTTCATTCAATTATTGAAATGATTCAAAATTTCAATGTTGTAAAATTTTCAAAAGAATTTCACAAATAAGAAGAAAGAAAAAAATTTCTTTTGTTTGATTTCATTTTGTTTGAAAAATAATGAAAAAAATGAAGAATTTTTCATTACATTCATCCATTCATTCATTCATTGAATGAAATAGAAAACATTTACTTGTCATTTTTCACATGTTTTTTTCGAGTTTTGTTCAGTTTCTTCAATATTATTAAGTTTTTTCTTTTTTTGTTTTGTTTTGTTTAAATTCAACCAATTTTCTTTCATTTCATTTTTCGTTCAAGCAAAAAAAAAAAAAATATTTAACACCCAATCAAATAAATAAATAAAGAGTTGCTTGTCTATTACTTTGTCTATTAGTGTGTTTTGAGATTTAAGTTGTTGTTCATGTTGTTTTCAACATATTGTTGTGTCATTCATTGTTCATCTCAGCTCATATAAACGTTATTTTTCAATATTGTTTTCAACAACAACGATGACAACGATAAACAAAGAAAAACATTTAAAAATGACAAATTGACTGATATTTTTTTTGCATTTTTTCTCGTTGTTTGTTGGAATTTTCTTCAGAATTTTCTCCAGAATTTTCATGATGCAAAAATTCACTGAAACAATAATGATGTTGGGTTGGCTCATTCATTTTTGTTTTTGTTTGGTTTTTGGATGGGAAGCGAGCAAATTTTTGCTTGTATATCTATGATGCACACTTATGGAAATTTTATCCGGAAATTGTTTGTTCATAAATTTTTCATTGTTTTTTTGCTTCGAATGATGTTTTACAGCTGGAAAAAATGATAATAATAATAATAATAATGACGATAACAAGTAATCATTCAAGTAATGATATTTGAAACCAATTATATTTTCAATATTTTCAAGCAAAGAAAAAATACACAAAATTAGAAAACCAATATGAAAAAATGAACATGCAGATATTTTGAAATCAAAGAAAATATCTGCATGTCGTCATATGAAATTCTCAATATTTTTAATGACAAAAGAAACAAAATCTTTGAAATGATTATTTTCATTATTATCAATATTATCAATCCTATTGGACGATTGGGAATTTTATTTCAATTTTTTTTCTCGATAAAAAAAAATTAAATAAATAAGAAAACATTATTATGATTATGATTATTATTGATTATTATCAATGGAATTGTGAAAATTTGTTGGTTCGCAAAAAAATAAATGAAAATAAAAAATAATTTAAGTACAAAATCAAAGATTAAATTATTTGAACGATGAAACAAATAGCAGAATAAAATGAAAATAAATTAAAGTCATAATTTCTTTAATTTTGGTTATTTTCATACAAGAAAATTGAAAACTTCGATGAATTGAATGATTGGTGATGGGAGAGCACAACATAGCCATGGAATTTGTAAATTTTCTATTTTTGAAAATTGATCATTCACCATTTTCACTCATATATCTCCTGAAATTAATATCTGAGCCTAAAAAATTAAATGCTACTTTATTTATTTATTTATCTGTTTCATTTTTTACTGGCCATTATTATGATCCTTATGGGTTGGCTTTTTGAAAATGATGAAAAATGAAAATAAATAAAATTTCAACGATTATTATTGGTAATTTTTCATTTTTATTCCAGTATTTATTACTATTTATTTATGTATTTATTTGTATCTATTTATATTTTCACATGTTTCGTAAAGACTTTCGAAAGGAAAATTTCGTACTGCAACAACATATAATCGTATGTTATTTCAATTTTTAAATAGAAGTAAAATACTGAAAAAAAGTTTTATTTTGTAGTTTTTATCGGATAAATAATAAAACCAATACTTGTGTTGTTGTTTATTGGTGTTTGATTGATTATATTTTTTATTTTTTCAATCATTGATACAAATATTTTGGCCACAAAGACAAATGAAAGTAAAAAAGTAAGAAAAAAAAGATGAAAATTTCAATCAATTTTAACTTTGTTCACTGCAATTTTTTGGAGAATTATCACCATTATTAATGATGAAAATCATTATCAATTCATGTGTCTTGCCAATACCATCCATTATCACCGATCATCGATCAAGCACACAAAATTGATAAATGTTGTTGACCATAATATAACAAGATGAGTAAAAGAAAAAGTTTTCCGGGTAAAAATTTGTATTTTTTTGGTGATTTTTTGTCACCATATTTAATCAAAGAAAATTTCATTTCTCAAAATATAAAAGCCACAAAATCGATAAAATCATTTACGAAATGAGAAAAAAACTGAATTTTCGTCAATTTCTTTTGTTCGTTTGTTCATTTGTAATTGTCGATCAATAAGCCACATATAATCAAAGCAAAATCTTTCAAAAGAAATACAAAAAAAAAACTCAAACCATAAATTCACGTATTCGATTGATGTATTTTTTGCTTCAAACAAAATCGAAAAAACCAAAACATTTCCAAATGTTTTTTTGCCATTAAATAACATCAAACAAGAGTTTGATGCGAAGAATAAGAAGGTCAAAAATGAAATAATTTATATTTATTTACACATATTAATCAGGACGAGATATAAATTTTAGCATTGAATATTGTCAAAATTGTATTGTCAAAACAATAGTTACCATCATTGTCATTATCATTGTGTTATAATTGTTTTTATAATTCAACTTTTGTTTTTGAACAAAAAGAAAGTCATATTTCTTTGATCAAAATAAGAGAAAAAACCCGAGAAAATTGATTGAAAATAAGACGAAATTCATGTAGAAGATCGGAGGAATTGCATTGATTTAGGTCTTTTTTTCTCTACTTTGATCATTTTATTTCTAAAAATTCTACAATTTGTACAATATTAGATCGAAAATAGAGCAGAAAAAAATATCACAAATTTTCAAAAATAATAAATTTATTGTCTTTTTATTATTTTGGACAATTTGTTTCAACTTTTGTTTCTCAATCTCTTTGTTTCACATTATTTTCCATCATCAATTTTCGATCACCGTCTCTCAGCCTGATGGTACCACCGAATAAGGTATCAGAGAAGAAGAAAATGAATAGTTAGATAGAGATACAGAGAGACAATGAAAAATAATCACAATAATAATAAGCTCAACGGCAAAATAATGCAACAATAAACATTTTTCTTTCAATTTTTTTTATTTTCAGTCTCAGTTACAAATTAATGATCATGGATACGGCATGAATTGCTAAGCATTGAAGAATGTATGGAAGAATGAATAAATGAATGAAAAAAAACAAAACTAAAAATGAATATAAATTCCATTATAATAAATGAAAAATCTAAAATTAAAACTTGTTCATTTTCGATATTTCACAGAAAACGACGAAAAATGAAAAAATTCAAAGATTCAAACAGTAAATAACATTCATCATTGTCATTGAACATTGCTTTATTTTAAATAAATATTTTTTGATTATTATTTGATTTTTTTTTCGCTTTTTCTTCTTGCTCGATACCGATTCTTTTGATGTTTACTTGGTTGAATATTTTCCAATGAAATTCCATGGTTAAGAAATGAAAATAGTTATTTGATAGTCAAAAAAAAATTCAAAAAGAATAGTTGGCTGATATGACACAATACCGAACAACACACACCATTCGATGTATCATCATCATCACCATCATCATCATCACCATCATCATCATCGACATTTTCATTATTATTAATATTATCATTATTATTATCATTAAATACCCTTAAGCAAATAGCAGTCAAAATTTAGATAATATATGAAGAAAATGATTTAGTATTTATTTATTTTTATTTTTTTATTTCATTTCATTCTTCTTTCATTCATGTGTTATTTCATTTTATATTAACTTTATTTTGATATTTTTAACTTGAAATAATATTTTTTTTCTGTTCATAATTTACGCCAATTCAGTACATAGTTCGGCAACATAGCATAGAATTAATGATAACCCATAAGAATAATAATCATAATAGTAATGATAATCACATATGATGGTTAATAATAATACTAATAATAATAACAACCTTTGATCAAGTGAATAAAGAGATGAATGAGAAAAACAAATACTAAGAATACAATAAAATAGAATTAAGAGATTCGTTCCCGTGAATTTATTGATTTAAATTCATTATCCACGATTATTTTATTGCTTTGCTGATTAATTCACTTATTAAGAACTGGATCATGTTTTTTAAATAAAAATCGAAACAACAACAATTATAATGGGAAAAAAACAATTATTTGAAAATAATGAATGATAATGAATGTTAAGTTCTCAAGTTGGCACAAATATCTAGAGTATCTTGGAATGAAATCATAAGATATTTGAAAATGAAAGTTGTAACATCATCGTTTTTTTTACCATCTTCAATTTATGTTTGTTTGTTTTTTCAAAAAAGAATTTTCAATTCGAGATTCTTGTGTTTCACAAACTCTTAATGAAAGAATACAATCGACATGATTAGTTTTACACTTTTTTCAAGTAACATCTTTTCATTCACTAATCGTCGATTGGCTTACATGAAATGGAAAATTGGGAAAATCGAATATAATTTTTAATTATTACCATTATCTGATAAATGACAACGACGATGAAACATGATTTTAAAGAGATGACTCTATGTTTGTTTTTGAACCCTGCAACATATTCATTGAGCGACATATACACCATCATTATTTGAGTCGAATGACTGAAGAAAAATTTTTTTTGAAAAAATTCTTGAAAAATTCTAAGAATTTTTTTTTTGAAATGAAAAATTTTCAAATAAATTTCAACAATTTCATCATTATTTGCCAGTACATAAATACAAGCAAAGCAATATAAAAAATTATCATTCGAATTTGATCATAAAATAACATTATTTTTCGTTTTTTCTCTCGAATATTTTTCAGATTTCAAATGAAAAATTCGAGTCAAAATAAAGTACCAAAGTCACTAAACCAACACTATTATCAGAATGAAATGAATGGAAATTTATTACAGTCAAACCATTTTAGCATCTTTATTTTTATTTTATTTTTCGTCCATTTCTTTTGATCTTCAGTCTATATTTTTATTAATGTTTTTTAGTTTTGTCTTGGTTCAACTTTAAATTCAAATAAAATAAACTTTTACCAATTTTTATTATTATTATTATTAGATTGGTAAATTGGGCAAATAAAACTAAATGAAATAAACAGCAAATTATTCGTTCAAATGTTCATCATCAAAATTAAACCATTGTTTTCAATAATATATGGGTGAAATTATTATTATATTGCCATTATTATCACCATTATTATTATGACTGCTATTATTATTATTAATATTAATACACACAGAAATCAACTCCAGAATATCTAGGAAAATAAGAGGAAAAAATCTCAAGAAAAATATTTCACATAAAATTAATATTTACTGTGTGTTTGACATATGTTAATTCGTTTGATTTCTTTATTTCATTTTTATACTGTCTCTCTCTCTCTCTTATCATTTGTCTTCTATTATTCTTTTTTCAAATAATTCTTGAACCATTGTTACTGGGGTAAAATGACTGGAAAAAATTGATAATAATGGAAAATTTTCAGAAAATCAAAGATTTTTGGAAGCCAAAAGAATATTGAAAAAAAAATTGCTAAAAATGTTTGAGAAATGAACATGAAACGAATGATGGTCAATGAGAATAGAAGCTCGAAATGTATAATTCATTATTTTGATTTTGATATATAAAAAAAATATAAAGAAATATTTGAATCACAGAGAAAATAAAAAAACAGTCTTGGGATCTTGGAAATCTTGGAAAAAACGAAAAAATAGATGAATCAAATTTGATAATGATATGTAAAGGGCAGTGTTGTTTGAATTTTTTTTTTCGGAATTTTTTGTTTCTACTCGAAAGATGCTTGTAACATTATTTGGAATGATATGTGTGTTTTATGGATGATATTCGATATCAGTACAATGATATCTCTTAACGCACACTATTCACTTAAACATGAAGAAATCTTCGAGAAAAAACGAAACTTTGAAAATTTTAAAATATTCACAAGATAGCATTAAAATGCAATGAATTGAAAATGAAAATGAAATGAAATGGAGAATATCAAATTTGTTTTCATTTTGATATTCTGATTTCTTTTTTTTTTGATTTTCAGTTTGAAATTTTCTTCCATCTTTTAAAATGGATGAAAATGAATTAGAATTTTGATAAGATTTCTTCATTTTTCAACGAAAAAAAAAGAGAACGAAAATTCTACTCTCCATTTATTCATCCAGTCATCCATTCCATTCAGTCATTCATCCATCCATCGAAAAAATTTGAATTATCATCGGAATTATTGTCGAAATATAACAACATTTTTCTCTTTGTTAAACAATCTTGTTTATGTGTGTATGTGTGTATGTTTTCTTGTAAAGTTGAAATATAAAAATAAATAAAAAAAAATACAAAAAATAAACTTTATTTTTTTTTTCTTTGAATTTGAATTTATTTACCATGATGATGATAATGTTGTAGCACATGATGACATCATTAATAATGACAATGATATATGTCATTGTAAGAAAAGAAAAAAATGGACGAAAATAATAAAATAGCAAACGAATAAGCAACAACTTTTTTTTTTTTTTTTTTTTTTGGTCAAAGATTCAATGAATAGACATGAAATTTTTTTTTTTTTTTTTTTTTTTTGGAAATTTATAATCAAATAAATAATGGCAATGACAAAGCCAAAAATATTCGAAGAGAAATATTCGTTATAACTTTATATTATTAAAAAATAATCACTCTCAATTCGATGATTAGCGATTCGACTTTTCTTTTCAGTTACTTTTTTTCCCTCTCGCACTTGTCGATGATCATTATTGCCGATGGGGAAGAAAAGGAATGAATGAATGAATGAATGAAATACGGAAAAATAATTTATTACGAAAAAATATATGAAATTCTTTTGGAAAATGTTTTGGTCAATCAACTTTTGGTTGATCGATTCAAACATTTCAAAGAATTTTGTTCAATTCAACGATTTTTGACATCGATTCCAATTTGGTTGACAAATTGGAAAAATTTAATAAATTCGTAAAAAAATTAGAATAAATAAATAATTATTATACATACAAATTTGATATGATACGAATATACTGTTGTTGATATAAAATGAACGAAAAAAAATTTGATCCGATATTCAATGATACGACCACCACCACGACCACTGTATCGATGATACTTGATGATGATGAGGATGATGATTTAATTAATTTTAAATTAATTCAAAAAGATAATTTCTTTGATCGAAAATGTTTTTGTTTAATTTTATTTTAAATTATTTTTATTTATTTCTTCTTGCTTTAATTATAATCGTTGCTCGAGCATAAAAACAAACAAAACGAAAACAATTTCAAATTTTTATAAAATGAATTTATAAAATGAAAATGATATTTTAAATGATGAAGACGAAGGAAAAAAATGTTTAAATTTAAATTTTCCAAAATTAACATGGAAAAGCACCGAAAAAATTTCGTTTTTCGCTTTTTAATTGAATGAATATTTCATTGTTTGAACATTAAATTACAATTTTTATTCGAAAAAACACAAAATACAATGCATTTAACACAAAATGTTTTTTGGTAGTTTTTTTCTTGTCTTTTTCTCTGTTTCTGATGAATTAGGTGCGTTAGAATTAGTAGATGTTTGAATATTTCAAATTTTAAAATTTTCAAAGATTTTTTATTTGAATTTTGAACAAAATTCTTCACTTGCGCCAATTCATTGAATGGTTGCTAAAATATTCTGGATGTTTTAATCATTATCATCATCATAGAAGTTGAATAACATACAAAAAACCCTAGAATACATTGAACAGAAATTTGTTTGAATTTTTTTACTTTTCGTTGTTCAAATTTTAGCATAGCATTTGCTATGTTCAAATTTGCTATATACAAATGATTTGAAAATTTTCAGATTCAAAACGTTGAATGAATACCTTTTCTGTTTGTCTTGGAATTTTTCACATTTGTTCGTGTGTTCAAACACAATGAAACATACGATAGACATGTGCGTGTAAAGTTATATAGAAATTTTACATTATTCTGATTCAAAAATTCAAGAATCAAAAGCCAATTCTTTGTAATGTATTTTTTATCTTTAAAAGAATTTGTATTCTTCACGAATTCATACGCGCAATTACAATGACAAACAAACGAAAACAACAATAATAATAATGATGGTAATGATATGAAAACATGCATAACTAATCGGTATAACCGAAAATAATAATCGAAAATATATTTGAATATGCATGTTTGAATCTATGATGATGATAATGACAAAAGAAAATGTTACAGGATTTTTTTTTCAAGCAAGCAAACAAAAAAGAATCGCATCAACATGTCAAAAGTCATGACATTTTAATGCATTATTATCGATGATGTCGATTCGATATCTGTGCAATTACACAATGAAACATTGACATCGATTGTCTCTCAGCTAAAACATTTGAATATTTATTTTACACTTGAAAATTGTCTTTGAGTGTGTGAAAATGTTTTGTTTCAAATTGACATCAACAAACACGAAGAAACTAAGCCAAACAAGTGAGAGAAATGGAAAAAAAACTCGTTGAAATTTATTTCTATATGATTTGTGTTGTTTTCATTCATGTTTTATTTTTGATTCAATTTTTATTTGATTTTTTATTTAATTTCAGGTAGTGCTAAGGCTACATGAATACAAATATGAAAATATACAAATGCATACCTATCGTAATGAACCTTAGTACTATACAAATAATGGGCGAAAAAGTGGCTTGTGCTTGACAAACATACAAAAAAAATGACAATAAAAGACAATAAAATTATTATGGAATTATGACAGAACTCAAAATCACATCTCAAATAGCAAAATTAGGGAAAAATTCCCCATTGATTCCATTATTTTCGTTTCTACCATAGAACCTTCAAAAACAAGCAAAAGGCTTTCTCAGGAAATTTTAAATTTTTGTAAAAAGAAAAAAATCCTTACAACCTGCGGATAATTCCAAAGAAAAAAAGCTTTTTTAATGCCTTTTATTTCATATCGCCAACTTTTTCGATGCAACTCTGAAATTCAGTTACATTTCACTTCCATTACAATACCAATACATTACATTGAAATAATGGTAATAATAACAATAATAAAGATTGGTTTAAATAAAATTAAATATAAAAAAAAGGGAAAAAAGTGAAGAAACAAAGGAAAAAATTATTAGATTCAAATAATTTATCCATGCAGAAAAAACAAATATAAATCAAATAATAATAATAATAATAATAATATAGTGGTAATGATGAGAATGAAGAAATGAATGAATGAAAAATCATGAATTTACAATGAATATTTGATGATGAAAATTTGATGTGTGAAAATGAATGAATGCAAAATGAATTAATGAATGAATGATGGAATAAATGTTGGAATCATTAGAATAATGAATGTGAAAAAAGCAAGAAAGCAATGAATGTGAAAGATGAGAAGAAAGACAGAGTGGGAGCGAAGTAAAAAAAAAAAAGAAAATTCAAATCGGAATTGAAAATTTTAAATTACATTTGTTTTTTTTTTATTATTTCATTTATTCATTTTCTTACATATTCTTTAGTTGTTGTTGGTGTTGATGTATTTGCATTTCTTGTCAAATTATTTTGTAACAAATTGTGTGTTTTTTGTTGAATTCACAATTTGTAAATTTACATTATATTAACACATTTGAATTTGAAATTCAACCAAAGAGAAGAATAGAAAAAGATTTGAAATAAATGAAAAAATAATGATGATAATAATAATAGTAAGAATCAAAGCAAATGTCATTCAATCTATTGATGATGATGATGAGATAATAATAATAATATCATTATTATTATTATTATCGATGATAATAAATTACATTTTCAATCACAAAACCGAAAAAGTAAGTAAAGAGTTGAACTTTATTATTTTCATTCAATTTTTTTTCTCTTTTTTTTCTCATTTGAACTGATATTTGTTTTGTTTGATAACTAATTCCTAATTTACAAAACAAAATAATGATAATAATAATAATAATAATAAAAACTCATTATCAACTTCATTGATCATTAATTTAGAATTAATAATAATATAATAGAATATAATAGAATAGAATTGATTTGAAAATGATCTTGATTTTTGTATTTTGTTTTTGTTTATTTATTTGTTTTTTTGTTGTTTTTCAAAGACTGAAAAATAAATAAACTAAAATAAATTTTCATTCAGTAGAAGAAAAAGACATAAATCATTATTAGTTTAAACTAATTCCAATTCTGTCTATGTACAATTTGTTGTTGATGATGTTGAAAAGCTCCAATCATTATTACAACAGTTATTACACAGTCCGAAATCTGTCCACATAATAAATATTGTTTTTTGATTTTTGGTTAGTAGTGATTCCACTATATGACCAGTCAATATAAGATAGATACCAAATATGAAATGAAAGCGAAATGAAATCAAATAAATAAATATTGAGAAAACATTATTATTATTATTATTATCAACTACAACCGAGAAGAGAATAACATCAAATCAAAACAAATGTGAGTAACGATTCAAAGAAGATTAAACTAAGGACAACAACAACAACAACATTAAGATAAATGAATAATCGTTGAACATGAGGACTGAAAGAACTGAAAAATGAAAAGTTTATGAAGCATAAACAAGACAACTGTTTAAAGCTATAAAGATAAACAAACAAACAAACGAAAAAAAAATGATTATGATTAAGAAACGATAAAGATATATTTGTGATATATATAAGGCTGTCCGAAAAATTCATTCCGCTTAATCAATAGAGTTGCTCATGAAAATCGGGCAGAACTTTCCGAACGACCTAATATATGCGTTTCATTACATGTATGGCTTTCGCAATTCGTTTTCATCATTTTATCATTTCATTTTTCGCAAAAAAAAGAAATGAGATAAAACTAAAATTTGTTAAATGCGTTGATCCATAATTTGATTTAATATTTAATTTGTCCCAATGAGGATTCGGATATTTCATTTATTTCTGTAGACCAAAGAAGGAAAAAAATATTCCAAAGATTGGAATAACAAATATTTTGTGGTATTCTTTCAATAAAAACACAAGAAGCAACGCAAAAGATAAATTAAAAATAATAAATAATGATGATCAAAATAAAATTGATGACATTTCATTTGATCGAAACGAAAAAAAAAAATAGATATTTATTTCTATTAGTAATGTTCAGATCGAAATAGTGAGGGAGGGAAAAATCATCGATTTTCATTTTTTTTTTAATTTTTTTTTTTTGCAAAATTAATTTTGACAATAAGCCAAATCAATTTAAAAAAAAACATTGAAAAATCATCATCAATTTTTCATACAATTTCAATCTCCTTTGTCGATCGATTGACAATTTCAAATTTAAATTTTCCATAATTTTTTTTTTCAGCGGAAAAATAAAAATTGTAAAATAATTTCCTATCCAGCTCTCTCTCGCTGTGTGAGCGCTGTGCTGTTTTGTGCTGTATGCTGTGTGTGTGATAATCATGATTATCTCACAGCACATATAAATGTTTTTATACGATGATGAAATTAATTATTATTTTATTTTATTTTATTTTTTTTGGTCGTAAAACCAACAAAATTAAAATGAATTTTTGTCAAATTGTCGTCAATATTGATTGGTGAACGATGATAATTAATTAATGCCCTTGAGTGATTAATTTGTATGCAAATTTTCTTTTTTGTTTTGTTTTTTAAAAAACATGTTTCACAATTTATTTCTACCCCAGTACAATTGTATTGAACAGAAATTTGTGATTATGCTAATTGTTTTTTTTTTTTTTGAAATTTGGTTTTGTCAAAAATTGAAAAATTTAATGAAAATTATTCGGATTAAAATTTTCAATTTTATAAAATTCTTTGGAAAATTTAAAAATCAATCAATAAATAAATCAATTGTATTTTTATCCACATCCTTCAATAGACCAATATGAGCACAAAAAAAAAACAAACAAACAAACAAATTGATTACATTAACATTTTAGAAAAAAAAGACGAACGACGTAAACGAGTTTACGTATGTCCTTGTCATGCGATGATAATGATCATATAATAAATACTGTACTCAAATGATTGAATGAATGAATGAATGAATGAATAAATGAAATAATCAGTTTTAAATTGATTTCAATGAATAATTGAAAAATTGAATGAAATTTTGTATAATTTTGTTGCCAGTGATTGAAAATCAAATATATTTTATTTTCCTCTTCAAAAAATACACGCAAAATATCCATTGCAGCCAATTTGCAAGAAGATATCAATCGATTTTATCATTGAAATTTCATGGCTTTTTTTTCGTTGCAATCAGAAAATGAAATTCAATATTGAATATTTGAAAAAAACAGACGATTTTTGACTTTTTAAATTATTTATTTATTTATTTATCTATCAGTTTTATCCTCGTGTTAAAAAAATTGAAAAATGAGCTAAACAATCAAGCTATAAGATTAAGCAAGAGAAAGTTGAATGAAAAAATCTTGTCAGCCATATAAATCCTTGGCCATTTGTTTGTGATCATTATCATTATCGTTCATTTGCTCATTTGCTCATTTTTAAAGGTTAAATTTGCTAAATGCATTTGATTGAAATTTTTCATTATCAACTCTGAGTTTCATTTATTTTTGTCTATAGTGTTTTGTTTATTTGTATGAAATAATTTTTATTTCGTGTTTATTTTCTTTTTTCATATTTAATTATTGTGTCAAACAGTTTCATATATATTTTTCTTTTGAATCAAAATTATATTAAACTATCATCATCATCATCATTGTTGACCTGAATTCATCTTGGAGAAAAGAAAAAGATAATAATAATTTTCGAAAAAAATGAAATTAGCTCGAGATTTGAAATTTGATCAAAATGATTTAGAAAAATTACGTGAACAAATTTATAATTATTGTCAAAATAATAATGATATCGATTTTGATGATGTAAAAAATCGTATTGATGAACCGAAAAATGGTAAAGATTTAAATAATAATATTGACAATGACAATGGTGATAATGGTGATCAACAAAAAGTTCAAGATTGGATGCTCAAACGTTTATGGCTAGCTGGTCATCGTAATAGTGATGAAGCTTTCGAAAAATTTTTAGAATTTTTTCGTTTACGCACTGAATTCAATGTGTCCAAATTAACATTATCGAATACGATGCCAGCTGAATTGTTTCAAATGGATGCACTGCAAAAATGTGGGGTCGATAAACAAAATAATCAAGTATTTGTATTACGTTTGAAGTATTATAAAAAAATACAGCAATTAGACTGGTTATTAAAACGTGCAATATTTTATCAAATTGAACAATATGATTTACAATATGAACATAAACAAATTGATGGTCTTTGTATAGTGATTGATTGTCAAGATTTTAGCTTAACAAATGTTGATTTAAATATATTGAAATTTGTCGTCAAACAAATACCGTTTGGCTATTTTGGTCTCGTACGAATGGTTATCGTATATGAACTATCATATTTATTGACATATATTATTAAAATTGTTGAATCATGGATACCGACATATATTGATAAGAATGGTAATAAACAAAAATTTTTTTCAATAGCAAATAAGAAAAATATTGATGATTTTATTGACGTTGATCAACGGCCGGAAAATTTGAATGGAACACTAAATACCAGCAATAATAATAATATCAAAATCGATAATAATAAAATTCAACCATTCAATGAATTTTGTAAACAATTCGATGAATGCCATTTAAAAGCAAGTAACATTGCAAAAATTGATCAACATATCAATTATTTAATGAAACAATTGGAAGAAACTAAATGAAAATTATCGAAAAATATTTTATAAATCATCATCATCATCATTTGAATATTTTTAATCTTAACAACGGTCCCAGCAACAACAATTTTACTCATACAAATACAAAAGCAGATGCAAATGGATGATTAATATGTTATCATCCATTATTATTGCTGTTGACGGTTGTCCAAAATGAAGAATCGCCAAAGAATTTGAAAAAAAAATTCTCAACTTTTAAACAATATTTGATAATATTAAGTGAATTTTCTCAACAAATACAGAATTTCTCCTCATTTCATTCGTTCCCTTCTTTTCAAACATTAAAAATTTTCCATCTTTTAAAGTTTTTATTTTTTTTCGACTTCTTAAAAGTAAATTAAATTGAATTGCATCGAATTTTTCCATTCTCTCGATCTTCGCTTCATCTCAATCAATTATGATGATTTTTATTGTTTTTGATCAGTTTTTTTTTCGACTTCGTCGATCATCATCATTATCAACAACAACATTGCCATATTGTCAACAGAATCGATTCGTTGATGAAAGTAGTTGTTAGGAGAAAAGAAATAGAAATAGAAAAAAGTTTTTCTTTACGCCAATTCTTTAAGAAAAAAATGAAAATAATCACATCATCATCATCATTATTATTAATATTATTATGATCAACGAAAGTAAAATGAAATCAAATTCAATTGATGTCATCGGAGAAATAAACTATATAAAATTCAATGATGAAAATAAATTTTTAAATAAATTTTTGTTCTCTTTATTTCGTTCTGTGATTTTTTTCCCATTTAAATCTTTGAAATTAATAAAAATTATGATATTTTTTTCTATGAAAAAAATCAAAATAAAATCGAAATAAGATAATGAAAATTGAATGTAAATGCCAAAATTAGAGAGAAATGGAATACAAAAAAAAAGTCATTTTCAAGTATTAATCGAAATGGATTATTTTCCACTTATTTTCAAAAATTTTCTAAAATTTAAAATTTGAAAATTCATTTTTCGATTACGCATATGGATTTGACAATCGCAGAATTGAACAAAGGAGAAAAATTATGTAAAATAAATAATTAAAATTTAAATTCAAATTCAAATTTAAATATGAATACCTTTTGAGTAAAGAATAAATAATGAATCAAATGACAAATTGATATGATAATGATGATTTTGGGAAAAAAGAATTTTCAATTTTTTTTTCTTTCGTTCAATTGCTATTCAATGGAAATCGTTTATGACGATGACAATTCGATGATATTTGTAATTTCAATGATGTTCAAAATCCAATACACGAGTGTTTGCTGGAGTGTTGTTTGATTTCGAGAATTTGAATTCGGGCAAAATTGTGTTGTTGACAATTATCGTTGTACGAAATGAATGAACGAAATAAAAATTGAATTGAATACAATCAATTGTCGATAAAAAAAATAATTAACACTGAAACAAAATGAACGGAACAAACATTGGGAATTATTATTTCTATAATCAAATGAAAATGACAAAAAATACAATAATAAAATGGAATTTTATATTATGACAAAAATGAATCAACGAGGAGAAAAAAATTGATTATACATTCATAATTAATTAGAAAAAAAAATCAAATAATCAATGATAATTTGGCCATCATTTTGATTAAGGTTATAATTGAATTGTTGATATTTGTTCCGTTGTTGATCGGTTATTGCTGCTGTTGCTGTTATTATTATTATTATTATTTTGATGATTATTAGAAAATTGATAATTATTAATGCCAAAAAAACGTTGTTCACGTGGACCAGAAAAATAAATGTTTTCATTACTGAATTGACTTCGTATACTGCCAAACGTATGTTGTTGTTGTTGTTTTGCATATTTTTGATGTTGTTGCTGCTGCTGATGCTGTTGATCATCAATACCAAACCATGATAATGGTTTTTGATGTTCATTTGATTTATTTTGTTTCGTTATTTGATATTTAACATTTGCATCGTTCAAATCATCATTTAATATTGCATTCGGTGTTAATGTATCATCATTTAAACTTGAACAATCATTATAGTCATTATTTTCATTTCTATTATTACAAATTTCAAAAACACCATCATTATCATTATCATCAAATATTGTTGGTACAATTACATTCGATGAAGATGATGATGACGATGATGTGGATGAAGATGATGATGATGTCGAAAAATGATTGTTAAATTCATTTATTGATTCATTTATTTGATAATTAGCTGGTGCACCGATTACATTACGTATAAACATTAAATTTCTTCTTTTAATTTGTTGCCGATGATTTGTTGATGAAAAATCATTATTATTTGATTGTTTTAACTTGGTTATGTATAAATAAACACTTATGCCAAGAGTTAAATGTATTATTGTTACAATTAGTGTCGTTATAAATATGATAATACCAGTATTTGTGCAATAATCATTACAAATTAGATGAAGATTATTATTATTGTTATTATTATTTTTATCACTCATTATTTTTCTTATTATTTTGTCTATTTTTTTATAAATATAATCCGTTCAAAATATGAAAAAAAATTAAAATAAATCAATCAATGAAATAAATAAAATATAAATATATGAATAACGAATACATACCATTTTTACGATTATCAAATTGATGATGAACAGCACGAATAGCTGCAGTCGATGCTGCTAAATCTACATATTTTAAATTATTTTTTCTTCTATTCTCAATTAACCAATGTTTATATTGATTATTATTATTATTATTATCATTATGATCATTATTATTAATAACTAAATCCGGATTTTCTATTACATTTTGTTCATCATCATAATCATTATTATTATTATTATCATTATAAATATCATGATTTTCATGATGTTCAGACGTATTCGAATCATAATCATTATTACAATTATTATTTTCATTATTTTTATCATCATGTTGCAATGTTATATGAGTATTTTTATCTTCTTTTTCATCATTATTACTATTTCTACCAATCGCATCATTCTCATCATCATCTTTATCTTTACTATGATTATTATGATCATTAATTTTATTATTATTATTTTCTTCAACCATAATTGCCAATGATAATGGTATTTCCGATACTTTGTTACTGGTTGGCAAAGGAAGTACAGTATTGATAGGGTGAATATTTTCCATCATAATTGCTGCTGTTGTTGTTGTTGAAATAGTTGAGGATGTCGTTACTTTTTCACGATCACTTTCATTCCTCTTTGTTTTTTCATTTGCATTTAATTCAATCAATGTTGATGAACTTAAAGTTGAATCCGAGGATATTCTTGAATCATTCGATAATGATGAAGCTGTTGATGAAATTTGATCGTCAATAATTTTATCAAATTCATTTATGTTATTCAAATTATTATTCTGATCAATTGAATTATTATGTCGATAGTAGAGATAATTATTTGTCGGATATGTGAATCCGACACGATTACGTGAAAATTCGCTTTCGATTGATAATGATTGATTTATGAGATCCATGTTCATTGGTGCATGATGATGGTGATTGGTCGATAAATTATTTCTTGTCCAATTCTCATTTGAATGATTTTTAATGTTGTCACCATAATAATTTAAATTGTTTTGATTTGTTTGCTCATTTATCGATGATAATGGTTGATTTCGAATGAAAAGTTCTTGAAAATTGTTCACGCTACGTCGACGACGTCTTCTTCTTCTCCTTCCAAAAGAATCAACATGACCATTCATCTGTGCACACTTGACCGGTTCACAATATTCTTGACAGAAACGTATTTGTACTTCAAAATTTACCACTCCGGTGGACGGAAATCGAAATGCTTTAAATTTAGATTGTAACGATCGATGATCGATCGGATCCAACTGTAAGGCCGGAAAAATAGAAGAATCGATTGGACAGCCGTTATTGTCAATCAAATAAAGTGATTCACCATTAGAACTGCGAGCATATAAATTTCTAGCAAATATAGCATATGGTGAATTATTTTGGTCCTTTAATTCAATTTTCAATATCAAATCATCTCCAAGGCTAACTACTTGCGCATCTTTACCACTAGGATCTAATATATGCATTTGTATTAATGGTGGGGCAGCCGTATTCGCAACGACTGTAGCCGATGATTTACGACCGACATTACTTCTTCCATCAATATTTGTCCTTTTTTTTAATTTAATTAATCATATTTGAAGAATATTTTGATTGACTAATATTTTGTTATTTAAATATTACATAAAAATTTACTTACGAAACATCAATTCCATTCGGTATTGGAATAGTTTTTTGTTGCTCTGGAAATTGATCGCGATGTTGTAGTTGTTGTTGTTGTTCTACATTTCCCAATGTAACAGTCTGATCAGATAATTCAAAAGAACATAGTACACGTATAGTTCGATCATTATCAGTCATTATAATTGAATGCTGTTGAACGATGACTTCATTCACGTAACTACTTGTACTCTAATGAATGTAATATAAATGATTTTGATTAAAAACTAAGAAAATTATGATAAATTATTCTAGTATTATTACCTCTTGATATGTTCCACATCGTGAATTCAATGGTATAGAAAACTATGATTGAAAAAATAATCATAAATCGGATTAATAATCTGCATTTTTTTTAATTAATTTATTCTGATCATTTTCATTTTAATTCAATCATATCATACCTGCATCTGCAATTGTCCGTTGCCAGTCACATAACATTCGGATGGATTATTTTTCGTATAAACCCGACCCATGAATGGGCTATCAAAATTTAATGTCAATATCATATCATCTTGATTACATTGTACGCTAACTATGAAACAAACAAAAAAAAGAAAAATCAATGTAAATATTTTCTTATCTACTCTTTATATGTGTTTTTTGTTTTATTTCAATCATGCATAATTATACCTTGTTCACAAGTTCCTTTTTCACTATAGATACTGCCAGATTCATATTCAGTTATTGTTGTTTGATAAAAATTATTATTAATATTATTATCATCCATTTCGTTCAACATTGATAATGAATCTTCATTCGATAATGAACATTCTTTTGTTAATGGATTATAATTGATTGATTTACAATGGAATGAATATTCTGAATCACATTTTCGCTGACAATCGATTAATGTTGATGCCATTGTCAATTTATCAATATAATTTATACGACGATCATTAAAATTTTTATATTGACATGTTGATGATTCTAAATATATATTATCACACATATCAGAAAGTAGGATGAAAAAAAATTGAATTATTGTCAAAAAGAAAAATTAAAATAATAATTCAATGACAACCTTTTGTACATTTATTTTCAAAATAATCAATATGATCAGATGTTTTAAGAAATGATTGTGGTTTTGAGCGTCTTGTATTACGATACAATCGACAAATATGTCTACCATAATCATAAGTTAATGAACGACATGAAAAATTTTTTTCAGCTAAACACAAATCTTGACAAGCTGTCCGAAACATTATGGAATTTATTTCACGATCAGCTATTTCATCTATTGTATATCCAATAATTCTTTCAAATGTCCAAATATTGTCACATGTCTTTTCTGCAACATGATCATACCAAATACCATTTTACAGGAAATTAATTTGTTTGTCAACATTTTTTTTTTTTTGAAAAGTTGAAAATGAAATAAAAATAAGAATTTAATAATAATAATAATATTGCTATTATAACAGACCTCTGAGGCAAATTTTTTCATTATATGTTGTTCCCATCAATTTGTTCAATTGGTTTCGATTTTCCGAAGCAGATTCGGTGAGAAAAAAACAATTTTGATTCTTATCTTTTCCATATTCAATTATGAAAGCCATACAACGATCACCACGTCTAATACATTCATCTTTACAATAATTTACAACACCAGGTCTTGAAACGATCGGTGCTCGCTCTCTTTGTGCATATCGTAAATCATAACCAAATGTTTTTTCGAATGTGTATTCATTTGGAGAACAACGATATGGAATATGTTGAAGATGCATCATATTATTGAATGTTGGCCGTTGATCAACATTAATGTTTTTGTGGTCATAATCATTAATATTACCATCACCATTGATGGTTCTATTTTGATTAATAATATTTGAATTATATACGTAATCAGGTTTGATAGTCGTTAAATCTGTTCTTCTGGCAGTTAATCCTTCTGGTTCGGGAGCATAATTAGTAGGCCCAATCATCGGAGTTGATTCTGTAAAATGATATTGATTACTCTGATCACCATGCGAAGGAATTGTACGAAAATTTTTTTGATAAAGACAATCTTTTTCAGCATATAATGCTCTAGGTCTAAATTGTATCGATCCTTGATGACTGGTCGCACGATTATCTGATGATAATAGACAGAGATTTCCCCCTGGCGCCAGGCTACCATCAGGATTATCTAAATAAGTATATGAACGACAATTGAATTCCCTTTCATAATCACATGCTTGTTCGCAATGAAATGTTGATGTTCCACGAACAGATTTTGTGACTGAAACAATGCTAATATCACGTTCTATAGAATGATAACGACAAGATTTGACATCTAAAAAAAGAGATTAATGATTTTGAAAATTACAATGAAAAGGGATGATGAATACCTATAACACATTGATTTTCCATGAAATCGATTCCTTTACTGAATTGCAATGTTAATGAACCCGAATCTCTAGTTTCTGAATAAAGATGACATTCATGCGTGAATGAATTATAACTTGCTGATGCACAGCGGAATTTTTTCTCCTCTAAACATCTCGTCCGACATTCTGAACGTGTAACAAATCTAACAATATCTTCAGGACGAGCACCGATGACAGCTTGATCAATGATTCGATCAAATGGCCAAAATTTGTCACAATTGACAAAATTCGGCACACAAAAACCTTCAAAATAATCTTTGCCCATTGATAAACGTAAATCAAGCAAACCAACCGAACTATTTTCAAACAAACCGTGACATGTTTGATGAAAATAATCAATGACAAATGCTCGGCATAGCGAAGAATGTTCACAACGACGTGCACATTCGGTAACAATGCCAGGATTTTGTAAATCTGTATATAATAATGTTAGATGCCCACCAATCGGTTCAAAACTCGTAACTTTCTCGAATAAAAACCTGGCATTAGGTGCACATTTTTTATCTGGAAAAAAATAAATTAGAATCATCTAAAAACAATTAATTAAACTCACTTGAAGAATAATGCATAGGATATCTGACATCCATTGCATCAATATTTTCTGGCTGCAAAGAATCGTATGATGATTGTGGTCGTCCCCGATTATCATTATTATTCATATTGAAATTCATAGATGAATCCATTCCTGGATATCCCATCGATCTAGGACTAGTTGTTATCATTGGTGCTATTGTTGGCAAGAGTGATTCAGGAAATCTTGTCATTTTTGTTGTGATGATGCCACCTAGAGTACCGTTGATTATGACAACTTCTTTATTAAGATTATTTGGATCAATATCTGGTGACAATGATGATGATGCTGGCGTTGATAATGGCTGATGATATGATGATGGCGACTGTGTAAATATGCTTGGAGGTAATGTTGATGTTTCACCTATACGATCGGCTAATAAACAAGAAAAATTATAATCTCAATTCTTAATTATAATTATATGAGTGAATTATCAATTACCAATCAATGGTGTTAATGGAATCGGGTAATCATCTGTTGTTGCATCGATCATATCATTAATGCCATCATTTTTGTTATTCGTTTGATTATTCAATGTTGATAATTTTGAACATTGTCTTTCGTAATAAATAATATTAGCACGATGTTGAATGAATGATGTGCCTGCACTAACAGAATCATCACCAGATAGAAAACATTGACTATTACTTGAGTAAAATGCATATGAACGACATAAAAAATATCGATTATCATTGCATAATTTTTCACATTCTTCAGCACTTATTACATTATCAGTTTCAACAATATCAGTATATGTTGGATATGCATTCGTTGTACGTTGATATGGACATGATGAATGAATACGCACACATTGATTTTCTAAATAATTAATTTTAAGATTTCTTGAACGATAATAATGTCCAGGACTTGTGCGGCGATCTTCAGCTGATAATTTACATTCGGTTGTTTCATCATTGTATAATGCTGAACGACATGGAAATTCTCGTTCTTGTAGACAATATTCTTGACAATCTCGACGACTTTGCACAAAATTCAATGTTTTAATATACAATACAGGCGCCAGTTCATAGCCTAAGACTCTTTCGAATGCCCAAAATTTATCTTGACATTGGGACATAATTTGTGGTACACGTAAACAAATTTTTTCGAAAAAACTTTCTCCATCAGCCACAATCAAATCATTAATACGACCCTGTGTATTACGATCTAACCGTTCACATCGATTATTTTTATAATTAATGGTGAATGCTGGACAATTTAATTGTGCCATATCACAACTAGCACGACACCAACTAGTGACACCTAATGAACTATATTGAGGCAATTCAACTGGCGTAACAATAGCTGAACGAAGAATGTGTCCAGTTATTTTCTCATAAGTGAATATACCATTCGTACATAGCTCTGCTACACAGGTACGTTCACCATACATTGAACCTTTCATTGTCGTTAATGGATGTTTGCCGATCGTTTTTTCATCATCACTACTCAACATGCAACGATTATTAATGAAACCATATGAGCGACAATTAAATGATTGTTCACGATCACATTGTAATTGACAATCTTCAACACTTGATGCAAATTGTAATGAATCCATTGAAAATACATTTGTATTCATTTTTGTTGTATAAACACAGGAAGCAGGACCTAATATATCATGTGCGAAAAAAAACATCATAATCATTATTTCATTTATTTAAATTTATAAAAAAAATAATTTATACAAAAAAATTTAGATCAAATGGATGGTTAATCATTATCATCATCATCATCATAAACATCATCATTATTAAAATATTCAAAAAATTCACGATCCATGACCAGGGTACATTCAGCTTTTATGGATGCTAAATATATTTGTTTTGTGTTTACAAAAAAAAACTATTCGATTATGAAACATCTAAACAACATTGAATTAATGTGAAAAATTTAAATAAAATGAAATCACTTGACCATAACGAAATTTTTAGCGATTGTTATTGTTTGTATATGAATTTTTTATCCACCAAAAAAACCAGAAATTGATGCTATTCAATGTTGAATATTATCATTTTAAATTGAATAAATATTGAAAAATTTGATTAACATTTTATTTCCTGAATGTTTTGAAATGATAATGTAAATAATAGTAATAATAATGATGATGATAATGATAATCATTATTACAACGCATTCAAATGAAATATTCATAATCAATGTCATTGACAATTATCATAAGAATTATGTTTTTTTTTGAGTTCAATGATTCTTTAAGACAAATAATTTTCATGAAATAATGCAAAATTGTTCAAAAATTTCACTAACCTGCTGGCGCACATTGATTTTCAATATAATCACGTTGACTATCTTTGACATAGACAAATGCTTGCGGTTGTGTACGGCGATTTTCTTTCGATAAACGACAAATACGTTTCACTTCATCAAAATCAGCGCTACGACATATGAATGATATTTCAATCAAACATGCTTTTGCACATTCTTCACGATCGGCGACATTTGTCAATTCTTTTTCAACGAAACCATCTAAAAATGTATCTTTAACACGTTCAAATGACCATAAACGTTCATTACCGCAAATATGATCAAATTCTTGACGAGAAATTCCTTTTAAACAAATTTTTTCAAATAAATTTATATTTTTAACAATTTGTAAATGATCACGATGACGTTTAGTATTTTCAACATATGCTAAACATTGATATTGTTGATAATCAAGAAAAAATGTCGTACATCTTTGCTGCTGGCGACATAAATTAATACAATCTCTTGTCAATGCAACATTATCTTGTTGTAATAGCACACCAGCCATTGGAACAGTATTTGGTTCAAAATTTGTTGTCGATAATTTTTCAAACGTTTCAATTCCACCAAAACAATTATCACTGGTTATTAAAGCTCTTGTTATAACTGATAATAAAACAGGTAACATTATGATTATATTTATCGATTTGATTATTATAAACATATTGAATCGAAAACGGAAACAAAATGAAAAAATTTAGAAAATCAAATCAAACAAACAAAAAGAAAAAAATCAATGAATGGATGCGAATCACATTTGAATTCATTGACAAAATTATTCGATGAACAAATTACATGATTGATCAATATGAATTGATAGTCATAGATGTGAACATGAAAATATTTTTGAAAAAATGACCGCGAATTTTTTTATTTTCAAAACAAAAAATTTTGGATCGTGTGTTATTCGCTTGACGGTGAACAAATGAACACCATAAACCTTTGATGGCATGAATTTTTTTGTTGTTTATTGCGAAAAAATAAAATAACAGTAAAAACTAAACCTGAATTTTGAATAATTAATGCTATTCAATATCATACATACTACAATAAAATGTATATGTTACCATTCAAACAGCCATATAGCATCAAAAAATATGATGATGATGAATGAGATGAAATGTATGAGTTTTATTATTACAATGATAATATGTGATTGTCATTTACATTTAAACATTATTTTAAATATTTTGAACAAGTTGAAAAAAAAGCGAAAAATTCATAATACAATTGTTTCAGTTGTTTGGAATGAATTTGAAATGTTAATAATAAATGATATTGTTATAATGATGATGATGATCATCATCATCATCATCTTCATCATATTTAATTCAGGTGTTGTATGAATTATGAATAAACAACAAACAAAAAACGAATGAATCAAATGAATGAAAAAATATATTTTTTTCAAAAATGAAAAATAAAATATATTCATAGGGCGTGCATTGAATATAATTATTTTATTATTATTATCATCATCATTAATATTATTGTCATTATTATTGGAATCATGATTATAATAATGACAACTGCTATTGTTGTTTGATCAAAATGAATTTTTGTTTTGTATATTAATACAAATATCTAAATATCTCATTTATCTCAATCAAGCATTGTGAAAAAGTAGAAAAAATATCAACAAACTTGAAACAACAACAACAACAATCATCCATACAGCTGATATTATTCCAAAATATTATTTATTCAAAATAATTTCATGTCCACCATCATCATCATCATCATCATCATCATCATCATCATGAAATGAAACAAACAAAATAAATAAAATAAAACAAAATACGAAGCAAAATGAAAAAATTTTCATTGTTTCTTGATGGCAGAACATTTTGATTGTTGTTTAAACGTGTGTTTGTAATGGCGTGCTATCATTATTATTATTCTAATTTTTTAAATTCTTGTTTTAATAATGACCATTATTATTAATCTACATCATGTACGCGCAAATTTTGATTTTTCAATAAATTTTCTACAAAAAACTATCACAATAATAAATAAATAATTAAAGTGACATGTTCTGAAAATTATATCACACACACAAAGCACACGATATTTTTTTTTCAATGATTTCACAATCATAATTAAAAATTTTTGATTATTCTCATTATTTTTATCTTTGAAACATATATTTGATTTGCCCTTATTATGATCATCGAAAAAATCACAGAAAAACAAAAAATATTTTTCTTTTGAGATATTCTCACGCTGATGCATTTGTTGTAGTCGAAGAAAAACAAACAAATTCCATGATTGATTTGAATGAAGAAAAAAAAATTGGAAAAGCAAGGGATTGACAAACAGACATCAATATTGATGTGCAAATCAGAGTGAAACATGTTGACACAATGTAGTTTTGCTTCAATCATTTAAAATGAGGGGAAAGATTGGAAAATGAAAAACTTAGATCATGGGTTGAATGTATTCCTAATTTGTATTTGCTTTTAACCAACAATAATTTAATTTTTTTCGGTTTATTTCTGATATCAAGTGCGGAAGAAATGTGGAAAAAAATATGAATTTCAATCCATTCATTTATATCGATCAATTGATGATAAAAATAATTTTTCTGTAACAATCTCAATCTGCGATTATTTTCAAGAAACAAACATCTTGATATGATTAAAATAAAATTTACATATTCAATCTATTTTAAAATGATTTTTAAATGATAAATAATTTGACTTTTTATTTTGGAGATTTCCACTACGCAATTTTTTTTTATTATTCAACATGCATAAATTGATGGCTTCGATTATGTCATGCTAATTTCGTCTGAATGAAATTATTTTCTCAAAAATAAATAGACAATTTTATTCAATCATTTGTCGATTAATATTGTCTGTCCATAATCTTAAATGTGAGAAAATGTAATCAAATCATCAAATACCAGCCGTTATTATTGGAAAATGAATGAGAAAATCTTGTATAATTCATCGAAAATAATATTAATTATAATGATTACAATTCATAATTCATATACGTTTGATAGAGGTTATAATGTATGTGAGTAATTGGCATATTAATGTTTCTAAAATAATTATATAATCCTCATTATAGCAACAGATAACCATTCACCTATGGAAAAATGGTATCATTCCATATAAATTCGATGTTTGTATGCAATAGGACTGATTGTTGAATTTTTTAATTTTTGAAAATATATTTTTTTGTAAATTTGAACAAAAATTAACTAGCGAATAATTATGCAGAGATAATAGAGAAAGCAATAGAACAATTTCATCAATATACATGTGTAAGATTTATAAAATATAATAAAACAATTCATCAATATTACACTATGATTACACATGGTTCAACATTTTCAGCAATACCTGGTGTTGATATAGTGAACAATGTGACAGTGGTAACGCTGGACACAAAAACAGAAAGATCATATCTATCTAAAATGCAAGCTGTGACACATGAATTGGCACATGTTGTTGGCTTACCTCATGAACATCAACGTCCAGATCGTGATAAATTTATTGAATCCTTTCAAAATGATAAATGTTTATGTAAAGCATTGAAAAATGATTCTGAATGGAATTGTAATCCATATGATAAAATCATTTTTATTTCTAGTGAAAAAAACGAAACATTGAATCCAATGAATACTATTGAATTTTTCAAATCTTTCGACATGAAGTCTATCACATACTATTCGAATTGTTTTACAAAGAAGAATAAAACTAAACATAAAAATTATTTCTATTATAAATTAAATAAATTCGATATAATGAAAATTGAAAAATTGTATAATTGTTATAAAGAAACTAGTAGAACTAAGACTGAAATCAAATTGAGCGATCAAAACCCACTGACATCGATCAAAGCATTTTTGGCTTCTAAAACATTGATCACTCTAATGACAAAAAGAGAATTTTTTACGGGTAAAAAATTTAAAAATTTTCTCATTATCTAGAATTTTATTTGAAATAAATGAATTATTAATAAATTATGATACGTAGATTTCTTTGATTCCATTTTTGATAGATAGCCCATATATATAATGTATATAATATTATAAATATAAATTGTATTGAAAAATGATGCCAATAATAAAATTTGTTCATTGATGATGATGATTGTTTATTTATATTTTTATTGTCCATCATTTTTTTATCGAAAGTCATGTTTTCATTATTATAGTCTAAAAAATTACTTATCATTAAAAATAATTGAAAGAATATGATCCACAAGACAATAATTATGAATTCATTACGTATATCAGTGTTTGATTGAAAAAATTCCCATAATGTACGACTGGAATATCTTATTCTGAATACATTGTTCAATTTATGATTACATATATCACATTTCAAACAATTATCGATATTATTATTATTATTATTATAATTATTGGTTACACAATTAATTAAACATGAATAATGAATATATTTAATAGAACCACTACATTTACATGGACTAATTAATCTATCATTGATATTTTCATTCAAATTTTTATATGAATAACAGATACGACATTGAATTTTATTATTATTATTATTATTATTATCATCATTTTCATTTTGTATTATTTGACAATTATTATTTTCATCTTTACCGATTGACATTGATGATTTACTTTGAGTTTTTTTGAATTAAAATTTAATCTTAACAAGAAAATCTTTGAATACTTTCGTTAATTTTAGAAATATTTAAAAGACAAATTTTTTTTTATGTAAATCGATTGCAATTTTTGTGCATAAATTTTATTTTATTAAATTAAAATTCAATTATTCTTTGATAATGATTGTTGAAGGTGAATTTTTTCGCTTTTGATTGTTCATTTTCCGAGCTTAATTAGGAATTTCATTTGTTTCCGTGACGGAACAAGATTTATCCATAAAACAGCCGTCTATCGGAGAATAAAGAAAATTTTAACATGTATTAATTTTAACTTTGAACACAAATATTTAGCAAAATGAATTTACCATTCGTACAGCAAGTAGAATTCAATGCACAAACACCTTTACCATTCGGGCCACAATTTGGTCCAGGATTCACACATAATGTTGGATGATATGCTTCCAATGAACAACGTTGTGCACCGAAGCCACCAATGTTACAACCAAGCAATGGTGAACAACATATGTTTGGTCCATAACATCGCCCAATCAATGATGGACCACATCGTGTACACTGAACGAATCGTAAAAATAATTGTTGAATTGAAAAAGATCGAAACATTGAGGAAAATCAATTACTTCTCTATTAATATGATTTGGTCCTGTTAATGATAAAGATGACAATGATGCTGCTGATGATGGTGATGACATCATTGAACGCTTACCAGCCGGTGGACAATTGGTGATAAAACAACAATTGACTTCATTTAACATTAAAAATAATGATAAAAAGCAAATTATGGAAATAATATTCATAATTGATTTCGACATTGTTTTTATTTAATGGAAAAAATGATGATAAAATGATTATAATAATGATGATAATGAAATGATATCAAGAATAATTTTATGTATTGATCAGTCGTAATATAGTGAATCTTAAATGTGAATTGAATGAATGATTAAAAGATTTCTGATTATTGTCCATTTTTATATGCTTAACGATCACTTTTAATTATTCATGAGTGGAATAATTAGATGAAAACACATGCCCAAGCACATGATAATTAATTAATTTGAAAATGATCATATCAAATCCTATTGATGTGCTAGAAAAAACAAATGATTCTTTGTTAATAGAAATAAAGGAATAAATTGAAAAAAATAATCAATCAAATTATCGATCAAAATAAATACCATTAAAATAATATTCAAACAATAAGTCTGCGATCAACATTGTCGACGTGTACCATCTTTTTTGTTTGTTTATGTAATAATAAAGATTAGATAAGACCACAATAAACACCATTGAATTGATTAAAAATTAATCAATCTCTTTACCATATTTAATTCAATAATTGATGATCAGTTAGGTCAATCAATTATGATCTAATAATTGTCCAAAACAAAAATACAAAAAAAAACCATCCAACACAATTAATCATTACGAAATGATGATTCAAAGATGATTTAAATCGATGTATATCGATGAAACAAATAAATCATATTTGAATAATTAATGGGAAATCCATAGATGATGATTATTATCATTAGGATCGGAAGTTTTTACATTTCTGATTGCAAAACAAAACAAACCATCAAACCATTTGAAATCGCAAATTTCTATAATTTTAATTGAATTTTTCAAATCAATTTTTTCAAATTTTGGTTTTTTCTGAAATCTAATTCAAATTTAAATTTTCTTCTTTTTGCGAAAATGATCAAAGATGGCAGCGTATGATTGGTATGTTTGTATTCAGCTGATTTTGTTTTTGGGTTGATTTGTTTTTATTTTTATTTTTTGAACTCGGAAATTTTTAGTTTTATTATTTTGTGATTTATTTACGTTTGAATTTGGTTGTCGTTTGTTTGTTTTATCATCGATTGCATAAACACATCCCAAATTTTGGATTTTATTTCTTCATCATTAAATTTTCCTGTTTATTTATCATCATCTATTCAAGGATATTCACAAAATTTTATTTTCAATTAGAAATGACTGATTATTGTTTTGTTTGAATCAACTTAAAACAAATTAGAGACAAATAAAATCAATTATTATTTTAAAAAACGAAGAAAATTTCAATGTAAGTTATATTGTTTGTTTGGTTTTTAATTTCATTGTTTTTTTCATTGTTTTAATTGATTATTATTGATTTTAATTAGCTTTTTTAATGTTTCCATTCATTTATTTTTTTCTATCATAATAAAAAGATACTATACAACAAATAATTGATTGAATTCAAGTAAAATCATCTTTTAAATGAACAAAAATGTCTGATGAAGAAAAGAATGATCCATCATCGGGCACATCTGATGAATCGTCATCAACATCGGATGAATTCTACGATGCACCTGAAGTGATACCAATTGAACAAACCAATAATAATAACAATGATGATAATGTTTTGACGAAATCTAATAATAATATTAATAATACAAATTTGATGGTCGACAGTGGTATTTATTCTATGAATTCAAGTCATGTTGAAACGGCTACACATTCACCATCGAAAAATGAAAATTTAATTGAAAATTCAAAAATTGATGATATTCCGGCACAACAACAATCAATGAATGAAAATACCAATGTACCACTTCCACCACCAAGATCAAGAAAGAAAAAAATTGCATTGCGTGAAACGTCCAATGATATGGATCAAACAAATAACAATAATAATAATAATAACGTAACCGGTAATCAATCATCAGGTGAAAGTCAAAGTGTAACTAATTCAATAGAATCATCTACACCTGCCTGCCAGATTCATGGACAAAATTTATCAAGTATTTTAGATGACATTGCTAGTATAAAAGGTGATTTGAGTATCACCGAAATGAATGTTGATAAAAGAAGTGCATTTCATGATGATATTATGGCTAATAAATCGTCCGCAGCATTCAAAAAGTCAATCAAACAAGATTTTATTTTCTCAAAAGAACAACTAGAAGAAATATCGAAAAATTTGAATGCAAAAGATAATTTACCCAGTCCTAGTAGCGGTGAAAGTATGAATGATGCTGAAACAAATAGTTCAATCATGACATCAACAACAACGATTGTTAAAAATAACATTCAAGCAACTTCAAATGCAGATTCAGCAAATCAATCAAAAATGGAAGTGATTAATAAAGATAATAAAAATGATCAATTACAAAAGCAGCAACAGATAGATGACTCAGATGATTTATGTTTAAATCCATTGAGTTTACATTTGATGAAATTGACAAATACTGACTTATCAAATTCATTGGAAAAAGAAACATCATCGACAAGTTTAGCTGATTCAACATTCAAAAGTGTAACATCTTTGATATCATCAACATTGAGTGAGATGAAAAGTGAGAAGAAAGCAACATTGGACAAGAAAAACAAAAAGAAATTATTAGATTCAATCGAAAATGATAATGAATTTGATAATGATGATGAAGATGATGATTATGATGAATATGATAAAAATTATGATTACAAAGATGGAAAAATCAAAGCTAAAATACGCGATTTGAAACGAATAGGTTCAGGTTTAATAAAAGGTGTCAAAGGTGTGAAAGCAACATCTACTAAAAAACGTTCAACATTTCATGTTGATCCAAATGAAGGTGACATTGTACCACCTGCTCCACCTCGTTATAAATTGAAAGTAAATCATAAGCGTGGCAGTGCTGATTTTGAAGGTTTAAAATTAATACAAGAAATAAATGATTGTAAAGGTGCAATTTGGTGCATGAAATTCAGTAATTGTAGCCAATTGTTAGCTGCAGCTGGACAAGATCATTTATTGAGAGTTTATTGTTCACAGAAATCATGGAAATATTTCACACAATTAAGAAATAAAGCATCCGGTCAACATGTATCGCCTAATTCAACTAGAGAACGAGGCTCAAACGGTGATTCATTCGGCAGAAGTCAAACACAAAAGTCATCATCGTCCTATTCACGTAATGGAAGTTTAAATACCTGTGATTCACACAATAATTCGTCTTCATCATCTAATTCATCAGCATTGGCTAAAGAATTGTATAAAGATGAAGATAATACATTGTCCGAGGAAGGTCCATTATTACTATTCACTATTTATCGTGGTCATACTGCCGATGTATTAGATTTAGCATGGTCAAAAAATCATTTTCTTTTGTCGTCATCAATGGACAAAACGGTTCGTCTTTGGCATATTACACAAATAGAATGTTTATGCACATTCAGACATATTGATTTCGTGACGACAATTCAATTTCATCCAAGAGATGATAGATATTTCTTAAGTGGTTCACTTGATGGAAAATTGCGTTTATGGAATATACCAGATAAACGAGTAACATTATGGAATGAAGTTCCCTCATTATCAAGTCAACGTGGAAGTGGCAGTGGTAATAATGATAAAGATTCTGATATGAATCCATCACATGGATTAATAACTGCATCGTCATTTGTGCAAAATGGCAAATTTGCTGTCATCGGTACATATGATGGACGAATAATTTTCTACACAACTGATCAATTGAAATATTTCACTCAAATTCACGTGAATATCAAAAATTCCATCGGTTCATCAGCTGGACAAACGAGTGCGACAAGAAGATTTCGTCCAAATAAAGTAGCTGGAATTGAAAGTATCGATGCAAATAACAAAATATTGGTGACAACAAATGATTCAAGATTACGTTTATATGATTTACGTGATTTATCATTGACATGCAAATATAAAGGCTGTATCAATCAATCGAGTCAAATTAAAGCATCTGTTTCACATGATCATAAATATATTATCTGTGGTTCAGAAAATAATTCATTTTATATATGGCGTACGCAAGATAATTCTACGATTGGTCAAAGACGTGATCGTAATAAACAATATGAATGCATACGCTTATTGAATGTACAACAAACAATTCCATCGACTGTCTTCCCAACAACAACAACAACCGCAACAGATGATTCATCCACATTGTCCATATCCAAAAATGATTCCCATTCCAATCAAACAATCACAAATAATAGCAATGATCAAAGTGAAACAGCAAAAGAAAATACGATGATCAGTGATGCTAATTTAGTGGAATCATCTTCATCATCAATGATGACAAAAAGTTCAGATTCTAATCAACAACAATCATCAACAGCTACACCGATCACTAAGTCGAATGCAGCTACTAAAATTGTCACATCTGCAATATTTGCATCTGTACCAGGTCAAATTGAAGAGAAAGCACGTTATATAATAGCGGCGGCAGATTTTAATGGTTATATAAGAATATTTAGTAAACATTGAAAAAAAAATTATTTTATAAATAATGTTTTTATTTACAGAAAGTGAAGAAAAAATTCCCAAATATATTCAAAATTTTGATGATAATAAATTTTATTTTATTTTATTACGCAATGGATATTTTCTATTCATTATTATAGAATCGTGATTTCGAAGTTTTTTATAATGATTATCATTATTACCATTCTGTTTCAGTGGTGAACGATGGCGATCATCATATTGTGATTCAGTAATCAATATTTTATCTTTTTCATATTTAATTTCTGAAGTGAAATGTTGATGCTCATTGGCATGACGATTTTTGTAGCCGATAAATTTTTTATTTGAGTCAATGTTTTCATTTTGATGATGACAATCATCATTCAGATTAGTGATATTGTTGTCTAAAATTGTCTCATGAAGTTGCTTTTTGTGTTGTAAATCAATTAATTTTTCCTCAGTTTTATTTTCACACTTGAGATCAATTTTATCGAAATCATCATTTGTCAATCGATTCGATTTTCTTGATTTCGTTTGAGTCAAATATATTCTTGCGTACGGATTATGTTTTGACAATGGTGAACGTTTTAAATGTTTTATCTCTTTTATTAAATTATTTGTTGAATATTCTGCTTTGGGTTTGCTTGTAGATGTGACCGATGTCGACGTAACACTATCTTTATCTTCATTATGATCATCACTGAGAGTTTTATTATCATCATTCGTTTTCACGTTAGATTGATCCAAAAATATCGAATTATTTGATATTATTTTCGAAAATAATTTTTGATGTTCGTCTATTAAAAATTGCTCACCATTAGCTTGTGTTATTAATTCAGGATTATCGGCTAAATTCAGTGTTGTGGTAATTATTTCACGCTGTGTATTCAGCCAATTTTGTTTGATTTTTTCACGACGGCAAATCATGTATGCCAAAGTTCGTAAACGTTCCAAATGATAACGGAACGATAATATTTGATTTTTATGTATCTGTAATTGTTCCTGAAATTTTTCCTCGAATGTCATTTTAATCAATGAATTTCCATGATTTGAAATTCGTTTCAATTTCCAGTATTCGTATATCAATTGCAAGATTTGGCTTAATGACATTGAATTAACTGAATGATTTTTTAAAATCGATGAATTAAAATTATTTACATTGTCATCAATGTTAACATTATAAATTTGAGAGATCTTTTAAATGAATGAAAATGACAATGAAAATCTTGAATGGCATAACTAGAAAATAAAGATCTTAACATACCTCTTGAGAAATTTTATTTACATCCACATATTTCCAGAATTCACATTGTTTTTTCGAGTTCATTTCTCCTTGTAGCTCTTCAGATTCTTCATTATTATTTCCATTCATTTCATATAAATTTGAGTAAAAATCAATCTCTTTAAATTTATTGCTGTCATCGTTGTTTTCACTGGTATTTCGCTGTTGTTTAGTATGCTTTTGACAAAATGATTTCAAACGAATATCTGATTTTCCATCTGATAAAAATACAATTTTCATTTTTAATCTATGTTTAAATGCACATGTCACATGATATGAACAGCGACAATTTTTCTCCTAGGGGTTAGAATTTAATTATAAATAAAACGATTTTTCAATTCAATTATACTAAATACATACAGCACATATGATCGGAGCACCTTTTTTGATATTACAAAGTGAACAAATCAAATTCCATCTCCAATTCGGAATAGATTTGGTTTCAATAGGTTCGAGAGTATTATAATCAAGAAATTTCGCTTCAGGTATCCAATATACACATGATACATGCGCCCATTTATTTGGTTTAGTTGTTGGTTTTAATGCTCCACCACTATTAGGACATAATACACAAAATGCGTTTTTCCGTTTTGTGCCCAACTCTTCACACGGTTTACAAAGCCATTCACCATCTGGAATCTCATTAATACCATAACAAGCTTGATGTACACAAATATTGCAAAGATCACAGAATACCATCTCATTTCCATCTTCACCATAAGGACTTTGACACACATCACACACAATATGATCATCATATTCGATACCGACTTGTGAATCATCAATATTCTGTGCACAATGCATTTCAAAAAGATCAATAGCTTTTTCTAATAAATGCTCCTCTAAATCTAAATCTAAATCTGATTCTCTAAGAGCTTGCAACCAACATATGTCTTGTATATCGAGTTCATATGAGGATGAATTAAAATAATTTTTTGTATCATGAGTATTTGTCATAATAAGATCTTTGGGTAAATTGAATTTTTCATTATCGACTTTATTTGACAAATTATTTTCAACCAATTTTACATTCGAAATTGGCATCGAATCTGGATTAACGGGAACCTGAACACCTTTTTCCCATTCTTCTCGCCATGAGTCAAGAATTTCAATATAATCATCGCGGTTCAATAATTCGTGATCGGGCAATTTCATGGCTGATATTAAATCTTTGCGCACTAATTCCGCAGGTTTCTTTCTTGATTCTACATTATAAATTCTTGTTTTATTGATTGATTCATTTGAAAAATACGAATCTATCCCAATAAAAGAAAATTAAAAATTTGAAATACAAATACCGATCCAATATTACCATTTTTGAACCGTTTCCAACTCTTAGACTCGTTCGAATTTTCATTTTTCGGTTTCATTATCACTGCCGATTCGAAAAACTATTCAAATTGAAATTTTTTTATTCAAAAATCTAAAATTATTTTTCGAAAATAAACGTACATGCGTAATTATTAATTGAAAATTGATTAATCAAAATCACAACTCACGTATTATTAAAATTGAATATTCTTGAGAGATTATTCATCAATTTTGGATTCATACCACTATTATGCTCAATCATCGATGATAGAGATAAATGTCAAATTTCGATTGTAATTTCCAATCTAAATAAAATGAAATTAATGACAAATCGAGAATTAATGACAACTATCAACTTACATATTTACAAATATAATGATTCGACTGTTTAAGAATAAAGTGCTGAAATGCAATAATAATTTAGATAACGATAAATAAAAAATAACGACGATTACAAAAGAAAAAGGCTCAAACCAATAAATTGTGGTGAAAAAAATCGTTAAGCTTTTTATCCCTTCATTCACAATAATCCATAATAAGCGGGAAAATACGAATGCGCAGATTGAAAGAATTTTTTTGTAAACAAAAAAACTCAACTTGAACTATTTTCACTCGGATGTTTTTTAAATCTTAATTTTGGCTATTTTAACTCATTCAATGTTTTTTCGTTAAATGTTTTTCAATCAATTTAAAAAATAATGATAATCAATTTTTTCCGATCAAATCGAGCTTTGATTTTTTCAAAAATCGTGAAACAAAATTATGGAATCAATACTATATACAATAGATCATCTAAATATCATCAATCATCAACTTTGATCGGTTTAAATCAACCGATTGCGAATTCAGCGATTGTTCGTCAAACAATGGATAGCTTAATATCATTACATGATTATTTAGGTATACCATGGGCTCTAGAAATATCTATGATTACGATAGTGGCTCGTGCATTCATTGCGTTTCCACTGACTGTTTTACAACGAAAAATACTTCTAAGGTATGCTGAATTGAAACCAGAAATACAATTATTATCTAGAAATCTTCGCAATACAATCAAAGAAGAAGCTTATTTACTGGGATTGTCAGCAAAGAAAACGCAACAATTATATCGTAAAACGGTATGCTCGATCTCAATTCATAGAATGATATTTTCAATATATTTTTCTCTAAATTATAGTTAACAAAAGAGATAAATCGTTTGATTCAGCGTGATAATTGTCACCCAATGAAAGCGACATTGGTTGCCTTTTTTCAAATTCCAATGTGGATAATATTATCGAATTGTTATCGTAATTTAGCATTGCTGCAGCCAGATCCTAGTAATGCTAAATGCATTATGGCACATGAACAACTTAAAAATGAAGGCCTGTTTTGGTTCACTGATCTTACGATACCCGATCCAATTGGTATTCTTCCAATAATCACTTGTATAATGAATTTGACAATCATTCAAATTCACGTCAATGAACGTAAAAAAAATAATTTACAAGATTCATTATTTGTCAAAATTATCACGAATGGTGGCAGACTATTCAGTATTGCACTTGTACCGTTAGGTTTGATGATGCCATCAGATATGAGTTTTTATTGGTGCATCTCATCATCAATGGGATTGATACAAAATTTAATAATAGTGAATCCCAAAATGAAAAAATTATTGAAAATTGAATCAAAACAAATGGACAAGTAGCGAAACTAATCAATATTTTATTTGGTCCATAAATGAAATAATTTATATATCATCAATTACATAATCTGGATGAACAACAAGTATATTATCTGATGATTGATCTGTTGTAATTTTTTCATCACCATCTATGGTACCTTGTGATTCAGATGTTTTCAATTCTATGATAATATGATCGACATTTATTAATTTGTCAATGATTTTTTCACAAATCATTTTTTGTTGAATTAATTCTGATTCAGTTTCAATATCATTGACAATCTGTTGTAAATACCAATCAATCAATTGTGATCTACGGAAGCCTTCACTTTCACCTGATTCAATTTTAACTTCTTCACGTTGTAATTTAATAACCAATAAATTTGTTATTGTTTGATATTTTTCATATGATATTTTCAATGTTTCATTCGATATTTGTTGTTGTGATGGCGGTACATTTTCTTTAGTTAGTTCATTTAATTCATCTTCAGTCAAATCATCTAATAAACTTATGTCTGGCTGATCTATTTTGATGATCGATTTATTCAATAGTCTTGATGCTTCAGTCACGTGTTTGATTTCTACAATATTTGAGCAATAAAGCCGTGCGATCGCTTCGGACAAACGAATTAATGATTCTAATTGACGTACTGTTATTCTCCATTGCTGTTTACTTTGTTTGAACACGCCACCACCTTTTTCTCCGCAACCATTTAATCGTAGCTGTTTATAAGTTTCCACCAAATATTTTTCCGATTCTAATGTCATTTTAGGTTTGAATTGTTTAGCAAATTTAATATACATTCGTACTTCATCCAAGGTATAAACACTATCATCACTACGTTGTGATTTCATTCCACTACATCGAATATGTTGATCGATAATACGATCTGCAATCGCATAATCGACTGTTTCATTACATTCATCCAATAAAACAAAAAATAAATCAAAACGAGACATAATTGGCAATGAAAATGATAAATTTCTTCTCAAGGATTTGGTACGATCATATGTTCCATAGATAGGGTTGGCAGCAGCTAGAATCGATGCACGAGCATTTAGTGTTGCTTTAACACCGGCTTTAGTGATCGAAATTGTTTGTTGTTCCATAGCTTCATGAATGGCAACTTGATCACGGATATCCATTTTATCGAATTCATCAATACAACAAATACCTTGATCGGCAAGCATAAGGGCACCAGCTTCGATAACGAATCCACCATCATCATCACGAACAACAGCAGCAGTAAGACCTGCGGCTGTTGATGCTTTACCACTGGTGTAAACAGCCCTAGTTGGTGCAAAATTCGAGACAATTTTTAAAAATTGCGATTTAGCTGTACTAGGATCGCCAACGATACAGATATTAATGTCACCACGAAGATTAGTATTTTCCTCTGTTATTTTGGGGGTGCCACCAAACATTTGCAAGATAATACCTTTTTTAATATCATCATTGCCGAAAATAGATGGAAAAACAGATTTAGCAAGATTATTGAATAAATTTTTATCTTGAGACATTTGTTCAATTCTACGTAAATCATCTTCTTTAAATGACATGAAACTCGGTTCCATGTTGTCGCATTCATATTTTCTTCGCTCTTCCAATTGAATCGGCAATTCAGATTCTTCCAATATCACTGAACATGCCATGAATGCTAATTTATGCGTCATTTCACGCACACCTAAAGCTTTCAATCCACGAATACCATCGCCAGTTGCACCACTGTCCGATTTGACTAATCCAGCTGAGCCAGCAATCATTTGAGCAATATCAGGCACACTAACTAAACATCCAATAAAATCCGCACGATCGCCTGGTTGTACACATTCAACGCGATCACCACCACGGATGATGACATCAATACTGCGTGGAATTGAGCCTCTTGGTAAATCAGATTGTAATTCTTGAATGCGCAATTTTTGAAAATCGGCAAAACGACTTTTATGTAATAATAATCGGAATTTCGTTCGATTATTACACATTGGATTCTGACAAATCGTTGGCAATGTATATTTAAATTGTTGTTCGACATTAGGAATTTCAGTACTGCAATCCATGCATTCAAACGTTCCAGAAATTAACTCAGGATGAACAGAGTGTGTTCGCACAACTTGACCAACAATTTTAACCAATTGCGAACACATTGTAGCACGTAAACTGCGTAATTTAGTACGTTCGGCAATACCATAAAAACCAATATAAAATTCTTTATTCATAATTAATTTCAATGTCATTTGATCTATTTGTTCCATTGTTTCATGCTTTTCATCATTTATAAACGATATTAAAGCTCGACATAAATATGGATAAAAACGATAGAAATCTGTTTTGATATCGTTTGCTAAATTTTGATTATAATTACAAACGTCACGATAATCAACAAATAATGTATTATGTTCAGGTTTAATCAATGTCATTATGTCATCATAATATTTAGGCTTCAATTCCATATCGGATGATCGATGTTTGTCATTGTTATCTTCATAATATTCAATTAAAAATGATTTGAATAATTTTTGAACTTTTTCAGCCAATTCATCTTTGACTTGTGATACTTGAGCTGTACGATGTTCGGATACATCCATTTTGTTGACAAATTATTTAAATTAAACTTTTAATTCTTTAAAAATTTAAATGGAATTTAAAGAGATTTAAACAAAGAAAATGCATTTAACAATGCCATATACTTTTGAATATGCAAAAAAAAAACAAGAGAAAATTTGCGCCAAAAATTTTTATTCATTCATAAACGACGACTTTGAATTTTTTTAAATTGAAAATTTTCAGTAAAAAAAATTTTCCAGTTAATTTGAAAGTGAATTTGGTGATGATGAAAAATATTCTCTTCGTTTTGTCGATATGGTAGATCCAATCGAGGAATAATTGCGTACGAAATTCGATGATAATGATGATGATGCTGATGATGACGAATTACCATCTCTAGCCCAATCAACTTTTGGTTGACGATCAAATAACAGAATTGAACCTGGAAAAAATTTACGTCTTGCCAATGCTGTCATTTTATGATTTTGATATTCAATAAAACCAAAACCATTGTTGCGACTAGGTCCACCATAATAAATAGCATTAATAATACCAGATGTGTGTTTACCTATTTCATTAATCATTTCTTGTTTAGTGATATTGTTGGGTAAATTACCGAAAAATAGGCAATTATTATTACGTGACAACATTACTCCTATTGGCCAATGTTCACGAATTTCATAATGATTCAACATATTAATTGCACGTTGTGCACTTTCTTTATCAAAATACTGAACGAAGCCATAGCCACGATTCTTTCCAGAAAAATCAATCATCAATCGCATTTTATAAATACGACCAGGTTGTGCAAATAATGGTATCAATTCATTTTCAAAACAATCTGATGGTATTTTACCGACAAATATTTCAGTACCTTTCTCAATGACGCGGTCTTCATCATTCCAATCAAGTGGCGGACCGAAAATGCGTTGACCATTTTCTTGTGCAACACGATAATTCAAATTTTTAGCTAAATTGATTATGAAATCTTTTGATTTATCAACAGAATTCTGTGTCATATTTTTTCTTACAAAAATTTAGCTTTGAAATTAAATCTGGTTGAATCGATTACGTGTATTTTGTATTCGTCAATAGTCATTTAACAATTAGTCATTTAAAAACCCAAATCCAGCATTGAAGCATTTAATTTTTGTTTTATTCGAAAATTAGAATTTTTTCAATTTTTATTTGTTTCAATTTAAAGTTACATTAATTGTTGTAAATTTTGCTGCAAAAAAAAAAAATTTCAAATTTCAAATTCTAAGTCGTCCTTTATGAATGGATTTATTCTTGCATTTAAATTTGAGTGTATTTTCGATCTAAAATTTAAATCGGTTTTAAAATTGTAGAAAAAACTAAATCAAAATGTCTCATCTTAATGACATTTCACCATTAGACGATCAAATTGATCAAACAATCAAGCATATTAAGAATATTGGCGAAAAATTATTCGAAAATAAACTCAAATATGGCACCGAATTCAATGATGAACAAAAACAAAGTTTGAAAAATTCTATGGAAAAAATTTTACAATTGAAAAATCAGATGAAATTGCAAAAAATTGTATCTAATCTAATTGAAAATGAGGTAATTTTTGATATTCAATTTTATCATAACTCACTCCCTTCTACTTTATACTCAAATATAAGATTGAATCTTTAGATTTATTGGGTGATGATGATAATATATCACAAATCGATACAATGTTTAATGATAAATTAGAACATGCAATCAAATCCAGACAATTCAATGTCATGGATGATGATGATTATAAAAATTTATTACGTTTATTAGATGATAATGATGGTAATAATAGCCAATCTAATCAAGAAAATGAAGATATTGAAATGATGGAATCAGAAACATTCACAATACCGATTGATCCAATTTGTAGAACTGAGATCAGAATACCAGTTCGTAATAAACAATGTGGTCATTTGTATGACAAAGAAAATTTAATGAATTTATTAGGGAAGCACAGGTTAGTCTTTCCAAAATTGTATAATTTTATTCTTAACTTTATATGTAAAACTTTATACAATACAGCTCAATCAAATGTCCTGTGACTGGTTGCTTGAATAAAAATGTGACAGCAACCAGTGTCGAAGAAGATAGCCGACTAAGAATTTTGATCGAGAATGCCAAACAATAATAGAAAATAAAAAATAAATAATCAAATTAAATTGGAAGTTATCGAATAATTCATGGTCGAAATTAAAATTCTCAAAAATATAAAATCACAGTCCATATATATCAATATTGCTTCAATTTTTAATAAATTCAAATCAATCAGATATGTATCATATCGATACGACGATGATCACCATCATTTACATGTACATTGTTGGATGTTACATTACGATGATGATGATAACTATTGCCACTCAGATGCAAATTTGTTGACATTCTTTGATTATTCGTATGATTAGAATTCGTTGTCATCACTGGTTTTGTAAAATATTTTCCAGTTTCATTAGTATCCAAATAACGTAATAATAAATTGGTATTATTTGGTTTCTTTGTGATACTATTATTATGTTCTTTTATATTGTTATGATTGATAATCGATGATGTTTGTTTCATTGTTGTTGGCAATATTGGCTCATTTTGGGCATCTAATTTTGCCTATATTTTGAAATTGGATATAATTTTATAAATAAAAAAGAAAAAAAGGTATTCAAATTAAACAGACCTTATTATAATAAAAAACGCCAAAAATAGCCAATGACATTCCGAATATATTCGTCATTGTGACTGGATTTTTTAATAATAATATTGAACATGAAATGACAGCGATTCTTTTGGATGCATTACACACGGAATATGTTAATGGTGTCACTAATGATAGCATTGTGAATGCAATGACATTTTGTAAAAAATTGCACAGACCATCTAAAAATATTAGGAAACCTATGGTCCAATTATCGATTGTGGAATTTTTATCACCTTTCAAAATATTAGGTAAATCTTGATATGCCCAAAATGGTATAAACATTAATAATGCATATTTTGCTAATATATACAGTAAACGTAAATGATGTATAGGAGTTTCTTTTAAGACCTGAAAAAAATCTTTTGATCAATTGATTGAACATGATTTTAAATTTGAATACAACCTTTTTTGAATAAATATTTTGCAGTGAAAAAATAAATATCGAAAATAATGCAGCAACAAGTCCTGTAAGATTGAATTCTAATTCAGTAATTGATGCAATAAATACCCCTAAAATGATCGGTATTAATGAAATATACACTTTGGTCGTTTGTTTTTCACCTAATATCAAACGTGAAAGTACGACAACAAATAATGGCATCGATGCTTTCACTTTGATTAACAGAGAAAAATAATTTTAGTATAATTTCATTTTAATTGAATATCATTAATTTACCGGTATGAGCATATGATACTGGAACAGCCCAAAGACTTATATGGGAGGTTAATGACGCAAAAAATTTACCAAATGATAAAGGAATTATCAATTTAAAAAAATATTTCCATGTAATTATAGTTTTTCGTTTGGCACCGGGAATACATCGTAATGATGGCATAGAATATAATGTTATCGATAAAAATTGAAACAAAGTGATTGTCATCGGATATTGAAATGATTGTAGCACTAATTTGCCAATCACATTATTTGCAGCCGATGTTATATACCATAAAAGACAAAGAATAACAATTTTAAGACCCAAATATTTTGCCATTACTTGTACGAATGTTTGTTCAGTATTTATTCAGAAAAAAATTGAAAATTCAAACATGAATTCAATTTTGAATCATAAAATGAACACCGAGCAACTGTTGAATTCAGAAACGAAAAAAATTCGATTAATTATCACATTGTGAATATTATTATCATATCATCTTTAATACAATTTAATTGTGGATACAAGAATTTAAAATTTTCATTAATCGATTGGCAAACGTCATTCTTAAATTTATGGAAAAAAAATTTGCATTTGACAACGTGTAAACAAACAAAGCAGTTAAAATAGTCGATTGAAGCCAACTTGGGTCAAAATATGAGTTATTGATTTTTTTCAACTTTCATCATCTGTTTTATATTTGAAATCACATTAATCAAAATAATATTCGAAATGGATTCAAATGTTTTAAAATTATTTGAACGCATCCCGACATTGAATGATAATAATTGGCCAATATGGAAATGGAAAGTTGAATTAGCGTTGAATCATTTTGATTTATGGCCATTAAAAAATATTGAATCATCATCATCATCAAAACATCATTCAAATTATGAAGACAAAAAAATACAATCATTGATTGGTCTTTGGGTCGACGATTCATTGATTCCAATTATAAAAAATTGTAGATCATCATATGAAATGTGGCACAATTTATCTAAACATTTCGAAAATCGTGATAATGAAATCCCAACATTCTACATTGGAACTATATCAGTAGTGACGGATTCCGTTCCTCAGTCTAATAATAAACACGAGACGACTTCAGTAGTAAAAGATTCAAGAACTCATTCTGATAATAAACATGAGACCACCTCGGCCACTACATCCAAGTCTATTGTGAAAAATTCTCCTGTATCTACTAATGGACATGAAGCTCAAGCACCAGCAGCAACGACATCCAAGTCTATTGTGAAAAATTCTCCAGTATCTACTAATGGACATGAAGCTCAAGCACCAGCAGCAACAGCACCTAAGTCTATTGTGGCAAATTCCCCAGGATCTAGTAATGAACATGAAGCTCAAGCACCTGTAGCTACAACATCAAACAAGCCTAAAAAACCTTTGAAATGTAATTTCTGTGAACATGATTCTCATACTGAAGATCGTTGCTGGCGTAAAAAGAAAATTATTAAAAAATGTAGTAAATTTTCATTTGCTCTGTGAAATTCTATGCATTGATGGAATCTTTTCCCGTTTTATATCTGTATTATATACAGAATCTTAAATCATAAATTCTGAGTTGTGATTAATATTTTCACGAAGATTGTCATTTCACTATCATTCATCGATTGATTGATTGAATAAAATGATCGATAAAATTATTTTTCCTTCTATTCGAAAAAATTATTATAAAACAATCACCCAAGAATCACCACATATAAAATCTCACAAATAATTACAATAATTTTGATAATTATTATTATGATTCATTGACTAATTATTTTTTCATTTTTTGCTAAAATAATAAAAATTTGAACAATTTCTTCATTACTGATTGATGATTCATGATTAAACTAAAGTTCCGCGCAAGGAAATCATAATCAAATAATGATATTCATCACAAAATGTGTCAAAACCATTTACAATCCATCGATTAAATGATTTGTTATAAGAGGAGGAGGAGGAATATGAGGAGAATTCATTGTGTATGTTGGTGGCTCCCGAGATTCTCGATCGATTAAATGATTTTTTTTTCTTAGTTTACATTCAATTTATTATAAAATCGGTGTTAGTATTCACTATGGAAATACCATTGTGATTAACATATGGAATTATTCATTGAATAATATATTTGATGATATTAAAATGAAAAATTTTCATGAAAAATGTTCATGAATGGTATTCCATATACATGCACAATATATTGATAAAGTTGGCTTTTCATGATTTGCTTTCATTTATTCCTTAGTACAATTAATTCATCAAAGAAGCATGAAAATTTCTTTGCATTTTTCATTGGATTTCTGTATTTGTGCTCTATATTCTATGTTATATTTTCCATAATCAATCGATATAAAATTACTGATTCAAATGTTCAAAGTAATCAATAAAAAGGGAAAAAAATTGTGTTTTTGCTTGCTGCAGTCGGCATTGGTTGATTATTATCCTATAATTTGTTATTTGAATTTTTTTTTCTAAATCGTTTTGTTTGAATATTTGTCATTTTTTCCTCAGAATCAATATGAGATTAAATCTACAAAATCAAACATTGATTGTCGGTGTTAATGAGGTACATTTTGAATTGAAATTAAATATTTAAAATGAGAAATTTTTCCAACTCCATCTTCGAAACAGCGTCCACCATTTTGTTTGTTTCGTCCCGGTTCAACCGAAGAATTATTGGCTGGTACTGAAAAAAGATATTTAGAAATACTCAGTGCTTATTATAATTTTTCATATAAATTTGTTGATTTACAATTAAATTGGGGCCATCTTCACCCGAACGGTACTTGGGACGGTATGATAGGTTTATTAATTGATAAGGTAGGTTCGTATTTGAAAGGAATGATTTGCCAAATTTTTTATAATTCTGAAATTTTGATTAAATAATCAAAAGAAAATTGATCTAGGTATCGGTGGTTCATTTTACAATATTGATAAATTCAATGCAATACCATTTATTGATTTTTTTACAGTCAGCACAGTTTCATTTGCAACTGAACAACCACATATATTATATTCAGATTTATTATCACGTCCATTTAAAGAAACAGTTTGGTTTACATTGATAATCACACTATTTATTTGTATAATATTTGATTTTCTACAGAAAAAAATTTTCAATTCATCATTGAATCTACTTTGGTCAATATTTGTGCAAATATTTAATAAGCAACATATTTATCAACAAAATAGAAATACAGAATCAATTTCTATGAAATTTTGGCTGATATTTTTGAATTTTGGTACATTTATCTTATCAGTTCTTTATGCAACATGTTTATCAGCAATAATAACAGCACCATCATATTCGAAAACAATCGACACTGTAAATGAATTACATAATGAAATAATTGCAGAAAACATTATACCGACAGCATTAAATGAATCGATACATTCAAATTTTCTCAAAGAACATTCAAATAAAGTGAAAATAATATCAGGTGCACAAATTGGTTTGGAATTGATCAAAAATCGAACTGATAATAAGCATTATGCCTTTATTGGTTTGCGTGAAACATTAAAATTTGGACAATCAATTTATGGAAAAGAATTTATTTATTTGCCAAGAGATTCATTATCATCGTCAATTTATATGATTTTAATTGGCATTCCAGTACGTCCAGATTTTCCATATGCTAAGGAATTCAAAAAGATGTATGTATCTTTGCAAATGACAATTATTTTGAAGGTGATTGAACTTTTTTTTCATATCAAATAAAATAAAGTCAATCTCGTTTATATTTAGCAGGATTTTTCAAATTTTGGGAAAAAGAATGTTATCATATAAATCAAGTAAATTATTATTATGATGATCATGATCGAATTCATTCATCATTTAGCAGTGATGAAGATTATCAACCAAAACCATTTACATTGAAACAAATGGATCAAATATTTACGGTCTATATTGAATGTATTTTGATATCATTCGTTATTTTTATGATCGAAATGTTTTTACCACAATCCGTTGTTAAAAAGTAGAAATTAAATAATTTTTGCAAAGTTTTGTTTTTCAATTGTGTCTCATTGAAAGTTTTTAATTTAATTTTTAAATTCTGTTTGAAGCTTTTGTTAAATATTGATTGGCAAAAAAAATGGATGATTTAATCAATTTTGCTCTATTTATCAATGATTATTCCTTTAGAAAACTATTTTGTATTTTCATTCTTGAAAATCATTCTTGAATTTTATCATTGTTTTCGCCGATAAATCATCTTTCTTTTTTCCCATTGAATATCGATTTGATTCAATGGCTGAAGGAAAAATCAATTTTTACTCTCGATTTGAAATTTTCGGTTCACTAACATTGAATTTCAATTGTTTTGTTCATCATAAGTAAGTAAATGAACAAATAACTTTTCATCTATTTATCGTTGTCTTTGATTCTTAAGAAGTTCTGAAGTTGAATCTTGAAAATGAAATTTTTCAAGTTAGTTTAAATCAGGTAATTTTGTTCTTTGCAGAAATTTTTGCTCCAATTAATTTCTTCTTTCAATTTTTTTGAGAATGTACATTATAAATTTTTACGTTTTGATGATGATCAAAATGACGATTGGGAAGCTATTAGTGGATCCAAAACATCTTTATCGAATTCATCAAGTTTTTATTTTAATTTATTTATTCATATTTAGTTTCTCTTTCTGCATTATATTTGATATTCTCTATAAATTTAAAAGGTGATTTTAATTATAAAACTGATCCATTTTGATCCGAATTCACTATTATTTTTACGACAATTACGCAATATACGCACGAATTTGATAACAAATTCACATTTGAAATGGATTATTGGTCGAAATATCAGCATGTTAATATTTACAACAATAAATGCCGTAGGTTTTTATTCAATGATTACTGTTCCAATTATGGCGAAAGAGGTTGATACAGCAAATTAGAATTGTAGGATCAAGTACAATTAAATAAAATTATTTACAGTTGGTGTTGCCGATTCATTTTTTCATCAATTTTCATCTCGTGATTCTCGGAATAAATTTATTTTTATTTGCCGATCATGTTTCTGAAGAATTTGCCTTTAGATGTCGGGGAAACTATGCAAACAGTCATTTATGTAAACAAAGCATTTAAATTAGTTCCAAATAATGAACCAAGAAAACCAATTTTTCCATTCATTGACGATAGTAGATTATTATAATATCATAGAATTATTTTAGGTGAAAAATATTTCCATATTCCGCCTGAAACACCAGATTAATATCATTGTTTTTCGACACAAAAAACTGTTCATTATTGATTGCTTATGAATATTTAGAGTCAAATGTTTGAGAAATGTCGGTTTGATTGATCATTGGAATTAAATTGGATGTGGAAAATTGACGTAATTCCAAATAGACATCAGATATAATTAGATTTAATGTGATTTTATTTCATTTGAATTCTTGCGTTTGAAAAGTATTTTCATTTTTTATTTTACGATTGGCATGAAAATGTATTTGTCGATAATTTTGATTAAAATAGTTTGTGAATTAAGTATAGCATTTGAATTATTTTCATTGCTTATAAATTGGATCTAAGTCATAATTTCTTCCATACAATGTCACAGCAATAACTGATTCACTGTCATCGAAAAAGTGTATTAAATGTTCATTTTTCTGAAGAAATTCCCTATAAGTCCATTGTTTTCCAATTGATAGCAATTTTTGTTTTAAACCAATGACTGATGGATAAATTACCTTATTAGTATCATTATTGTTAAATGTAATACTTAAATAAATGTAATTGAATTTAATTTGATTTTTATCGGCAAATTTTGTACAATTTTTCGTTACACATTGTACTAAACCACAAAAATGTTGATAAATTGGATAACGTGATTGTCCTAATGCACCGGATAATGATGTTCCGGATAATAGTACAAATATTGTACTAACATTAATGCCAAAATCAGTTGCATTATTATTCAATTCATAATTAAGTTTACAACAAAAATCTGAATTACAATATTTAATAACATTGTGCGATCGTTGTTTGATTAAATTTAATTCGATTTTTGATTGAAATTCATTCGGATTCATGTGACTATTATTCGAGAATCGAAAATTTTGTTCAGTATTATTTTTGAATATAATCACTGATTTTGGTTTTGTAACCAAATCATTTGACAATAATTTTGATGAATCTTCTAATTTAGGATCGATTGGTATTGATGCTATTAATAATTTTGAATTGAAATCGACATCATTCGTATAAATAATTGCACCATGATTTCCTGAATATATTCCTGAGCCATATGTACCTGTTTGTGGTATGTGTGTGCATGATGCTAATAAGTTTATATTGTGTGCCAAGGAAAATGATTGTTGCATTTGTACACTGGAAACAAATGGTAAATAATTGAACCAATATGTCGTATAAATGATGGTTTGAACTGAATATTTTTTCGTTAATATCAGACCAGGTTCTTTGAACAATAAATCAAAACAAATCATAAAACCTAAACGACCAAATGGTGAATCATAATAGGCTATTCGATTTTCACAGTCAATTTTCGGTATATTATACTGAAATTCATAATATAAATGCAATTTATGATATTTTGCAACTAGATTACCGTGCCAATCAAATAATGCGATCGCATTATAAAGATAATGACCATCATTTGGACATTCATCATCGATTGATCGATTACATTTAATTTTATCGCCAAAACCCAATGCAATAAACATTTTATATTTCAATGCCCAACAACTAATAGTTTTCAATACAGATATATTCGTATTGTTATTTTCAATATGATTTGTTTTGCAAAAATTTATTATTTCTTTTTTTGGATTTGGCATCGATTCTAATATATATTCAATCAATATTGAACGATTATATTGTTCAGCATTGATAATACTATCTTCAGGGAATACAATCAATTCTACATTATTTTTCGATGCAATTTTGATAGCCTTTTCATAAATATTCAGATTTTTTTCAATATTTTCATAGAAATTTGAAAACACTTGCGGAACATGTTCGAAAACAGCCGCACGATACATTAATTTTTTAGATCGTTTATCGTCCACATCGAAATTTAATTGTCCTTGTAAAAACAGCAAAGATAAAATATTGTAAAATATTATGAAAATTATTGCAAACAAAACAGCTTTGATCATTTTTCGCTTCCCTCCTTTTTAAAAATTTAAATTTAAACAAATTTTCACATGGAAAAAATTTATATTTATTTTACATTTTTTTCAAGAAAAAAAATTAATTTATTTTCACTGTTGTTTGTTGGACGAAAACAAAAATCATGATTTTTTGTAAATTTAATTGATTTATTCAAGTATTTGATTTGGAAAATTTTTTCAAATATTTTACTAAAAGTTCAATTTCATTTCGTTTAATGTGCATAAATCTTTTGGTTTCCCATAAAATATTGACAATTTTGAAATCCAATGTTTCATCCAATTCGATTAATTTATTGAATTGTGGATTAATACGAAAATATAATATATTTGATGATGAACAAAATGCTTCCGCTCTATAGATTTGAATTTGATCAAGATTAAGAGGCAAGAAAAAATATAATGATCAATTAATAAGATATGGAAATTATGAATGCACTTTTTTTACCTATCAACAATATGATTATCAGTATTACAGATTTCATATAAAAGTAAATTAGTCATTTGATAAATATAGCGTATTTGATTATTTAGTTCCATTAAATTTAATGACATTTTGCTTATATCGATTGGCCGACATGGTTCAGGATATTGTCTTCCAGTGCCTAATGATAGCACCAAGCGTAATTTAGTGCATTCATCATTTTGTCCAATATGTTTTAATGCCATATTGTGAAATTCAAATTCAGTCAATGCATCGATTGTAGGATTATTAGCTATCATACCGCCATCAATAAATGGTCCATATGAATTAAAATATGTTGGGGCTGCACCTGATGCACGACATGCTTTCCATACTAACTCATCATGACTTGGATATCTTGGAAATCCATAATCATAATCAGGCTGTTTCAATAATTCTAAATGTGATGGATAACTGCGGAACAAATGCAATTTAATTGGTATTCGATCATAAAGTGCTGCTGGTATGATTACATTTTTTCCATATTTTCTTTTTAGATCATTCATCATAAGATTTGGACCGAGAAATTCTTTTATTAAACATTCTAATGGTTCAGCATCATAAGGGCGATTACCGACGAACACATTATCTTTGAATTTAAAATAAATATTACGTATTTGTTTCAATGTTTTACCAGTTGTCATACATGCAGCTATTAATGATCCAGTACTGGTTCCGGCGATCCATTGAAAATAATCAATGAAAGGTCTGTCAAGATATTTCTGCAATTCTAACATCACTTGTATGATGATTAAACCTCTTATCCCACCACCATCGAGACATAACATATTTACATATTTACAAGTGTTGATTTCACAATCATTACAATTCATTTCTTCAGTAAATAATTTAGAGTTTTTAATATTTTTAAATATTGACTCATAATTTTTTTGTCGATTTTCAATGTTTGCGAAATTCCATTGGCCATCAAAATCGCCATCATGACTACAGCCTCGATTACAGTTGAGCATATTTTTTGGACATCTACGTGCGCCTAATGATGATACAAGATAAAGTACATGCTGAGTGTTTGATGATGACTTATCATTTTTGTTTATTGTCGCAGCTAAATGTCTTATGGATTCATTACGATTGTTGATTGCATTAATATTAGCATCAAATACAATCAATGCTTGTGATAATGTTATTTCATTAGCTTTTATTGAACGATGCAATGGCGTATTACCGAATTTGTTTTTGGCATCAACTTTTGCTCCAGAATATAGCAATGTCAGTGCACATCTGATACGTTTCCGTTTAATCATGATATGTAACGGTGTTTCGCCATAAATATTTCTCAAATTTAATTTAAATTTATAAATATTTATTAATTTTTCCATCAATCTTCTATGTTTGACCCAATGTAATGGGCTGCCTACTAATTCAATATCTTGACAATCTAAATCGCTAAGATCTTGATCACTGAAACGTACTATTTGATCATTTTGATTTGATAAACTAATATTATCATTGATATTAATATTTGAAGTTAATTTATTTAATTTGGGCGGACATAATGTCAACATTTGAATAGTGAGACCAAATCTCAAAAATTCAAATACAATCGAATAATTACGAGCAAAACAAGCTAAATGTAATGCTGTTGATCCTTGATAATTTTTCCATGATATTCTATTGAACATATTTGGCTGATTTAATATTAAACGAAATATATTCAATGTCGATAATGCAGCATAATGTAATATAGAATATTTTTTACAATCCAATAAATTTAAATTCGGATATAAATCTAGTAATATTATTTCGATTATTTCTTTATGATTAAAATTGACAGCCAAATGAAATGGCGTCACTTGATCAGGTTTAAATTGCAAATTGATTTCATTGACAGCTAATTCTCTTTTTTTATGAAAAAACTGTAAAATTCCAATTCGGGCAGCTAAATGTGTTGTAGACCAATCAGGATTCAGGCATAAAATTTCCATTATTGTTTTTAAATTTTCAAAAATATCATTTTTTGTTATTGTCGCTGTTGATGTTGATGCGGCCATCTGACCACTTATGAAATCAGATAAATTATTCAATATTGTACTTAAATGTTCATAGTATTGAATGGAATCATTTTCATTCATTGAATAGAATACAATGAATGAATAATCATTTTGTTTATAAATAATTTCATAACGATCAATGATTGATGATGATAACGAAGGTGAATGAGTTGATAAAATATTATTATTATGAAATTTTCCATAAAGTAAAACATTCTTATTTGATTTTAATAATGAGAAAGATTGTCTCGTTATTTGTCCATTGTTATCATCATCTTCGATAAAATCATTGACACCAATATAACCATATTTTATTTTCATGAAATTATAATTTCTTATTTTTGATGAAGGCTGTTTTTGTTGTTGTTGCTGTTGTTGTAACTGTAATTGATTTTGCTTTTCATTTGCATACATTTTGTTTGATTTTGATTGCTCTGACATTTGAACATTTGATGGTTGTTGTTGTTGTTGCATTTGATTTCGATGTTCATCATGTGATGAAGATGAAAAGATTCCATCGAACAAACGGGAAATATAATTTGACATATTATTGAAATTGTTTTGTGAACACAGTCAATCATTTATAAGCAACAGCAGCAGCGGCTAAGGCAACATTTAAAACTCTTTAAATAAAACAATTTTATAATTTTTGAATAATGTGAAAAATCGAAAAATTTAATTTCATTTTAATCTTATTAATTGTCGAATAGTTTTCAATTCGATCGGTGTTGGTATTGATAAAATTTGACTTTGGAAATTTGGTATTGGAGGACGTTCATCAGCTGGAAAATTGCTTGAAGTTTGTGTCAAAATTCTTTTATGTTGGGAAATCATCACGTTATTATAGTTTTTATCATTTTTCATCGACCCTATTGGCATAGTCTTTTTATGTTTCATAATTTTTCTACGTTTTGATTTTATTTTCTTTACCAAACATAATGTTGTACAATCATAAATTGCATAGAATATCATCATTAATGAAACAACGATGCCAATGATGAAATATACTATTTTACTTAACAATATAATATAAACAATAATTAACAATATAAATTTTAATTAACAAAAGTAAGAAAAATTGAGTTAATAAGCTTGTCAACACTATGAGTTTTATTTACCAAATAAATAACGATTGGTACAGATTTTCGATTCATTAAGAATTGGTGATTGATACTGACTGAATGAATCACTGATTATTATTATAGAAATAATGATTAAAAATTTAATGACCAAAGATTCAAAAATCCTCATTTCTTGTTTTGAAAGGAAAAAATTCGAATCGATTTTTCCGAATTGAAATTCCAAATAAATAATTTATTTTTGTATAGTCAAAGTGGGAGTAAAAAAAAATTGATTCAATTTCAAAATTCGTTTTTTTCCATAGAAAAATATAAAGTAATTTTAGCTTTATTTTTTTTGTACAAAAATTTTAAAATCAAAATTTAAATTGGAAAAAATTTAACAAAATAATTGCATTCAAAAATATCTGCGAAAAAATTTCAAAACAAGATATGGCACTTTTTTTTCCTTTCTTTCGGTTTGTAGTTCACAATTTTCAGCTGAAATATTTCGATGTTTTTGCTATTTATTTTTAGGCACTTGTCGATGAGCTTGTTGCCATTGTTGATGATGATGATGATGATGACCGATTATTAATTGGCACTTGAAGCTGATTTTGATATATATAAGTTGTCGAATAATCTGATTGTTCCAAATATTTATTTTTATTATTTTGATTATTATTATTATTATGACAATCATTACACAATGATTGATCACTATCATTGTTCATTTTGATCATTGTTTGTTGATGTTGTTGTTTTGAATGATGGTGTTGATTTTCCACTATTGTCGAATCAAATTGATTGAAATTATTTAAATTAACGCTTGTTATATGTTGAAATAAACATGGTGCCGATATATCCATTTTATTGGTGGCTGGTTTACGATTAGATTTTAATAAGCGATTCGATTGATTATTTCGATTATTATCATTATGAAAATAATCATCATCATAATATGGTGATTGGATATTTAATGAATTTTTATTTTGTTGTTGCTGATGATGAACATCTTTGGTACGGCCTACACTTTTTGATCGCTGTTTTCTGAATATTCGAAATTTTTCATCAGAATTTTTTTTCACTTTCGGTCCAGTCAATGCAATATTTAATGGATTCGATGTAATAATTTCAACTTGATTATAAAATTCTAATGATGCTAATTGATTGTCGAATTTTAGACCAGCCATTTGACGATGATTTGTTGACAAATACATGGTATGAAATGTTGATTTTAATGTTTGATAATTAGATAAATTATCAATGACATCTGACCATAATTTAAAACCGGTACCATATTCAGCAATACAAATCTGTATTTGTCTTTTATCTCTTGAACGTGTATCACCACGATTAAATAATAGAACAGGCACACCAATGCAATATTGTCTCCATTCATTGCATTTAGGTCTTGATTGTCTATCATTATCATATAATTCTGTTTCAGTGAAATATAATGTGACCAAACATTGTCCAACATATACAAATGTACGATGAGAACGATAAAACATTTCAATTTTACTCAATTCATATTCATCTAACAGAGTGTTATTGCTATTAACATTATTGTTATTGATATTATTATTAATATTGTTTGGTGCATCTGATGTTGGCAATAATAATGAATTCGCTGTTGTTAATGAATCAAAATTATCCATGTTTGTACTTGTATTCGATATACTTGATGATCTAGATTGTACTGAATCGGATGATTTTGATGAATGTGATAATCTCGATATATTGGATATTGACCTCGAACGCAATGTTGAATCGTTAGTGCTGGTAATCGGTGAATGTTTTGTGATCGGTGGTGCTGGTGCCGGTGGTAATGTTCTTCCACGATAAGCCATTTTATTCTTACAGAAGCATCTAAAAAGTTTTTTTTCCAGAGAAAAATAAATGAAAAAAAAATAAACTTGTAATTAATTTAAATGAATTTTTATTTTTGATTAATTAAAATAAACTAGTAGTAGACAATGTGAACGCACAAGCAATGCAATCATTATTATGATTATTATTTCAATCGATTCTCTTGTGTTTTGATATTTTCGAGTTCAAATGAATAAATTTTTTTAATTACATTTCAAAAGAATTTAATTTTCCATGTATAGCATTTCAATTTCAATTTATATTCTACAAAATTCAAGTAAATGATGATGATGTAAATTTAATTCAATGAAATGAGCGATTTGTAATTATTATTTTTTATTTTTTCTATTTAATATCATTCTTTTATTAATATCATTATTTTTTCATCCATGAAATCCCATAGAAAATTCCACGATTCATTATATGAATTTCAATATAATAGATCGTATAATGTCGTTGTCGTCGAGCTATAAGTATTTTTTCCATTCATTTATATGACAATAAAGATGAGAATATTCAACAATTCAAGTTCATTTTGATGTTTACATTGAAAAAATAATGAAAATATTTTTCCTTTATTCATAAATTTTTAATGATTTTGATTCCAAACCACAAATCATTTGACCAATATTGGTTATATTGATTTTTTCTGTGACAAAAAAAAATTGTAGGAGCTTGTTTTATTCAAATATTTACACATACAGTACAAATAATGATGGGAATTCGGAGATTAAAATCATTAAAATTTTCAATTTTTTTATTATTTTTTGCAATAATTCACATGATTAACATAAACTTTTTTGTTTTGTTTGTTGTTCAGTTTTCAATGACCATCTTTGTTTTTTAATATTTTTTTATGAATAAATTCTGTAGGTGTTAGTATTATTGTTGTTGGGTGTCGTACAATAATAATAGAAAAATTAATTATTTAAAGGAAAGGATTGGAAATATTGGAGCTTCCAATAGCTTCCAGCCAAATACGTTCGAGTGCATTGGTGGCATTGAAATGTGATTAGTTTTTTCTGGTTACTCAATTCATGAATAAATAAATAAATCAATTGATTGATTGATTTATGCAAAATTGTTTGAATTACATCATATTTTGATTCTGATCGATTATTTACTCTTCCTTTTTTTCAAAATATGAAATTTTTTTTTTCAAAAATGCAAAAATAGCTTCAACTCTCGCATCGTTTTTTTCAATCAACGATTACTGAGCATCATTTTCAGGTGATAATTTGGAAAATAATTCAAAATAATAATGGCAAATATTAGGCTGTCCGGAAATTACTGGCCAATTTTAATAAACAACTCTAACGATTAAGCGTAATGAACTTTTCAGACAACCTAATATAACATAAAGTGTTCAAACAATGCGAATCATTATCATTCAGAAGTGATCATTTTAATGGTTTTTTCTTTGAATTTGATTTATTTGTTGCTTCATTAAAAAAGTTAATAAATGAATATCTTCAATTCATTTTTTTCTCCCCATTTTGAAACATATAACTCTTCATAAGTTGTTTTGTCATATTAATAATGATATTGGAAAATAATAGATTTCCAAGTTTCATTCATTTTCTTTGAGTTTCCAACGTGTATGTTTGACCTTGTCCATAGTTTTTTTTTAATTCGTTCAACAAAAGAAATAATGGGAAAAAACATTTACAAATTCATTTGTGAATTCAAATTTTTAAAAAAATGAATGAATTAATTATTTCACATTGATTAAATGAACAAAACAAAAAAGCAAAAACAAAAAGCAAAATTTTGCCCAAAATAATGAAAACTTTGCAATGATAATTGTTCACAATTACACTTGACTAAATCTTTATCTCTATCAAAAAATTGTTTTGTCAAATTTTCATTTTGTTTTCAATTTTCAATTCAAAGCATATTTTGCCTTATTGCCCCTCGAAATTTTACCATTTCCATGATTGAAACTCATCAATCATTTTCGATTTTTTTAAAATTTCAAAAAAGATTTAATTTTTTAGACTTTTGTACTCGAATTTTGAAACAATTATCAGAAAAACAATCTCTTCCGTTTCGTTGTTTACCTGTAGTTACCGATCGTAATGGGCCAATCGAAAAAAAAAACAACGATTAAAACAATAATCATCATTCATTCCGATTTCATTTGGTCGATGTTGTTCCATTTCTGAGAAAAAAAAAGATTTTTGTTTCGTATTTAAAAACTTTGAATAAAAATTTAACATCATTAAATTTATTTGTTTGTTTGTTTGTCTGTAAAATTCAAATGTTCGAATGACGAACATTGAACATATATTGAAAAATTCAATGAACTTTGAGTTTTAACTTTTTTTTTTTTTACATTGAAAAAAGAAACATTTTCTAATGCAAAAAACGGAACAAATCTCATGCCGTCATTGTTGTTCACTATCGAAATGAAACAAAATGATTTCATTTTTTTCCGAATAATTTTCTGATCATCATCATCTTTTTTTTTCGAACAATAACAAATGATAATGATGATGATGAACATCATTAAACATCATATGACAATGGCTATGAAACAAATTTTGAGAAAACAATTTTCCAAAACAATAAATTCATTGGCTTAGTGGAAAGTTTTCCTCGGATTTTTTTTTTTCGCACATCTTTCAACGCAATCGATCAGGTTTCCTACGAATCTCTACTACTTTTCTTCATTTTCTACCATAAGCAACAGGCATAACCAATCCATTTAATTGCCTGTCATTTTCATCATTCATTGATATTATTATTGTGCTCTCGGTGACCATTGTCAATTGTGAATGGTTGCTGAAATCGATTCAATCCATAACATCTTTCTATACTATCTTTTTTTCCACCTTATGATGATGATGATTTTGATTTAATATTTCAATATTTGAATACGAAAAAAATGATGTCTTCTTTTTGTATGGAAAATTTTGATTGCTTTTTTCTTTTCTTTTCTTCAAAATTAATTTGTTTTGCTCAACAATCAATTCACAATTATAATAACAATAGTTGAAATTATTATTTTCAAAGGATTTCCAATCGTATGTCCAAGTCTATCTTCATTATCATTATCATTATTATTACTATTATTATTATTTATTATTATTATTATCATTTTCATTAGAATGTTTCAAGGTTGCAAATCGATGTTCTTTCATTTATTTCTATCGTTCATATTATTATTATTTATTTTGTTAGATTGTTTGTGTGGTCTTCAAACAATCATAATCATAAGTATATGTGGACGACAAATATATTTTCTTTTTTATTTCATTGAAATGATAGATAATCACAATATCCACTTGCACTACAAACATCAATTTAAAAAGAATTAAATAATGTTTTTCCTTTTTTTTTTCGTTTCAGATTTTGACATTAAAATTTTCATTTTCAAGAAAAAAGTATAAGAAGAAGATTAAAAAATTTTATCGTATATTTATTTGCCATTTCGTAGAATGTATAATATAATTCAAAGCAACATAATCATCATCATCATTAATTTTGATGAATTGAATTGTTGAAAATTTAAATTTTTTTTCTTCTTTCATTTCAAGATTTTCAATATTCTTTTCTTCTATTCGAAATTCTTGCATGAAAAATACGAAGATAATCGATTGTTCATTTGAAAAAATGAAAAATAGATTCACGAAATTCGTGAATATAAATAATGTCTACCCTGAAATAATCATTATCATTTTCATTAAATTTTTTTTTCAATTTTCAATTGAATTTGAATATCTTTGAAAAATGTACGATTGCCATAAATTCATTAGACTGAATTTTTCAAAAATCAAAATACGAAAAAAAAACCATTTCGAATTTCGAAAAAAGCACAAATTACAAATTTTAAAATTTCAATGCAAATTGAATTCAAGCAAATGCCATGTTGTTGTTGTTGTTGTTGTTGTCGTCGTCGCTGTTGATTGAATGACATTTCAAATGGGAGAAAAAAAATTCAATTATGAATTTGATTTCTTTTTTTTTCAATTTTCAATTAGAAGTTTTCAATATTCGAAAATTTTCTGAAAATTTCAAATGAATATTTAAATGACTTGTGAAATTCCAGTCATAATATATCAAATTTCGATTTCTTTTTTGAAACTTTTTTCAGTTTTTTTGGCTTTAATTTCCAAATAGCGTGAACAATATTATATAAATTTTTGTCAAGAAAAAAATTTATTTATAAAAAAAATGATTGAAAATATGAAAATTTCATTAACAGCAGCAGCAACATTAGTCATATTTCAATTATCATCAGTTTCATTAACGAATCATAATAATGATGACAGTAGTATTGAAGATATATGTTTGTCGAATGAAAAATTATCATTTGTATTATTAATCGACATATTGGGTTTGCTATCATTAGTATGGATCATATATAGACATCGTCGAAAGAGTCAAATGCCAAAATCTATAAAAAAATTACAAGAAACAGCGGTGAATGTTGGCGAAAAACTAATGACAACAGTATCATCAACAATACCACAATCGGATACGATTAAATCAAGTTTAAATCGTGCAAAAAATATCATTAGAACCGGTACTGAATCAATACAACATGAAGCTGAAAACATAGCTAAACGTGTACAAAATTTTGCCCATTCATCATTATCGTCATCAACATCATCAATGCCAACACAATCGACTGTGAGCAAGTAAAAAATTAATTGACGAATTGTTGTTTAGTTGGTTGCAAAAAAAAAATGATAAAAACGATTAAAAATTTCTCAAAAATTTCAAATTTTTTTCTTTGATTTATTTTATTAAAAACTCTACTTTTTACTCCTTACTATCTATGATCATAGAATTATAGAAACTCTTCGATCGTCATCGTTGTTTTCATCCGTTTTCAGTATTTTTTTTTTTTTTTTAATTCCATCAATTACTTCGATTAAATTAATTAAATTCATTTCTAAGCACTCGAATGATGCTCATCGAAATTATCTCGAAGTGATTTGTTTCAGTGATCATTGATCATTTTCATTAAACAACATTATCTATCTTTGAATGATTCTATTTTCAGCCGATTTGTACTAAATTTATTTTTCCATGGAAAAATCTCTTTATTTTTGCTTCAATCAAATGAATGATTGGAAAATTTGAATAGAATGTGAAATAGGAATTTCCGTTGAAAAAAAATTTAATTAAATCTAAAATATCTTTAAAAACAGAATAAATTCGATAAATATTTGGAATATCCAGAAGAAAAACATCAACAACACCATTGAGAATGGTTGGGAAAAAAAATATTCACAATCGAAATCGTTATTCATTATTTTTCATTAATGTTCATCATCATCATCATCATAAGCAGCATCATTGGTACTTCAATAATGATGATAATGATGATGTGAATATTGTCGTCAACAATTTTAAATTAAATTTTTCCTCATAAAACAATAACCGATTGCTTTTCAAGTGAATGAATGTTGTGTATCGCGCGAATTATTTTATTATGAATGAATGATTCAATTGTTGAAATATAATAATAATAATAATAATTAGATGCATTTTTCGATTGTAGAATTGTTATTTATTTTCTTCACTTCCAATTCATTTGAGTTAATTTCAACGTCATCATCATTGCTGTTATTATTTAATTTTTCATTTTAAATTTTATCACACAAAATCCATGAACCAATGAATTTTACTTTCACGTTCCATTTGACTTGTTTTTCTATTGTGTTAATTGTTGAATTGAATTAAAAATATCAATTCAGCAATTTTTACACTGATTCAGATGAAAAATGAATTTCGAGAAATTAAAATTAAAATATTGTAAAATATTTAAAAAATGATAAAATTCAAAAATTTGAAAAGTTTCGTGCATTTTTTCTATTTTTGTTAATTTTTTTCAAAAATTCTAATTAATGGACACATCGGTAAAACCAAAATAATAACAATGATGCGTCCATTAATTTACTTTTTTTTCAAAATACATTTTATTCAATTGTGAAATTACATTTATAAATGAATTTATGTGGATTCAATGTGGGTTTGGTCATCGAATGAATTGAATCAAAAATTTCATCAATATTTGAATTTGAATCGTCAATGTCAATGATGAATGTTTGACCTTTATTTCAATTGAATTTCCCCTAATATTTCTTTGTTATTCGAAAAAATTTTCAAATTCGTATTGATTCATTTGTATGAAAATTTGTTTTTTAACAAATTTGCGTGCATTCAGTTAATTTATCATGAGGAAAAATATATGAATTTGTTTGTATATTCAAGTTTGAAATTGTAATTTGGACAAAGTTTTGAATTTGAAAAAAAAATAATGAAAAATCCATACATTTTCCCGCTAAATTGTGACATTGAATAATGATAATAAACTTGATTTTTTATCGTAATCAAATGACGATATCATCTTCATTGTTATAGATCAAAATGTTATTTCTAAAGATGAATTTTTTGAATTTTTTTTTTCAATAATTTCTTCAAAAATCTATGTCATTGTTTGCACAGTTATTCAAAAAAATAAATGAAGAGAAAATTTTCATGTCAATTATCATCATTCATTAATTTTTTTTTCTCATTTTCTGGTCACCATTGTTTTCGGAGCTAGTGTTATCATCATCCTTATACATTAAATCATACATTGAATTGTCACCTAAATCTCGAACAATAAAAATAGAAGGAAAAAAAATCGAAAACGGTTGAATGAATTTCTAAAAATATCTTCTTCAATCCTTTTATTTTAAATATCACATTTATTTCTGTCAAAATCATAACAATGATATCAAATATAATGTATTTAAATGAAAAAATTTTGAAATGTAAACCATGATATTCATTTTTTTCCTCACCATTGTTTAGTTGTATGAATAATAATAACAATTTCAAAAATGTTTTGCAATGTCCATATATTCAAAAATGAAATCAAAAAAATGGATTTTTATTTTGATTTTTTCACCTCTCAACTACAACAACAACAACAACATGATAATGGAAATGAAATTTTTTGAATGACTAAAAATGGTAAAGAATGCTAAATTTATCATATTTAAAAATAATAAAATTGCGTTTGATAAATGAAAGCAAAGCAGAAAATGAATAAATAACACACAAATTCAACGGATGTTAAATGATGCAAACAAATATTTGATTATTCTAAATGCCACTCTAAATACTGCTACACGGAATAATGGGAAAAGTGAATCAATAATTTACAAAATTAATCAATGATTGGAAACACAATGATTATTTCATGGAAATGTGATTTTTTGTTATTTTGATTTCATAATAATAAATGGGAAAATGCTGAGAAAAATAACAACCTAATCAACTAAATAATTTGAAAAAATATTGATTTATTCTTCATTGAGCAGAAAAACAAGAACAAATCGATACATATCAAAAAAAATTTGTTTCCGATTCATTTTGAATCATTTTTCTCGCTGTTCAAACAAGTTTTTTTTATCGACAAACAATCATTTGTTTTCATACATTTTCAATATATAATATAGTACGTTAACCTTGTTATATTTTTTTTCGGTCAGAAGAAATATATTAGTATTCAGAATGAATTATGATAATGATAATATCATGGATGTATGAATCATCCAAAAAAAGAAAAATTACAAACAAAGTTCATCAATATTTATCAAATTTTTTCTCTTATTTCGATTACGAAACATACGATATTGTCTATTTTTCAAATAATATAAACTTACCAGAAAAATTTTGGAAAATTTTTGCCAAATTTCACACAAAACATATGAAGATGAAATATATTAAAAAATTAAACGAATAAATTATTATATTGACAATATGATGAATGAAATGTGGAGAGATGAATGAATGAAAATTTGAACTTTTTTTCAACAAGCAAAAAAAAAAAACTTGTAAATATTGAAATTTATAGTCAATTTTGATGATAATTATTGTTATTGAAACATGATAATTTTAACGGACGGCACTGAATTTTGACAAAGTTAAAATAACAAAAAGAAAATCTGAATGTGAATTATTGATAAGCAAACTTGTTATAAATACATTTGTAAGTGAATTCATCAATGGACGACCACATTTGAACAAATATAAATGAAAAATTTTCAATTAAAATTCTCAAAGAAAAAATGAAATAAAACTATTTTCAATATTTCTCGTAAAAAAATGCAGGAAATTTTTTTTTACTTTTTTTTGTTTGATGACAAAACTAATGATGATGATGATAACGAGAGTCAAATGTATATTTACGTACGCAAACACAAACGATTACTAATCAAATGTTGATAATTTCAAATCGATAAAATCGTGTGTCGAAAATAAATGAAGAAATTTTGATATTTCATTGATATGATTGTCAAATCAAGGTATGAGCTAAAGGGTTTTTTTATGGATTGATAGATTGTTCGAACCGGTGCTTTGCTGTCGTTGCTGGTGGCGATTGTTGCTGTATAATTATCAATATCAAATGATAAAAATGACTGAAATATGATTGACGATATGATTAATACAATGTATCATACGTTTACAATTTATTGTATTTGTTAAATTACTGTAATCATTGGATTATTTCATCGGATTTTATTTTAACGGATTGTATGTTGCTATGGTGATTGTTGAACGATTATTATTACTACAAGTTTACACACAAACACAATATTTTGATCATTGATATTATCAAAGTTGAAAAGCAGCAGGAATTTTTTTTGCTTTTAATTCTGAAATTTTCGATGTAAAATAAAATAAAACATATGAAATCGATGTATTTGTTTTTCGATAAACTTTCGTAGATGTTTGTTTGTTGTTTTGATGATTCAAAAAATACAGTTGTATTAATTTTGTAATGACAAATCGTTCAAACTTGTAATTGATGAAAAAAATGATGACAATAATAACAACAATTGAAATTTTTGACAAAGTAAAATGAAATTCAAGGAAAAAACCACAGGTTCACATTGTTTAAATGGTATATGAAGAAGAAAAACAAAAACAATTAGTCAAGTTTGATTATTATCATCAAAAGAATTTTGAAAATTTCAAAAATTTTTTTCAAAATTCAAATGTTTCCGTTGCAGCCTATTTCACTTTGAAGTTTGATGATCAAATGATGAAACGAATGAGAATAAGAAGCACATAAAAATTATGGCAAATGATAATTTTAAATGGCAGTCAATGATAATGATGATGATCAGCCATCAAAATATGAGAAAAAAATGAACAAAACTTCAAATGAATGGAGAGAAATATTAAAAAAAAAAAAATAGAAAACAGGTTTTTCAACGTTTGTCTTTACAACGACGTTTTATATTATTGTTCTCTAAATTATCTTCTCCATTCATAAAAATGATTGGCATCATAACAACAATCGATTAAAATTGTTGTTTTTTTCGGTGGTGGCAGCGGTGATGTGATTATGATGTTGTGTTGATGGTCGTGTGGTTGTGGTCTTTGTTTTTGCCTTGTTTGAATTGTGTATTGTCCAACAAGTTTCTTTCCATTATTCATCATTCTTGATGAATAAATTAATTGGAATCAAATTAATTTATTTTTTTGAACATTTTCAATTAATTTGATTTGACATAAACACTTCATTGATGAAAATTGTAACAAATTGAATGATTTTCAGTACAAAGAAAATGGAAGAATTCTTGATTGATTAATTTTGATTAATCAATCAATTTTGATCACAAACTCGAATAATTTATTTTTTAGAATTTTTTTTTCAAATAATCATTTGTGTCATTATTATTATTGTTGTTATTATTATTTCAATGCCATTTTAATTTAATTCTATTTAATAAATCATGTATCATGGTATTTGTTATTGTTATTTGTTGCTTATACAAATATTTTCATTTTCCTGCCGTTGTTTGATGTTTTATCATGACGATATATGATGTTGGATATGATTAAAGTCGTGTTGTTTCTGGGGATATTATTATTATTGTTATCATCATTTTGATTTTCACATTTAAAACATGTTAACAAATATGGTTTGAAATGGAAAAAATGGAAATGGACATCATAGATCGATGTTTTTCATTCTTTTTTGGTCGTTTTGTTATTAATTATTTTCATCGTCATTTTTTTTCGTTGAAAATTTACGGATGCAATATATGTTGTTGTCGTTTTTGTTTTTTTTTTGTATCGTATTCAAATATGATGATTGTAATTTCATAAATATAAAAACTATGGGCAAAACTATGAAATTTCTCAATCTCATCAAAATACGTGATTTTATGATCTTTTTTTCCATGTATATGAAAATATTGAATTTATAACAATTGATGAAATCCAATTAAATCATTGAAATCCGATGATCATGACGATCTTTGATTGAATTGTGGATGATCAATGATGATGATTTATGGAAAAAAACGCTGCATACGTTTGAGAAAAAAAAATGTATGGATTTCGAAACTTGTATCAAATAAAAAAAAAAATCATTAAAATACGATTAATTAAAAATCATATTTAATTGCTATTACGTAAACAGCAATAACAACAAGAAGGAACAAAATTTATCGGATTTATTTGCTTCATTTGTTCATTGATTATTTTACCGCTATAATTTCACTCATAATTTCAATGAAATTAATATGAAAAATGAAAAAAAATTATCATGAATTAATAAACATTGTCGGAGGAATTTTCGATGCTGTTACTTGTAATTATCTTGATATAATAATGATTACGTTTACAAAAATGATAATAATATTCACATTTATTGTGCCATAATCATCATTAATATTAATACACTTCATATTTCATCCATCTATCCACTTGTTTCTCGTTATTAAAATCACCCACTTGAAAAGCATCAAAGAGAAAAACACCACGTTAATTTTTGATGAGAAACAAAATAGAATAAATGAATTAATTATAATGGTCCGATTCAATGGCTGATGATATCATTATCTTCGAAATTAATCATCAAATTCAAGACAAAGATTCAAGATAACTGAAGATGAAATAAGAATTCATGTAGTACTTGTTCCGAGTGTTAAATTGAGCCGAGATACAGCAAACGAATCGGAAAAAAATTGTCTATTATCGTGATTGAATTTCATTGAATTTCACATTAAACAATGTTTTTTTCCTTGAATCTGATGTTTTTTTTTCATTTTAAATTTCATCTTTCATAAATTGTTTGAACTATCATACTCGGAAACTGTTTTGATTTATTTCTATTTTTTTCTATAGTCTAAATTTCCATGAATTTTTCCTCGTTATTTTCCATTATTATCATTATCATTCATTGTATTTATTTTCAATAAAAAAAAATCGTGCATTCTTATAATTGAATGATTTTTCGTTTCTGGAACAATAATTTCATTGGAAAATTGAATGTAATGAAAAAAAAAAATTTTGTATTCAATCAATTTGGAAACATTCAAAATAATGGAAACATAGGAACATGGGAAAAGGAAATTATCGTAAAATGATAATTGATTGAAATCATTTTTCTGTTTAATGATTTTTTATTTTGTTAATTTATGGATAATAATGATAATAATAATAATTGATATTATTATCATATTTAAATTGACTAAAAATAGATTTATTTGTTTAAAATGGATTTTTTTCTTCGAATATTTTCTCAGTGTGTTTCCGATAATACATAAGGCAAATTAAGCAATTATAATATGATAATAATGATTTTTCGTTGAATAATCGAGACGAAATTTTTTCTTTTCTCAATCATTTATTCGTTTATTCAAATGTGAAAACTTTAATCGAGCCAAAAAAAAAAATTATTATCATTATCATTTTTTTTTCGAATATTTATATTCGTATCATTTATAATATGTTAATAATGATTTTGATAATGGATATCGAAAATATCGAAAAGAAAGAAAGGAGCCAAAAAAAAATCCCCAATATAGACATCAACGAACAATTACAATTGTTTCCCACATAATAGAAAGTTTTATGCCATACGATAGAGTGAAATCAGTGAAATAATGATTATGATTGCTTTTTTATTTATTTACCTAAAGGTTTATTTACCTGCATGCTAATAAACCGATCATTTTTAAAAGATAATACTAATGGTAATATAATAATATAATCAAAATCAATCATTCAATCAAGATCTATTTGATCAATCAAACGATCAATTGATTTTACGATTGATTGATCAAATAGATCTTGAATTTGATTGAATAATTGAGATTGTTGATTTATGAAAGGGTTTGTTGACGATTCAATAGTGTCAACGATTTTGATTGATTTGAAATGAATTTTAATCGACTTTAATGGAAAAATAATTGAAATTCATTTCAAAAATGATTGAAATTGTTTGATTTTTGTCATTATTTTTGACATTTATTTATTGTCATTGACAGGTGTGGAATATTTATTCAAACGTCTATGCAAATCATACAAATCTATTATTATACATTGAATCAATATCAAATATAACGACGAATGACCTATGATTGAAATTAGTTTGAATTCTAATTTAAATAAAAGAAGAAAATGCATACAAATTCAATGAATTTTTTTTTTTTGCACAGGTGTGTGATAAATTGAAATTTGTATGAGCGAAGCAAAATTTCATCGATGTCAAGCAAACAAACAAAAACTAATTAAAAAAATAAATAAATGGCTGTGAATGGGGACATTCACACATCGATTAGAATTGAAAATACAAAAACGAAATAGCTACAACGACTTGAAAGTATTTTTGAAAGAAATTTTTTGGGCGTTTTTTCCTCATTGCTTTTCTCATTGCTTTGTTAGTTTTTCATATTTCTTTTGTTTTGTCTTAATATCTGATGACGATGACGTTGTTTTTCATTATTTATCATTGAAAATGAAGCAATTTTTTCCCTTTAAAATGAATCAAAAAGAAAAAAAATGGCCTCATAATTACTATGATAATTATCATTGTTATTGTGTTGTTTGGTGTTTGTCGAATAGAATTTGAAATCGTAGCATCTTTTTTTTATTTGTTTTTCTTCTAAAAACACAATACAATAATGGCAAATTTTCTGCCATTTTGAACAATTACATTAATTAATAATGATCATAATTGATGCCATTGTTTTTGGTGTTTTGTTTTGTTTTTGTCTTCTTCTTCTTCTGAAAAACAAAATGAAGATCTAAAATTATTTGATATTTTTGACATTATTTTTATTATTATTATTATCATTGTTATTACTCTCGTAACAAATAAAACTAGAACATTTCATTTTTGCCTTTTTCAACTTATCATTGATTTCATTTCGTCACTCGGAAATTTTTTTTCTATTTCTTCAATATTTGATAACTAGAAAAAAAAATGAAATTAGAAATTTTTGGAAAAAAAAGCAAAATAGTGTCAACATTCACACAAAACGAATGCAAACACCCAAAGTAATATCTTAATATTCTGAAATAATGTTTATTTATTTTATTTTATATATTTTTTTGAAATAAGATAAATAAAACATTGAAGGAAATTCTGTAGAAATATTATTGTATTTGACGGTTATTCTGAAATGTGCGACCAAATGGAAACGAAACTAAATAAGAATTTCAATTTTTTTATGATAATAATAATAATAATAAGAATAATTTATAATTTTTATAATTTTGAAAAACAAATTTTTTTTCAAAAAAAATGAGAAAACTTATTTGTTTTTCAATCATAATAAATAATTTTATTTTTGATTCAAAATATTTTTATATTTTCAAAAAAAAGAAGAAAAACAAAAATCCCAAAATAATGATTGCCAGAGCAAAAAGAAGAGACAAAACAGCTCCTGTAGATAAATATGTGTGTACATCAATATTATATTTTTCAACGGCAAATTATTTGAATTCGTATTTTTGGATTTTGATAAAATTTTTGATTTTGAATGGAGAAAAAGAATTTTCCATGAAAATTTCAATAAACGAAATTTATTTACCAATAAAATTATTTTCATTTGTTTTTTTGTGCTGAATTTTCGAAGAAAAAAAATTGAATTTTTGATCAAAAAAAAAAAAATTGAATTTATTCACCAGAAAACAAATAATGTTTCAATTATCATAAAAGGCATATGTTTGAATTTATTTCTTATTGGAAATATCTTTCCTATTAATGCAAATAAAATATTTTTTACCATTTTATCCTTGATTGAAAGAAAACTTTTAAAATTTTTATCAATAAATAATTTTTTTTTTCATTGCAGAATAAATTAAATGAATTGGTCTGAATTTTCCTGCTTATTTTCGTTTTCTCTGGTTCTAAACTGGATTTTTTAATTTTTGAATTTCACTAGAAAATTGTCATATTCAATTATCTATTCAAGCAATTATGCCTGTGGTTTGAAACTTTTTTTTTTCTAGAAAAAAATAAAATAAAATTGATCGATTAAGTGTATTAATCATTCATTCACTCGGTTTAAATTTGCAGTGCAATGTAATTGTTTTTGAAAAAAACTCTTTTGTTCATTGGCTCAGAAAAAATAATGCACTAAATAATAAATAAATCACAAAAAAAGAGGATCATATCGAGCAATCAAGCAAACGGGGGCAGCAGACGAGTTTTAAATATTTAATTTGAAGAAAATGGATGAGAAAAATAGATAATGATCCGTTGCGACCCTCCAATCGTTTAATGATTAAATAAAATTAATAAAATACGGCTAAGTCGCAATTAAACAAAAAGATAATTTTTATTGTTTATTTTGCTATTTAAAAAAATAGAATATGATGAAATCAAAAAAAAATTAATTAAAATTGAATTTCAAAATTAACGATCTAAATATAATGAATGTCGAAAAAATTGTCATAAAATATATAGTAATTAAAAAAAATGAAAGAAAATATATGAAATCAATGTAGCTGTGTGCATGTATCAAATGTACAGAATGACGTCGTTTTTAAAAATTGTCATTACATCTAAGAATATTAAAATTATAACGAAGAATATTCTCGCATAGTATGAGAAAAAATCATTGATTTATGATTTATTTTCAAATTTTAATCAATAGGCGATTACTGTAGAATCGATTAACTAATAAATATCATTTTATTTGGGTGGAATGTCCTGTTTTCTTATTCAAAAGGAAAATGGAAAAAAACTAAAGCTTGAAACATTTAAATGTTAATCAATTCGAAAAACGTCATCACGATTACTGTAGCATGACTGACTCATGGACATGTAAGATTTTCAAATATTTGTTCGTTTTTTTTTTCTTTCATTAAATTTTATTGATTTTCATGAAATCGTGTCACAACTTTGGTTACAAAAAGGAAATTCTCTGTAATATGGGCGTGAATATTATGAAATTCAGATATTGAATAAATGAATGAATCAATATTTTCTTAGCAATATTCGGACAATCAATGAATAGAATGAAATTGGTTCATTTATTCATCCATTTTTTCAACTCATTCATCCATTTCAACCAACTTAAAATCTTATAAAAAGAAACAAAAATATTCCAACTACTTGCTTTTGGGTTCGGTTACCGGTTTTCATTCATTATTAAAGTATTATTTCATTCCATTTAATTCATTCATTTTTTTTCGATTCTTTGGTTTGAAAAAATATTTACCTTAAATATTCTAAACGATAACTGAGACTGTGTGTATATTAGCATACATATGTGTCTGTGTGTGTGTGTGTGTGTGTGTCTGACTGTCTAAACGTGTATGGTTTTTCCATGCATCAATTATATATGAATTACTTATTAGATTATATATGTGTATGTATAAAAAGCAATAGCGCCAACTTGGCCAAATTTTTATTACAATCATTTGAACATCATCATAGCACAATAAAGTATCAACCACCGAAGCAACAAACATTCATTATAATTGAAAAAGAATAAATAAATTTTGATTAAAAAAATTGATTTTTGTTTTTTGAGAAAAAAAATAATCTTAAAAATTCAATTATATTCACTTGATAATAAATTCAAGATATTTTTCAATTACTAACAAGTGATTAATTCAGTTAAAATCTACTTCTCAACTTGAACAAAGTAAGTTTCAATTATGAATTCAATTATTCATTATTTCAATCGAAAATTACGACAAAAATACCAGAAAAATTTTGTTTAAAATTTTTAAAATTTTCCTTGAAAAAATCAACAAATATAATGCAGTGAAAACAACATTGAGGCATTGAAATTCAATATTACCTTGATTGATTGATTTGTTGCTTGAATTTTGATTTTTTTTTTTTCATTTCAAACACATAGACGATTTAGCATTTATCATATGATTTTATCGCATATTCTTTGATTTATTTCGATTAAAAATAAAATAAAATGAAAACCGAAAATCAATTAAAAATGGTGAATAGGTAGTAAAAAAAGTAAAAAAAAATCAATGAATTCCACTCCATTCAAAATCATAACCATTCAATTGATGAAAATATTAATGAAATTCTGTTATACGACCAATCAATCAATTAATCGATCGATCAATCGGAAGACAAAAATTGCAATTAATTTCCACTTTCATTTCTCTCTTCACCACTCTTGATTGATTCTTTGGAATTTTGTTGTGTATGCCAACAAAAAATTGATTCAAATTTCATTTGATTTCATTTTCATTTCCCATCAAATTTTCCATTAATTATGGAACGAAAATGCCATAAAAACAGAAACAATTCATTACTAAAACAAAATGATTAATGAAAAAACAAAAAACAACGACGACCGGAAAATATGAATTAACAATATTAGCTATGAAAACAATGAAAATTTCAATCAATCAAGCATAATCTTTTGTATGATTGAATATGATTATTTTCTGTAATTATTTTCATTCATCTCTCACATCAAAATATGAAAATCGATAATATTAATAATAAATGATTGATTATAAAAAAGCTAATAAACAGTGTTCAGCGTATGTGTACGTGTGTGAGTGCAATGTACGTAATGTGTGTAAGCGTTGATTAGCATCAACAAGATGGTGAGAAATAGCGATAATTTCATTTTCATTTCATTTCATTTTTTGTATCGCGTAATGAAAATTTATCACCATTATTCATGTTTATTTATTTATTTATATATTTTCTATTTTTCACATAATTAAATAATGTACCAAAACGAATCGGAATTTTTTTCATATTTCTCCAAATTCTTTCATTATTTCATTATTAGCTTATCCGAGACGAACGAAAAAAAACAAAATATTGACATTTTAATACCGAGAAAAATAATAATAAAAAAGTATTCATTATTTTTTCATTGAAAGATGTTTGAATGAATGAATGAAAATGTTATTCATTATTATTTTTCGCCATTATTATTATTAGTGATCATATTAATAATGATCATAATAATGAGAATATTTAGTTTACGTGAGTGTTTATTATTTATTAGTGATTCGGTTCACAATCGATTGTTGAATAGAATATAACAATAATCCACATTTGCCGTATTTATATAAATTATTTGCCTTATATCATTGAATGAGAAGTAAAACAAAGTCATTCTATTGACGGTCTATACATATTATGTCCTTCAATTTCGGTATATTCAATATATTCAATCGCTCCAAAGATGAATGAATGCCGTAAATAATGATAATAATAATAATAATATCAAAATAATGTTTTCACAAATATTTAGTCGAAGAGAAAAAAAAATCAATTATGATTTGTATTTGATTAGTTTTTTTCTCTTTCATTGAATTGATGCCGAAATCTTAGGAATATTATTCACATGGGATTCGAATCGATTCTATTGAATTCCATAATAATTCATTTTTTTCCGCATTTCGCAAAAATTTTCATCAATAATATTTGAGGAATTCATTTTTTCTATTTGAAATTATAATTTGTTTTTCTTTATAAATAAATTTTTTCATATATTCAACTGATTTCTTGAAAATTTTATTCAAATCGTTTCTTTATGAATTTTTTTCGCTTAGATTTTTCAAAATAAACCAAAAGTCAATAAACAAACATAAGAAAATGGCAAAAATATCACGAATCAATGGTTCACTTGTCACCATATTGATTATCAGTATGATTGTTGGTCTAATGGCTGCAGAATTCATGTCAACAGATGATAGTCAGTATTTTGAAATTTTTTTTGTTGAAATTCAAATTGATTTCTGAATATAATTGCTTTGTTTTTTAATTACATCCACCTAAAGACCAAGATGATCTCGACTATTACGGTATCATGTTAGCAAATTTAATCAACACACGACAATTGTTATCACCGGATAAGCGTAGCTGTTTACGTCGAGGTTCTCCTTGTGATCATCGTCCAAACGATTGTTGTCCACAATCAAGTAAGTTAAAATTTTTGTTTCTTAAAATTTTTCAAAATATTCTCAAATGGAACATTAAATATTGTAGGATAATAATATTAATCTCACAATTTAAAAGCTCTCATTAATAATAAATGTGAAAATTTTTAATAATTTTTCAGATTTTTCAATATAAAATTTAATCAAATACCCTCATAAATAGCTAGATTGAATTAGAAATTCATTTTAAATTAATAAAATTGTCTAATCTTGAGATTTTTTTAAAACAATGTTTCAATAATTTTTCATGAGACTCATTAAAATTATGAGAATAATTTTCATTTTTTATTTTAACAAGAATTTTTTTTTATTACTCTTCACACTTATTTCAACTGAAAAAATTCGTGTTCAAAATTTCAATTAGTGAGCATTAAATATTCATTGAATCATTCTGATTATTATGCATGAACAATCTTGAATAGCAAATAAAAATAGGATTAACAATCACTTGAAATGGTGGTAGATGGTTGTTAAAAATCTTATTCTTCAATAAAGAAAAGTATATTTTAAAGTTTTCAAAAATTTTTTTCGTCAAAAAAACTTTTAAATATTCGCACGATCTCAATGCATGGATTTGAACACTTATTGTTAAATAATTGAGAATATTTCATGATTTTTTCATCTTTCAAATAAGTTGAAATGAATTTGAACTTTAAAAACATGATTGAAATCGAATATTCATGTTTTTCTCAAGTTTAAGAATTTTTCAAAAAATTTATGATTCATTTTCTTGAGAAAAAAATCGAAAAATTTCTAAATTCATTGATCAATTTTCATTGATTCATTTTTATTTTTAATTTTCTATTAATCAAGTTTGTCGATGTAATCTTTGGGGAACTAATTGTCGTTGTCATCGAATGGGCTTGTTTCAGGTAAATCAATAAGACCATAATTTCTCTTATTTTCTAATATTCAAACAATTCAAATCATGATTAATGACTAATCGTTTATTTATTTATTTATCTATTTTTCTAACAAATGATCATCGCAGAAAATTGGTAGAAAATGAGCAACGGGGAAAGTTGAAATGAAAATTTTGAAAAAAAAAAATTTTTTTTGGAAAACTTGAACACAATAACACACACACACTCATGGACATACGAAAAACAACTAACATTGAATAACAGCAGAAATATGAAATGAAATATATATTCAACAATTTCCAACCGAAATATTGCAATCAATCATCTATTTGAAAAATTTTTTTGGATTAAACGCTTAATACATCATCGAAAAAAAAACAAAACAAAACGTACAAACAATACATTCACATATCGATAAGAGAGAGAAAGAAATAAATAAAATTATTTTTCTGTTGGTTTTTGTTTTTTCGTTAAATTTTATTTTGTAATTTTACTCTACATCAATACACAATTCTATAGATTAGAACTAATCGAAAAAACATCATCAATCCAAATGATAATTTTTGTTTGTTTTATTTTGAAAAAAAAATAAAAAAAAACATTTTTATTTATTTTATTTCATTTTATTTTATATTTTTGATAGAGAATTTTCATTTCCAATATTTGCTCCTTGAGATTTCCATTCCTTGTTTTTCATTCATTATCGACAATATGGTTTATGATAATAATTATAATAATAATCATATTGACGTAATGTAATTCTGCGTAAAAAACGAAAATCCATTAAAAATTCATTTTCACTTTGCTGTTGTCCAAACAAAAAATTATAACAGAATGAAGACCAGAAAAAAATAGAAACATTGATTTTTGAATTGAATATCAAAAATCTGAATCAAGTTATATCAATTTTGTTTTTCTTCTTTCTCTCTTAATTATATTTCAATTATTCAATCACCAAACGGAAAATATTATTAATTGAATTCATTATAAAGATTTTTTTCCTTAATTTATTCTTTGAACAAAAAAAACTGACGATCATAAATTGATGATAATGATAATGATGATGATGATAATAATGATGATGACAAATAATATTAAACATTTTCACATTTTAATTGAAATTTATATGAAATGAATAAATATTGAATTTTGAATTTGATATTTTGATTTGATTCAATTTTTTTTCTTTCAGAATAAATTAAGTTTCACATTTTCATTTGTGAAATTTTTCTATTTGGAAATGATATTGAAAAATTTCAAGTGAAAAAAAAAATATATATCGAAATTCAATGTTTTTGACATTTGTTTTTCATCACTCTATTAGTCAGCACCTATTAACGCGATTAAAAGCTTTCAATTTGAGAAAATATTATGGCCATTTCTTTATTATTAATTATTGATATTCATATCTCTAAAATTCAACTAATAACAATAATGGCGTCAATAAATATTTGAAGTAAACTGTGAAAATTTATTTCGAAATAATTTCATGTATTTTTTCTTCTATTTTAATTTAATATCTTGTTATGATTGTCAATCCGATTAGCTTTACGATCAAACAAATAAATAAATGATTAAAATGACATTAAAAATAATGTCAACTAATAAATCTTTAGGTTGTAAATATTATTTAATATAATGGAAATCATTAAATTATTTTTATATAATAATAATTACTATTATTTATTAAAAGTATTGATTTAAGATGAAAACACATTCAATCACAATTTCAAATTTTTTTCAATGATTATTATTAGTCATGTTAGGAGGAAAATTTATTTCATCATATTCAATAATAAATGAATACATTTCAGTGGAAATTTATTGATGATAGAATTTGTACAAATAAATGATATTTTGATCATTTTAAGTAAAAATTAATGGCAAATACATGTTATTTGTATGAAATAAATCTCAATGAAACGTGAAATGTTTACGATAAATTAATTACGAAAATATCTCATGATAATAATTATATTGCTATATTCATATACTAAAAATTATTTGTCCATTTAACTATTCATTATAGATGACAAATTATCAATCATTTGAATAATTAATAAAACTTGGACCACAAATTTCAGGATAAATTCAATTGTAATTGACAGGAAAAATCCAAAATTCCATTTCACCTAATGATTTCAAAAATCTACATTATCACTTGAATTATAATAGAATCACCAAAAAATGTTTGTCATTCAGAATTGTGATTGTTTCTCTTTGATATCACGAATAGAATGACATGAAAATTTAATCTTCATCTTCGACATTAATCCTAAATGGTAGAAAATGATAATAATTCATTCAAATGAACGATTTTTCATTTTTTGCTTAATCATTGTCAATTGTATTATTAAATTTTTATGGCGATGAAAAAACACATTCACGATTTTGATTTGCGTCATTTTTATTTCAAATATTGATTTCTTTTTGCCATCATGGAAGACAGCAGGGAAATTGATGAAAATTTCCTTGAATTATCAAGATATTCTGATAAAAATTTTCAAAAAGTTTCATTCAATTTTACGCTTTATCCTGGTTTCACATCGGCGTTGAATATTGAACGTTTATTATTATTACATTTAACAAAATTGAAAGATTTCAATGATAATCATGAAAATTTTCCTGCGATAATCTCTCTATTATATTTTATAATTGTCGTTTATTGGCTACCAAAATGGATGCAAAATCGAGAACCATTCCATTTGAATGATATATTTTCATTCTGGAACTTGACAATGGCACTATTTTCAATCATCGGTACATTACGTTTGCTGCCGGAATTGATATTTATGATTGATAATTATGGACTATTTCAATCAATCTGTGATGATCGCTATATTGACGTAAGATTTTCATAGAAATTTTTTTTGTGTATGAACTTGACTAAAATTTTTTATCGTAAATTCAACACTTAGGATCCGAGATATTTTCTTTGGATTTATCTGTATCGTATTTCAAAATTTTTCGAAATGATTACGAGTGTTTTCATCGTTTTGAATAAAAAAAGGCTATCAACAATACATTGGTCATATCAAATCATATCATTATTATACTCTTGGCAAATGTCATCATTGCCCAGCAATCATCGTTGGTTGATTTGTACTGAATTCATTGTACATTCATTTATGTATTTATATTTCGCAATGAAATTATCTACAACATCTCATCGTTTGCCATTATTATTATCAATGTTTGTGACAATATTACAATTATCACAAACATTTATTGGTGTAATCACCGAGTGGATTACAATTATTTATTCGGATTGTCATAAACAAATTTTTCAATCAATTTTAGGCTTCATAATCTACTTAATATATTTTATCTGGCTAATCATCATATTTATTCGAAAATATCTTCCAAATGATAATGAAAATCATGGATTTGAAGGCGACGATCAAAGTAAAAAGAATAAATAAAACTTCTAATTCGTTAAAAACGCAATTTGAAATGCACCTACGTTTAATCCCATTACAATATATCATTTTGATAATGATCAGTTAATAAAAAATCCAGATATTTTTTTAATTGACACAATTTTTGTTTATTATTCATAAAATTTGATTCCTATCCATATTTATTAGTCTGCAGAATTGAAATTTCTAAGTATATCTTCGTGTATGTGTATGGTTAAGCGTTTGTGCGATTGTTGTACTTTGTTCATGATAAAAAAAATTCAAAAAAAAGGTTTAAGATCAATTTTCAAATTATATTTTTTAAATACTTAAAGCTTAATTGAACATGAGAAAAAATGAACAAAATTTTTTTTCTTTTTGCATTTGACAAATCAATATTTAGACATTATTATTAATCATAATTCAAAATAAAATATATGTGTGTTTACCAAATATTTTTGAATATTTAATCAATAAGAAAACAAATCAATATATGTGTGTGTGCGTGTATGTTTACAAAATAGATTTATATTTACATAAATGAAAATAAATGACCATGCATTTTCCTATGAAAAATAATGAAATTATGATAAAAATATGTACAAATCTATGTTATTATATTTTTTTTTGTATTTGAGATGCAATAGTAATAATAATAATGATCATTATTATTATTGATTTGAAGTAGAAAACTAGAATTTATAATTTTGTTTGTTTGTGTTTTGTTTCGATATTTTTTTTTGCATAATGAAACAGAGAAAGAGAAATATCACAATAATATGCCATTGAATAAACCAGATTTCATCAATGAATGAATATTCATAAATTTTTCCACCATTTCCATGATGATGATTTATTTCAATTGAATGAATTAATATGAATGAATGAATCCATATGATTTGCATTTATAAGTATTAAGTATTGTGGTAGCAAATATATTCCATAAAACAAAATATGCATAAATAGCCCCAAAATAATATATGAATAAATTAATTTTTACTTGTTCATTATCATATTGTTTCCTTGATGTTCATTTTTGTTGATCATCAAATTCACCGAACGATGAAATCGAAATCTGAGACGTAGATGTTATCGGAACAGTTGTTGCTGCTATTGTAGCTGTTGTCGAGGTAGCTGTCGCTGAATTATTATTATTATTATTGGTTACGATAAATCCATTTGTTGAATTATCATTGATTTGTATTTCATTTGTTTGTGAATCTTTTATCGGAAAATCTGGAGGACTAGATGATAATTCCAAGAATGTTTGCCGTGATGATGAAGCTTCGACAACAAAATGATATAATTTATTATATTTATCTCTAGCCAATTCTCTAATCATCAATAATTGACTGTATTGATTTTCGAGTGAATCTTTCTGAGAATACATATTATCCACTTCGGATTGCAGACCCATTATTTGATCTAATTTACGTTTTCGACAATTTTGCGCTGCAACTTTATTTTTGCCTGCAAAAATGATGAACAAAATTATGAAATGATTAATTTTTCTATAAATAAACGAATGAAAAAAAATCAATCAATTAAAAATTTACCTCGACGTCTTATGTCACGAATCAATGATAATTGAATTTCACTAAGATCATATTTGGTCAATCTTTCATTGAATTCATCGATCGGTAAATTAATGATATCATCAGTTGAAATGGGAATATTTAAAGCTCGCGCTCTTTTTTCATCACGATTAAAGTGATTATGTTCTTTTTCTGAATTTGTACTTTCGGTACGAATTTTGTTTGAACGATTAGATTTTGTTTTAACTTGTTTATTGGTGGTGATCAAATTTCCGTTTTGTGAATTTTCATCATTTTCTTGTTTAATCCATGCATCATTTGTTGATGAACAGGATAAATTCGTTTCTGATGTAATCAATGATGAATGATGATGATGATTCAATGATTCATTATCTGGTATTTGAGCATAAGTATGATTATGTTGTACTACATTCACAGGTGTAGTTGGCGTTGTCAAATAATAATTATGATATTGTTCGACATTATTTGTATCGATCATAGAATATGAAGTTGAATTTGCATATAAATAATTGATTGGAGGATATTCACCATAATAATCATTTAATTGTACGATATTCTTACTATCATCAATTTTATTACTACAATCATCATGCGTATTTAGTGTACTGCTACTATTATTACTACTAATACTATTTTTTCCAAATAAACGATATTTTTTCTTGGCTGCACTATTATTATTTTGATTATTGGCATTATTACTATTGTTGTTAATTTCACAATTATAAGAAGATTCAGATGATGTATCAACAAGATCCTGAATAAAATAAACCGAAAAAAATGAATGAAAGAATGAAATTATTAATTAACAATTAATAACGATTTAAATCTTACATTATCGGATAATGAATGAACACGATCCGAGCTCATCGATGATACAGCTGAATCACTGCTTTTATCAAAACAATCTTCAGTATTTGAGAATTTCGGTTGCTGTTTATTATTATTGGTTGTGAGTGAATGCTGTGGAATAGGTGTGGAGGTAGTCGGACCAGGCAAATTTGATGATGGAATGACTGATGATATTGTTGAGTTATAATCATAATTTGGCAAACTGTGATTGCTTTGATTGAGGATTTCATTTGTTGAATAATTATTTGCGATATTATATTCATCAACATAACCGCTATAAAAACAATCAGAAAGTGATGAATTACTAGTGGTGAATGCTATGTTACTAAGACAACCAGGATTATTGACATCATTTATCAAACAATTATTCGTTTGATTATTATGGTGAATATTATTATGAGATAATAAATGATCTTGATGACCAGCATCTTGACTATTTGATAAAGTTGTTATTGATGAATAGAGTACGGTACCGAAATTTTGATTAACATTATCAGCATTTGTATTTGTGTTACAATAGTATTCGCCTAAAACAATAAATTAGTGGAAAAAAATTCAAAATTTGAAAAAATTTATTTAAAAAAAGCAAACTATTGATGTTTTTTACCGGTACAATTTTCATTATTATTTGCATGGAAAAATTGTCGATCTGGTTCATATACATTATAATTCTGCGCATTATTGTATATGGGATATTCTGGTCCATTTCCATCAGCTACTGTTGATAATGTTTGATAGCTATGATTATTATCATTGTTATATGTTAATGACCATTCATTTTGACCATATGTTCCATCGGTTTCATTCTGTATAAATTAAAAGGAAAAAAATAAATCGGTAACGATTGGCGAATCTAATAAATAACAAAGGGGCTAAAAACAAAAACTAACAGATTTTTTGCTTAAACAATAATTATTGACAATTGGATTAGTATTTATTTGCATAGATAAATTGTCAGTAGTTACTGATGGTGACAAATATGATGATGCTGAACTCAAAATGTAAAGACCATTGCTATTATTATCCATCATCATCATTATTGGCAAAAACAAATCAACAATTTTTCCCGATCAAAAATAGAAAACACGAGAAATCAAAAAATTATAATTCGTTGATGACGATGTCAAAATTTGAAATAAAAATGAAATATAAAATTAAGTAATCAAATATTTGCGAAACAATAATCTTTCATTGATCACAAGATAGAAAAAAAATATCTGGTCTTTGACTTCCGATCAATGACAAAATACAATTACAAATAATCAAACAAAGATGAAGATATTTAATCATCTAAATATACCTTGATACGGCCAGAAAAAAAATCTGATTCATATACCACAAACAAATATGAAAAAAACCTAGGTTTTTCAATTGTAAATTGTTGAAAATATGTAACAGGTATCGCCTTTTTTTCAATTTTCAATATTGTTTTCTATTTAAAAAAACAAAACAAAACATTTCAAAAGGTGGTTTAGTAGGAGGTGCTGCTGTTTTACCTTGCTGTTTATCGAACATTGTATTGTATTTTTACAATGAAGGAAAAAAAAAATAAACAATTCAATAGATTTGAACAATTGGAAAACTAGACACAGCAAAAAAAGAACAATGAACAACGACGCAAACAGGTGACAATTTTTGAATTATCACCTTTTGTTCACTTCAATTCATCCATCCATTCATTCATCATTGTACATTATTGATTACTGTATATCAGTAGCCAACCTATCACTGTTTTTATAGAGTTTTAAAATGTAATGAGAGTAATGGAAAAAAATTCAGAATGAATACATTTTATCCGCAGATTAAAATTCCTGCAATTTTTAATCTAATCGACATTTTAGACCAGAAAATGGAAAAATTTGACAAAAGAACATGTATATGCCCACCAACATTGAATTGTTTACTGATTTTATGAATCACACGATTACATGAGAAACATGAGATTACGGCTACGTGATCATGCATTAATCTAAATTTTATTCTCAGATATAATTAGCATTCATTGAAAAAAAACAAACAAACAAACAACCAGAAAACACAACTGACTATCAAATCCATCCATTAAAAATTCTATATGAAATAGAATTGATTACTTTCACATTATAATCAAATATTGTCAAGTGTAACTAATCGAAAATATTTTGAAATTCAGAAAAAAATTCTTTGATTTTAATTGAATATCATATGATACATCACGAAAGTGCCATCGACATTCCAGAAAAATGGAATGTGTTTTGTGATTAACATGTAAACTACGCAGAAAAATTTGAAAACAGATTCAATCAGGAATTCATGAATTAATTTTTTTCAAATTAATTAAAATTCAAATTTCCGTAGAAAAAACAAATGAATGAATGAATAAATAAATGAACGCAAAAAATAAGCAGAAAAAATTCATAAACATTAATCAATAATTAATAAAAATGGCCCATTTTTTACTCTCATTGAGATGAATCTCTCGATTGTGTTTCAATTATCATTATTGTTTCAATGTATTTTGTTTGAAAAAATTTTTGTTCAAAATTCATTTTGTTTGTTTATTTAAAAATAATTGATAAATCAAAAATGAATTATTGCTTTAAAATATTGAAAACATTTCTTTTGAAAAAAAATTGAAATTAAAACAAATATGCATCGATTGTATGCAAAACTTACAACCAAACCCCATACACACTCACACGCACTGAAAAAAACAAGGACAAAATTAAGGGTGAACAAAAAGCAAAACGAAAAACACCATAGACCTCCTGGTGCATGGATGATTTAATTTGACAATATGGAACATGATACTTTTTTTCAAACGTTGAAAGAAAAATACAAACATAAACTATACCGAAGATGGAAATTTTAATTTTGTTTCTTGTGGTAGCTTGACTTTCTGTCTTAATTATTTAGCTGGTTAATAAATAAATGAAAAAGAATAACATTAATAATCACAATCGTTGATAGCTAAGACTGTGAACGAGTTTTTTTTTATTTCATTAAATTCAATTTATTTATTAACTTTCTTTACTAAGGTTTTAATTGTAAATCAACAAGTGTCAAATGATCATGTTATCAATATGTATCTGTGTGTATGCGTGTGTGGACAATAAAAACGACTACAACAGCAAAGGCAGCTGTCAATTTTTTCCCATTTTTTCTTAAAAACTAAAAATCTAAATTAAAACAAACAAAAATTATTGATTTTCATTTCTCGATTTGAATTATTTTCTATCATTGACCATATCATATATGTGTATTGTGATATCTGAAACATTAAAGCAATTTTTTCTTTACCACTAATGTAAACAAAACTTTGTAATTATCATTAAAATTATTTACTGGTTTTGAAACATTTAGCTTTGAACGGAGATATAAATTATATTTTACAAACAAACGAAAAAAAAAAAAAAAAAAAATAAGGCAGACATTCAGGTCAATTAAAAATGGGAAAATAAAACAAAAAGAAGTAAAAGACTTCTTATTTTCAAAATGAAAAACATCGGTTAAAATATTGTTATTGATACACATTAAGGCTATTGATTGCTTCAAAGAAAAATAATTGAATGAATGAAAATGATTGGAAAATTTACATACAGTGAAAAATATTGTCAATGAAAATTATTAAAATTCAAAACGAAAAAAAAATGTATAAATTTTGACAACATATAAATATTAAATATGATCAATTTCCGTTCTCAAGTGAAACAAAAACGAAAATTGTTACAATTTAATATTTATGAATGAACAAAAGTAAAAAAAAAAATAATTAAACTTACCGATAATAATGCTTCAAGTTCATCAAATAAATCATTAACATCACCATTATCACCGGAACCCAATAATGGTAATATTTCATCGACAATTTCATCATCGTTATTATTACCATTACCATTTTCATTGATATTATTATTTTCATCTTTTATATTTTCAACACATTTATCACTGGTATCATTATTATTGTCATTATTAATTAATAAAAATTCATTAAATGTTTCATTATCAATTATAACATCATTAATATCAATTTCATATGATGATTGTGGCTGTTGGTCTTTTTGTTGTTTTTGATAATTATTTTCTGCATTTGATTTTTCATCATCATTTTCAGATTTAATCTGTTGATTTTGTAGTAGCAGTTGATCATCGACTGTTGTCAATGAATAATCACCTTGTATTAATGGATCTGGAATTTGGATCAAACGGAATGAAAAAAAAAATTGAATAACCTCAGAACAAATATTCACAGAATAATGCTGAAACTCGTGTAATTTGTAATTGAATTTTTTTTTTAATCAAAATGAAATTTAAAATCTCGTCATTATTTTATTTCTTCTTTTGAATTTTATTTCATTTTTATTTATTGAAAGAAATTTTTTTTTCAATTTCAGTTTTGTTAATCTGGCATTTCTATATTTCTCCATTATCATTATGACTATTGAAAAATTTTCATTATTATTATTATTATTAATGATATATCGAATTATACGATCATCATTACAACTTAATTTTTTTATTTTTTGATATTTTCTCCTGGGAAAATGCATAGATTTTCATTGTTACTATTGTCATCATTGTTATTATTTGAAATAACAAATCATCATCATCATCGTCATCATCATCATTGAATGAAATATATCACATAGTCTAAGAAATTTCAAATCATATTCCGGACACATTAAAAGAATCAATTTAAGCTCAAGTATCAAAGACAAATACATTGAGATTTTATGAAAAAAAAGTTTTTCGTTATTGTAACTATTTGTTGTTCCTAATTATTATTATTATAGCTACTATTTTGATATAAAATTGACCAAAAAAAATATTGTCATATCATCATTATTCACCACCACATCATCATCATCATCATAAAATATTGATAAATGTAAACAAATCAAATTTAATTAGAATTTTATTATTAAAATGAAGAATTGAAATAGGATTTTTCGTTGTTTAACGTAGCAATTTGTCCTCTTCATTTTGTTCTTCATCAGGGAAATTGATCGTCAGTATTATTGATATTATTTTAATTGTCAATCTTTGACTGAAAAAAATTAAAATTGACAAATGTCGAAAGTATTTGACAGTTAATAATGTCGCAATAAAAAAAATGGCTAATGATGATGACAAGTAAAAAAAATTTCGAGAAAATTTAAATCAAATTACACCGAAAATGCAAATCTATTAATTTATTTTAATTCAAAGTACTAATGGCCGAAATTAAATAAAAAGGACGAAACTGGAAGCTAAAAAGCCGCTTTCAATGATTGTCAAATGTTTGAAATTCAAAAATAATCCAAAAATTCAAATGGTTGAAAATAGAGCGCAATCTGTCGAGTCGAAAATTGAGTGAATTTAAAAATTTTTATTTTCGCAAACAACTGTAAGTTCAATGCATTAATTGAAGGTCGATTTGTAATTGTGCTTTTATGTTGAATTGTCAAATATTTTGACAAACAAAAAAATGAAATTATTTTCAACAAATTTTTCGCTTCTTCTTTAAAAATTTCAATTAATCTATATTCATATTCGTACCCACAACAAAAACACACAATAATTAATCAAATATTCTTGAAATTAGATGAAATAAATAAATAAACAAAAATCAACAACTAATAAACAAGCAATTTGAATATTTGTATTTCAAATTTGAGAAAAATAATTGCAACCAACAACGATTCAATGTTTAGAATCTTTTTCTTTCGAAAAATTCTAATCAAGGATATTAACATTGAAATCGAAAAAAAAAAATTTTTGAATCATAATCAATGATTATCAATGATAATATCATATGATAGATAATATTACATGGCAATCAAATGAACAAGCAACAAAGACAACAAAAAAAAAATTGACAATTATCACGTGCTTTGGAAAATAATCTTCAATCATCGCTTTTTCTGCACAACATTGTATTACCTACGCAAAACTTTTAAATAAAAGAAATCATTTTGTTTTTTTTGTCTAAGGCCGTTTACCTTTTTTAATTGATTTCGATAATATCTGCCAAGAAAATTTAGTAAAAAAATTTCAACGCAACAACCACAAATCTCAATAAATACTCCTACACTAAATTATAGCATCAATATGCATATATATTTATTGCACACCTATTTTTTCATTGGATAAATGCATCATCAACCAGATTTTTCCTAATTTCTACTCAGTAATTTTTGAAAGAAGATAATGGCACCAAAATAGACATTTATTGGTTTCATTTTTTTAAAATTTTTTATGGATAATTTTTTTGTCAATATTTTTTTTCTATTTTTCTAAATCAAAAATATTAAAATGCAATAACTTTTGTAAAATTTTTATTTGCTTTGATATTTAATAATAAAATTGAGCAAATAATAAGAAGGATGCTTGTAAAATTTACATTCAAAACACAATTAAAAAACAAATTAAATATAATCGAGTAAAAAAGAGAATTGCCTACGACGTTTATCTATTTTACAATTTGAAAAATGAAAATATTGATGCAAAAATATGTAGATACTATTCTTGAAAACATATTTGTAACTATGTGTGGTATTCATTTGAATTGAATCAACAAATGAATAATGAAAATTCTTTGGAAGAATAAATTATTCTATGAACGAAATCATAGAAACTCATGATCTTTTTTAATAATTTACATGTACATCTTTGTATTTCATAATTGATGCCAATAAACTCTTTTTTTCTTTGATTTTGACAATTTGAATCATTCATTTCAAGCATCTACAACAATAAAGGATCGACCTACCAACACCGATATTTATTGTTATTCTTGAAATTTTTTGCTTTCGAGGGTTTCTTGCCAGAAAATTGTTTCATATTTGAAATTTTTTAATTAATGTCAATGTCACAATTAATTTATATATGTGTTTGTATAGCAAAAACAATGGCACAAAATAAACAAAAAACATTTACTTACCATCATTCAAATTTGGCCAGATACGATTTGAATTTTGATACTGAATTTTTTAAAAGACAAAATAAATAAGAATAAATTAATTTATACGGTTAGATTGAGCACAATGAATTCAAATACCTCAAATTCCAATTCATTTATTAGATCGAAATCGATTGATAACGGCTGATCAATCGGTTGTTGATGTTGTTGTTGATTGTCACCATTGACAAATATGTCATCATTATCATCACATTCTTCTTGTTTGATAAATACATTTGACTCAATAGGAAATGCGATTAAATTCGAATTATGGTGTGGTGTCAATTCATTGCCAATACCATCATCATTATCATCGTGGTTGTCATAATAATCATCGACACCATTGTTATTGCTATTATAAATAATTGATGAATATCTTCCTAGTGAATTTAAATCGTCAAATATATTCTGAGTTTCACGCAATAATATCGATGTTTTAGTATGATGATAATAATGTTCATTATTCAAAAGATTATTTTGTAAAAAATAATTATCGTTATAATAAAAATTATCAACACTTAATGGACCATTATTATCATTATCATTATTATTATTATTGAAATTGTTTAAATAATCATCTCGAAAACTTGTTGAATAGTGGAGATTATTATTAGTGCTATATGATCCGGCTGATGACAATGATGTAAAATGATTATTATTATAATTATAATTATTATTTAAATTTCTAAGTAAAGGTTGACGTAATGTTGATGACAATAATAACGTCAAATAAAACCAATCAGTGAATATTGATGATGTTTTCTTATTTGATTGTGTCATTTTTTTGTGAAAATATTCAAAAATGTTCAATCGAAAAAATCTTTCAACAATGAAAGAAAGGTAAATTTCAAATATATTCTCAAATTTCACCGGTAAAAATTAATATTTGAATAGAAATTTTCAATTTTATTTGTCACATTCAACAAAAGAATAATCATTATCAAATTAAATTGATGAACATCTTGGTGATCACAATTTTTTCTAATTGTTTCACAATGTTAAAAAACAAATTATTCAATGAAAGAGAATTTAATAATGTTATGACATCGGATTAAACACAAAAACAAAGCACAATACCGATCACAAATACGTAAAGAAACAGACGATTAATTTTGAATTCAGTGAAAAATACTAAAAATTATTGCATCAATTCAATTAACTAACTGCAAACAAATAAAAAAAAGTAAATTAATTCATTAGTTTTAAAACAAGAAGAAATAAGAATCGTTCATTTCACAAATCTTACATTACATTATATTCGATTTCTTTTAAAAATGATAAAATTCAAATTTAATATTATTCATGTGCACACATATGATCAAAAAATATGATGAGATCTCGATGCAATGTGCTGCTGGTTGTTGTGTTGTTGTTTTTGATTTTTTCTTTATGCTGCGATTGCTTTTACTGTTGCTGATGCTGCCGTTGCTGTTGCTTGATATATAATCATTAAATAATTTTATTGTTTGTTTGTATTTGTGTGATATGTTGTTGTATTTTATTATTACTATTATTCACTGGTGTTGTTTGTTTGTCGTAGCATTGATAGTTTTTGCCTTATTATTTATATTTGTATTTATATACAAATATTATATTTAGATTTATATTTTATTTTATTTATTTTCAATCTTTTCAATTTTTTAGATTTTTTTAATGCTTTGTTTTGTAAAATGTGCACGAACAAGTTTTATTTGTATTTGAGGAAAGAAAATTAAGGGAAAAAATAAATTCAAATAATAATAATAATAAAATAGAAAAGTGTAAACAACACCATTGTCGTCAATGGGAAAATAAATATAAGAATGAACCGAAATCGGATGCCATCTATCCAGCTGCAATAATAAAAACTTTTAAAAAATTTTTTTCAATTAAATTTTTAGGATTTTTCAATTCGAAAGTAAATTCCTTGAATTTTGAATAAATAATTTTACAAACGATTCTGAAATTTATGTAAAATTTGCCCATATTCCTGTTTTTGTCGTGAATTTTTTACAATTTTTTCCCAAAAATTCTGAATTAATCAAATAAATTCTGGCATGAATCTTGATAGAATAAAACCATTTGACAGGGCTCTCAATTTTGTCTATAATTTCAATGAATGAATGTATGAAAAAATTGTTTTTGTTTTGAAATTATTTAATTTAAAAAAAAGGAAAAAAATCCTAATAATCTAATCAAGTAAAATCAGTAGAAAAGCAAAAAAAAAAATGTTTTTAAAAATGACAGATTTGATGTTCATAAAATGACATTGAATATTGTGTGAATTCATTTAATTTATTTAATTTGTTTATTTTCTATTAAAATCAACGAAAAAAAAAATTAAATTAAATGAAATGATTCATTCAAAGCTTAATTAAAAAGCAAAAAGAGTTCAAACTTGATGATAATTGAAAATTTTTTTTTAATTCAAAAACATTGTTTGTGAATTTTGCTTCGCGACTAAAAAAAATAACGAAAAAAATTTTTGCACGCTTTTTGTTTTTGTTTGTGTGATTTGAATTCATTAATCAAGAGATTTTATAGCAAAATCAACAGTTTCATTTAAATCAAAATTCAAAACATGGCATCAACAGCAACTGCACCATCAACATCTTCAAATGGTCAACAACAACAACAACAAGAAATTAATTTAGAACAATTGATTAATTGTTTAATGCAAACATTATCACCTGATGTTAATGTTCGTAAACCGGCTGAATTATTTATTGAATCATGTTCTAGTAAACCTGGTTATATTCAACAATTATTGCAATTAATACAATTTCCTAATTTAGATTCAACAATAAAATTATGTGCTGCTATTGCATTGAAAAATTTGATTAAAAAATATTGGTCACCATCATCGACGAATAATATTGATGATGATATTAGTAATAATGATGTAATCAACTCGAATGATCGTTTGTATTGTAAAAATGTCATCATTGATTTGATGTTGAACAGTGATAAGAAAATACAAAAACAACTTAGTGAAGCTGTAAGTTTGATTGGAAAAAGTGATTTTCCACAAGCATGGCCAAATTTGTTGGAAAATATGATTCAAAAATTGAATGAAAGCTGTCAACAATTCAATTTCAATGTTATAACTGGTATTTTGCAAACATTAGATTCATTATTTACTAGATATCAGTATGAATCTAAATCAGATAAATTATGGACCGAAATCAAATTTGTATTGGACACATTTGCTAAAACATTTACAGAATTATTCATATGGATCGTAAAATTGGTACCCGAACATATCAATAATAAACAAAATATACAAATAATTGTACAATCATTGGTCTATTGTTCGAGAATATTTTGCAGTCTTAATTCACAAGATTTAGCTGAATTTTTCGAAGACAATATGAATACATGGATGACAAATTTTGTACAATTATTGCAATTGAATGCACCAACTTTGATGACCGATAGTGATGAAGAGATGGGTGAATTGGAAAATCTAAAAAGTCAAATATGTGAGAATATTGCATTATTTGCTGAAAAATACAGCGAAGAATTTGATTCATATATACCAGGTTTTATTAATCAAGTGTGGACATTATTAGACTCACTAGATTCAAAACCTAAATATGATTCATTAGTATCAAATGCTATCCGATTTTTGTGTATTGTTACTGATCGTGGTTTGCATAAAGAAATTTTCGAAAAAGAACAAGTATTGCAACAATTATGTTCACGTGTCATAATACCGAATATGCAATTTCGCGAGTCAGATGAAGAATTATTCGAAGATAATCCTGAAGAATACATTAGACGTGATGTAGAAGGTGCTGATGTTCAAACAAGACGGCGTGCTGCTTGTGATTTAGTAAAAGCTTTGGCCAGATATTTCGAGAAAATAATGACTGATGTGTTTAGCAAATACATTGAAACAATGTTAATCAATTATCAACAGAATCCACAGCAAAATTGGAAAAGTAAAAATGTTGCTATTTATTTGGTGACATCTTTGGTCATTAAAGGTGGTTCAGTACGTTTAGGCACAACAAGTACTTCTGATTTGATTAACATAACCACTTTCTTCAATAATGTCATACGTAATGATTTAGAACGTCAAGATATAAATGAAATGCCTGTATTGAAAGCTGATGCATTGAAATATTTGATTGTATTTCGTAATCAATTACCATTGAATGAAATTTTTTTACCGATGTTACCGCACATAATCCGTCATTTACAATCACCAATCGTTGTGATTCATAGCTACGCAGCTATTTGTATTGAGAAATTATTGACATTACGTGATCCTAATAATACACAAATGCCATTGGTAAAAGTTGAAAATATACAACAATATTCATTGCAATTATTGGAAGGGTTATTCAATATTTGGCAATTCAATGGTTCTTCTGAAAATGATTATTCAATCAAAGCAATTTTACGCATATTTAGTTTATTACGTGAAAATTTATTACCATATTTCAATATATTGTTGCCAAAATTAGCAGAAAAAATAACATTAGTATCGAAAAATCCATCAAAACCAAATTTTAATCATTATTTATTTGAAACATTATCATTATCGATTCGGATTGGATGTGAGAAAAATAAATCCTCGATGCATAGTTTTGAAAATATATTGTTTCCAATAATTCAAACAATTTTGATACAAGACATACAAGAATTCACACCTTATGTATTTCAAATATTGGCACTATTATTAGAAAATTATGATAATAATGAAATGATTCTACCACCGAATAGTCCATATTCTGAATTGTTTCCATTTTTATTGGTACCATTACTTTGGGAACGAAATGCAAATTATGAACCGTTAACACGTTTAATACAAGCTTACATCAAATGTTCCTCGAATGATATTATTAAATTGGGCAAATTACAAGCATTATTGGGTGTTTTTCAGAAATTAATTTCGATGAGATCAAGTGATCATTTTGGATTCAGAATCATCAATTATTTAATCATATTTATGGATTCGACAGCTTTAATGCCACTAATGAAACAAGTATTTTTCGTATTATTCCAACGATTGACGCATGCTAAAACATCTAAATTCATCGGTTCATTATTAGTGTTTTTCAGCTTATTCACACATAAATTTGGTGCGAAAAATTTATATGATATGATTGAATCATTACAAAATCGTATGTTTCATATGGTTTTGGAAAAATTGTTCATATCAGAAGTCAAAAGTGTTAATGGTAATTTGAATCGAAAATTTTTCGCAATTGGTCTTATTGATTTGATCTCCGATTTGGATGAATTTTTTTCACCGACAAATAATTTGATAGAATTCTGGCCAAAACTATTACAATGTCTTGTAATAGTGCTTGAATCATCATCAAACGATAAAAATGACAAAATTGATGAAAATCATTTTGTTGAAATCGAAGAAATGAATATGGGCTATCAAGCATCATATTCACGTTTGATATTCGCAACGACTCAAGAATTAGATTTATTGCCCGATGTTTCGCAGCCCCAATTGTATTTTGTACAAAAATTACAACAATTATCAAATCGTTATCCGGGAAAAATATCTCCATTGATTGGTGCAAATATTTATGTAAAAAATTTATTGAATGCCGCCAATGTTAACATTTCATAATTGAATTTTGAATTTTTAATTCACTGAGAGAAAAAATCTCATTTAATCTAATATTCATTAAACGAATTTATTCGTGATAATATTTTTTTTAAAAAATTTGATTTGATTACAAATAAAATAATTTTCATTATTTTAAAATTTATGAATCGGTGTATTGAGGTTTACGTTTGGCAATGAATGCTTGCATACCTTCTTTTCGATCGTTCTATATTCGTTGGTTTTTGAAAAAAAATTATTCAATTATTAAATCGATTTTCAATTTGATTATCTTACCGTAGCAAATGTAGAATAAAATAATTTCTTCTCAGTTTGAATGCCTTGTTGTAATGTTGTTTCATATGCTGTGAAAAAAAAAATGAATGGATGAAATTTGATTTTGACAAAAAAAAAATTTTGAAATAAAAATTTACCAAAATTAACAGATTGTTTACAAATAGCAACGATTAATTTGGAATTTTCACCAATTTTTTCGGCCAATTTTATCGATTCATCAACAACTTGATCAGCTGGAAATACACGACTAACAAGTCCATAGTCATATGCTTCTTGTGCATTAATTTGATTACCACTCAAACACATTTCCATGGCACGTGATTTACCAACATATCTTGTTAAACGTTGAGTACCACCAGCACCAGGTATTGTACCGATTAAAATTTCTGGTTGACCAAAACGAGCTTTATCGCCAGCATATATTATATCGCACATCATCGCTAATTCACAACCACCACCAAGCTACATAAATACATGAAATTTGAATTAATTCAAGGTAAATATTTGAACATGGTATTTAATTACAGCATAACCATTAACAGCAGCAATGAGTGGTTTGGAAATTGCTGTAACTTTATCCCAGTGTGAAAGAAATGAACCTGACATAACATGTGAAAATGTATGATCAACCATTTCTTTGATATCGGCACCAGCAGCGAATGCTTTTTCCGATCCAGTCAAAACCATAGCGGCAACATTTTTATCGCTGTCATATTGTTGCAATGCATCAACAACTTCATCCATTAATCCAGCACAAAGTGCATTCAATGCTTTCGGTCTATTCAATGTAACAAGACCAACATTCTGTTTGGCACCTCGTAATTCGGTCGTAATAAATTCATATGCTTTGTTATTGAATGAAATTTTCATATTAGAAAAGACTAATCTTAAAAATAAACAATGCTTACATTTTGTTGACAACAATCGCAGGAATTGATGAGAATTTTGTAAATTTCTAAAATTTACATATCGTTTTGTCAATGAAAGGGCCATTCTTTTTAATTTGAAGAAAATAAAATCTAAGTTTTTATCCTCTAATTGTTGTGTACCTAAGAAATACCAGTCTAAATCACAATCACGAAGAGTTATCACATTGTTCGGTGATCAATCAAACACACTTCTATCTGGTGGCGAGAAACCGCGACATTTTTCAAAATTTAAAATTTCATAATTTTCGTGACAATTTTTCAAACATTCTCTGATATGATAACATTGCAAAATCAATAAATTATCATCCATGAATTATAATCATCTAAGCATTAAAAAAAAGGGAAAAACCCTTATCAAAATTAAGATTTCTTAGGTTCAAAGCATCGCAAATCAATCAATCTTCACTTGCTGCCCATTATTTTCTGGTGGTGTTTTGTGGTTTTCATGGAGAATTTCCATTACAAGAAGCGCATGCGATTCATTAATTTTATTTTGCGCATCAAAAGCAAATGAATCAATGGTGATGATGTTTAGCAGAAATAAACATTGAAAAACATAACAGCAAATATATGCCTAAATGATTAGCTTTTTATTAATGAATAAACACAAATGTTTAAAATTAATCAAAAATCAAAAAATTGAATTTGAAAATGTTTGATTAATTTATACTTGCACATAAACACACATGCAAAGCAACAAACAACACATTTATTGCCATGATATTGGCTTTAATTTTAACCACTGAGCTTCTTCATTATTATTTGATTTTGTTTCGATGAACGTCATTCAATACATTTTGATTACAGCATTTTGAGTGTATGTTTTTGGATTATCATTCGAGTGTGTAGTTCTGTGCGTACATTCTCAATTAAATTTTTGATTGATTCAATTGGTTTTCAATGAGAATACTTATTATTATCATTGTTAAATAATCAAATTAAATGATTCCCCTTTTTTTCTTATTTTATCTCAAAAAGTTAATTTTCTTGAAATTTCCAAAGAACATATCATCATTATTATCATCATCGGTTGATCATCATCATTTAAGTGTGTTTGATTGATTATTCTTCAAAAAATAACATAGCATATAACAAGTTTATTATTCAAAATTTTTTGCGCATTTATTGATCGATTATTATCATCATCATCATCATCATCGATTGATTATTAATTTATTCATATTTATTTTTGGATTCTTTGACTTTGTTGATATCTTATTACAGAACAAAAAAACAAAAACAAAACAAAAAATATGGCTGCAATTTTTGAAAAGGTAAGTTTCAAGTTTCATTTATTTATTTATTTGAATGTGTATGCATTTTCAAAAATAATGAATATTTTTGAAAAGAAAAAAAACAAAAACAAAAATTTAAAAATACCAACACAAACATTATTATTTCTTTGTGTGTGTGTTTTTTTCTCAAGTTATGATTAATTATTATATTCATTGATTTGATCAGAAATCATTATGAACTAAATTGTTTTCGCTATGCGACCCTTGCCAAAAAAAAAAAATTAGTCACAAATTGTTTAAAAATTAATGCGAAAAGAATTTGTTGCTATCGAAATTTTCGGCCATAAATTTATGTTCATTAATCAAATTTCATATCAATATTTTCTTTGAATTTTTCCTTTTGATTGCCATCAATAATAATTTATCTTCGTTTTTTTTTCGTGAAAAATGATATTTTTTTTTCTTTTGAAATAAATATCATCTTCAAGACAATGAACAATAACTCTAGGTTTCTAAGTACCTAAAAATTTTTAAAAATTTTTTTTCCACCATTTTTAATTGGTAAAAGTCAATGATAAGATTTTGATAACCAGCGTTGATATGAATGTGATGTATGATTAAATAATATTGTCATTTATTTTCTTTTTCCAATCGATTATTTTAAATTTTTACCCATTTTTTGATTGCTTTGAATGCAGCTGTCATCATAATGAAATGAAACTAAATAATTAATTTTGGTTTTTGGTTAATTTTTTTTTTTAAATAAATGGTGATTATTATGAAAAAGCTTTACGAATAATATTTCATTTGAATTTATAAATTGAAAATCAATAAATCAATGAAATGATTACAAAATCATAACTTTTTCCATAGATAGATAAATGTCGTAATCATACATCGATTAATTATTAAGAATAAAATTGTAATTAAAATGATAAATAATCATTAGATTGTCATAGTGCAATCATTACTAAAATATTCACAGAATCATTTTTTATTCTTTAATTTTATTTTTTTCATCAAATTCCATTATTATCTCAACCCTTTCTTTTTCATCATTATCATTTCAATCATCAAACATTTCACATCTATCACACGTTCTTATCTGTTAATTTTGCGCAACATTGAATAAACAATGATTGTTGATATTGACGATTATGATGATAATCAATCAACAATGAAATTTTCAACAGCAATGAATCAGGTTTGTTTTGATTATTGTTTTGTGGTAATTTTTTTTCAAATCTTTCAATTACATTTATAATAAAGAATTTCAATTATGCTTGTTTAATTAATAAACACAGTCACATGAAATTGAAATGTTGTTTTGAAGAATTTTAATTAAAATTAAAACAAATTGAAACGCCACTGGAATACAACAAGTAGCTTTTCAATTTGTAAACACACAGTGTGATCATATAATGATTGATAAAATCCTTGATGAGTTGTGATTGCAACTTTTGATTTTAAAATTTTTTTAATTTTCTCTTTTATGCAATCGATTTTCAATTGAAAATCTTAACACACACACAGACACATAACAACATTGAATACATCGTTACATTGTTCGCTTCAATTTTCTATTTTTATATTTTTTTTTATTCACAATGGCATAACTTTGGCTGGTCGACTGAATAATGATGATGATAACGATGTATAGCGACAGAAAATTGATTCAAAAGATTACATATAAAGAGTAAATATTAAGACTAATGATAATAGTAATAATAATCTATTAGGTTGTCCAGAAAGTTCTGGCCGATTTTCATGAGCAACTCTATTGATTAAGCGGAATGAACTTCACGGACAATCTAATATTAATGATTATATAAATATAAATATGATGGTCATTTTCTCTTGACTTGTTTTCATCTATCCAATGTTTTTTTTTTCTATATTTGCTATTATTATCATTGAATTTAGCATTGATGAAGATGATGATGATGATAAAAATAATATTTTTCTCTCTTTAAATCGTAGCATATTTCTATAAACAAATTTCATTGATTATGAATCAATTTAGATTTGGTTTAAATCTTTAAATTTTAAATTTTTATTTGAGATTTCACTTTTTTGAGATTACTTCATTCATCTTGATGATTTTCATGATACCAGTTTTTTTTATAAAAAAGATACATCGCAGAACATTGTTACAGAAATCGTAAACAGGTTTCGGTCGCTTGTTTTTCGATATATTTTGCAATTGGTTTTATTTATTTCAAAATAATTTTTCAATGTTTTAATTGATTTTTATCTTTGTATGTTAATCATTTTTTTTTCTACATTTTCCAAGAACTATCGTCCAATCATTGTTTGTTTTTATGATTGTTTTTGTTTTCACATAAATTTTAAACAAAATATCAATATTTAAAAAAAGGAAATGACATTTAAAGATTTTATCATTGTTGTAATCAATTTTTCGCATTTCAAATTGTTCACAAATGATGATGATAACTATCGAATGTTTATCAACAACAAACATCAACAAAAATAATAATAATAATTATTATTCCAATCAATTGATATTTTCTTGATTCATGCAAAAATAATTATGACAAAATTATTTAGAGAAAATAGTGAAACTGATTCTGCTTGTTTGATTGCGATCGAAAATGATGCGAATGAAAATTTTGCATCATTGACAGACAATGAATTGTTTGTCGAAAATTGTTCACAGGTCATTTCCTATGCAATTGACATATTTCGATGATGATCATGCTCAATTGATTGTTTTGATTTTATAATAATTTAATTGTTTTTTTTTTTTTTTTTTGTTTTTGTTTTTAATTTGTTTTAGGCACTTTTAAAAGCACGTGATGCATTTCATCGTAATGTTACGAAAGACATTAATTTTCGTATCAAACAATTAAAACAATTACAATTGTGTATCAAAGAAAATCAAAATGAATTCATCAAAGCATTAAATGCTGATTTTCGTAAGGTAAAAAATTATTGCCATCATCATTGTTGATTATGTTTTCCCTATTTTCAATTCACAAACCTACTTTTTTAGCCTACTTTAGAAACAGTGATTACTGAAATCGATTTTGTGCTTAAAGATATTGAACATCAATTGAAAAATATACGTAATTATTCGAGACCACATTATGTTGAAAAGAAAGGCATATCTTGTTTATTAGACAATTGTTTTGTTAATTATGAACCATATGGTGTTGTGTTAATATTTTCAGCATGGAATTATCCAGTACAATTATTGTTTTGTCCATTAGTTGGCGCAATATCGGCAGGTAATTGTGTATTGATCAAACCGTCTGAAATTGCATCGAACACTGGAAATTTGATTACGGAATTATTACCAAGATATTTGGATCGTGAATGTTATCATGTAATTAATGGTGGTCCAGAAGATTCTCAAAAATTGTTGAATGAGCGTTTTGATATGATATTTTTTACTGGATCAACCTCTATTGGAAAAATTGTCTACTCTGCTGCTGCGAAATTTTTGACACCAGTTGTATTGGAATTAGGCGGTAAAAATCCTGTTTACATAGATGATAGTGTGAATATGGATATCGCTGCGAAGCGAATATTGTGGGCTAAATGTCTGAATGGTGGTCAAGTTTGTATTGCACCCGATTATCTGCTTTGTACAAAAGAAGTGCGAGAGAAATTCCTTGCAAGTGCTCAAAAAATTCTGAAAGAATTTTTCAATAATGATGCTAAAAATTCAGATAGTTTTGCGCATATTATAAATGATAAAAATTTTGACCGTTTGAATGATCTTTTGAGAACAACCAATGGAAAAATTGTTATCGGCGGCAACACTGACAGAGAAAATAAATTCATCGAACCAACCATAGTTTCAAATGTTCTACCTTCAGATTCTTTGATGAAAGATGAAATTTTCGGACCAATTTTACCAATCATGACAATCGACTCGATTGATGAAGCGATAGAATTCATCAAAAAAGGAGAAAAACCATTGACCATGTATGTGTTTACAAATAAAAAACAAGTCCATCAAAAATTCTTGAAAGAAACATCGAGTGGTTCATTTGTGGTCAATGATACAATGATACAGATGACAAGTAAGTACATTTGAAAGATGATAAAAATTCGTTCAAATAATTAGCTGATTTTTAAAAAAGTCGAAGAATTGCCATTCGGAGGTGTTGGAAATTCCGGTATTGGTTGCTATCATGGTCCTCATTCATTTACCGCATTTTCGCATAAGAAATCTGTTGTGATAAAGGATTATAATGCATTCGCCGAATATTTAGCAAGGTATTTTTATCAGATTTTCATTTTTAATTCGAAATGAAATTAAATTTCATTTTATTTCCATAAAGTTCGCGATATCCACCATATAGTGAGCAAAATATGAGAAGTCTTCAACGTTTGGTCGGACGTACTTTTATTGATGATATGAATATGGGAAAAATTTTGTCATTTATAATGACATTCACATTCGGCATTGTGACTACAGTTTTAGGATTTTTCATAAAAGATAAAATGAATTGAATGGATTTGAATTAAAATTACATAATCATAGATTATCGATGACATTATTGATGTTATCAAAAAATAATGCAAAAATAAAGATAAAATGTCAAAAAAAAATTAATTTTTTCTCAATTTTCGCATCAAATTAACTTGTTCCATAGCAGCTTTACGTTTACGTGGCGTTGAATTGGTTACGTCGATAACTTCGGAAATTTTTTTAGATAAATCATCCATTTTTTTCGGTGATTGATTTGTCGATGTAGGTGTTTGAAAATTATCATTTTTAGATCCGAATGTTGTGGTTAAATTCTCAGGCAAACTAATAGCACTCAATGGCGTTGCTGGCAATAGTTGTTTATCATTTGCTGCTTGTTGAATATTGTTATTATTATTTGATTCAAATTGATGTTTTAATGATTGTAATTCAAAATCTAATCCTGTTAATGCCATTTTAAGTTCATATAATAAAACCATATCCGAACGGAGATCATTGAAATGACGACAAATTTCTTCAGTAGGCATTGGATGCAGATCAACTTTAAGTTCTTTCAATAATTGATCAATAGCTTTCATTCGCTTTTGTCCAACTGATGCCGGTAATTTCATACGAGAACTACGTAGCCAAACACCAAACGTTTTCGGATCTGGAAATTTGATTCCAGCTGATTCAATATTGACAGTGTTGAACGAATTATTGCCAACATCACCAATACGTGAACCTTTCAATTGAGAAGTTGCTTTCTTTCGACTTGAACGTGATAATAAATTCGATTGTCGTTGCTGATTTTGTTGCTCTTGACGACGTAATTCTGAAGTACTATCAGTGGAAATCAGTTTTTGAATCTCTTGTGTGATTTTCTCACGTTCTTTTTTACGTTGTTCAATTTTTCTTAATTCAGCAATCAATTGTTGCTCTTCTTCATATTCTTCTTGTGTGCGATTATATAATTTTTTCAACTGTTCTTTACGTTTTCTTTCATGATCAGCATCAAACACATAACCGATTGTTTTATTATTATTGATACCACTAACACCCATTGCTGCGGATGTTGGTGCTGATGTTTCGTTACGTAGTTTGGATAAGATTTCACAAACAGTATAATATCGATCTTTTAAACTCTCAACAGTGCGAGCTTTATATTGTGTCGTGTCCCAACGATCATGTATGATGATGAAACGTAAATCGTACTTTCTGCATAAATTAAATAGATAATCAGTTTCATTTTTGCTCCAATCATTACATTGTAATAATTCTTGATATTGTCGATCAGTATATGTTGGTATGTTAATCATGACATTCATTTTAGCGAATGGATATTCTTTATTTTTATCAGCTTCACGACGCCAATGATACAATTGAAAACCATCTTTTCGTGCTGGATTTGTGAATGGAACCCAATTCCATTTGATTACTTTACGCAGACTTAAATTAGCTTTAACTTTTTTGTAACCGAATGGTGGAAATCCAAATTTCGATGTTATGGCAAAATCAGACGGAATCAGTGATGCACTATCTTTATTTTCTGAACAAAGTAACGCATATACTTCACGATTCATTCCTTTTATATTTGATTTTTTAATGGTTGCTGTTAATGATTGTGATGCTGCCGATGGTGTTGTTGATGGTGATGATAATGTTAGCGGTTCAGACTGCCGTTTATTTTTCTTCAAGATTTTCTTATCATTTGTTAAATCATTACGATTTAATTCTAATATATCACGTACATCTGCCATTTTCGATTTATATGATTTATATAATCAAATTAAATTAATTTTAATTGTAAAAATTTGAAAAAAAACTCAAAAAATAACAAAAATCAGCTTGACAGGTACTGTTCATAGAGAACGGATGCGAATAAATTGTTTTCAAAACATTCCGATTTCGGAATCAAAACAAATATTTTACGATGGCAACAGATTTGGAAAATTTAATTGAAAAATTAGTGAAAAAAGGTGATGATCAATTAGATAAAAAAGAATTATCATTGTTGAAACAATGTTGTAAATCAGAAAGCAACAATAATGAATTTTATCTCCATTTATATCATTTAATACGCCATCAATTGAAACAAAAGCATTCACAAATACGTTTCAGTTCATTTTTACTTATCGATTATCTATTCCAACGTTCACATTTATTTCGTTCAATTTTATGCCGAAATTTAATCGAAATAATCGAATATTGTTTACATGTTAAATTAAAAAATGATAAAAGTCAATCAACAATCCAAATTATCGAACTTCAACAAAGTGATATATTAAGACCAATAACTTGGACTAAAAAATTACGTGAAAAATTCTTTGAACGCTTTAGATGCTGGCAAAATGAATTCGGTCAAAGTTATCCTTGCCTCAAATATCATTACGATTTATTAATAGAGAAAAAATTAATCAAGCTCAATGAAAATCAATCGACAAGTGGATGGCAGCGAGAAATACCAGAGGAAACTTTGGAAAAATTGAAAACAGATTTTAATGAGTTTGAAAATGACTTAAACACGTTGATTATGCAAATTGATTCATGTTTTGAATTATTAATACCAAAAATGAATTTGATCGAAGATCATAATGACAATGATTCTAGTGAAAATGAATTCAGACCAATGCAAGGTTTATCATTCAATATTATTCTTCAATCTAAAATTGAAATTTTACGTGATGAATCAAACAGTATTTTAATCGAAAATCTAAAAGAATTGTGTAATGAATTGAAGAAATATTATGAAAAATTAAAAAATTTCCAAACACAATCAAAATTTGCAAATAATATTCTCAATGATAAAATTGAAAAAGTACGAATAAAAATTGCCGTAATTTTAAGTAAAGAAAATGATATCAAAATTATTGGTGATGAACAGCAAAACATAGATGATGATAATGATTACGACGACGATGATGATTTCGAAGAAGTTACCGAATCTGAAGACAAAATTTTATTAGCTAAAATTGAAGAAAAAGAAAAACAAGAACAATTATCAAATAATGATAATCAATCGAATCAAATACAACAATGTCGTGCATTATTACCATCAGGTCGTCTATGTCCTCGTAGAGATTTAGGAAATTGTCCATTTCATGGTAAAATTATACCACGTGATAACGAAGGATTACCAATAGATGATGAATTGAAAAAAATTGAATTGGAAAAGAAATTCGAGCGTGAATCGAATCAATGGAAAGATCCTAAATATCTACGACAGTTAAGCGAACAAATTGGTAAAGATTTATCATCACGTGCATTAAAAAGATTGAATTCAAAAACAAATTTGATTGATCTAAAACAACTCAAATCTACGCCAAGACAACGTTTAAAAAGTAAATTGAAATTGAATAAAAGGAATAATTTAATTATTTGAAATCAAAGCAAAAAATTTTGCATTTTAATTTGATATTTGAAAATTCAAAATGTTTATTTTTTTCAAATCACCGATGGCAACTACCACTATTGCAATTAGCAACAATCAAATCAAACAATTGAACGAAATTTTCTCCATACATTCCTCGTAATAATATTGTGACAACAATCATTGAACATGATAATTTAATGGTTTTGGCTATCATAATGAATAATAATAGTAAGCAATCGTAATAATAATAATAATCACAATCAACAAAAAAAAAGCTGGTTATTCAATTTTCCATTGCGAAAAAAAAGCTAAAATTTAACATTTTACGCTCAATGAGTGTTGTTGTCGTTATCCTTCATGTTTGACAATTATTATTATTATTACTATTATTTTCATTTAATAATAATGATTATCATTCATTCACTCATTCATACCTAAGAGCTAGCGCAATTTGATTGTGTATGCAATCATCATACAACCAGCAACGACAACAACAACAGCAACGAAATAGATTGTTTGATGTATATTTTAATGGTTTTTATTATTTTATTTTTATGTTGCAAATTTCTCTTTGTATGAATCATTCATATCAAAATGAATGATTATATAATAATGTATAGCCAGCCAAAACGCCAGACTCTTTCATTATGAATTTTTAAATTTTATCCTGGTGGTTTTTCATCAATCTATATATGTTTATAAATGTGTGTGTATGTTGAACACACCAACTCTGAACCAACTAAACTCCAATGGATCCACAATCCACCAATATTTAACAGCGATCGAAAGAGAACATAACAGATATTTTAGCTCCGTAATACTAAAAAAATTGATTCAAATATTGTTGGATCATGAACAACAGCACAATGAAATGATTCTCTTTTTCCTATAGATATGTATTTGTATATAGTTTGTCCGATTGAAGTAATAATCAGTTGTATGATTTCCACTAACGACAACTATAAGATATCGGTGTTTTTCTACGATGATGAAACACAAATGTTTTATATTTGAGTTTCTACTTAAAAGATAATTTTGTTGTTTATTTGTTTTTTAATTAGGATTAAAAATAAAATAATTTCATTTCTCATTTTTAAATTTTGAAGATTTAAAAAACATTTTCTTGACAATTACTTTTACTAAAATAATTATCACTAATTATTCGAGATATCAAATTGTGTTTGATGATTCGTCAAATTTTTTTTTTTTCAAAAATTTCAAAAAAATGAAAAGTAAATAAATGTAAAACAAACAAACCAACGAACGAATGAAAATTTTAAAATCATCATCATTCGTTGATAATGTTAATAATCAACCCGAATGACCGAATAATATGCCAGCATCATCATATACAACGATGATTCGTTCAGTTTTTTTTCATTTTTTGTTCAAATAATTGAATGGTTCAGTTTCATTCAATATTTCTGAACAAATAAATTGAAAAAATCAATATTATTTCAATGTTTCCAATAGTTTATCATTGATTGATTGTTTTTTATTATTGGTGAACATTGACCGAAACTAAATTTTGAAAATTTCATAAGAGAAACAAGAACAACAGCCAAACCAACCAAACAAACACTTTGTTTTAGTTTTATTGTTGTTGTTGTGGACATCATCAACATCATCATCATAAAAATCAGAGTTGTGATCAAACTCGGTTGAACATCCGATTATTATTCATTATTATTATATTGCTGAATGATGAATTATCACAAGTTTTTTTCCATTGTTTAATTTTGGTCGTCCGTCCGTCGTCTTTGTTGTTATCGTTGTCAGTTGTTCCTCGTAAATAATCTTTAAGCATCAAATAAATGCCAACACAAACACACTGATATTTATATAATCCTTGTGAGTGTATGCATGTTTAACCATTATCATCATCATCATCATTATTTATATTTTAAATATTGTTCTTGTTTTATTTTTTAATACTCTGTTCAATTGTGTATTATATGATTTTCCATTCAATTCTTTTGGCTCTTTGAAAATCTTATAATGCTAAATAATAATATTTCTCTTTAAGGCGAATAAATATAAAGATATATGCTTTCAGGGGAAAAGAAAAAATTTCAATTCAATTTTTTAAAATTTTTCTCTTTACTTTTTCAATTCAATTCATTTCTTATCCGTTCATTGTTTGTTTGTTTGTTTGTTGTTCGTTGCATTCAAATAGCAATCAAAAACGTCAGAAACCAAATCAGAAAAATAAATGATTATCGAGCTCATAATCGCCAAGAATTAGCCACGACGAAAACTATTGAACGAATATGATTGAAAATACATTGAAATAATGATAATAATAATGATTATTATGATTATGATAATGATAATAAGTGGCGCAAAATTCTTCGTATATCATCAGGTAAGTGTGTCTATGATTTTTGAGATATTTTATTTGAAATATTCAAATTGAATGATATTGAATTAATTTTTCTTTTTCAAAAATTTTTCCACATTTCCAACACACACATTTTGTTGTTTTTGGCTGAATAAATAAAAAATATCAGTTTCAACAATAATCAACGTATTTCATTGAATATTTTTTTTATTTGAAATAATCAATCATGTCCAATTGTGGTAAAATATTATCATCGTAATCATCATAATTATCATTGATATTTCAAAATTTTTCCATAAGAATAAATTTCAATGTGTTTAAATTCATATTTAAAGAAACATTCAAGGATTATTATTAAATTTATTTATTTTTTGTTCATTGAATAATTATAATTTATATCAACTTTTTTTTGAAAAATAATTTTCTCAAGTTTCTAATCAATGTTATGTGTTATGTTCAATGATCAAATTGCTAAAATTGGAAGTGTTTAAATTTTAATTTGAATTCCGTGAAATTTCCTCATCATTCCACTCGTAAACAAACGACAACTATCAATGATCAAAACAAATTATCCTCAAACATTATCTTGTTCCTAAATATTAAAATTTAATTCTTCGAAAAATATTCTTCCATCATTTTCAAAATCATTCCAAAAATGTCATCAGTACTTACTGAAAATGTTGTATTAGTCCGCACCAGATCACATGATTTAAATTCTGTAAAGAAATTAAATTGTTGGTAAGTTTGATTCATTAAAAATTTAACTTTCAATTGGTTACTCTTGATTGATCAACCATAATTTTCTTTTGTTTTTATTCAATACAATCATTCTATCACAATTAATAATTTTTCAATCATCATAACGGTTCATATTCAAGCAATTTGATATTTCCTCAATTTCAAATAATTAGAAAATGTACAATTAATTGTTAGAATTTGAAACATAAACTCATTCGACATATCTTTGAAGAAATCTAGCGGGTAAATGCACACAGACATTCATAGATTGATGAATAACTGTTTATGATGTCTGAATAATGAAACATCCATAAAAATAAATCGAAATCTTCTTGAAATATTTATAAATAGTTTATTTTCTTCTCAGCTTTTTTTCGGGTACGAAACATATCAGATTAAGTGTGAAAAAATGAAATGAAACGAATGAATGATGTTTTGATTAACTTTACCAGATTTATTTTTTTTTTCTCTTATTTAAATCATTCAAATCATCATCATCATCACCGTTTCATATATCGTTTGCCATCTACATCATTATCATGTCCAAGTTTTTATTTTTACTTCCATTTTTTTCCACATAAATCTTTTTAATATTTAAAAATATTTTTTTAAAAAGTAAATAAAGCAAATATTAAGCATATCATCATCATCATCCAATGATTTATGATGATGGTACAGATTTATATTTATGTCTCGAATTTTTATTTTTTCATCATTATTATTTGCATATATATCATCGGTCATCACCATCATTATTTTTATGATCATTATTATCATCATCATCATCATCATTATCTACAAGTTGTTTATTTGTTGATAGAAGTTTTGATAGTTGTAGTTGTTTATTCATATTCATTTCTACTGTTTAAATGATTCACCTAGATTCAACCATTCCGGTTTATGTTTGACCTAGAATAGTTCTCTCTCTATCCATTCAATAATATCAATGATCTTTTGTTTTTTTTCTTGTAATTATTTTTATTTACTAATCAATTTTTTCTTTCTTTCCAATTATCTGTCAATTTATTTGAATAGGGGATGTACATTGAAAGATGTATCGATCGTTAATCGTATGCCTAATGTCGAGGTGATTTCATTATCAATCAATAGTATTGATACATTGAAATATTTTTCATCATGTACCATGTTGCAAGAGCTATATTTAAGGAAAAATGAAATTGCAAACATTAATGAAATATTACATTTATCACAATTACAATATTTAAAAAAATTATCATTAGAAGATAATCCATGTGCCAATATTGATAATTATCGATTGACTGTGTTGAAGACATTGCCAAATTTAGAATATCTTGATAATGTTAAGTATGTTTGTTTTATCAATTATGTTATGTATTGATTTGAATTCATATTAATTAATTAATACATATCATGCCATTTCTCATTGAAATTGTAGAGTTACTGCAGAAGAATTATATGAAGCAGAAAAATTAGGACAAGAATTAATATGGCCAGGTACAGAAATTATCGATGATGATTTAGATGATGATATTATCGATAATAATGTCAAAAACAATAATAATAATGTAAATAATAACAATAATTCTGATTATGATAATGTCAAAACATCGACAATATCAACGCCAACACCATCAACATATTCATCATTAAATCAAACACCACAACAACAGCGACAACAGCAAGAAATATTGTCCAATTGTATCAATAATAATAATAATAGTAGTTCAAGCAGTAGCAATAGTAGTAATTGTAATACGATAACCATCAGTAATGGATATTCGCAGCAATCACATCAACAACAACAACAAAACGAACAATCATATTATAATGATTCAGAAAATAATAGTGGTGGCAGTACGAATTCTGTAATCAATTCATCTTCATCATCATCATCGTTATACTGTAATAATAATCGTAATTATCAAATGATGAATGGTTCATCGAATATGCAGCAACATCCATTCATATTACAACAACAACAACAACAGCAATCTATTATGCAACAAAAATCATCAAGTTCTAATAATCATAATAATTATCAAAATGGTAAAAAAACAAACATGGCAAAAGCAAATTCATTATCTGATTATAATATTTATAACACAAACGGTATGATAATGATCATTATCGATAATGATAATCGATATAATTGACATACATTTTTTCTTCAATCTCAATTAATTTAATAGGAAACTTTCGATGTTCATCACCTGCCTTATCCGGTAATCAATATGAACCATTAGAATATATTGGTGGCTACGAAAATGGACAAAACATTATGGGCAATCAGCAACAACAAATACTTTCGAATCATCATCAACAAAATCAAAATGGTCAATCATCATTTTATAATAATATCAATAATAACAGCTCACAACGTTTACAAAGTGCTTCATCATCATCAACTCGTGAACAGCAACGAATATTACCGAAAGGTGGTAAAAATAGAGTAAGTTAATGATAACAACAATAATAATAATTATATGGATTTCACAATTATCGTTTTTCTTTTTTTCAATTTTCATCTATTTCCATTTATAGAATGCCAACATTCTTTCAGCTGTACTTTGTCTGATCAAAGAACTTGATTATGGTAGCTTGGAAGTTGTCGACACAACGATACATTGTCGTATGGAAGAGATGGAAGATTAAATTTTTTTTTATTTAATTTTTGTTTCATTAAATACTAATTAATTTTAAAAAAGTTTTGTCACACACAAACACACTGACAAACTCATATACATTGATTGTATATGTTTTAATTCATTGATACTTTGATAAATATTGCAATCATTATTATTGCAAAATTTCAATTAATTTCATGGCAATTTAAATTCAAATTTTTCTAATCAAATGTTTCAAAATGAAAATGAAACACCAAACATGCATACAGAGAGTAAACATTGAATAATAATGAATGGAAAAAGACGAAACGAATTAAAAAAAGATTATTTAATATATTTCCATTTAATTTTCATGTTTCATTTTAATAATTTTTTATTAAATCTTTTCTATTATTCAATGATATTTCAATTCATTTATATTTTGATGAAACAAATGTCAAAAATTCAAATTTTTGAAAAATTTTGAAATGAGATTTTGATGTTGTTAGTTGTCCCCAGATGGCGTAACTTCTAAACATTTCCGATCATTTTTTTCAATGAATTAAATGTGTAGAAAAAGGCGTGGCGATTTTTCTCTTTAATTTTGGTACATACATATTTCTCATTGATTTCATTATTCTCCGGTAAAACAGCATGGTTTGAGCTTTGTTTATGCTGACTAAGTTGTTGATTAACACATTTTTCAATTAAAAATTGTTTTGATTCAAATTTCACGTAATTTATCTCTTATTTAAAATATTAATCAAATTATTAATTATCCAAAAGTGATTGACACAATGACACAATCAATTGTTGAAGCTAAACCTGAAGAAGAAGTTAAAATCGAAGATCAAGGTTTGTATTTTCAGTTTTTGAAATTAGACAATTGATTTATTTCGAATATGATTCTTAGGTACTGGATCTGACGATTCGGATGATGATTCAGATGCAGGTAATGAAGGTAATGATGATCAAAATGATACAAAAGCTGCAGCAACTGCCGCTGCCAATATATTGTCACAAGATGATTCTGGATCTAAAGGCAAACAATCTCGTAGTGAGAAAAAAGCTCGTAAAGCAATGTCTAAACTTGGTTTAAAATTGGTAATTACTTCTTTCTATCAAAGCATTTATTCCATATGTAATGTTTAATAATAAATTCTCAGATTCCAGGCATCAGTCGTGTTGCCATCAGAAAATCCAAGAATATTTTATTTGTTATCAATAAACCAGATGTTTACAAATCTCCAGCTAGTGATACTTATATTATTTTCGGTGAAGCCAAGATTGAAGATTTGAGCCAAAAAGCACAAATGGCTGCAGCAGAAAAATTCAAAGCACCCGAAGGCATTGGTACAGGTCTTTCTGGTATGGATGGACAACAAGGCACAATTGGTGAAAATGTAGCTGCCACAGCAATACCAGAAGAAGAGGAAGAAACTGAAATCGATATGACTGGTATTGAAGAAAAAGATATTGAATTAGTTATATCCCAGACTGGTGTAACACGAACCAAAGCTATTAAAGCATTGCGTAATCATGATAATGATATTGTTAATGCAATTCTTGAATTGACAACATAATCAAAAAAATTGGGAGCGAAAAATAATTCATTCTCTAAAATCTCTTTACATAAATTGATATTCTAAACACCTGATACCTGAAATTTTTTAGTGAAAAGTAAACATCTGAAAAAAACCATAAAAATTTCAAACATCAATAAATATAACGATTAAAGCGCCGTCTTTGCATATTCTGCTAAGTTTTACGTATTTTTAAAACAAAATTCATTGAATTTTTGTTCTCCAATTCTCAAATAATTTTCTATTTTTTTCTCAATGAAAATGTGTAAGCATGCGCTTCATTGAATTTTGGGTTTTTTTTCTGGTTTGATTTTCAGTAATAATATTTTTAAATGAATTTCGCACCGAAAAAAAAATCAAAGAGTTTGCGCTTGTTGTCATCAAGTGAAAAAAAAGTAAATTTATTCTGTTTTAACCCCTTTTTTCTATCGTAAATAACAAACAAACAATTAAGCCAGGTTGTATACACACGAAAAAAAATACACAAAAATAAAAAAATTCAATCAACCAAAACAACAACCGAAAATCGAGAGGAAAAAGCAGCGCCACTTGTGAATTTTTTACGAAATAAAAAATAATAAAAATACCACTACCTTTTTATGAATGGAAAAAAAATATTGGCGCGATCAAAAACAACGCCATCTACTGGCATACACATTTGCATTTAATTTTTTTCTATAAAACACTAAATAAGCAGACAATTTTTTGACCCTTTTTTTTCCCATTCAAAAAAAAAAACATTTTTTTTTCAGTGAATACAACGCGCCAACATTGAATGATTTAGATTTTGGTACCGCCTTCTTTTTTTTTCTTTGACTGAAAGAAAGTAGTAGCAAATAGAATTTTTTTTTGTGATTTCGTTATTTGCAAAACATATGTGATGTGCACAACAACAACATGCAATGGCAGCCATTTCGAATTCGAATTTTTTTCGCTGATAAATGATCGACAAATCGAAAATAAATGGTAGTGGTATTGCGTAAAGTCGAGAAAATTTTCTTATTTCACATGAAAAATGAGTGAAAATGGTAGTAGCATTCATTGAAGCTAAGGATTTGCTGCTAGAATCATACACACTATAAACATTTAATTTTAATTCATTCATTTCTTTTTTAAGTTTTTCTAATTTTAATGATTTTTAATGTGTGTGTATATTTCTCAAATTGTGTATCGTATTTTTTGATATCTATTATGTATAACTTTTTATTTAATGATTATTTGTGATATGTTACAGCAAATATTGTGAAAATTGAAGAAACATAGATTTGAATTTAATCGTATACGATAATACCAGCAGCATTGACAGCAACAACAGTAAACAACAACAACAACAAATGAATGTAAAAGAAAAAGTAAAGACACCAACCAATCAACTAAACAGCAACAAACAACCACAAAATGAAAAATACACAATTTTTTTTTTTTATTGAATCGAGTTAAACGACGAGACATACATAAAATCTATGTGTGTTTGTGTTTGTGTGTATGTGCAGCTTGAAAAGAGTGTGTATTATAAGTGGAAAATGCAAAAGAAAACAAGCATTCATAGAGAATTCATTTTTCGATAAAAATAATAATAATAATAATAATTCGTTTGCTTGCGTGCTCCTTTTTCTTTGCTTGTGCAAACCATCAATAATAATAATATTTTTGAGAATTTTTTATTAATGTTTTTTTTTCTTCGTTGAAGATAAAAATTGTTTAGTTGATTGTATCAATATATTAATAATATTAATAGTAATAAAAATCTACATATAATAATTTTCGACGATGACGATAACGACAATTGATGAAGACCCGATTTCAGATTAATAACATTTTAATAAAATAGAAATTTGGTGTTTATAAATTTAATTGAATTCACAAGACATTGTTTTCTTGTTTGATGTTGTTCGATTGTTACTAATTTTTTTCATTGCTTCCGATTTCGAATTTATATAAAGTGATAATTTTTTAAAAGATGAATAGACATTCTAATATTTCATCATTTTTCGCCATTTTGTTTTCTCTAAAATTTCATCAATGGATTAATCATTGCTGTCATTGACTATTGAAATAATGTAAACAGCCAAAGAATCATAAATATTCAATTTTGTTTCAATGCTTCAAATATAATTTTTTTTTTCATTTCAAAGAATTTTTCAATCTACTAAAATAAACGATAGATGATTAGATAGAAATTATAATTTCATAGATTGAAATTTTTCACATAATCATCAATTCAATATCTGTAACTAACATACAATATTATTGACATTGTTCATTGACATAGCTTCAATTGTTTAATTTATCGAATAACGAACATAGATAAATGTTCACTAATAAATCTAATTCAAATTTGTAAATATAATAATCGAATCATTACTTTTTTGATTTAAGAATAAATTTAGTAATTATTCTCTCTTTTTTAGGCACTGTAAGATGATTTAAAGTATGATGAAAATGAATACGACAGCGAACAATATAATAACTGTTGCTGGAACTGCAACACAACCACAGCAACCGCCTCAAGCATCAACCACAACAATAAAAGCGCATCAACAAGCACAACAGCCGACCGCAATTTTACACCAAGCAAGTAACACAATATCAATACCAGCAACAATAATAACAACAGCTTCGAACGAAACAGCATCCAGGCTCAACAATAATAACAATCCAACAATAACCAATCCGATATCAAATCCACCGAATCAGCAACAACAATCCACTACAATAGCAACGAATCATTCAATTTCGAATCACGATCAGCAGCATACAATAACGCAGCAGCATCCATCGTCAGCAACGACAACTTTTACAATTCATACTCCAACTGGTGCCACACAAACTATTCAAACAATACCAAATAATTTGGTGGTCACTAGTGCTGCAACGATAGCCGGACAACAAGCTCAAATTCCAACAGTTAATGCTGTGGCAAATACTAGATCAATGATTCATCCGGTGACAATCACAGGCACTATCATCGGCCAACCACCTCCACCTAATGGTGCACCAATAAATGCTGTATTCATTCATCAGGATCAAGTTGTATCTCAGAAAAATATTCCAAACAGTGCTGCTCATACCACGACAATAGCAACAGCATCTAATCATCCACATGTGACCCTTCAACAAAATTCAACGACAACAGCAACCGTCATTAATGCAGATAATGTCACTATTCCTGGAACAACGACAGTGACACTGCAACCAAGTAGTCAACACCATCATACTACAGCACCAATTTTTGTTCAAACGAATCCCAATTCAAATACAGCTACACCAAATAGTGCCATTTTTCATCAAATCAGTCATCCAAATTCGTCCTCACAATCGACTTTGCCATCCCAATCGCAGCAGCAGCAGCAACAACCAACAAATTTACCGACTATCAATTTATCTACCTCTGCAGCAGTGTTACAACAATCGTCGCAACAATCATCATCAGCTTCATCATCTCAATCGGCACCACCACCTTCACAACAGCCACAACAATTTCAAAGGTTAAAAGTAGAGGATGCACTCTCTTATTTGGACCAAGTAAAATTCAAATTCAATGATCGTCCGCAAGTTTATAATGATTTTCTGGACATAATGAAAGAATTCAAATCGCAATCTATTGACACCCCTGGTGTGATACAGCGTGTATCGGATCTCTTTAGAGGTCATCCAGAATTGATTGTTGGGTTTAATACGTTCTTACCTCCTGGTTATAAAATCGAAATCCAATCGAATGATCAAGTTAACGTTTCAATGCCAAATTCTACGAATGTTGTTTTGCTGCCGAACACTCCGTGTACGCCATCGCATATGCAGCAATCAATACCAGCTGCAACAGCATCTGCTGGTCATGCTGTTGTTGCAGCCAACCAAAATATTCACCAATTGAATAGTAATCTAGTTCGAAATTCATCAATAGCATCGTCGAACCAAAGTCTCCATCATGGTGGCCAACAACCAAGTCATCATACGTTCGCGAATTCAATGTCGCCTAGAAATGAAACTAATATATCATCGTTATCATCATCAACAACGGCCTTATCTCATTCTTCATCGAATCAGAATGCTTCGTTCAATCGTATCGAATCTTCAAGTCATAACCATCGCTCTGGAAATATTGAATCTAATTCTAGAAATCAAGCTCCAGCAGCAGTGCATCATCATCTCGCTAATGCACCTCAACAAAATGCTGGAAATGTCCCTGGAACTGGCATAGAATTCAACCATGCTATCAGCTATGTCAATAGGATTAAAAATCGTTTTCTTGATCAGCCGGAAATTTATAAGCAATTTTTAGATATATTACAGAGCTATCAAAAAGAACAAGATAATTCAGGACAAAAAATTTTGACCGAATCCGAAGTATTTAGTAAAGTTTCAAAGTTATTTGAGAATCAGCCAGATTTATTGCAAGAATTTAGTCAATTTCTGCCTGATGCTCATAATCCCAGCGGTAGTTCAGCAAATAGTGTTGGTGCACCCATAACAATACATCATAATCAATCGACAAATGTTACTCCTCATCATCAACATTCGCATCATCATCACCATCAGCATCATCATATGAATAACAATAGTAACAATAATTTAATGAAATCTTTAGCGACTTATACCATGCAGAATTCGACGAATCCGGCCGCATCACCCATCAATCAACACGGTCATCATCATCAAGCAAATATTGAATATGTAATTAATACAAATTCAATTGTCAATTCTAATACATCCAATGCTTTTTCAAATGCCGCATTTCATCGTACGCCAAAGCGCTCATTGTCCAATGTCAATCAAATTGAACAATCAAATCAGCAACATGTTCCATCAAAGGTATTCCTAATTAGAATTTTTCCTCAATATTCTGAAACTAATTTCTTCTTTTTAAGCGTTCTAAATTCTCGTCATCATTTCGAGAATCATCCACACCTGAAGCTGGAATATATGTTGGTGATCTTGTAGAATATGCATTCTTTGATAAGGTATTTTTTGAAATTAAATCCGGTAGATCCAGAACTAATTCTTTTTCATTTTATAGTTACGCTTAGCAATGAATTCACCATATAATTATGAAACATTTTTACGTTGTTTAAAATTATTCAATGATGAAGTTGTTAATCGATCAGAGCTTGCTCAACTTGTTCATCCATTGTTTTCACAGTGTCCAGATTTATATAAGCGATTTAAAGAAATGTTGAATATAAAAGAGGGGAATTTATCGATAAATTCATCTAATTTACAAAATCATAATCTCTACTATAACTTATTCAATAATTCTTACATGAACAATTCAAGTAATTCATCATATCATACTAATTCTTATGCCAATAGTTGTATCGGACATTTAGAGGGTTTAAGTAACCGTATTGCATTATTCCGTGATCGTCGTGATAATGATTTTGCTGAAGTCGATTTTACAGCGAGTAAACGTTATGGTGTATCATATCGAACAATACCGAAATCTAGTGCGAAACAAGAATGTTCTGGTCGTACGCCACTTTGTCGCGAAGTATTGAACGATACATTAGCATCATTTCCATCATGGTCTGAAGACTCAACGTTTGTATCGTCAAGAAAAACACAGTATGAAGAATATGTTTATCGCTGTGAAGATGAACGTTATGAACTTGATCTCATCATTGAAACTAATCTCGCTACAATAAGAGTTCTTGAATCAGTACAAAGAAAAATGGAAACAATGACGCCCGAAGAAAAAAGTAATTTTAAGCTTGATAATACCTTAGGTGGCAGTTCTAATGTCATACACATCAATTCGATAAAAAGAATTTATGGCGAAAATTCTGTTAGTGTTATCGAAGGTATGTTTCTTAATATAATTAATAATTATTCAAATTGATGAACGTATAACAATTCAATTAGGCATTAAAAATTCACCTGCAAATGTCATACCTTTAGTATTAAGGCGTTTAATATCAAAAGATGAAGAATGGAGAGATGCACAAAAGCATTTCAATAGGAATTGGCGAGATCAAAATGAAAAATATTATCTTAAATCATTAGATCATCAAGGAATAAGTTTCAAACAAAATGATATCAAATTTTTACGATCAAAGTCCTTATTGACCGAGATTGAGAATATAGCTGAAGAAAGAAGTGAACAAACTGAACAGCAACAATCATCTGAAGAAAATGCATCTCCATCTGCAGATGATCAACCAAAAACTGACCCTTCACAGCAACTTCCACACATGATTTTTGTTTATCCTGATAAGTCAATGATAGATATCGCTTGTAATTTGATAATACATCATGTTAAGCGACAAACATCGATAAATAAAGAAGATAAGAGAAGAATCAAACAATTGATGAGACATTTTATCCCAGATTTATTTGCCACACCGCGTTGTGTATTATCTGATGATGAAATTGAAGATGAGCCGAAAACAGAAAAAACTAAAACACTTTTTGGTAAATATTAATATTTTGAAAGAATTTAAAATTAAAAATTTTTCTAATCGATTTCAGAAAATATAAAATTGGAAAAAGAAGCAAATAAAAATGAAAAAATTGAGATCACACCTCAGCTCATGTTGAATTCAAATCCAGATGAAGAATATTCACTATTTTTCGTCAATGATTACTGGTACTTATTTTTTAGACTGCATTATATTCTTTGTGAACGTTTGAGTAAAATGGACCAGCGTGCGCGACAAATTGCTGCTGAAGAAAGTAAAGAGAATCACAATCGCAAATCATCACCTTCAATATTACTTGGATTACGAAATAATAGTGAGTTTATCTATACATCAATAATTATGCAATTGATTTATCTTATTTCTAAAAATTCAAAATAGATATAAAAGTTGAAGAGTATTTTACAACATTGGTCGATATGATAAAGCAGGTACTTGATGGAAATTTGGATTACAATCAGTATGAAGATCAGTTGAGAGAAATGTTCAGTATTCACGCATATATTGCATTTACGTTGGATAAAGTTGTACAGAATATTGTCCGACAGGTAAACTAATAGATTTCTTTTTAATTTATTCTAATTATTGTCTTTGATACCAGCTTCAACATATCGTAGTCGATGAATGTAGTCAGCAATGCACAGAATTATATCTTCAAGCCTGTAAAATTGGATCAGCTGGTGGATTATGTAGTAATGCCAATCAACAAGCTGAAGCAGAGTATATATATCAAAAAAATATTGAATCAATAATTCCGAACGATAATCGTTATAAGATCATCATTTATAAAGGCGAAGGTAAAATAACCATAGATCTGTTGGAATCTGATGATGATGAAGATGAAGAATCGACGAATGATGGCGATGATGATTCAAATGTGCCACAATCATCTCGCACATTACGCTCAACAACGAAAAATATGTCAGCAAAAGAAAGAGAGAAATGTTTGATGAATGAACAAAAAGTCCAAGAATTGATTGTAGAAAAATTCCGCACAAATCCACCATTTTTAAAGAAATATATCCGTAAGCACAAAGGATCATTCGATCCGATTGCACAAATGAATAATTCCGATTCGAATGATTATGAACAACAGCAGCGATCGCCTAAACAAAATGAAGAAACTAATTCTAATAGTTCCGATAAAGAAGCTAATAATATTAATAACAAAGATGACAATAATAATAGTAATAATGATAAGGATCATAATAATAAATCAGCATCATTACCGACAACAAATGAGAATAAAACCAAAATAAAAGTTACGAATAATAATAATAATAATAATGATAATAATGAATGTGAATTTGATATTCATCGTTTTAAATCATTAATATTTGTACAAAATGAAACTGTACTATACCGGAAAAATATCGAAAAAACAAGAATGGTAAATTGATTTTTTGATTTTTTTTTCTTAATTTTTTTTTAAATATTAATAATATACTTTTAATACATTAATAATGATAATAATAATAATAACGAATTTCAATAAAAAAATTTTTTTTCATCCTTTTTCCCCCGTTTTTTTTTCTCATGTTTCTTCAATGCAAACAAATGATTGTATAATAATGTACTGATAATAATGATGATGAAAAACAATAGAGTCATAAGAAGATAACACAATCAAAATATAAACGTTTTGAAAAATGGTATAATGATTGGATCAATGTTAATTGTAGTGAAAATATTAAATTAAAATATGAAAAATGGTTACTTGAACAGGACACGACCGGTTTCCGTTTGAATCAACCTCCGGATAATGATACTAACGATAACTATAATAATAATAATAATAATAATGATGATAATAAGAAAAATGATAAAAATATTAATGACAAAAATAACAACAACAATGACGATAATAATAATAATAATAATGTTAAAAATGATAAAAAATGTAACGATAATAATAATAATAATATTAATATCGATAATAATAATGATAAAATGAATGAAGAAACTAATGATAATGAAAAAGAAAAACATAAACAATCACCAATATCGTCACCACCACCGCCGCCGCCAACAACAACATCATCATCTACGGGAACATTGATTGAAATTAAAAAAGAAAATGAATCAAATGATGAAACAGTAATTAATGAAAATAAAAATATTGATAATAACAGTATTGATACCAACATTACGAATAATGATGACCCTAAGAATAATGATAAAAATGAAAATGATTTAAATGTTGATAAAACAATTGTCAATGATTTAAATCAAAGGATTAGTGACAATAAAAATGATAATGATAATATTGACAAGGATAATAACGAGACATCTTCCTCAACCTCATCAACAACATTGATAACGAAGAAAAATGATGAAACTATTGAAACACCAACGACATCAACAACATCAACAACATCACAATCGATCAAAAATAATGATAACAATAATAATGAATCAAGAATAAAGCACGAAAAAATTTTACGAAAAATTAAATTTGATTCCGAAACCAAATCACCATATCGACAATATTTTCGATATCAATTTGTAAAAATGGAACAAAAACAAAGTTAATGGATTTTTCTCTCGGTGTTTTGTTTTAATTTCGAAAATACATTTTATTCAATTTCTTATCGATTAATGTACAGATTTACAGTTCCAAAAGATTTGAGACAATTAATTTTACACAAATTTGTTACAATTTTAAAACATACTTGATTTCAATTCATTTCTGTTCATTTTCAATTTTCATTTTTTTTTTTTTTTTTGTAATTTGTAAAAATTTCAAATTTCACTCACAAACCTTTATGTATTGTATAAAAAGAGTTATTTATTTAAGAAATAAAAAACAAATTGACAGCAAAAGACATTTGTTCAAAAGACATATGACAGCACATACATTTGTAAAACATTTGTAATTCACGGTATAAGCATTTACTTCATTTCAATTCATCCATACGAATCATCATCATGATTGTTTCATGATTATTTAACATCTCTTATTTTAAATTGAATTTTTCATCCTCCATTTTTTTTTTTTTGTTCTTCTTTGAGACAAAAATTGTCTTATTTTCCCGAGCGACAAACACACAGCAAAGAAAAAAAAACATTTAAAAATGTAAAGACATAACATTTTACTGATTTAAATATAAATATGAATGAATGAAACATGAATTTATTTATGAAATGAACTCAAATATTATATATTTTATCAAATTTGTTATTTTTGTAAAATAATAATAATAATAATTTTTCATTTTTTTTCATTTCATTTCATTTATTCAACTTTGAATTTATTTAACTTTTTCTTCTTTTGAATTTTGAATTTGAAATTTTTTTTTTTAATTTGAATTTTAAATGTTTTTCTCTTATTTTTCTTGGTTCTCATATCACACAACACTAAGAAAACATTTTGACATTTTTATCAATATTCATTCATTCATTCATTTATTGTCATTGTCATTGATGTTTCATTTTCAATTTTCATTCAAAAAATCACCAAAAATTCTTGATTTCTTGAATTTCATTCATTCATTCATTTCATTTTGCTCATTTTGTAAAAGAATATTAAATAAATAAATATAAGTAAAAATAAATAAATAAATAAAAGTTTATTTCATAACGAAAAAAAAATTGTTATAATTGAAAGTGTTTTCCTCCAATACATTTTCATTTCTGTCATTTATTCATTTTTTTTTTTCATTTGCATTTGCTTTGATTTTTTTCCAAATTTATTTGCTTTGATTTGCAAATGATTTTTGCAAAATCAGATGAACTTTTTTTGGCCCAGTTTTTCTGGCCTACGAATATTCCATGTAAAATATTCAAAGTTTATGTGAGAAAAAAATCATTCTGAATCATTTAAAGAATATTCAATAATCAATTCAAAATTATTATTCAGAATTCTGAATCATTTGAATTTTCAAATGTAAATGTATGTATGAATAAGTTACTAATCTAGAATTATTTTTATTTTTTGTTGGAAATTAAAGAAGAAAAGTTGTGGCAAAAGTTTGATTTCGACAAAAAAAAAGAAAAATTTTGCTTTAAATATTTTTGAAATGTATTTTTGAAACTTTTTTTTCCACTGAAATAATTGGCCAAAATATGCAAAAACGATCTGCATAAATGCATTTACATTGCTGCCTGTTTGTTGTCAAATAAATTATGCTTAAAATGAAAAAAATAAATACGAAAAAAATAAAAGTCGAAATGACTCAATTTCAAATTTGCTCCAAAATTTACCTGAAAAAAATATTTTTGACATTGTAGCTGAACGATGTTAAAAAACGATTATTCAAGTTCAAAATTTCTATTTCAACCTTAATATCAGTCTTTCTAGATTTATCACATTGTTTATTTAAAGCGTGTTGTTTTCATCATTTTATTTTTAAAAAAAATTGTTGTTTTAATTGTTTATATCATCAAAATTAGAAATACTAAATAAAATTGATAACAGTTTCTTTCTAATTTTGATTTTGAATTGTATTGTGATTTTGAATTGTGTTGAATCTTGAATTGTGTTGAATCTTGAATCGTATTGAATCCCGAATTGTGTCGAATCTGAATAGTATTGAACTTGGTGTATAATTGAATTTTGAATATTGTTATTGATCATGGATAAATTAAGTGAAAAATCATTTAAATCTCAAATAACGAGAAGATTCAATGACCGAAAGTACGACAAGCAGATGGTCGATGAGATTGGAGCTGAATTGACTAAACGTACGGCATCACTGAACGACGACGATCGTAAACCTTGGAATAAATATAGTGAAATGATTGAAGTTATGCGAAAATGTATCAAAATCAAGGATGATGGTAATAGCGGCGATGAAGAAAATGTTACTAATGAAAATGATGGTGATCGAATTGGTAGAGACGATAGTCATGGTGACGAAAATGCAGATGATGAAGATGATGATGATGAATTCGAGTCAATGGATGAAGATGAAAATTCCGACGACGATGATTGTACTGATGACGACGGCACGAGTAAACGTTCTAAAATTAAGTTACCTAAAAAGAAAGCGGTGGCGAAAACGAAAACCAAACCAAGACAAAAATTGTATTTAGCCGACTATGACACACCTATACATCAGGTGGTTCAATCTATAAGACAATTCAGTAATAATATCCCTGATTGGCCAGTTTTTAAACGCAAAGTACAGCTTTTAATTATTGAGCGTCCGAATATGTCCGAATCATTGAAAAAAGTGCACATATCTGAATTACTTAATGGTAATGCTGCCGCCATTTGGAATCAATGTGATATCAAGAATTTTAATTTGAAAAAAAGTTGGAAAACACTCTCTAAAGAGTTTGAAAGTTCGTCGTCTATCAATTCTTATATTCAAGACAAGATATTGCATATGGAATATGTCAAGAATAAATATGATTATGAGAACCTCAAGTCAATCCTAAGTCAGATTAAAGAACTTAATAATGTCATTCCAACTTTAGGTGATAAATTTTATGGAAACACTGAACCGTTTGTATGGAAAATCGCTGAAAAATTCTGGCATGATGGATACAAAGAAATAATGGCCAAATGTCATTCATTAGATGGGCTTGTCAAACGTGTTGAAAAAAATGTGCCGGATCGCTCTTTCATTGAATCAGCACAGAGGTGAAATAAGAGGGCGAAGTTATCGTTATCAAAACAATAATGGTAATATGTCAATACAAAATCGATCTGTGCGATCATTGATGGCTAGTTCAGACAAGAAATGTTTCCTGTGCGATACTGTTGGTCATGTAGCTATATCGTGTAATACGGCATTAAGTGAGAATGAAAAGAAAGCTATTGTGATTCGCAAAAAATTATGCCATTATTGTCTGTGGCCAGGACACAGATCAGCTGATTGTTATCGAAAAAATAACATTTATTGTTCCATCTGCAGAAATAATCATCCTACATCGCTTCATGGAATCGAGATGAACGAAACAGAAGTAAAAACATTATCATCATCACAATATGGCGTAAATACTATTGTAAAGAACAAATCAGAATGTATTGGTAAATTTAAAGCTCGGATTGGTCTTAAAGAATGCATCGTACTAATTGATTCCGGTGCAGATGTTTCGGTAGTAAGCGATAATTTGGTGCCAGCAGAATGCCGCAGAAAAGTTCATCCTGTAAGATTATGTGGCTATGAATTATCGATGTCTCGAATAGTCGATCAAAAGGCTGATTTTGTCCTCACTCACCCAGTTGGCGAAGCTACCGTTGAAGCGTATGTATCAAAAGGTGTCCCAATTAATGAAGTTATAATAGGTCGGGATCACATGGCCAAATTATTTCGAAAAGGCCATCGAATTTGGCATACAGTGTTCGGAGATGTTGATTTAACCACGATGAAAATGATTAATGTAATAAGTCACAATGAATTGCCACGGAATGAAAATACCGAACCTGAAGATGTCCATGAACAAGAAATGAAGCTGAACGTCGAAAAATTAGACAATGGCCGTTACAAAGTTCGTTTACCATTTTTTACTCAGCAGCGGCCACCTAATAATTTCGTTCAAGCTATAAAAAATTTGCATCGTTTACAATTTAGATTGAATCTAAACAATTTATTCGATCAGTATGAAGCAGAATTAATGAAATTTGTTAACGATGGACACGCGGAAATCGTACATGATAAAAATGGGTATTTCATACCACACAGAGAAGTGATAAAACCCGAAGCTGCTTCAACGAAATTCCGCATTGTATTGAACGCCTCATTTGGTATTAATTCACTTAATGAACTTCTTTGGAAAGGAGATGCGACAAATTTGAATGTATTACCTCACCTGTTGCGATCTCGTATGGCCAAATATTTATGTATTGGTGATTTACAGAAGGCATTCCTTCAAATTATTATTGATGAAAATGATCGCAATTACCTGAAATTTTTATGGAAAACTCGTGATAACGAATTGAAAATCATGCGAATGATTGTTATGCCATTTGGGGTCATTAGTGCTCCCGCAATTTTAACGCATGTTGTGTCTACAATTATTGAAAATATGTCAGCCGTATCACGATCGATCTTAGTGAATGGGGTCTATATGGATGACTTGATTATTGTATCAGATTCTGAATCGCAATTATTGGATGTGATGAAAGAAGCCAGAAGCGCATTTAACAAGTCTGGATTCAATCTGCATAAATTGGTATCAAACTCGATTACTATTCGTAAATCATTTGAAATTGAAACGACTGAATGTAAATTATTAGGATTATATTGGAATTGTATCGACGATCTGCTAAGTATGAACTGGAAGATTCAAGAATCGATTGTTACAAAAAGAAAACTATTGAGTTTTATTGGACAACTTTTTGATCCGTTAGGCTTTTTAGAACCGATTAAACTGTCGTTTCGTTTGCTGTTTGCCCAAATACAAAAGAACGAGTGGGACGTGGAATTCACAGAAGAATTCGCTAAGAAAATTACAGATCACTTGAATGGATTTGATGAGCTGAATGGTGTAAAGATTACACGATATATTGTTTCGAAAAAAATTATGTCATGTTTTGTCGATGCTTGCAGCGTGGCTTATGGATACGCAATCTATCTTGATAATGACCTGGTTTTCGGCAAATCTAAAATTTCACCATCTAAGAAAACTATTGTGGAACTTGAATTATTATCATTGTTTGAGGGTGTTAAAGCAGCAGCGCGAATCAAAGACTATATAAATTTCGATGGACCGATTTACATATTGACCGATTCTCATATAAATATTGACAGACTTAGGTCTTCACCAAATGAATTTCCTATCAACGTTTCGAGAAAATTATTATCGATTTTATCAACCGGTTTTGAATTAAGATGTAAATTCTACCACATAAATGGAAAGCTGAATCCAGCCGACATCTTTTCGCGAAGTTGCACTGTCAAACGATACATGTCATTGAAGCCATGGCGCATTAATATCGATGAGCTATTGGAGCGTGTGGGAAATCCGATCACCACGAAGTTAATTTGCTCGGTTGAAGTAGTGTCTCCTGATCAAACCTTGAGAAATTGGATGGAACGTTGTAAATCAATTACTAAGATGGTCAAATGGATTAGAAGATGTTTTCAATGGGTTGAAGTCGCAATCAAACGTAAATGTGAGTACAATCCATTGCATACTGTATATATGATTTTCCAGCGAAGTCAACATAAAACGCCAGACAATTTGATTGAAAGGCAAGGATTGAAACGTTTTAAGACTAGAGATATGAATTATTGTCCCATATGGGTTCCCAAAGGGTCTATTATTGCACATGAATTGTTGAGATCAGCCCATCAAAAATCCCTTCATCGAGGATGTGAAATGTCAATGGCAATGGTTGATCCGGATGTTCGAATTGTTGGCATGAGCCGTCATATGAGAAAGATTATTAAAGATTGTGTATTATGCCGTAAGTTACGTGGAAGCAAAATTGAGCAGCCTCTAGGGCCATTGCATGATATACAAAAACGATTCCTAAAACCGTTTCAAGCAATAATGACTGACGTGTTCGGTCCAATGGAATTGGTAAATGGTAAAAAATGCTATGGCATTCTCGTATTGTGTCGAACAACCAGAGCCGTCAAAATAGGAGTCTTGGAAAATTTATCAGAAATTGCAATGTTCGATGAATTGAAAACGATTTGGAACCAAGTTGGTTACCCGTCTGAGGTATGGTCTGATAACGGGACCAATTACTTGGCTGTTCGAAATAGATTGAATCACATGTCGCAGATTGGCGAATTAACACCGATTAATTGGAAAACATCAACCCCGTTAGCACCATGGATGAATGGGGCGGCTGAGCGAATGGTTCGCTTAATAAAAGAATGTTTAATGTTATTACCGAAGAAAACAAAGTCATTGTTTTTATTGAATCGTCATTTCAAGCAAATTGAATTCATTATTAATCAAAGACCGATCTTGCAAAACGAAGGAAGAATTTACTCGGCATTTGATTTAAGTATGGGGCGAACATCCCGTCCAGAGATTGACTGTGTTGTCGATAATGTGATCGGTATGAATGCTGAGCGGTCAAAATACATGAATGAAATAGCCAAATTGTGGATTACCAGATATATGAAAAAAATGACTAAGATCTCAACTACAGATTCGATTGAAATTAAGGTCAATGATTGGGTATTATGTCCAAGTTTATTTTCCAAAAGACCATCATGGCCAGTTGGACAGATTATCGAAACAAAGGTTGGTCTCGATTCGGTGTGTCGATCAGTAAAAATCAGAACTAATGGACGAGAATACTGGAGACCAGTAAATGGTTTAATTTGGATCAATCGCGGCGCGGAGAAAGAACTGTAGCTGAACGATGTTAAAAAACGATTATTCAAGTTCAAAATTTCTATTTCAACCTTAATATCAGTCTTTCTAGATTTATCACATTGTTTATTTAAAGCGTGTTGTTTTCATCATTTTATTTTTAAAAAAAATTGTTGTTTTAATTGTTTATATCATCAAAATTAGAAATACTAAATAAAATTGATAACAGACATTTTTTTTCTTTTCTATTTGTTTCACCTTAAATTTTGAACGAAAATAAAATGAAATATAATAAAGTGTCTTGAATATATTTTCAGTGTTTCCAGCGATATTTACGGCCTTTCTCATTTTGAATTTACTCGAAAAATAAGACAACCGGCAAGCATTTAATCAAATAATAAATTTTTCGAGATTCAGAATCGATTTCTGAATCTTTTTGCATCATTTACATTGATTTTACATGAATTTAAAAGCATGCAGAAAATCATGCATGATTCATAAATTTTATATTCATGTTTGATCTCAATCGATAATGATTTGTTTGTTTGTTGTATGTACAAAATTATCTAAAAAAATTTACAATTTTTGTTAGTTTGTAAATAATAATGTTTGATAAATAATGATGCTTTTTTTGCATAATAAAAAATTGATGAATTTTTCTGATACTGCTGATGCTGTTGCTGCAGCATTCATCCGATTTATTTTTACCGACTATTTATCAAAACATATTAATATGAATTTGAAAATTTCTACGTTCGACCCGTTAAAATATTCATGTGCAGCTAATGTTTTGTATGCTTAAGCAGCAACAACAACAACAGCAACGAAATGATGATCAAAACCCAAAATCAGTTTCAGTTTCAATCAGGATCACTGTTCAGTGTTTTTTTTCCCTGTATTTTCTTGTGATTTTTCCTCTTTGATTTTGATCGAAATTAAACATGATTTTATGAATTTTTTTTCTTCAATTTCACCATGAATTCACAAGTTTTTTTCAAACGTTTTTTGATCAAACAAAAAAAATTCAAAGTGCCAGAATAATATGGCACAAGTTTCTAATATTTGAACGAAAAACAGCAGGCGTCAATTTGTTATTTGTTGTACAATTTTCACATTTGAATTTGACTCAATTTTAGTTCAATTTCTTCGTATTTTACTTCAATTTTTCTCTGTTCCATAAATAAGATAATGTCACCAATGATCAAATAATGATCAGATGATGTCGTTTTCTTCTCGATTCATTCATTTATTCAGATAGATACACATATATTCATGTATTCATATCATTATGTGACATTCGTTCATATTGATTTACTAGCTTAAATTCAATAATAATATGATTCATAATGAAAAATTTACATTTACGTATGTTTCATGCACAAAATATACAAAAAAAAAGTTCATTAAATAAATTTGTTTCCTTATCAAATTTCGTGTTTCGTATGGAATGAAAAAAAAAATTTTTCTTATTTCTTATTTTCAATAATTTCAACATTATAAGAAGATTATGAATTTTCCATGTTGATGTTGAATGGTTGGTGTATGGATGGAGAAGTATGGAAAAAAAAATTCAATTTTCCAATGCGCTGATATATGATTCTTTCTTTTGTATTCTTTTTTTTGCTCTCCCTTTATTTTCAGTGATTTATTATTATTTTTCTTTGTCGAAAAATCACATCGAAAATAAATATCAAATTTTCAAATTTATTATTTATCATTAAAATCATGTATCAACCATCATCATCATCATCATCATCATCATCGTTGAACGTAATATTCAATTCATTCATTATTTGAAAGTAGAATTTTCATGGATTCGTTGAATTTTCATAGATTTTCTTCTCATTCTTCATATTCATGTGTTTGTTTGTTTGTTTGTTTGTCGATAAACATTTTTATTTATTTCTATAAGAATTAAAATTTAATTTCGTATTCAAATGTTTTTCGGAAAACATTTTTGAACAAAATATTTTTGGGAAAAATATTTTTGGAAAAAAAAAATGAAAAACATTTTGTCCCACTGCCATGGAATGCCTGGAATTTCGTTTCAAAGTGAATTCTGTAAAAATTGTCCACGATTTAGAATTTCGATTCAATTGCATATGGACATGACAAAAATGCTAAAAATATATTTTCGCTTGGACATGACAAATGAAAATATTTCAAGTTTTGATTCATTCAAAAATTTTGAAATATTTCGAGGAAATTTTGAATTTGAAAATTTGAGAAATTTTCAAAATTTTCCCCAGAAAAAAAAAATTCAAAAGAAATTCTTCCACGATTACGATGATTCGGCAGCGCATAAATATGAAAAAAATGAAATAAAATCAATGTGATTCAATATGAAATGATGGAATGTTAAAAAAAAAAATATGAAATGAAATGAAATAAAACATTCAACATCATAGAACATCATTCAAAACGACAATTGTCTATTTCGTTGTTGTCCGCAAAAAAAAAATGAAATAATTTTGAATGTTTTGGACAACAAAATCATTGAACAAGAAGAAAGCAAACGAAATTCAGATTCAATTGTCACTTTCAGAAAAAACAGTATTTTTCGGTTCGCACATTTAGGATTCATAAAATTCCTACTGTGCCCCAAAAAATAACGAATCTAGGAGACAGAAAAAAAAATTGAAAAAAATCAAAATTTTTTTCAGATAAGAATTTTTGATGTGAAAATGATTGATATTTTCCATTGTTGTTGTTATTCGATATTGTTTAGTTGTTACTCGAATTCATGCTAATTTTTATTCAAAATTCCTATCAAATGTATCATATTCAATCATGGTTTCATTTTAAAATTTGAAAAATTCAAAAAAAATTCACAGAATTTATTCACAATATTTTGCGCCCTTCAAATTCAAAGCCCTCTGCAAATGATATTTTCGATGAATAGCAATTTCTTTCGAACAAAAAAAAAAAAAAAAAAAAAAAAAACATTCAAAACATGTACGAATACCGAAAATTTTGGAAATTTTCGAAGAAATTTCAAAATTTTCCCGGTTTTCCAGTTCCTTATTTCATTATATTCTTATGAAAATTTAATTTATTTTCTCCCAAAAAAAATTGAAAATATCATTCAACTTTATTCCTTCGTCTTCGGTGCATATTTTCTAAATCTTATAACCACATCTTGAACCACCATCAATAATTTGAAAAATGTAAAGAATATAATGAAAATTATGATTGTGAAATAATAATAATCATTATAATGATAATCAAATGGTAAATGGAATTCTCGGAGCAAAAAGTTTTCAATTTTTTTCTAGCTTTGCTTTTGCTGAATCAAATAAATTTCAATTTCAATATTACATTTCATTTTTTATTTATTTTTCACACATTTTACCATCATTATTATTGTATGGTAAATATAAATATCAATGAGTAACTGAATGAATGAATGAATGAAGATGATATTGAAAATAATACAAGAAAAAAATGCAAAAATTGATTAGCATGGACTGATGACAAACGATCTGTATGTTTGGGTGTTAGTATTGTGTTAGTGTTAGCATTGTTTGTAAAATTCAATGTATTCAAAGAATGTTTTGTTGTTTTTTCGTTGTTGTTCATTGATTTTGCTGTTGTCAAAAATGGTTGAGTCTTTGGTTCAATGGTTGGCGTTTGATTTGATGCTGATGATGTTGATTTTTCCATCAAACGGGTAAATCACTGTAAATCATCATTCGGGTAAATGTTCAGTGGTTGTTGGTGAATCGTGGATATTTCTCAAAAGAATAAAATCAAGAATTTCATTTGCATTTGTGTATTCAAATTTCATTTTACATCACTGATGATCCATTTGGCTGTATTCATTTTGATTTATTTTTTCCATTTTACCATGTATTTGTTGTATTTCGAATTCATTTTATATTTCATTCATTTTTCATTCAACATTCCTTTTTTTATCATTTACAATTTAAGGATTCATTTCATTTCATTTTTTTTCTATTTTCATTCAAAGCAAAATTCAAAAAAAGAGATCAAAATTGATGATGAAAATTTTGTGAATATGCATTGAATTGTACAAAAATCAAAAATGCACGAAAATAAATACGAAAAAAAAATGAAATAAATCGAAACAAATTGAAATAAATTTTCATTTTCAAACAAGCTATTTATGTCGTGGGTTGTATTTTTGTGTCAAAAGGAATTTGATATTCATTGATACGATACGAAACGATATACAAGTGTTATCTTTTCATTTCAATTTTTTTTCCAATATATTTCGATTATCCAAAGTTATATTGAACCAACAAAAATATAAAATATTTTAAGCCAAATAAAGGGAAAAGCAAAAAAATTCATTTCAATTCCAAAACACATTGCGGTTTATTCATATTTATTTATATTCGTTTATTTGTTTATTTATTCATATTTCGTATTTTTATCATTTGAAAAAAAATATTGAAAAATGTATATTTGTTTCTCCACCAAGCCAAAAAAAAAAGAGAATAACCAAAAGCTCATTGAACATTTGATAATATACATATTCGTGATGAATTCATAATGATCACATTGATTATTATGGATTCGAGATGATAAGGATGGAAAGAAAGATGGAAGATGGAGGGGAGGAAGGGAGCGAAAACAAAAAAAAATGTTTTATTTATTTACACATTTTATTTGTTATTATTATCATCATCATCATCATCATTATTGCCATTTTGCTATCCATTATTGATACGTGTCTATAAGCATTTGTGCGTAAGTTTTTGATTGTTTTTTTTTTTCGTGTTGTTTGTTTGCTTATGTGAAGAATGCAATAAATGATAATAAATATTGTTTTTTTTTTTTTGCTCCAAAAAAAAGAATCGTTGGAATTGCAAAAGAATTCTCTTCATTTCCATTTTCAAATATATTCATTTTGCATTTTAAATTTTTTTTTATTTATTTTCACTAAACTATACGTGATAATAGAAGACAGAAAGAGAGAAATAATGGAAAAAATCCAATTGAAAAAAATGAAGAAAAAATGTTTGAACAAGTTTTCTGTCTGTATTTGTATTCAGATATTCATAATAAAATAATCATTACAAAAATTGAACAGTGTTTAAATGGAACATTGCTTGCTTGCTGATGATGTTGTCGATGTTGTTGTCGTTTGCAAATGTTTCAAAAAATTTTTATGTGAGAATTTCTAAATTTTCTTGGTGAAAAAAATAGATAAATTCTCCAAAACTTTAGAAAATTATTATTTCTTCAAATAATAATGTTTTTCGATGGACTCTCAGTGCAAAAGTGCTACATTATCAATTTCAAGCGATGGCCATTGAGACATTTGGAGAAAATAAATGAAAAAAAATCGAGATCATTAAATTTGAAAGTTCCTATTTGGAAACAAATTTGTTGTTGATGCTGATGATGGTGGTGGTGGTGGTGATGGTGGTGTTATTTGTGATTCATGAAATTTTGGAGAAAAAAAAGTATTTTCCGCTTAAAATTCTTCTCTCATTAAACAAATGAACAGTGAAATGAATGAATGAATGAACCGAAATTTCTGTATTTCGATAGATTTTGGGTATGATTAATTATCATTGTAATTAATAGCGATGTTACAATGAAGCAATGTTTGGTGAATGTAAAACATTTTAATGATTGCACCCAGAAATAAATACAAACTGATTACTAATTAAACTTGTGTTGTTATATCAAAATTTCATAGGCGAAAGAAACTAAAATATGTAAAAAAAATTCAAATAAATTCATGTTATCATTTCATTTCAGTCATTATTACGATTCCTTTTTCCTGTATGTTTTTCTTCCTATGAACACGATGATGATGATTCCTGTATCACGATGTATTCAATTCAACTCGATCATAATTCTAATCGTAATTCTACATTGAAAACTGATCATTAATGATACAATCATTGGTTAATGATTAATTTGATTTTTGAAAAAATATAATGAAATAATTTTTTCATTGCTGTAGTTTGGTTGTATTGATGTATATTTGTATTTCTTTCATTCATGGTGTGGAATAAAAAAAATTCATGGATCTCATTTCGTTGATTGTGATTGAATAATGTTATTTTTCTCAGAATAAAGCAGAACATCGGTGATATTGTCAGTTGTTTTCGTCATCTCATTGAGCGATCGAAATAAATTCGAGTTGTGATTTGAAACCACGATATTCGGAATTGATTTGAGGCAAAAAAAATTAAGAATGAAAAAAAAAATAAATTAAATTTGAAAATCAAAATATTCAAATTCAAATGCCTGGATTTTTAATTTTATTCTATTTTTTTTCTGTCAAGAATCTTGAATTAATTTTTTCCAATTTTGATTTCACAATTTCAATTCAATTTCTATCGTTCATATTCAATGATAATCATATCGGATTTATTCATATTCTTCTTCATTTTTTTCTCTATTTTTTTTTCAATTCATTTCATATTCAATAGGTTAATGCCTCTGGGAAAAATTCTCGCAAATATAAGAAACATTTTTCTCTTTTTCTTATTTCTGCATTCCATACTTTATTATGTCGATCTCCACATTTATAATTGAATTGATTTCAATGAAAATTGATTATCGTGGATTTTATTTTTTTTTTATTTTCAATTTTCAATTTTCTTTCTTTCAAATGCAAATTTTTTTTTCTTTCTACACTTAAATGAATAATAAAAAAAAAGGAAAACACATTGAGATTTGAGAAAAAATTTGAATTTCAATTTAGTTTTGATCAATAGAAATGAAGAAATTGAAGAGGATGGAGAGAAAAAAAATTACACTTTTTCTTTTCTTTTTGGTAATTTTTACAATCAAAATAATAATGATAATAATAATAATCATATAAAATAAATACAAATTCATTTCAAATTTTTGCAACTCAATTAATTCTTTTATTTCAATATGTTTTTCGTTATCATTATATTATATTATATTATATTATTTCATGAAAATATTTCCAGAATGAAAAGAATAAAAAAAAATCCAATTTCAATTTTCAAATTTCGAGAAACGAAAAAAAAAGAAAAAATTTCATAAATTTAATGCTGATGATGTGGGCTATCCAAATTCCAATATTTTGGCCAAAATTGTTTTCCCAAAAAAATTCTCCAATCAAAAATGTTACGAATGAAAACGAGCTTTTTTCAAATTCAATGATGATGATGATGATGAAAGCATATAAAACAAATTAGTTTTTTTCCAGTTGATTGGTAATTTTTTTCTTCTTTTTTCTCCCGAATATTATATCATTATCATTATCATTTATTATTACCTCAAATTATCCATGATAAATAAATTTCGATGCCAGATACAACCAAATTACAATTTTAGTCGAATTTTTTGCCTCAAATCGAAGTTGAATTCGATGAAAACTAAATATTTTCCTTCGTTTTTTTTTCAGGGAACAAAACAATGTAGAAAATGTTTGAAAGCGAATAAACGCGGATAATAATACTGTGAGGTTCCCGAAAAAAAATGCGAACAACTCATCATCATCTTCATCATTGTGATCATGGAAATGAATGAATGAATAAGCGAATGAATGATCCATCAAACAATAATGCGTGTTTTGGCGCTACATTTTTTGCATTGTTGTAAAGTTATGAAAAATAAAATTAGATTGTTATTGTTGAAAGCATTCAACATTTTACCTTCAAGGCAAAAATATTTTTGAAGAAAGAATAAACGAATAGAAATCCTCTGTAAATGCTTTCAATGAATTTATTTTCTTTTAAATTCAGTTTAGTTATTTTCATCATTATTTCTCTCATTTTTTGATTGAATTATTTCATAAATATCATTTATAAGTAAATTCATATGAAGCTTAGTCAATAATATATATTTATTTATCATTTTTTCTCATCTTTTCCTGTATTTCTGTATTTTTTGCATCGTTTTATATCAATAATAATAACAACAATGATGATGATGATATTAACAATAATAATAATGATGATGAATTCATCAAAAAATGAGAAAAAGAAAAATAAAACTATGCACATCTCATATTATGCATAATATTTATGCATATTCAAATATTATAATAATAATAATAAAAAGCCAATAAATGAGATTATTGAAATGTGATTTGTATGTGAATGCACAGAATTTCGTGGATGCTTTGAATGCTTGCACATTCATGAATCTCGATGAAATTCTTGTGCAAATTGAATTAGATTTTTTTTTATTGTTTTTCCATTGTATTTTCATGAGTGCGAACTGAAATGAAATGAAAATGTGTGAAGATTTTTTTGTGAGAAAGTACGATGGAAAAAATTCTTAATTATCATCGTTATATTTGATAATTTATTTCATTTTCATTTTTCTTCATTTGCGGTTGATACAATTTAATCGAAAAAAAAATGTACAAATACATGCCATTGTAAAAAATCCATGTATGATTGAAAAATGAAAAATGAGAAGAAATAAAGAACTTAATTCCACATACAAAAGTTTGTTGTAAAACTGTTTGAAAATGAACTCAAATCAAAAGAAATAAACCTGAAAGGATTATGGCAGAAGAACATTAAAATTTTGGTATCATCTTCGTTGAACCATCGTCATTGAAAAAAGTACTGAGTCATAAAAAAGTAAAAATTTCATTTTATTAGTCATAAGCACTAAGCATCGATAACAAATGTTCCCAGCAAAAAAAAAAGCTTCACGAATAAGGTCGTTGATTGTACACTTTACAATATGACAAATAAAGCATAAATTAGCAAAATTCAAAAGTATGGCTAGTTGATGCATGCACATATACTTGCATACATATGCATATTCATTAAATTATCATCATCATTGATAATATCATTATCATTCACTGCTGATATAATACAAATACAACTTTAAGATATGAAAATTATTATTCCAGTTCACAGCAATACACAATATAATCAGATCATGCAAAGATGAAATAAAGATAATTGAATTATTTATGGAATTTTTTTCATTTTTTCATTGAAATCGTAATTGATTCTATGTGTGCAGTCCCAAAACAAATAAATATTTCTTCAAAAACTCCAAAAATTTTAACTTGAAATGGCTGTTGAAATATGTACAATGGTACAATGAATCTTATTCCGAAGAATGAAGAGAAATAGGAAATCATTAATATTTACAAAGTTTGAAATTTATCGACAAAAATATTTTGATACTTTTTGATAGATCGAAAAATCGATCAATCAATCAATCAATTTGATCGGATACGAATATGATGAAATGAAATGATTTTCAATTGATTTTCTTTCTTTTTTTCCAATTGATTTCTTTGATTCAGCTCCGATTCATTTCTTCAATTCATTCCTTAAAAAGTGAAAAGAAAATATTCAACTGTGATTATTATTTGTTGAAATATACACTTTCAGTTTTTATTCAATCCAATCCATGGCTGGAATATGAAATGAAATTGAAATTCTTTGAAATTTTTATTCAATTTTTCCATTTCCATGCATCCACATTCTCCTTGTCTTGATTCCTGTTTTTTCTTGTTTCTGTCAGCATAAATATTTAAAGACATATTTTTACATTTTGTTTTCTTGGATGCATTATGATGATTAGCAAAAAAAAAGCAAAAAGATTGCAATGAAGCTAATTTATTTTAACGAATATTATTTTTTGTTTCATTTCAAAGTAATTTCGACGGATGTTTTCAAAAAAAAATTTTTTATTTCATTTTGCTTCACTGCAATACACTTAGTGCCTGTAATTTATTTTATTTTACTTTTTTCTCATTACATAAGACATTCTGATAATGGTATAATAATAATGACAACTAACAATCATTAAAAAATCAACTAAATTCAAGATATTTTTTTTTACTTGAAAGAAATATCGTTTTTGCGTTACTCAAAAAAAATCACAAATTTTGGTTGTCCGAAAAGTTTGTTCGGCTAATAATGAGTGGAAAAGTCTATTGAAGACTGGCATGAACTTTAAGGACAACTCAATCAATCAATTTATTCATTTATTTACTAATATATCGACATATGAAAAATTTTTTTGCCTGTTTGTTTTCAATTTTTGTTTTCTTCTAAAAAAATTTGTTTGTAGCACATGTTCTCATGTTTCCATCACTAATCATGAAAAAAGAGTGAAAAATTCAAAGTAAATTTGAGTCAATATTTTTAATCAAAAATCTCGGTCTAAAAGAATAGTGTGACTTGATCAAAAATAAAGCTAAAACACTGAATAAATTGACAAATGAGACAATTTTTGAATCAATCGAAATTTCATCAAAACACGAAAAAATAGAAAAATTTATGAATTATTCAATGTAAAGTTGCAAATTAACATAAATGATTCATTGGAAATATTGATTACAAATATTGATATTCATGTATACCCAAAAACAAATTCATGAATTCATATGTGATTTTACAAGATTTATTAATTCAATTTATTTATTAATTTTTTCTTATTAATGTTACATGATCAAATATGAAAATATACGAAATATGAACAAAAAAAAACGTTGAAACATGACCAAAAGAAAAAAATATGAAAATTATTAATTTTTGTTTGGTCATTTTCATCCTTTTTATTCCATGTAAATTCACATGTGAATTCCATGAAATTGGTACACAAATTCCATATTGCTACAGTGCCATGTTACATAACCGAAAATATTAGATCATTTATATAAATTAAACACTAACAGAAAACACATAACAAACTATCGAAATACAGAGAAAACTAGCAAAAATAAACAAACAAACAATATTATTTTATTATTTACAAATATTTGATTTAGTTTTTTGGATGTAGAATTTCAATTTATTTTTTCGTTTTTACATTATAAAATAATGGCCATAGTAATCTAGCGATACCACTGAAACATCAAGCGAACTTTAACTTAAAAATAATCAAAATAATTTTCAACAAAGAAATGTAAATGAAAATTATCGCAAGCAAAAGTAAGAAAAAAAAATTGTAAATCATAAAGTATTCATGTATTTTTCCCGTTTTATATTTATAAACATAAACAATATATTGATAAACATTGTAATTTCGTTTACTTCATTTAATATTCTCCGTGTAATACATTGAATAAATAAATAAATATATAAATAAATGAAACAAACAAATTATATTTTCCAACAAAAAAAACACAATTAACTTGAATCATTATCATTATCATTATTATTCTTGTTATTATTATTATAACAAAAAAAAAACAATGATGAGGTTCATGATCATTTATTTCAAAGGTACAACACAAAAACAAGAAATAAATGATGATGATGATGATGATTATTATTATTATTAGAATAATAATAAATAATAATGATATTAATAATATAATTTAATATTTTATTTATTTATTCATTTATTTATTTAATACCAAAAAACAAGCGATAAACTAAGATATTTTATTATTTATTTATTTATTTATTCTCAATTTTTCTAAATTGTTTTTTTTTTTTTGCTTTATTCATTTCTTCATTATTATATTCATTCATCCATATGTATAACAATTTATTTGTTTATTCATTCATTCATTTATTCATCTCATTGAATCACTTTTCATTGCTCTGTAATGTTCCAAATGTTTTTTTTCCGATATTTCTCTTACCAATGCAAACATAGCGACACTATTTGCAAAAGCATGCAAATGGCAAACAACAAACGGTCAATGAATACACAATGATTATAAATAGACTGGAAATTTTTTTTTTTCATTTCTCAATGGATTTGAAAAAAGTGAATTATTTTTCGTTTTCTTACTTGTGACGTATCCTGTTTAATGATTTTCATTATTATTATTACAAGATAATTAATTTCATGGATGTTTCCGTGTGTTTTTTTGATAATTTTTTTTAATTTCGCTCGTTCTTGTGTTAATAATTATAATTATTATTATTATAAATAATTCCATCAAATATTCTGTTATCTTCAATTACATGAATTTTGTAATTTTACAATTTTTTTTCAATGACCATCATTGAATCAAAATTTGGGAGTTACAATCGGAAATATGAAAATTTCCGTGAAAAATATTCAAAAGCAAATATACGAATCATAAATTGATTTGTTTCATGAAAAATTCCAATGATTAAAAGCAAAATGTGATTTGAATTCAATTTTTTCATTTTGAAAAAGAAAATCAAATTAAATTAGTTTAAATTTATCATTAAATAATTAGGTTTTTTGCAATCTTTGTTTTTTCAAAAAATTCAATTATTCAACCAAATGATTCCAAACGATCGAATGACTTGAATTTTAGCTTTGAGTTTTGAGTTTTTTAGGCATTACATTGACATGAAATATTATCAATCGTAATTTACAATGATTAACATTGGTGTTTTATGCTTCTTCATTTATTTATTTATTTGTTTTTTTATGTTTAACATTTTCACTTATCAACATTCAATCATTGAATTCAATGACCAACATCATCATCATCGACATCATCAATAACACACTACGACAACAACATCAACAACAGCATAATCAATACATGACCATTATTGACCATTCATGTGTGAATAAAAATGATGTAAAATTACATCGAAATGTCTAACAAATATATATAAATAAATGGTGCTCAACAAGAGAAATAAATTTGAGAAATTCAATCGTGTGTCTGTGTTTTATTTTTTTAAAATAAATAAATTATTTCATTTTGTATGTTTGTTCATCGATATATTCATTTGAACATTCATTTATTCATCAATAACTTTTAGCTTATTATTATTATTATTGATATCAATATCATATCATTCAAATCTTGTGCATGTATTCAATGCAATAATAATAATAACAGCATCAATATATTATATAATTGAATGTAATCAAAAGTATATGCTCCAGCAGAACTAAACAAAAAAAAAAAAAAAAAATGGTGTGTTATGGTTCACATTTTGCCAATAATAATTGTATTTGTTTTACTTGACTTTTTTTTCCTATTATTTTATTTCGATTTATCGATTTTGTTATTATTATTATTGAAATCGATGATATAAAATGAATTGCCCATCATTTTCCATTTTTAAAAGTGGAAAAACGAAGAAAAAATATTCAATGAAGCACATTTACCATTCGTACATTGCATTGTCTTTACATAGAGTTATCTCTCTTGTTTTTTTTTTTTCAATTCATTTCAAATTTTTCGCCAGTTTTTAGTTCGTTGAATTTCTTGCATTTCTTCAGTTGAAGAATTTACAAATAAATATTGGAAAAAAAATAACATTTGATAGAATATAGAATTTTGAAAAACCATATTTATTATTATATAACGGTTCCCGTGAGAAAACTTTTTCGTATTATTATTATTATTATCGTTATCGTATATTTATTTATTTGTACATATTATCGTTGAATTATTATTATTATTATTTTTTCCAATATCAAATAAATAAATGAATGAAGAATGAGTCGAAAAAAAACGAGAAAAAAATTGAATAAATAAATACAACAAGAATCGACCATGTCTCTGTCTCTCTTGATGTTTATTCATTATTCTTGTTATTCTTATTATTATTCTTATCGCAAAATGGTCATAGAATTGCCTGTGAATACATGTAAGTGTTAGTGTGTATTTTGCCAAATACAAACATAACATTGTTTATTTTCATTTGGTTGGTTTTTTTTCTCTAGAATTTTTATAATTGAAAATCTCTTTACCCAAGCAAGCTAGTTTTCTTTATTTATATTTCTTGGTAAATACAGTTTTATGGTCAGTTTATTGAAGTCGTGTAAGTGAGACTATTTTTTCTTCTTTTTATTTTATTTTTACAGTCATTTTTCATTACAGTAGTAAGTCCATTCAAATGGTCATTTATCACTTTGAAATTTTTTCACTTTATCAATAAAAATAAAATAAATATTTTTCCAAATATAAATGAATGAAGATTTTTTCAAAAAAAGTGAACAATAATAATAATAATAAATAAATAAATAAAGAAATAAAAATCGAATAAAATGGATGAAATGGATAAAAAATGAAAATCAATTTCATTTCATTTCCATTGATTTTCATGTGAAATTCATACGAATTCCAATAAGGATTGCCAATTTAAAGATTCTTCTTCGGAATTTTCGATTGAAAATATTTCGATTTCAATTCGGTTTCACATTCTAACTTGTTCAGTAAACGATTGAAAACGAAAAAAAAAAAAAAAAAAATAAGAAGAAATCATCATTGATTTTTAATGAAATTCAATTTTTTTTTGTCCGGACCAAAACCAATTCTTTTATGTTTGATATTTTCATCAAAATGAAATTTTATCATTTATGTCTTTTTCTTCTTTTTTTTTGCCCGATATCAAATTTGGTTCTTATTATCTGTCATAAAATTTTAATAATTATGTTCGATTATTTTCATTTACTTTCATTTTTAAATCCGTATTTTAATGAATTGAACTTTGATTCAATTCAATTCTCTCGATCAAAAATTGAATTCTTTATATTAGGTTGTCCCATAAGTTCTTGTCGTTTCTCGAATGAAAAAAATTTTTAAAAACGGCAAGAACTTATGGGACAACCTAATATTTTACTTCTTTGATTCAAAGAATTACAAAAAAAAAAAAAAAAAAAAAAAAAAAATCATTTTTCGATCTAGCCTTCGTCGAGTAAGGTTGTCTCTCTAATTTTCAGTTTTTCCTACTGTGTGACTTATACTGTTTGCAAATTTCAAATTGACCTTTATGTTTGTTTTTCTAATTTTGACTTAGAAAAATTTTTGCAAACCTTAGTTTCTTCCATTGAAGTTAATTGAATATATTAATCAAACATTCCTCTCCAACTCAAACCTAATCATTCCAATTCATCACAATCCATTTTATCTGTGCCCTCTCATCCTCATAAATCCTCACCTCAAAATCCAATCATCATTCATCCAATCACCTCATTAACAGTGCAATCAGTGATCTCATATCATCCTAAATCAAACAGACTAGAACCATCCGAGTCACCCTTGCTACTCAATACCATGGGTAACAAGAAAAGGAAGGGTTCAAATTTGGCTCAAGACAAGACTTCCAATACTGCTCCAGAATCAGAATACGCAACTGATTCAGAGATTGACACAATGGAACCAAAATCAATCCTAACAACATTGGATCACTACATCAGTGAACCAGACCGTATCTTAAATCTCACTCATGAAGAATGTGGATATTTGATATTAAACTGCTTCTCTACCAATAATAAATCGAACAACAAATATCGTGGAATCATCAACGTCGCTATAATGCGAATGAACGAGATTAAAAAAGACTTGGAGTCACATAAACAAGACAAAACTCAAAACGAGATTAAAAATATGCTACACAATATTGAAAATAAAGTATCAACACCACAAATTACGTATAGAGATGCTGTAAACAAAAAAGTAACACAACAAACACCAATGCCCAACTCACGCCAACAAACATCAGAACTCACACTTATCATCCAAGCAAACGATGGTTCCGACACCAATGAAGTGTCTACCAAAGTCAAACATGTGATCAATGAATCAAGAAAAAACAAACCCAATCTCAAGATCAATAAAATAATAAAAAACAAGAAAAACAACATCCTAAAAGTTCCCACAACAAACGACTTAAATGTGCTCCTCGATCATTTCAAAAAATATGACGCTATTCATCAGGTAGCACGGATCTACACACCCACACCACTTCATCCTAACATCGTTCTGCGAAAAGTAAACAAAATGACAAATTCAACAGAATTACCAAAAATTCTTTGTTCCGTGAACGAACAACTTAACGGATTAGAAAACGAAATCATTCACAAATTTGATTACAAAAGTAATCAATACTACCGTGACGTAGTCCTCAGAGTGTCACCAAGAGTTTTCCAGCTAATAAAGAACCAAGACACAATCTATACTGATCTCGAAGCAGTCCGCTTCTATCAGAAAATTCTCATCAGACAGTGCAAATATTGTTTCCAATTCGGCACACATATATCAACAGCCTGTCCAATCAAAAACAATCCTATCTGTGCTGATTGCGGAACGCAAGGTATCCACGAGTGCCAAAAAATAAACAAATGTCACAATTGTGTTAATTACTACCAAAATACCGTAGCATCTGATCGATTTAACCATAAACCAAACAACGATTCATGCCCACTCTATAAGCGACAAATAGACAGAACCTCACAAAGAACAGCACTCCAACCAACCACACCACCAACAAACTTTGATATACGTGAATCTATAACAGCAATTCCACCATCATCGACACCATCAACATCAATCCAAATCATATCCTCACATTCTTTATCCCACCATGACTCACAAAATTAAAATTGTTCAACAAAACCTAAGAAAAAGTCCAACAGCAACTGCTGAACTTAGAAACTTCACAATGAAAGACAACATTGATGTTATTGCCCTACAAGAACTACACACACATAACAATCGCATCCCATTTGGACTAACGTCCAGATATTATCACCAAACCATAGACAATCCAAAAAAAGTATACACAGCCACAATAGTGAACAACAAATCACTTGTGATAAAAATGTTCCAGCAATTCAGCAACGACTTCGCCACCACTATCTCAATACAAACAAACAATTCTTCAATTATTTTTGTGAACATGTACCTACTACCAAACTCATACTGCGACCGGCACGATAAATTCTTCTGTGATCTATTCTCTATATATTCAAATTACCCGATTGTCATCTGTGGAGACCTAAACGCTAGACACCAATACTGGCATGACAGTATTAGGAACTACAACGGTTACAAACTAAAAAACATCATAGAAGAACAAAATTTAATCATTTTCAACAACAAACAAAAAACCTGCAGACATGCAAGCATCATAGATCTCACGATATCCAACACACAAGCCTACAACATGATCAGAAATTGGACCATCACCAGACACACCTCTCTATCAGACCACGAAACAATATACTTCGAACTATCATCACACAATGATCAATTCGTTCAACATCACATTAAATCAACCTGGAAATTCATTGAAGACAATACCCAAGAATACATCAACAGCATCAACCAAGATGAGTTAATCAACATAGCTAACAATATCGAACAGTGTTCGGAACCTTATGAAATTGACAGAATTGTTTACAACTTCCAAAACACAATTATCGAAGCCGCATACAAATCGTATCCCATCCGCAAGCAAACAACATATCCTACAAAATTTAGCTGGTGGAACAACGATCTAGAGAATCAGAAGAAACAATTCCATTACATTAAAAATCTTTACTACCGAAACAACCAATCAATAAGCAACGAAGAATATCGAAAAGCCAGAAATGAATATGTAAAAAAGATCAGAGCAGCCAAAAGCGCAAGCTTCAAATCGTACGTTGAAGAGTCGCATTCAACGAATTGCTATGGGAATGCATTCAAGCTACTAAAAATGATGATCTCAAAACCAAACAACAGAATCGAAATGATTGACGCTGCACCAACATGTGAAAAACAGATAGTTATGTACGAAATAATGGAAAATTTATTTCCAGATGATGATACATCAAATGACAATCAAGAAGCGAAAACTATCCGAAACAAAAAACCCGACTACAGAAACAACGATGAAATTACATTTTCAAGCGAAGAACTACAACAAATCATCAACAATTTAAATATTAAAAAAGCCCCAGGGCTAGACCACATATCGAACAACATGATAAAAATGTCAACACAAATCATAGCACCTGTCCTATTGAAAATATTCAACAGATGCATGCAAATACATTACTTTCCCAAACCATGGAAACTGGCGACAGTGAGGATTATGAAAAAACCAAATAAAACAGACATTAACAACTTGAGAAATTATCGACCAATATGTTTACTACCAAACCTTGGCAAAATATTGGAAAAACTGATTAACAATAAAATAAACAAATACTTTGATCAATGCCGACATGCAGGCCAATACGGATTTACTAAAGGCAAATCTACAATCTCAGCCCTAAAGACAATCATAGAAACAGCAATAGAAAAAAAATCAACCAACAAAACTGCCATCATTGCAATAGATATTGCCTCGGCATTCGACAAAGCCTGGTGGCCAGCAATAATCAACAACATGGACAAATACAACATACCAGCAGGTGTCATAAAAATAATCGAATCTTACTTCAAGGACAGGTTCGTCAAATTTGACTATGGAGACAATACCATTTGGAAAAAGTTGACAGTTGGCTGTCCGCAGGGTGGAGCACTGTCTCCACTAATGTGGAACTTGATAGTCAACGATCTCCTGGACAGGTTTGACATTCCTGAAACAAAGATCGTGGCCTTTGCCGACGACATTACTGTCGTATGCTGGGCCAGTAATGTCAACGAACTTGAAGCAAAAATCGTCGAAACAGTCAACTTCATAGGGTTATGGTGCAATAACAACAAATTGTCAATAAATCACAATAAAACAAATGTTTTATATCTATTTAATGGCAATAAACCATCGATCATAATCAGCCCAAACACCATCATCAATCCATCAAATCAAATAAAAATTCTCGGGTTAATTATAAAAAACCATAGGAACAAGAAAAAATTAGATTTCAATGGGCACATCAGTAGCACCATCAATAAAATAGAACGCACATCCAACATCCTCTACGCACTAATGGCAAATACATGGGGGCTGAACAGCCGGAAGAGAATAAATCTCTTCAAAGGCATGATTCGGCCAGCAATGATGTATGCACATCAAATATGGGGGGACAAGATCCCCAAAAAGACAATGGATAAACTAAATGCATCACAGCACAAGGTCTTAGTCAAATCACTGCAAGCTTATGCTTCCGTGTCAAGCGACATAGTATGCATAGTTGCAGGGATAGTCAAGGCTCACGACTACGTGCAAATTTATCGAACAACATCAGATATAGAAGATGCTATGGTAAGAAAATACATAAGAAAAGAAGAGGAAAATCTATGTTACCGTAGATACTACGATAACACTAATCAAAATTTTAGGAAATTCTTCTCACAACCGGCAGTTCCGAAATTTTTCAGACCCACATTTTACAACATGCAATTTGTGAGTGGTCACGGTAACTTCGCCGAGTATCTGCATAGAAGAAAGATAAAAGAATCACCTCTGTGCGATTGTGGTCAATCTGTACAGGATCCTGAACACGTCCTACTGGATTGTGAGACGTACGACTTAGTGAGCCGGAGTTTTTCCAGTTTAGGAGAAATGATGGCAAGCAGGTCAAACTATCACATATTCTGCGACGCTGCGAAAGATTACTGGAGGAAATCACAGCACATGTGAAAAAAAAAAAAAAAATCTATCAACAATTCCTCATCAACATCATCATCATCCAAATTCATCTCCCAGCAAACCATCATTTTCTCATCACTCACGCATTCAATTACACTAGCACATACCTTCACTGTACACAACATCTAACATCTAACAAACACATTCTATATTACTAACACACATTTAATCAATACTGTAATTTTCAAATATTTTTAATTATTCTACAATTCATTTTTATTTTATTCATTTATATCACGGTGCAAATGCCAAGGCAGAGCACCAAAATAAAGATTTATTATTATTAACAAAAAAAAATCAAAATCCTCAAAAACTAAAATCCATTTTATTATTTGACAGTGTTGTTTCATACACAAAAAAAAACAAAAGATCTTTCGCCAAAATCTTTTATCATTCAATCAATTTCATTTATGGGAGAGAAGAGATAGAGAAGAAACGAAATGAAAAAAATTCAATTTCAATTTGAAATTTTTCGTTTTTTTTGTTTCGTTTCACGAAAAATATAAAAGATTCCGAGAGATTCATTTGTTCTTGTAAAGAAACGAAGACTTTTTAAACCACCGTTTTAATGTATGTAAAGTGACGAATGGCTTTTCGGAAACATTGCTTTACTATTATCAACAGAGCCAAATACTTTGTGCACCAGATTTGCGATACTTTCTAGTATTGCTATCGAAGATGATTAATTAACGAACGAATTTTATAATTAAGATATTTATTGATTAAACACAAACGAAAAGGATAATCGAAAATACAAATATTTAATTGTGTCTTGTGTGATCGGAGGTCGAATGTCGAATGATTGTGTTGCCCCCCTTTTGTGTCTTAGAATGGGTGTGTTTTTATATGTTCATGAAAGCGAAAATAGAATTTAAATTTAAGGTCATAGAACAACGCAAGTAGTGGCATAGTCTACTACTAAAAATCTTAATTTCTTATTTCTGAACCCAGGAAATCTAACTACGTCGTTTCTGAGCTTTCGAAGTTGCGATATTTTGACCAAAATTAATTTCGAATTTGATTTGTCGCGTCACATGTTCTTATGTTTTATTTCGTATTTTTTAGTAAGATTCTATTCTATTCTATTATTTCAATTTATTTTTTTCAAAAAAAAAAAAAAAATCAAAAATTTCATTATTAATAAATGAAAAAAATGTTAGGAAGCAGAATGAGTCAGAATTGAAAGAAGAATATTCCAAATAACGCAAAAATTGACTTACATACAAAACATAAAAAAAATATTACAGAAACATGAGGTTTATAAGGTTTATGTAAAAAAAAAAATCTGAAAATTTTCATTGTTTTTCAGTCATTTTCGATGACGTTGTCGTTGATGATGATGATGATGCTATTGTTTTTTTTGGGGTTATATTGCATTCCAAATATAGAAATATAGCGAGAAAACATATATATTCTTTTCATTGTTTTTCCTTCTATTATTCATTTATTCAATTTTCAAAACATTATTCTTACAATTTATGATTATTATTATTATTATTATGTATTCAAGTTTTATTATCCAGCAAAAAATAGAAAAAAAAGAAAAAAAATCCATCCATTCATTGAAAATTCATAGAAAATGAACAAAAAAACAATGATTCAAGAACAAATAATTTAATGCACAATGAAACATTAATAATAAGAAAATTGAAAAGCCAAGAAAAAAAGCCAAAGAAAAAAAATCAAATTTTTCTTCTTGTTGTTTTTAGGGTTTTTTATGATTTTCTCTCTTGAAGATTTTTTTTTAGGAATCCAAAATTCCAGAATTAGAATCAGAATTAAGTGAAAAGGAAGAACAAGAAGAAAAAATGTTGTTTCATTTGAATTCAATGAAACAAAAAGAAAGTGAAAACGAAAAAATGATTCAGTTATTATATTCATTATGATTACGATTATTATTATTATTATTATGATGGTTATTATAATCTACAATGATTATCTACGCTCACACATAGACACATAGAAATACCAAAGGAAAGATTTGAAAAAAAATAAAGTTAAATAAACAAGGATAAAAACATTATCATTATTATTATTGTTTTTTGTTTTGTTTCAAAAGAATTTTGAAACAAAAACAAATAAACAATGAATGGATAGTTGTTTTTGTGTGTGTGTGTGATATAATAGATTAGTGTAATATTACTTCAAAAAAAAAAAATAAAAAATAAAAAACGAATTAATGTTTATGAAGAATATTTCTCTTTTCTTTTCAGAAAAATTACATGAATTTCCATTTTTTCTCATTTCAAAAAGGTTCAAAGTAATAGATGAATGAATGAATGATGAACAAATGAATTCAATGGTTCCAATGAATCCATTGAATTCAATGAATGAAAAGAAGGAAGAGAGGAAGAAAAATTAAATTAAATTCTGTTCACATTTCATGTAAAAAAAAAAAATATGAATTTTATTTTATTTTCATTTTTCATTATTCCAGCGAATTCACCATTTAACATTATATGATGTGAAAGATCTATGTATGGTATTGTATGTAATGTATGTAAATCGAAAACAATATGAATTTTCATTTCATTTCATGATGAAACAACAAAAAAATAAATGAAATGCATTCAATCATATTGAATTTATGACGTAAAAACAATGCATTTATTTCTTGTTTTTGTTTTTATTCGTACATCTTTTGAATTCTTTCAAAAAAACCAAACAAATAAATAAACAAACATTCAATTATTAATTCAACACGCACACACACATTGAAACACATTGGAAGCACAAACACATTGAAAATAATGTTTTACAATTGATAAATAATAAACAATGATAAGAATTTCGTTTTATTTTATTTTTTCAGTATTTCTGGGTTCTTCATTTTGCTTTTGTATTTATTTATTTGTATATTTGATAGTTGTCTAACCATTGAATTGAAATGCAAAAAAATATAACAAATTCAAAAACTTGTTCTGCTGAGCTGAATATTTTCATTGTTGTTGTTGGGGCTGTTTTTCAATGGAAAAATTAGATAATTTTGTTTTTTTTGTGTTTTGTTTTTTTTTTTTACATTTTCAGTACATAAATCCATTCGACAACAATTCTATTACATTGAAAATTTATTTTTCTAAACGCGAATAAACAGAGACAATAATTTTTGTCATTATTTGTTGAGAGAGCGAAAAAAATGAAATTTTTCTCAGAAAACACTGATCGAAAACAAATACAAATAACATTTCGAATGAAAATATTTTCACTTGTGAGTAAATAAATAAATAAATAAAAATTGTCAAAACGAAATGTCAATTAATGTTTTGATTTACAGGAATTTTTCAAAGCAATCAATGATAACTGAGAATTTGTAAATTGCAAATCCAAAAAATCGGAATTGCAACATGAAATTTTCGATATCAAATTAATTAATTAAATTCAATCAATTTCAAGTACACATGTTTGTATCACTGTATCGAGTGTTTTTGTTTCTTCTTTTAAGGATCATTATGTTGATCTCATATTGAATTTCGATATTCATCTGAATTCTGCGAATATCATTTGTAATGAAAACGACTGGTTTTTCATTAAAGGTTCCGAATCAATCCAAAACATCAATTTTAAATCAATTAATCAATTCAAAACCATCAATAACTATCAATTTTATTATTGCTAAATTTATAAAAAGGATTACAAATTATTCAAGCATTATTACAAAAAATGGAAAAGCTTACAATCATTTGTTGTTCTACATTAATTAAAACTAAATCAAACTATTACAATCAATTTTTAACTTAATTCTTTAATTTTTTTGTGGACGGTTGTTAATCGAACTTTTTGACATGTGCTTTTTACAACCGTTTTTTCTAGAACTTTTTCTATGGAATTTTAATCGTGAAATTCATAAAGAACGTAACCAATTTTTTAACTTAAATTTTCACAACATTCTCGGGCCGAGGAACAATTAGATATCTTCTGATTAATTTATTATATCCACAATCGTTTTTCTTGATCTTAACTGGAGCAAATTCATTATTATTAAACTTGTTCTTGTATGAATTGTCATCGTAAACTATTGGTGCTCTTGATTGGTCAATATTCATTCCATGTTGTATATGTTCATGACTTTTATCCAAATTAAAGCTAGAATCCACATTAGGATGTTGATATTCTTCAAATTTTGTTATTTCAGATGAATTTTTAGGATGTTCAAATTTTTCTTGATTGATTGATGATTGTCGGGTATTAATGGTGCTAACTTCAAATGCACAATTAGGACTTTTGTTTATTTTGACTTGAAACATTCTGCTTATGCGATCATATTCATCTTTTGATTCATTGATATTTGTTGATTTTGTGTTCTTCATTTTTTGACTGAAATCAAAATTTGACTCTTGATGTTCAACTAATTGTGGCTTTGAAATATTTCGAGGTTGACTAAGCTGTTCTGAATAATTTGATTCTTGACTGGTGTTTATGATACTGACTTCAAATTTTGAAGTACGATTATTATTTTTTGATTCGTCGATGGCAATCGGTTTAATGCTAATATCTGTCGAGTCGGTTTTGTCATGATTAATACTAGTAATGTTTTGATTGCTAATGCTTTCTTCAGCTTTAGGATTCAAACAATGTTCTTCGATACATTTCAAATCTGAATTCTTAAAAGTTGAGCTTACAATTTTTACTTTGCCAAACACAGTGTTAAAATATAATACTTTCGGTCTTGGACTAAAGAATTTGTATTTATAATCAGTACCAATGATTATCAATTTTTGATTTGAATCAAATATTCTAGCCATTAATTCACAACTGGTTGAATCTTTTGTGAACTTAATATTGATACCACGATCTATAGTCTGTTTTAAAGAAGTATCCACTGGAGTAATGATTTCTATTGCTGATGTTGGGAATGTTGGTTCATCACTAATTAAACAAGAACTTATTAAGCTAGCTTTTGAGCCGGAATCAAGCAAAATTTCTACTTCTTCTTCTTTGTATTCACCAATCAGAACTGGACGATCTGAATTTTGAATGCCTATTATTTTTATTTCAATTGGATTATTTTCAACGTTGGAAATTGCTGCGACTTGATTTGTAGCTACTTCTTTTATATCAAAGGCTGAAATGAATGCGCTTTGATTGGTTGCTGATTCAGTATTTGTATTGATGGAACTGGCATTTGGATAATTTGCTGATACTTGGTTCGGTGCTGCTGTTACTGATGAATGAACATCTCTTATGCTTGCGGATGTGATTGCTGCTGTATTATTTGTTGCTGCCGATGCTTCGTTGTGAATTTCTCTTGGTGGTGTTGGAGCTGATCGATTGTTTGTCGGACTCATTCTTAGTACAGCTTCGTGAAGACAAGATGAATGACCATAGCTACAAATTGAACACACAATGTTTGATCTACAGTCACGTGCCCAATGACCTGGTTTGATACATTTAGTGCATAATCTGTTTTGTCTGATTTTAGTTACGATCCAATCTGGATTGCTCAAATGTGGACAATTTATTGATTGATGTTCTTGATCACAAAAATTGCATCGAATTCTGCTGTTGTTGTTTATCATGTTGATTGATGCACGGCGAATTTCTGTCGCTGGTGGTCTTGCTTCTGTTTGTTGTGGTCGTTTTCTAGCGAATCTTTCAGCTTCATCGTACATTTCTTGTATTTTTTCGATCGCATCTCTAAATGATTTTGATTTACCACTTATTTCGCGGTTACCGCGGTAATAGAATTTTTCAGCAATTGAATCGATCATTGTACCTTCTGTCATTTTATTTATGTTGTCCAAGCTTTCGATTGTACCGAGGACTGCTTCGCCTGCTAACTTGACCGATCTTAATCCAACGATATCATTTTCATTTCTAACTTGTGGACATTTGGATAGCTCATGTCTACATTCATTCAGAAATTTTTCTTCATCTTCATATTCTTGTTCCAATTTATTCCACAATTCATTCAAAGATGCGTTGGAATTAAGTAATCGCATTACTTTACGTTTAGATACTTCGTCAAGTGATTGGACCAGGAAATTCTTTGCTCGAATTTCGCTTATGTTGCTGTTGTTGATCATGGGCTTGGCAAGATTCTTGAATGTATACCAATCTATATATTTACCGGAGAATTTTGGAATTTCATTTATGTTGATGACTTGGTTGATGGATTCAGATGATCTTATTTCTTGTTGATTCGATGTTACGCTGTGACTTGCTTCTTGTACTGGCTGATGACTTGCCACTGGTGGATTTTGTTCAACATTTGTGTTATTATCATTTGTTTGATTCAAATTATTATTAATTCCATTTGTTTGATTGGTATTATCATTATTTTCATCATCAGGATTGACACTGTCTTCTTTTGTTTTAGCTTTAATAAATTTATCTATTTTTTCTTTATAATAATCCATTTTCATTTCATTTTCTAAAGAAATTTCTTCATCACTGGCGATATATAAATCCAATAATTGATCATTCAATTCCAACATCTTTGTCTTTAGATCTTGCGCTTTTTCTAATTCAAAATTGTTGTTAATGCCTTTTGTAATATTTCTTCTTATTATTCTTAATTGCTTTTTGACTTCTTCCATTTTTGGATTTTTGATCAAATTATGTTCTTGTCAATGATAAATTTTAACTTATTGAAATTTCGACTTTAAATTCTTGATTGATTTTCTTTACTTGTTGCTGACTTCGTGAAAAATTTGTTCTTATCTTCTTATACTTGCAAATGATTCAATAATAAAAATTGTAATGAAAACGACTGGTTTTTCATTAAAGGTTCCGAATCAATCCAAAACATCAATTTTAAATCAATTAATCAATTCAAAACCATCAATAACTATCAATTTTATTATTGCTAAATTTATAAAAAGGATTACAAATTATTCAAGCATTATTACAAAAAATGGAAAAGCTTACAATCATTTGTTGTTCTACATTAATTAAAACTAAATCAAACTATTACAATCAATTTTTAACTTAATTCTTTAATTTTTTTGTGGACGGTTGTTAATCGAACTTTTTGACATGTGCTTTTTACAACCGTTTTTTCTAGAACTTTTTCTATGGAATTTTAATCGTGAAATTCATAAAGAACGTAACCAATTTTTTAACTTAAATTTTCACAACAATCATTAGAAAAACCCTTGATTATTTTGTTATCAAAATATGGAATCATTCATCGTTCTTCATGGAATGAAGCTCATCGCCGAATCAATCGATTTGATATTTGCTATATTTGATCAAATTTATTCATTGATTTATGAATTTATTTTTTTTTTTAAACAAAATTTCATTCAAATTCTATGAAATGAAATTTTCGTTCATGATTTCAATACATCATTCATTTTTTTTCATCCATTCATTCTACCAGAATAAACATTATTATTATTATTATTATATTAAGAATTTACCTTAGGATGCCATTTTGCTTCGTTTCTCTCTTTTACTTTAGGTAAAATTTTACCTTTATTTTTTGTATTTTCATTTTTTTTACATTAAAATAAATCTTTTATATTTAATGTAATGTTGTTTTTTTCTCCTCCAATTTTTTTTTTCATTTGGATAAATTTATTTATTTATTTATTTTCAAGCAGAAAATAGTTGAAAGAATTTAAATAAATAAACGAATGAATGGACTCACTAAGAGAGAGAGGGAGAGATGGAGATAGAGAGAGAGATTGGAAAAATAAACGAATAGATGGTTGGATGAATGAATGAATGTATGAACGAATCAATGGATGGATGGATGAACAAATAAAATATTGTTTTTGAAAATATAAAAAAAAAGTAAAAGTAGAAAAATTCTGTTCTGAAAATATTATATGAATTTATCAAAAATAGTTGAAAAACTTTTATTCATAGAATCTATGAAACAGAATTTACAAAAAAAAAACGGTAAAAAACATTTTTCGGGTATTTTTAGTATTTCGTTAAGCTAAAATTTTCCATTTTTTCCGTATCTGAATTTTTTTCAAGAATTCATCCATAAAGAAGTAATGTGCAGGTTAGTGTGCGTTGTTGTGTATGTTTATGTATACTTGTTTTGAACCAGTGAAACCAGCAGATTTATGAAAATGAAATTAAATGGAACAAAAAAAAAAAAAAATGAAAAAAAAATTATTTTTTAATTTTTTTTTTTTTTTGTATGAAAAATGAATTTGTTCCATTGTTTTTTCAGGTTGTTTTATTCTTGTTTTTTTTTCCACAGTGATAACAAATGAGAAATTGGCCGAAACAACAAACAAACAAAGGTAAATCAAGGTATCAAAACAACCTGGTAAAAAACAAATAATTTCTGGTAAATTTTTTTTGTAAATTTCATACTCATTAAAGTATAACTACCACGGTTATCGTTATTATTAATATTATTAGGTTGTCCAAAAAGTTCATTCCGCTTTATCAATAGAGTTGTTCATGAAACTCGGCCAGAACTTTTCGGACAACCTATTATTTACTTGATTATCGCCATCCATTTTGTACCAGATTCTTGATGTTTCATACTCTCCCTTAATCTAATTTCATAAATTTTGATAATGTTTTTTGGCCATTTTCATTTTTTCGGCTTGTTTGTTCGTTGTGCAGATATGTTCAAGTATTTTTTTTTTTTTTTTGTTACCCAGAATTTTTTTTCAAAGCTTTTCCAAGATTCGTTAATTTCATCAACATCTTCAATAACAACAACAACAGCAGCAGCAATAATAGCAACGATAACAATGATAATAATAATGGATGGCCGAATACACAAATAGTGAAGCATAAGCATCTGGTCATCATGGTCATGTTTATTTATTCAATTAAATTCATTTTCAAAAAAAAAAAACTAAAAAAGCGAAACGAAACAAACGAAATTCTTTGTTTGTTTCCAATCTAGAATAGATAGAATTCAATATATGAATGTTGTATGTGCTTTATTTTTATTAGATTTCTTGTTATTTTTCATTGATTCAGTTATTCACTTTGATATTCATTCATTTTCGTTCCATTTATTATTATTATTATTATTATTATTATTATTTTCATAATAATAACAATCATAAAGATAATAATATCGGTAATACTAATAATTTCTTGTTGTTTTGTTTTTTTGTTTTGTTCATTTTTTTGCTTGGTTGAACAATATATTTTATTTTCAAGAGAGAAATGAATGAACATATCCAAACATACACACACACACACACACACACTGAATGAATCTTGAATACGTTGATTCAAGATGTTTTTTATTCATTTTTTCTTCGGTATTAGATTGTGCATTACGATCCATAGTACAATTATTATTCTTCCAGTGAATAATGATTGTTTTGAAAAATTGTTCACCAAAAATTTTCTCTGATCAAAAATTTCCATTTTAATTTATTTGAAATTTTTTTTTTTGAAAATGAAAAATTTCCGCTTAATTTTATCTAATGGAGAAAAATTAGTGTCGTGTTCAAATTCAAATATAATGAAATGAAAACCAAAATCATCAATCAATTTTACACAAACACACACACACAGACACAGACACTGATCAATAAATGGGCAAATATTTAGAAGAAAAAAAAAGGAATTGAATATTTTCTTTCATTTTTTATTAATAATAATGATGATGATTGTTAGACGTTATAAAATGAATGATCGTTATATTTTTATTAAAAGTCGTTGGAATACATAAAATTTTAAATTTGAAAAAGGGGCGGGAATTTAGGGGTCTATTCACAAAGGACGTACACCAATTATTTATTTCAACACACCCTTCTAATTGGCGTACGTCCACGAAAATTTTCAATTTTAATCTTGCCAAGAGGCTTTGTTAACATATCTGCAAGTTGTTCTGCCGATGGTACCTTGATTACTTCATTGTTTTCACGACTAAATTCTTGAACCAATAATTTCTTATCGTACTCGAAATAGCCGGATTGTTTAAACTCATTATTGTCCAAAATAGCTTTTGCTGCTTTACTATCAAGCATCAGTTTTAAATCAGCTTTGATCTTCAATTCAGACAACAATTGCTGAATTGGACTTGCCAGTCTCCAGGTGGACAGTGCAGCATTTAATTCTGCTTCGCATGATGAATGCGGCATCCTTAATTGTTTCTTTGCTGACCATAACACCGGAGATTCTCCCAACTGTACAATCGAACCACTTACTGAACGCCCTTTCGGATCGGATTTAAAACTGGCGTCAGTCCATGCATTAATAATCCAATTTTTGACTGGTTTAATAATCAATCGCATATCTTTCGTTCCAGCCAAATATCTTAAGACTCTCTTGCATGCCATCATCAATGCATCAGTCGGTCTATCGGCATACGATGTTAAATGCGATATACACACAGAGATATCAGGTCTCGTGTGTGTAGCAACGTAATTTAAACAACCCAATAATTCTCTAACTGGCAGATCTTTGTTTATTGGGCCAACCGAATAGTCTTCAAAACAGTCCATAGGCACATTCGTTGGATTGCACCCTTCCATTTTGAATCTTTCCATGATATCCTCGATGTAATTTTCTTGATCAACAGTTATCATTTCTTCTTTACACTCAATTCTAAGACCAAGATAGATATTACATTCTCCGAAGTCGTGGATATCAAATCTTCTTTTAAATTCATTCATTACCACATTGATATTAACATTATCATCAAACGCTATAATTATATCATCAACGTAAATTACCACCATCATATTATCGGAGAAGAATAAACATTTATCAACTAATGATTGCTTCAACTTGAAATTTTCAGTCAGAAAAGAACTAAGCGTCTCATACCATCTACGCGGCGCTTCTTTCAAACCATACAACGCTTTTTCAAGTTTCCAAAATTGATCTGTTATACCTTTCGGTGGTAGAACATAAATTTCACTTTCCAATTTCGAGTTCAAAAACGCCGTTGATATATCGAATTGTCTGATTTTCATTTTTCTGGTCAATGCACACGTTAGGATGGTCAATAACGTGGACATTCTTAGCGTAGGTGCAAACGTGTTTCCAGTGTTGTATTGTTCAAATCCACGTACCACACACCTGGCTTTGTATCTTCCATCAGATTTTCTGGCGTAAACCCATTTTGTTGTTAACGGTTTCATACCCGATAAAGGAAGCTGACCCACAACCTTGTATACACCCTTCTGGGTCAGTTCATTCTTCTCTTTATCCATCGCCAGTTGCCATTTCTCATATTCATTCGACTTCATAGCTTCCTCATAATTCTTTGGTGCTGGTAAATTCGGTTCTACATTCATCACTTTTGCTTCATCATTACCCGTAGATTCTTTAGCTTCATTCATGATTGCTGGAAATCCCATAACATTCTCATCAAAATCCACGTCACATGTTTTGAATGTTTTATTTGTTTTTGGATCTAATAACCAATAATTTTTTGTTGTTTCAGTATATCCAACAAAAATAAATTTGTGACCTCGTTGATTGAATTTGCTCGCAATCATGGTATCATTCATTCTCCAGTATGCCAAACATCCGAACACTTTCAGATGATCGTATGTAACACTTTTCTTGAAAAATTTATTATACGGAATGATGTTTGATTTTGTCGGCCATCTATTAATCAAATAATTAGCAGCTCTAACTGCTGTTGGCCAGTATTCTTCGGGCATTTTGGCATTGTTGATCATTGTTCTAGCACAGTCGATAATGGTTCTATTTCTTCTTTCGATCTTACCATTTTGTGCCGATGTATGTGGCGTGGTAGTGCAGAACAGGATTCCTTTTTTCTTTAGATGGTACTGAAGCTGTTGATTAACGAACTCTGACCCATTGTCAGACAAAAATTCCTTTAGTTTACGGCCAGTTTGCGTTTCACAAAAATCAATAAATTCAATGACATACTTGACCGCTTCATTTTTCGTTTTCATTGGATAAACCATTCCATACGATGAATGATGCTCTACCAAATTCAATACATAAACGCATCCCGACATCGATTCTTTTAGTGGTCCGATAACATCTGCACTTATACGTTGCATGAAACGGAATTTCTCAAAAGTTAAAGGATGAGATTTACGAATACATTTCGACATTTTACATTCAGTACAGTTGATTGATGGAAAAGACGATGAAAAAATTCGTGATAATTTTTCGCTGCCTGGATGACCTAATCTTTTATGCCACAACATAGATTTTTCATTATTCTTAGCAATTAAAACAGAATTTGACACATAATTTTTATAATCATTTTTATTAACTTCATCAACTTTGACATAAGAATTATCAATTCGTTTGGCTGTAAAAATTATCGATGATTTTGGTATATGAATATTAGCTTCTTCTTTATCCACTGCATAACAATTGGTATTCGTGAAAATCACATTCATATTTTGATCACAAATTTTGGCCACCGATATCAAATTATTTTTAAAATCAGGTGCATATTCTACATTATCAAGACTGATTTTATTACCACATTCACCATTTAATTGAACATTTCCAATCGCTTTTATGTCACATATTTCACCACTAGCTGTTGCAACACTTTTATTGATATCAACTGGTTGTTTAAGTAGATCGACATTATTAGTAAAATGACCAGTTGATCCGCTGTCCATATACCACAAACACGAATTTTGATTCACTTTGTTTGTCACTGTTAGAGCCAGATCGTTATTCGTTTCTTGTTCAACATTGGATACATTATTGACATTGCTGTTGTTACGATTCTTATTCATATCATTATTAATCTCACGTTTACCAAATTGTCTAGATACATTTCTGTTGTTCCATTTTTGAAAATTATTCGATTTAGTCTGTTGTTTAAACGGACACCAGATAGCAATATGTCCCAATTTACCACAATTATAACAGTTAGGAACTGGTTTGTCGATTTTAATATTTTTTTCACTGACCCGAAGACCAGTTTGAAACTCATTCGATATTTTGCCAATATTTTCTTTTTGCCATCTAAGGCATTTGCTTACGACCAGGTCCCTAGCTGCATCATACGTCAGATTGTTCACTTCCAATTGGTCAAACATGTCCTCTTTGATCTTTGCATATTCATTTGGCAATGCTCTCAATACGATGCTAATCCATATCGCATCAACAATGGTTGTGCCAGTCTCACACAATTCTTTACGTTTAATATCAAATTTAGCAAAAAATATGTTTGGATCATCATTCAAACTCATTTTGATATCATTCAATTCGAAGAATAATTTGGCAATTTTAGCCTGACTAATTTTATTAAAACGTTTTTCCAATATACGGATTATTTCATAAGGTATCTCTGTATCTTTGACCAAATCTCGTAAATCCGCATCAATCATGAATTTAATAAATGCGGCTAATGATTTAAGTTGTTCTTTATTCGAATCATTAACACGACTTAACTTCACTTGGAGTAAATCTGATTTACCATTGAATGTACACCAAAGCTTTACGTCGGATAACCATGATTTGTAATTTTTACCGTTGAATTTCTGGATGTCAACATTCTTTGAATTCATTATTTTATCAAATTCAGCCATTTCGTTGTTATTATTCGTCATTCGATGCGGTAATATTCTCAAATTGTAATTGTTCATTCGATCAATTAATCAACAATCATAAACAAAATTTCAATTATTCACTTAATTAATTGACAATCAGTTGAAATCAATTAATTCACAATCAAAAAAAACACAAAAATTCGTTAAATTCAGTCAAATTTAGACTCTGCTACCATGTTAGACGTTATAAAATGAATGATCGTTATATTTTTATTAAAAGTCGTTGGAATACATAAAATTTTAAATTTGAAAAAGGGGCGGGAATTTAGGGGTCTATTCACAAAGGACGTACACCAATTATTTATTTCAACAATGATAATCAAAAATTATTATTATTATTATAAATAATAAAATAATGAAATAATAATATTGATTTTTTTTGATAATCAAATATTCAAATATTGTTGTCAAATATATTCAGTATTTAGTATTAATAAATATATAGAGCAATAACGATGATATCAATAATAATAATAATAATAATAATGATTGTCTTTATTATTATTGTTATAAGTTTTTTTTTGTGTGTACATGTAAATATATAGATTTTCTCGTTCACGAAACTAAAACTTTTCCCATCAATATGCAGACATACATCCTAATAATACACACACACACACATGAACACATATTTTATATTATCGATAATGAATTTCCAATATTTTTTTTTGCATAATTCTCTCCTCTTTGTACATACATACAAAATAACATTATTAAAGATGAAAAAAAATGGATGAATAGAAATAATAATGAAATAATAAAATTCATTGAATAATAATAATAATAATTTATTAAAGTGAGACTTTGAAATTTGAGAGAAAAAAAATTGCAGAAATTTTCAAAATAAAAACCCCAAGAGAGGTGAAATATGTGAAAATGCTGAATCCATAAGTTGGGGATGGGGATATCCCCAGCAATTATAATGATTTTGAATTTTTCTTCCTGCCAAATATTCACAGGGTTCAGTGTTGAATTTACTCCATGGTCGAGATGTTCCAGTGACAATATCATTCAATGTTTTAGGGACAAATTCTACAAATTTTTCATAGTCAATCAAATGTAATCGATTACCCTTTTTTTTCATTCAAAATTCGATTCAATTTGTTTTCGCATATGTAAAATGACTCTAATTTGTTTTTTTTTTTTTTTTGATTCAATTCAATCCAATACTTTCATACTGTTCTCATTTTTTTACAAATAGTTCCCTGTTGTTGTTTCTGCTGATGCTTTATTCATTTTTTATTTATTTATTTATTTTCAAAACTCATATAATTCTGTTTTTCTGCTGTCGTATATTGTGTTGGTGCGTGTAAAAAACTAATAAACACAGAAAAATGAAAAATAAACAAGCAAAATTCAACTCTAACGCATGATATATTTGAATTAATTTGGTTCATTTTTATTTTTCTTCTGAAAAATAAAAATTTCTTATCAAATTCTTTCATTTTTTTGAAAAAAAAAATTTGTTTCATTCAAAATTGTAGTCAAATCAACAACAGTGAAAACAACAACAGAAACAACCAGAAAATCGGTTCAATATCGATCATTATTATATGGTTTCTATGAAATAATAAACTCAAAAATCAGCCATCGACGGATGTAAAACGTTATCATGGTTTAGTTTTTAGTTTTTTTTTCATTTTTTTTTAAATAAAAAGCAATTCAATATGTGTGTGTGTGTTGGGGGTTGAAGCGAAACGAATGAACGTCACAAAATGAGTGATACATATGAAATGAGAAAGACAAGAAAATGAAGAAAATGACAATAAAATGATGTTATGTTGACATTACTGAATAACAAACAACAAGGAACAACAACAGCAATGACAAGCGATAATAACAGCAACAGCAACAACAGAATTATGAACAGAAAATTTAATATTTTTTTCTTCTCCTTTCATTCATTCATTCATTCTTCGTCTTTGAATTTATATATGAATCGATATTGTTCGCTGTTCATGTGTTGTTGTTTCATATTAGTCTATGTGTGGATGCATGTTTCTTGAATCAAGATAATCATAAGCAATAATAATCAACGCATGTGAAAAGCATTGGAATTTTTTTTTCGATTATTTCATTTCTTCAACGTTGTTGTTGTTTCTAAATTTCTTTAGAAAATTTGATAATAAATAATTGATCAAAATGAATGAATGAATCAATAATGCGCGTGGTCAAATTATCATATAGAAATATTTCGGTGTATAATTTCTGTTGTATAACCAAGCAAATTCCAGCTTACAATTTTTGGTTCTACAGTGCCTAAACCCAACCGAAAATGAATAAATGAAAAAAAAAAATACCCGGATTCTGGAATTTTTTGCGTTTCCATCACTGTCGATGCTTCTTGCGTGTTAATATTCTTCTCTCATTAATGGAACGAACTTCTTCCAAAATTTTTCTCCCAAAGAACAAAGAATGAAACACTAAAATTTGACGCATCATTTTCAGAATTTTTTTCGTTTTCCAAATTTTGGTTCTCCACTTGTAAACTAGTGAATGATGATGATGATGATGAAGCATTGAGAATATTAAAAACAAACCATCAAAAACACAATCTAAATTGTTAAGTGGTGGTATATTGGTATTGGTATTGTAATAGCGATTCTTTTGAATTGAAAATGGTTTCGCATATATAGAAATATATGTGAAAATATGTTTCAAAAGAAAATATATTATTTCATTATTTTCCATGAAGCAAAAAAATAAAATAAAATAAAAAAATATTCCTTGACATTGTTGTCCGGGTCCACATTTTTCCATATCTTCCATAATGATCGGATTCCATCATTCATTCATTTGATGAATCTTGAAAACATTACACAGTACACAGTCGTTGTTGGTGTTTGGTGTTGGCGTCAGTGTTTGTGTGTTCAGTGTGTTGATAGTATTGAGATATATCGATATATGAATTTTTTCCTATTGAGAATTGTATTAAGAAAATACACAGAAAAAAAATTTAAAATTTCATTTTACCGTTATGAAATGTTCGGCTAAATTAAAAAATACACACGAGTACCAATGCAGAAAGTATATCAAATATCACAGGTTTTTCAGAATATTTTTTTCCATGCTTTTACTTCTTTTCGTATGTGTTTCATTTTATTAATTTCAAACAAATTTTTTTTTGTATTTTAAATTTGTGTTTCAATTTGTGTGTGTGGTTAAATCATATTGTAAAATCATCTTGCCTCGACAATAACAACAAACGAATAACAACCATTGATTATGAAGAAAAATTTAATGATGAAATGACTTGAAATGATATAGAAAAAAAAATATTTGATATTTGGTTCCATGTTTATCCGGTATTTGATGATGTTGATGCTGTTGTTGATGTAGATGATGATGACGATTATGAACCATTATTATTATTTGATAGTGGAAGCATTCATGTTTCATGTAATTTCATTTTTATTTTTCTTTTATTTTTTTTTTATTATTTTTGTTTTTTTTTCAAATCAATTCAATATTATATATTTTAAATGTGTTTTCTTTTCGATTCATTCTTTGCTTGCTTGCTTGCTTACTTCAATAATATTGTGACACTCCTATTTCATTCTGTTGAAATTCATATTTTTTCCATTTCATTTCTTAGTTTATTCTCCTCTAGAATTTCAATGCTTCAAGAATTATGTCTGTTTTTCTTATTTTTTCTTATTCTCCCAATTTCTTTATCTATCGGCCACCATTTGTTGTTCCAGAAAAAGTTTTTTTTTGGTAAATTTGTTTTTTTTCTCATTTTGGTTCTTTGGTTCCATTCGTTTTCTTAAACATAAATGAAATAACATTCAATTGCATTTTCGTTATTTTTGTTTTATTTTGTTTGATGATGATCATAATATAAGCCAATGATGATAAAATCATCTTTTTTTTGATTAAATTTCTTTCATTTCAAATATTTTTCTCAAAGATTAACATTCGTGATTTTGTTTTTGATTCTTTGATTTATTCAATTCCATAAGAATTCAATGAAGAATCCAACTGAATTCGGCTTGATCAAAAAAAAAAATTCAACTAAATACAAAATGCATATAGACAAACACAATGACACATTGTTTCAACGATAATAATGATGGTGATGACTATTGAATTATTATTAACAATATTTAATATGATTATTGAAAAAATATTAAATTGTCAAATTGCCAATTTTCGTCAATCAATAAATGAATAAATAAATAATGATGAAAATAATATGATATTAAAAAAGCTAATACAAATACATAAAAAAAATGAAAATGAACTCAATTCAAAAATCAAAATCAATTCATCTTATTTTGTTTGTTTCTTCTTATTAATATTGATTTCGATTTAATTCCATATTATTGTGATTCAATGTAAAATGTCTACATTTATTGTTGCTCAACTTTTTTATCAACAATCTCAGACTTAATAAAAGAAAGGACACTTTTATTCCATTTTTTTAATTCTTTATGTGTTTTTTTATATGTGTCTTTATTCGTGTCTCTGTCTGTGTGTGTGTGTGTGCTGGTGTATTATGGTATGAATGTATTGAAAATATTTATTTTGAATTATAATAAAATAATACTGTGCATTTTTTCATTTTCAAATCAATGTGCAATCATTTATTTTTATTTTTTTTTTTTTGCTGCGAAAAATAAAATAAAATAAAACAAATAACTACTTAGTTATTGATTCATCTATATATTTCAAACAAATACTAATATATTAAATTGTCCGAAAAGTTCATTCCGCTTGATCAATAGAGTTGCGCATGAAAATCGGCCAGAACTTTCCGGACAATCTACTACGGCACGATAAAAATGGATCAGATTTGATCGAAAAGTATTGAAAAAGAAAATGGAGATGAAAGAAAAAATTGAAGATAAAAAGACGAAGATTTTTTATTTCATTTTGCTCGAATACAAAGAATCGAAATAAATATAAAGTTAATGAAAAATGGAAAAAGTTTCAATGAAAATTACAAGAGAGCAATAAGAATAAGAATCAAGAAAAAAACATTGAATTTCAATGCATTCAAATACATGGGAATTATTTGAATTTCATTTTATCGAAGCAAAGTAAAGCAATGAAAAATTCAGGAATCAAAATAACTAATCATTGAATATTTAATTTCGAAAAATTTTAAATTCAAAAATTCTTCTCAATTCTACTTATTGTGTATTTATAATTTCAAATTTTTTCTGTATTTTTCAAATCCAGAATTCTTTTGAAAAAAGGATTTTTTCTCCGATTTTCAAACTCCAAATGTCACTGATGTTTTTGAATGAAAAATATAAGGAAAAAAAATCTGTAACAGACTTGCAAATTGATTGGATTTGCATTTTGTAAGTCGAAGTTATTTGTTCATAAATAATTCTCTTCGAAAATATTTGAAAATAAAAGAAGAAAAAGAAATTTTAAATTCATGACAATTTACGATAAACAAACAAGCATCAACTTGAATTGATTAATTTTCATTGAATTTTTCAAATGTATTCAATATGGACAACCACCCTCACCACAGCCACCACCAGCATCATCATCAATTGTAGAAATTCAAAATTCATTCATTCATTCATATGACAAGCAATTTGATTCCAATGTTCAATCGCCTGTGTTAATCCATCAGATGAAAAATAAAAATAAATAAATAAACAATCAAAATGATAATCATTTGTACTTTTGTGGTTTTGTTATATGTAAATTTTTCTTTATTTTTTTTCCACACTGCTTCAAACATTTATTTATTCTTCAAACAAACGAACAATAATCAAATCAAATCTAATCAAAATTCTGAATAAATTCTTTTTTCAACGAAATGATTTGTCAAAAGTTTCGGAAAATAAAGAAATATAACATGCAAATATGATTAAATCATTACGAATATTTATTACTGTGATTATTTCATTGAATCAACGCTAACTTTATTATTTTCATTTTTTTTCTTTGATTTAAAAACAAAATGGAATTTTTTTTCTATGCTTTATACTATCTATGCTCAATGCCAAATCTCTTTACCATATCATTCAATTATCATCAACTAATCAACTTATGCATAAAGTATTGAAAACTTTGAAGCAAAAAAAAACATTCAAAAATATGAATGTATTCAATGTATTACAACACAAGTGAATATTAATGAAGCAAAAAAATAAAATAAATATAATTAAAAGTCTCTTCGTTTCCTTATCATTTCAGCTGTCCAGACTTGAATAGAGAGCTGGACGGAGAACTGATAAGGGCAGGGAAAGACTACAAACTTCGAAAAAAAAAATTTATATAATATGCAACTTATTAATTTGAGAAAATCATTTGAAATTCATTTTAGCCTTTTTTTTCAATTTTTTGACATGAAAAATAATCATAATAACCATAATGATAGAATCAATAATAACCAAATTTTTCCTTTCATCATCGTTATTATAATTATAATCATTATTATTATAAATATTATCATTATTATTCATGAAAAAATATTCACCAAACGCAAGGAGCAAATATATTTAAAAACTCTTTAAGAATTTCCTTTTTCTATTTTTTTTTTTCGATTCTTTGATTTTTCTTTTCCTCCGATTCCAATTCCCTATTGCAATGCAAGGAAATGCAGTAGAATTTCGTCAAAAAAAAAAAAGAAATATGAGAATCACAAAAAAAAAAGTTTTTCCATAGATCTTTATATCTTCAACACACACACACACCACCCATCCTTTATTTGAATTTTTATTCAAAACCAAATTTTCCAATACCCGAATTTTATGCATCTTATTATTATTATTGGCTGAAAATAGCATGAAATGATTATAGTGGTGAAAATATTGACCGATGACAGTGATCGAAAAAAAACAAACAAAAAAAAAAGTATAAAAACGCCACATTAGTATGTTTATTTTTCAAGTTGTTTTTTTTAAGAAAGAAAAATGATGTTAAAATGTTAATATGAAACGAAATGCTCAATGAAAATGTGTCTAAATGATTGTGTTTTTTAATTTGTTCACATTAAGTATTTTTGTTTAATTTGATAAATAAATGATTAACTTATTGTTTCCATTCGTTATCAGCACCAACTACCACAAGCTCACCGCGTATAATAAGTTTCAATTGGTAAAGTTACTCGATCACATTGTGTACAAACAGATATTGTCAACAAACATGAGCAGAAAAAAGAAAACAAACCATTCCGTTATTGATGATGATGAAATACGAACAAAGGAATTGATGAGAAAAATCGACATAACGGAATTCAATGTGTTCAGAAGAAAATACGATATTGATATAAAAGAGATTGAACAACTTCATCAAGAATATTGTGATTTCACAGCCGAGATGTTAACAGCTAAAAAAGACGAATTGGTTCAACAATTGATGAGTAGAAAAAGTGGAATAGATATCATATTTTCGTACGTAAAAACTATACAAACAGTACGAGATGGCATAAAAAATATTGAACAGAATAACGATAGAAATCAAATTAAAGAAGTTCAAGAAGCTGTAAAACAGATCAAAACTATTCAATGTATATATCCGAACATAAACGAAGATCATATAAAATTAATTGAACGATTTGAACAAATGGAAGCCTTTATAACCTGCTCAAATTTTAATGGTTCATTCGCAACTCATCAAAATAGAAGAACAAGTACACCAAATCACGAACAGATGTCTAATGACAATGCTAATCTCAATAACAATAATAATTTCAATGTCTGGCAACAAATGCGATACCAACCTCGACCAGGAGCTGTGAGAGTTCAACCAAAACAAATTCAAAAATTTTCAGGTGATCCTATTGAATATCAAAAGTTTAGAGAAGATATAGAACATTATATCATTGACAATCCCGAAATTGATGGTGGAAAAAATAAATTGAAAGAAATTCAAGATTTACTGCCGGTTAATCACCGATATTTATTGAATCGCATCGACAGAAGGAATCCGAGAATGGACGAAGTTTTGAGTGTATTAGATAAACATTATGGTTGTCGACATCAAATAATACCAGCGTTAACACGAAAAATACAGAATGCACCATTCTTGTCTTTTCGACCACAATTAAAAGATTACGAATTATTGTTGGAAGTAGTGATTTCAGTCATCGACACGCTCAATGTTACCAACTTACAGAACGAAGATTATCATTTAGCAACATTTGTTATGACCAAAATTGACGAAACACATCATCAACATATTGGTCACGATGAGGAATTAAATCTTACACATATTGAAGAGTATTTGAGACGAGGACTGAGCCGAAAGCAAGCAATTACTGCCAGATTCATTTCAAATCCGTATGTTCAAAGAGACAAATCGAAAGTCACTGGTAATACTAGATCAAGTAATGTTATGGTTGCGACACAAGATAATATGTGTTTCTTCTCAGATGGTCAACACGAGTCCGAGAGGTGTACATTAACCGCTGATGAGAAAAGACGATTCATGGTACAAAATCGATTATGCTTCAAGTGTGGTAATGGCGGACACACAAGTCGAGATTGTCAAGGATCGTATAGGTGCAAAAAATGTAATTACAATCATCAAACGCATGTATGCTTCCGTGAAAACGTAATGAAACCAACCACGTCAGAAAATTTAATAATGACAATGCCAACAACATCAGCTTCGAGTGATTCAGCGTCAAATAGCACAGCGTTATTGAGCACGAATGCGAAAAGTCTTCACAAGACATTGACCACCAAGATAAATGGACACAAAGTAAGAATAGTATTTGATGAAGGAGCCGGAACATCATTTATTGCACCAGCATTGATAAATAAATTGAATTTATCAACATATCGAGCTGAACCAATTTTTATGGATACATTAAGCAAGTCGAAACCTACTTCAGCAGGTCATTACAAAGTAAATTTATCGCTTCCTGTCTGGGATGGGTCGTATAAAGATTTGGAATTTCGTTTAAATGACAAAATTGATCAATTACATTTCGAATGTATGAATAAAGAAAATCAAAAGATATTACAAAGTGAAAATATTGACTTTATCGATGAACAACAACCAGTTGAAATACTTGTCGGCCTTGACAACATTAATCGATTACAACATACAGAAGAAAAACGAATCAATGAAGAGATAATGGCAAAACGCACAACCCTTGGATGGGTTGTTTATGGCGTAACAGCAAATGTAAACGTATTATTGAATGTGCATCAGTTACCAGAAAATGACGCTATTTTAGATATTGATGTAGAATCTGAAGATCAGAAAGCGATGGCCAAGTTCTTAAATGATTATTGCAATAGTGAACAAATGAAATATGATGAAGATTTAAAACGATATGTGGTAAAGCTCCCGTTCATACCCAATGTAGAAGTCGATACAAATTTTGAAACAGCAAAAAGACAAGTTGAAAATATGGTGAAGCGAATGAATGATGAACGACGACAACAATATCAAGCGTTGATAAGTGAAATGGAAGAAAATCAAATTATTGAACAAACAGCCTTGAAGCCAGCCGAAGGATACCATATGCCACACTTTGTGGTGACACGTAGTGATAAAAATACAACGAAGTTAAGAATGGTATTTAATGCTTCAAGTGGTATTAAGCCGCTAAACAAAGCAATATTCAAAGGAGTGACTTCGTGGCAGATAATTAGATCATTATTATTTTTCCGATTACAATCGATTGCTGTGATCAGTGACATTAAATCTGCATTCCATAACGTAATGATACAAAATGAACATAAGAAATTTGTTAAATTTTTGTGGATAACTCAATGCAACAAACTTGTGTGTTACCAATTTAATCGTTTGCCGTTCGGTCTATCTTCAAGCCCTTTTATTCTTTATGCAGTAATTTATCATCATTTGAAAAAATACGAAAATAGGTTTCCACAAACAGTCGAGGCGATTAGGAATGGTTTATATGTTGATGACTTGGTTATGTCAGCGAAAGATTCATTGAGTATTGAGAAATTGAAACATGAAAGTCAAGAAATATTTAATGATGCATCCATGGAGTTACGAAAATGGCGCACATCAGATTTAGAATTGAATTTATCATGGAATGATCGATTAGCTGAAACCAAAGTATTGGGTATCGAATGGACTGAAGATGACAACATGAAAATAGATATTCCCGATTTTAATGAACAAGGTGAAATTACTAAGCGTAAATTGTTACAATACTATGCATCAATCTATGATCCATTCGGTTTCGTATTGGCATCAACATTGAAAATGAAGTTGTTGATTCATGAATGTTGGAACGCGGGTTATGATTGGGACACTCCATTAGAACCGAAATTATTACGTAAAGCCAATTTGATAATAAATGATTTACAATTGATCAAAGAATTTAAATTTAATCGCAGAATCTTTAATCAGACAGTTGAAGAATTCGATTTATTGATATTTGTAGATGCCAATCAGTATGCAATCGGTGTCGCATGTTATCTAAGTAATGGCGAGGAAACCACGTTGATATTTGCAAAATCGAAATTAATTAAACCACGGAAAATAGTGAGCGGCGAATTATTGGCGTTGAATTGGGGAGCCAACATTGGATACAACTTGACCGAAATTCTTAAACCTAGATCTATTGTGTTATGGTCAGATAGCATGGATAACATCAATCGATTGACAGACGATATTAATAAGTATCCGTTTCCCGTGGCAGTACATTTGTACAACATTCGATCGAAGATAATCAATATTAGACACATATCCGGCAAACAAAATCCTGCAGATGCATTCACAAGAGGCGTTGCCACAAAAGAATTATATGATATTCATCATATCAATATCACGGAAATGTTGGGAGAAAACGTAACCATTGGCATAATTCAAACCAGTGACAAACCAAATGAAAAATGTGACAGCGTCAAAGGCGTGAATTTGAATCAAAACTTAACGTACAATGAATGGATAAAATATATTAGCGAACAAGATGACCAGTGGAAATATTCGATCGACAAAGATAAAGACGAACTCACTATATTGATCAAGATTAATCAACAATGCTACATCGACGATGAATTTAAATCGAATTATCGATTATTCAATGACGAAAATAATGTGGTACGATGTCTGACCAGGTTGGAACAAGCTGAATTAGATTATGATGAAAAATACCCGATTGTTTTACCGAATTGTAAATTTACGATTGCGTTTTTAAAACACTTACACGATGAAGATGGGCATGGTTCAGTGGAATATTCATTGACGAATTTAAGAATGATGTATTTCATCCCTGGAGCACGACGATTAATGAAAAAAATTAAACATAATTGTAGCCATTGCAAACAAATAACCGCTAAAGCCTTGGAGGTCTTCAAAGGAAATCCACCAAGAGAACGACTTAATCGTAGCAAACCGTTTGAGAATATTGGTATAGATTTATTTGAATTAAAAACAGAGCCGAAAACGATTGGAATCATCTTTACATGTTGTGTAACGCGAGCTGTCCATTTTGAAATCGTCGAAAAAGCAACCGCAGAAGAAATATGCGACACATTTCGGATATTTGCCGCACTGAATAGACGACCATTAGTCGTCTTTTCTGACAATGGCCCGAATTTGAAAAGACTGGGACGCCTTTTCAACGAATCGTTCAGAATCATGCGGGAAAGGTTTGATTGGCGATTCATAACTCCCGGCGCACCATTCCGTGGTGGATTTTATGAAGCATTAATTAAGACGATGAAAAGAGCATTTAAAAGCATCGTTTGGCAACGTAAAATCTCAAGCAAACAAATGAAATTAGTTCTGTATGAAATACAATCGCGTATGAATAGACGTCCTTTGGTTCACACTGAATCATACATCTTAACCCCAAATCATTTGATATATGGTTATAATTGTTCCGATACGATGGTACCACCGAGAAATGGAATAACAGGAAATCTGATTAAGCATTGGCGATCAACGGAACGACATATAAACAGCGCTTGGAAAACGTATAAAAATGTTTATTTGAAAGAACTACGCAATTATCATCAAAATTCAAACCGTTATGATATGTTAGAAATTAATGATAAAGTATTGATCGTAGACGAAAATAGTCCAGCATACACTTGGAAGATGGGCACAATCACTGGTCAAGTAAAGGATAACGCTGGGATCGTTCGAACATATAAGCTGGAAGTCGATGGTAAAGTTGTGGAAAGAGCTGCACAAAAAATCGTCCCGTTGGAATGTCAAGCGGAGGGGAGGAATGGTGAAAATATTGACCGATGACAGTGATCGAAAAAAAACAAACAAAAAAAAAAGTATAAAAACGTCACATTAGTATGTTTATTTTTCAAGTTGTTTTTTTTAAGAAAGAAAAATGATGTTAAAATGTTAATATGAAACGAAATGCTCAATGAAAATGTGTCTAAATGATTGTGTTTTTTAATTTGTTCACATTAAGTATTTTTGTTTAATTTGATAAATAAATGATTAACTTATTGTTTCCAATAGCTTTGAGTTTTTTTTTCGTTTTTTTTCTTTGATTTCGTTATTTTACAATTTCTTATTTGACATTTTTGATTGACAATTGATGGACAATTTTCTTCTTTTTTCTGCTTTTTAGTTTTTTTTACCAATTTTAAATATAATACGATCAAAGCGGATGATTTTTTGTTTCCGAAGTGAAAAAAAAATTGTCTTAAACTCCTATTTTTAATATGAAATTGAATGATTTTCCCATTTTTTTTTGTTTGAAAATTTAGAAATTAATTTCTTTTGACATTTGTCTCGTTCTTGCATGAAATTTTCTGGCATTTTTCACTTGTTTTATTTTCCGATTTTAGCAGCAGGAAAAAAAATGTGATTAAAAATCCATTAAAAATTTTCTGGTTTTTTTTCGGCAATGGAAATTTCCGATGGAAATTTAAAAATAATACAAAATTCTGTCGCCATTCAAAGGTATACCTGGAATATTGAACAAATTATTGATGAAAAGAAAACAAAAACATTATCCTTGAAAAATACGAAAAATGATAAATTGATTTTTTTTCTTTGTGTTTTCATCGATTTATGGATGATTCGTACGAACAAAAAGCAGAAAAGTTTTTATTTGTTTAAATTGACGTTTGTTTTGTATTATTCTGTTGTTTTTTTTCATTGAAAAATCCAAAAAATACAAAGAAAAAATTAAGCCAATTTTTTTCGATTTGTTTGGATAACATTGAATTTTCATTTCATAAATTTGAAATTTTTAAATTTTTTTAAATTTCCAGTTTTTCCTCCAAGGATTCAGCTCATAAAATATTTTTGCTCATTTCACCAACAACGAACGCTATTCTAAGGTTTTTTCTTCTAACAAACATCGATTCCGGTTCCAAAAATTAATGAATTGCGAACAAAGAAAGCGAGCAGAAAGATGAAAAAAATAAATTGATCAATTGATCAAAAGTAATTGATTTTCTTTTGATCATATTTTTGTTTGATTTCATATTTTTCCATTGTTTTCTTGTTTCACATTGCTTGCACCTGATTGAAACGTATTTCATTTATTATTATTACTTATGTTGTTATTACAATAAATATTTCAAATATAAATGCGAAAAAAATAATGATATGAAATAATGATAAAAATTGCCATTTCAAATATATAAATTTTTTTCTCATTTTCCATCTAAAAATAATAATAATAATAATAATAATAACAATGAAAATAATTTCAATTAATCATTTCATTAAATGACAAATACAATATTTTTGAACATATAATAATAAAAGAAATCATAATAATAAATTTAGAATACGAAAACATGGTAAAAGCAAAATACTGGAAAATAGAAAAGCAAAATACTGGATAATAATTTAATTTTCAATGTAAAAATCACACACACACACACACACAAACACAATGGGCAAAGTTATGAAGCTAAAATAGAATCGAAAAAAAAATCGAAAAATTGATTGTTGTAAGTATATAAAAATTGATGATAAAATAATCATAGAACCAGAACCAAAAGTGAAATAATAATAATAAAAATAAAATTAATAATGAATGAATGAATGAATGATAATAATGATAATAGACAAATATTTTTTTTTCTTGATCATCAATTTTTTTTTACTCTTGTTCAAATATTTTTGTCATCATCAATTTATTTGTCATTATTTTATTTCATTTCAATTCATTTATTTACCAATTCTAAGTGTGTTTTTCGATGAATTTTTTTTTCTTCGAAAAATAAAATGACTAATTTGACAAACATAATAAACAACCAATGATGATGATGATGATGATAACAATAATTTCATTTCTGGTTTTTTCATCATTTTCTGGTTGAAATTTTTTTTTTTACATTCATTGTTTCAAAAAGTCCAACAACAAAATGTTTTTGTATGAATTCTTTAGTTTTTATTTACTCAATTCACTTTTCATGTCCATATGTATTTGCTTTTTGGTTGCATTCACTTGTTTCGATTCACATTATTTTTTTTTGTATTTTTATCATTGAAGTTGATGATTTTGACGATGCATTAAGCATATTTAAATAGATAATGAATAATGGAATAAATGCGAAGCAAGAATTTATTCATTCAATTCATTTACAATCGTACAATTTTACAATTTCAAATCATAGCTTGATAAGAATTTTAAGAGAAGAATTTCTAAATAATTTTTGTTTTTTTTCATATAAAAACATTGAAACAACATTGAATTCATAATTTATTATCTTTTTTGTTTTTTGTTTTTTCATCATCATTTATATATGTTTGATTGTTAAAATTAGAATAAATATACGATTTTAGACAAAAAATCAATCAATGTGATTGAATTTGAATTTTTTTTTTTTCGTTCTCATTCATTATTCTGGTTGTGTTTTCCTTAATTTTTTTTCTTTAGTGTAAAAAACAAATGAAATTTTGAAATAATGATGATGATATTACATCAACGATTTAAAGTTATAATGTTTATGATTATTTTAATCATTATAATGATGATTATTCCATCATTATCATCACCAAATAAATCCAGCAATAATAATAATAATAATAATAGTAATGGTAATAATGATAGAAATTCTAATAGCAATAGTAATGGTAGTAATAATAATAACAGCAACAATAATAGCAATAACAATCAAAGATGTGTTATGATGGGAAATAAACGTCGATGTTCAAATACTGATAGTGGTGGTTCCACTGGCAACATGGTTTAATCATCGTAATAATCAGAATAATAATCAAAATAATAATAATAATGAAGATTGTAATGCCAATAACGGTAATAATAATAATAATAATCGTAAAATTTTGATAATTTTGGCTTCAGTAATAATAATAATAATAATGGTGAATATAATCAAGCATCATCATCATCTAATTGGCGTAATAGAAATAATAATCACAATCATCATAATAATAATGGAACCAATCGTCAATCGGATTCATGGCTTGGACAAAATCGTAATTCAAATCGTATGAATAATAATAATAATGATAACAATAATGCTAGAGGTGCTAATAATAATAATAATTCTAACTTCAAAAATAATAATAATCAAGGCAAAAAACAATATGAATAATCGCAATAATAACAGCAATAATAATAATAATAATAACAATAATAATAATGATTCATCAACTGAAGCTATCAATGATATTGAAAAATTTTGGTTGGACGTAGACGTCGAAAGCGTAATGCAATATGGATGAGAGACAATCCTATACTCGGTGTATATCGTGGTGGCATTAGTCGATTATTATCATCACCATTTAATAATGGTGGAATTGGATTTATTAAGAATGATGATAATAATAGCAATAATAATAGCATTAATTATGATTCAAATGATGATGATAATGACAATGATAATAATAATGGCAATGATGACGATAGTAATGATGAAAATGAAGAAAATCGACAACAAAGTCCAAATTTTTTCCGTATAAACAATTATCAACGACATTTTAATCGTTTAAACAATGGAATACGTATGAGTAACCTTCGTGATTATTGGGACCGTTTAGGAAATGGTATTGATGGCCAACAACAGCAACAACAACAACCGCAAAGAGATCAACGTGATCGTCAAAAAGATTCAAGAGATCGTAGAGATTCAAGACGTGAAAGAGATCAATCAATGATGAATGGTAATAATCCACAACAACGTGATCGAGATCGAGATAGAGACCGAGAACGAGACAGAGATCGAGATAGAGAAAGGGACCGTGATCGCGATCAACCACAACAACATACTCGACAATTATTTTTCCCTAATCGACATGATGATCAACAAACACGTCCAACATTTCCTATATTGAAGAATACATTTCATTTTAAACAATAAAATCTTTTGAAAATAAAAAATAATCGATTTTACTATTTTAGTATCTTAAAAACATGAATACACTTATTCCTATGCATTCAAAATCTTAGATATTTACCGAAAAATTCAGAAATTAAAAAATTTTTATTCAATAATTTCAATTTTCCTTAAAAAAAATAATGAATATCAATCAAGTGAAATAAAATAAACTTGAGAAATAAATAAAAATTAAACAAAATTAAAAAAAAACTTGGAAAAAAAATTGATTCCCAGGTAAATACTTAATAATATAATGATATTTCATAAACTTTTCATAGATTTGATTGCACCTCAATAAAAAAGAAAAAAAATGAGGATAATGACAAATAACCATACATAAGGGTCATTATTATTATTTTCGAACTTTTTCGACATTTATACACATTGAATTGACACAAAAATGCTTAAAACATGAAAGAAAAATGCCTCCTGTCCGAAAAAT